>CAMGYJ010000007.1:30640681-31240681 GCA_946122785.1 Linum tenue
AAACCGCTTACTTGAGGGGCGGTTTACGTTATCGACACATAACCGCTCCCTGAGAACGCGGTTTGTGCTAGGGCAGCCATGGGAACCGCTCCTCTGGCATGTGGTTCCATGGTAAACCGCCGCCTTGCTGTTCGAGTGGTAGATTTGGAATTTTTTCGGTATGAGTGTTAGTTTTGTATTTTTTTTAAACAGTGGTAGTTTTGGGTTTTTTCCAAAAAATTGGAACTCAACTTAAAAGAATACCTACTACTATTATTATATAGAGAAGGTTTATTTTTTGAATTGGATTTGACATTGAACTATAAAAGTGAGTGTTTCATGGTTCAGTTGTTACTCGTTATAGACCTGTTCGTGAATTTTAGATAACTGTTTGTACTTGTAAATGAGAATAGATTAAATATAAATAATATACTAATTAGTGTTGGACAAAAAAGGCAAAGAAGAAATTAAAAACAGGAGATGAAGGACAACTGAGGAGATGATATAATCTCAATCGGTTCAATACACAGGTCAGGGTTGAATGTCCCAAACCTCCTCTTCAGGTGGTTATCAGGAAGTAACAAAAATCATTATGATATTAGTTAGTTTTGAAGTTTTTATTTCCCATAACATTGTATTAATTTTAAGTTTTTTTTGGACAGGACATTAAATCAGTGAACTGAATAGATCAGAGCAAGATTTGAAGTTTAATGTGTTATTGCAAACAATTGACCAGTCCACACCTAACCGACCAAACACAAAAATCAAAATAACATTGTAATTGGTTCATGAATTTATTGATGGGGCCAGCCGATCTAGTTCGATTCTAATTAAATATGGCATTGTTGTTTGTTTATTTTTTATTCAATATTATGGGTTTTTTTTTTTGGATTAATAGGCATACAAGCCCCTATACAATTGAAAGATAACAAATGAGCCTTTATATTATCTTTTTCTCGAAGGAAGCCCTATACCATGTATAGGTAACAAATAAGCCACTTCATTACTATTTTTGTTTACTTGATTCAGGTCTAATTGTACACTTTACTCCCGATTCTTTTTTACATTTATTGCAATTAAACTCCAAAAAGGTTGGTTTTACGTGAGGTTTCTTGTGTTTTAGTGTGTGTCAGATCCTAACAGTTAAAACCAAACCCGGAGTCAAAATTTGTAAGCAAAGGAGCGGAGACCGGGCAAAGAGGAGAAAACAGTAGTGTTCACGGTCAGATGTTGGAGTTCACGGTCTTACTAGGCCGTGAACTGGAGCTAGAACTCGTGCAACAAGGAGCAAAAAGAGAGGGTTTTCAGGTTACTGACAGCAAGGCTGTTCACGATCGCTAAGACTGAACATTGGCTATAGAACATTAACCCAAGCCAACAGAGCGGCGTGTTTTGGTCTGAGCAGTGAGTTCACGGACGCGTTTGGATGTTCACGACCGTGAACTCAGGCCGTGAATTGGGAACGATCTCAAGTTAAAGAGCTGAAAGGAAGAAGGAAAGGGGATAAACCTAGTGTGAGAAAAACTTCTCCTTCTTCAGATTTTAGAGTGAGAAAGTGACGAACCAAAGAAGAGGAAAAGCTAGGGTTTGATCTCCAAACAAGAGATTTGGGGTTTCTTCAGCACAAGGAGCAAGGCTTGCATCTTCATGATGGTCTTCCTTTCCCTCTTTTGTGTTTTCCCTTATCCTAGCATGGAGTAGTCCCTTCTTTCACTTGGGTGTTTGTGAACCCTAGCTACAATTATGAAAATACTTGTATGAATTAGAATGATTGGTGTGAGGTTGTGTTTTAATGTGAAGGTGGAGGTATTATTCAGAAATGATTGTGTTGGGTAAAAACCTATCAATCTAATTGTCATTCTAACCTAGCTTAGAGAGGAGACCTCCTTAGGTTAAGTGGCTCCATTAAAGATGGGTGTTCTTGGGCATTTCATGCCTCCTAGGCTAGTTTAGAGAGGAAACCTCCTTCATCGAAAGAGGCTCAATTTGAGCTGGGTTTCCTTGAGCATTCAATGCCTCCTAAGCTAGTTTAGAGAGAACCCTCCTTAACTTAAGAGGCTCTACTAGGGATGGTAAAAATGGGTTTCCTTGGGCATTCTATGCCTCCTATTCTAGGTTAGTTAAAGGGCAAACCTCCTAATTTGTATTAAGCAATTAGGTTTTTTGTTGGGTGGCCGTCCGAACTCCATTTCGAGGGTGAAGTCTAACCATTCCTTAGTCGATAGGTTGAGAGGGTCACGTTAGTGGCTTGGATCGTATCCCATTCCTCAACCTAGAGTCTAAGAGGGTAGCTTTGGCTGCTTGTTAGACTTCCCCGCGGTTTATGACTCCCTAACCACACACGGTTGTTCGAGTCGTCAAGTCATCATTGTTAGCTAAGGGGAGTAAAGCCCGGGCGAAGCTTTCTCAAATAGAGTCAAATCGATTTTACCCTGCAAAGTAATTTAGTTTTATACCTTTGTGTTCACCAAAACTGATCCGCTAGATAATGTTTAGAACAGTCGAAGTAGCGGTACATGGAATGGCCTAGGTTGAAATTTAAACATACTTGCCCTATATTTCACCCATCTAAGGTTTATACTTGGACCTGAGGTGGGATTTTATTGTGATAGTTATAGTGAGTCAAGTTTTTTGCTCCATTGTCGGGGACAACCATCCGTTATCGTGAAAAGTTTGTTTGGTGTTAATCTAGCTTTTAATTTATGTTTTGTTAAGTTGTGAAGTGTTTGCTTGTGCTAGACGTGTTGTGTTCTTAGAGTGTGTGTAGGGAGGTGCATGACTCGGAGCAATGCGACACCTTTAATACCATTGGAAGAGGACATCAACCGGACTCTCTGACTCTTAGCTCGAGAGAGGGAGCTAGCAGAGGCAAAAAGGAGAAGTGAAAAAAGGGGACAACAAGTTGGTCCTGGATTTGAAGGAGTTGAAGGAGAAGTTGAAGTTGAAATGACGACAAATCAACCTCAAGCTGCCAATCCGGCCCCGAATGCAAATGTGGAAGCGGGAGCCGAGGAAGGGCCAAGGACTATGGGCTATTCCATGGCTCCACGGGTGGAGGCTATCCAAACACCAATACTACATCCACCAGTGGCCGCCAACAACTTTGAAATCAAGTCCACTCTAGTGACGATGATTCAAGAAATTGCCTTATACCACGGGCTTTCACATGAATCACCTCGAGAGCATGTCCGAAGGTTTCTTGAGCTAGCAGAAATTTTGAAGATAAATGGTGTCTCCGCGGAGGCATTACAATTGAGGCTTTTCCCCTACTCTCTTGCGGGGAAAGCACTCCGATGGCTCAACAACCAACCGGCTCTATCCATCACCTCTTTGGATAATCTACTCAACAAGTTAATGAACCGATATTTTCCTCCTTCCATGACGGCCGAGTGGAGGAAGAAGATTACTCAATTTGAGCAAGAGGAGGATGAGACGTTGAGGGATGCATGAGAAAGGTTCCTTGGACTTCTTCCTCTAATGCCCTCACATGAGTTTGAAGAGCAATTATGGATAGAAACTTTCTATGGAGGACTCATGCAAGATGACAATATCCTTATCAACTCTCTTTGACAAGGGAGGTTGATGAACATGACCCCTCCTCAAGTCACTGAATTGCTTGAAGATATGTCCCTCAAGGGATATGATTGGGGTTTAACGATGAGTGGTAAGAGGATCACCAAAAGAGGAGTAAGAAGTATGGGAGCAAGTGCTCCACTTGAAGTGAAGGTTGATAAGTTGATCGAGCTGATCCTTGAGGAGAAGAAGCAAGGGAAGAGAGCGGTGATGTCTTGTGATTGGGGTTCGAGCACCAATCACGAAATTGCGGATTTCCAAGCGATGAAGGAGAAAAGTACCCCCGAGGAGCAAGTGAGTTTCATTGCCAATGCTAGAGGGAACAACCCTTATAGCAACACATACAACTCCGGGTGGCGCAATCATCCAAACTTCACTTGGTCTTCCCCTACCAATCCAAGATCTCCCAGTTCTCAAGGTCCAACGGGAAACTATCAACCTCGGCCAACATTCATCCAACAAAGACATCAATTCCAGAACTCGAACTTCCGACAACCATACCAAGCACAAGTCGGTAAAGGGTTTCAACAACAACAACAAGTTGACAAGTTCTCTAAACTTGAAGACCTTGTGTCCACCTTTGTGAGTACAAGCTCTCAGAAGTTCGAGAAGATTGAGCAATTCATGGATATGGCAACATCCAAGTTTACCTCAATTGAGGCCGGACTCTGAAGCCATCAAGAAAGTCTCCAAAACCTGGAATTAAAAATTAGCAAACTTGTCGGGATCCTCACCGAGAGACCAAAGGAAGCCCTACCCTCTCAAACCATTGCCAACCCCAAGGATCAAGCAAGCGGGTCCAATACAATTTTCTTGAGGAGCGGGAAGGTGACCATGGAGGTCGTTGCCAAAGAAGTGAATGAGAAGGAAGACCCTCTACCCGAGGGTGAAGAAGAGGAAACCTCGGGAGAAAAGAGTGTAGTGGCAAGGAAGGCATTGCTGACGCCACCACTAGTGATTGAGTACACACCAACCCTACCTTTTCCCACAAGGGTGCACAAGGAAATATTAGAAGTAGAATGTGGAAACTTCATGAGGATGCTACGAGATCTCTACCTCAACATTCCCTTCCTTGAAGAAATGGCCCACATGCCAAGGTATTCAAAAATACCTCAAGGGGATTCTCTCTAAGAAGCCTAAGTTTGAAGACCTTGCCAATGTCACTTTTGGGGAGGAGTGCTCAGCCTTCATCCTCAACAGGTTGCCCAAGAAGCAACTCGATCCAGGTAGCTTCACTATACCTCTTTGCATCGACTCTCGTCACATAAAAAATTCCTTGGCGGACTTAGGGGCGAGCATAAATGTGATGTCATATAAGCGTTTTAAGAGGCTAGACATAGGTGAAGTAAAAACTACAAGGCTTAGTGTCACATTGGCCGATCGCTCTATCATTAGTCCAAAGGGCATAGTGGAGGACGTTCTAGTACGAGTGGGGAAATTCTGTTATCCGACAGATTTTCTGATTCTGGATATAAGTGAGGATTCTGAGATGCCACCATACTAGGACGCCCTTTCCTTGCCACCACCAAGACATTAATTGATGTAAATGAGGGAACTTTGATTCTACGAGATGGTGAGGAGAGAATTACCCTAGGAATTGATTCTAAGCCTAGGAGTGAGGAAGTGAAGGAAGTGGAACCGGGTGATATGAATGCAAGTGGAGGAAAGCCTTGCAAGGCGAACCCCACTATTATTGTTGGTTATTATGATGGTGTGAAGCAGGAAAGTAAGGAGGGCATCTCGCCCAAGGAAGGAAGGAAGAAAGTAGCTTGGAGGGAAAGCATAAGTTATGTTAATGCCTGGTGAAAGGAAAAGGGCAAGGCAAATCGATCGGCCAAGAAGGCCATCCGATGGAGCTTAAGTTGGGAGGCTATATGCCTCGCCCCGAGCTCGTGGCGGATCCACTCTCGGTGGCATCCTGTTCCAAAACATGATAGATCCGCATCCGTCAAGCTAATGACTATAACTTCGTGCTTGTTGGGAGGCAACCCAATGGAGCTTTGTTTTCTTTTCCTTATTTCCGGCGAGCAAAACCAAAAATCAAGCACAAAACCATTCTCCCCTCATCAAAAGCGACCTTTGCTAAGATTTTAGGGAGTTATGGAGCACATTTTTTCCTGTGAAATTGCCGCCGTCGAGCCTCTAAGCTCCGACGACCCTCATCCGGTCAGATTTTTGGCAAATTTTCACCTTCCTCGCCCTCACCTCACTTCCTCCTACACCCTACTTGAGTCTCCAGGTTGGTTTTTGGCTCTATCTTATTAATTTTTGGGAGAATCGGATTAGGTATTGAAGTGAGGAGAATTTTAGTGAATTGAATGTGAACTGAGAATTAGGGCGAGAAATTAGGTGAATTAGGAATTTAATGGTTGAATGATGTTGCTTGACCTTAGTTGAGCCTTGGTGGGCACGTTTTGATTCAAATTTTTATTTGTGAAATTTGCCCACCAAGTGTTATTTTGTTAACCGAATGAGAAATGTTTATGCTAGAGTTGTGGTTGGTAACCACCATGGCGTGTTTCGAGTTTTGATTTTTGTGTGGATACTACGTGAATACCTAGAACCATGCAATGGTGTGTTTGAGCTTAAACGTTTCAAAAGTATTGATCCGTAGTGGAAATATAAGTGTGGGAGAAATTCCTTTTTCCTCCCAATGAGTTGAAATTGAAAATTATTTCCATGTATGGTGCATGTTTGACATTTTTTGCAGGATGCTTAACGTGGAGCATGAGTACGTGAGCTACTTGGTGAACCACCCACAGTTCGGGACCAAATTTGCTTACCAGCGGGACAACCCGATCGGGCCACATTGGCAGATGGACCTGGACATGTTTAACTTGCTCATGTGTCGAGCTGCAATGTCAGGGGTCGCCTGTCACCCCTTGTGGCGCCAGCTGTTGTCTATGGATGAGCTCATCTACCACGAGCTCTACGTGGATTTCTACTCCACATTCACCCACGTCGTCCCGACCAACAAGAAGAGTCGGCCACACGTGGAGTTTATGTTGGGAGGTCAGCCGTGAGTGCTCATCTATGATGCCTTCGCCTAGGCCATAGGTCTCGACACGACATACATGACGATGACGGAGCGACAGTACACCGTCGACTTCCACTACCAGGCCGCATTCTAGGCCCTTAGTCATCCAGAGAATGAGCACGAGGAGTACGAGGGGAGCCGCACCAATGTGGTAAAGCCGAGGACCCCTTGGAGGAAATTGTAGACACTGCTCACCCGCTCTGTCGTCCACATCCTGAAGGCGGGCCACATTATCACGAATAGAGGGCTATTTGCTCTCTTCTCCACGAGGCATCTAGCAGAGCCGATCCATCTGGGATCACTGATAGCCACCTCTTTCGCCCGGTGTCTGGGGCGGAACAGGGCGGACACCATGCATATGTGGTGCATCATCATGAGGATATCCCGCCACTTCGGAGTTGATTTGGAGTTGTGCTCCATCGTCAGGCGGACCGAGCCCTTCCCAGTGGCGACTCTCTACAACATGAAGCTAGTGCTTTAGGGAGAGAGAGGGTTTGAGTACCTAGAGGGGTTGTGACCCTCAGGACTCATGCATCCAGCAGTTGTCCCGGCTCTTGTGGCTCCCGATGTCGAGGTCCCACCTCCAAAGCAGCCACTTGCTCGAGTTTTCGGCCGTCGCCGGCGTCCCGTGCTCCAGTGCCCAGTGCCACCACCACCACCACCACCATCATCTGGTGCCGGTCCTTCCACTTCCGGGGTACCCCTAGTGGAGAGGATGGACCGTCTAGAGACGCACGTCATGGGAGTCACTTCCTGGCTAGACCGGCAGACCGACCTACTCGAGCGGATCACTCGTCGCCAGGGCCTCCTCCCATATGAGGATGACGGACCTTCGACTCGAGAGAGGTAGCCGATGAGGGAGATATGTGGCAGAGCCGATTCCTTTCGCGCCACTACTCCATTTGGAACTCTGAACTCTTTTGGTTTTATTTTTCTTTCTTTTATTTTGTGTGTGTGATCATAAACTACTACTATCGTATTGTGATATGTAATAACCTCGCTTCGAGCGAGTCGTATTGTGTTTGTGTGTGTGTGTTTTTTGTCTTCTCCTTGAATCTTAACACTCCTACCCCGGGAAAAATTCCAACTTTCACTCACCAAACAAAGTGGTAACATTCGTTCTACCCCTATCTTACTCCATTGAGGGCAATGTCGAACTTAAGTATGGGTGGGAGGGGGGGTAGTTTATTCTTATGCTTGTGTGAGTCTAATTGATACTTGGCGCCTTGATGTATTTCCAAATTTGAAAATTTTGAGGGCTCCAAGCAATGTTTGCATGATCAAAGTGGCCGGTTTGTAGGAGAATCTCGTGCTTATTAGCATTAACCTTCAATTGTTGCATGTGATCGAGTGTGTCCTATGTGATGACTGAGAGGTGCATTAGCATAGTGCAAAAGTTTAGTTCTCATGTGTGCGAAAATGAATGGATGTCTTGACTCGATTACTTGTTGATTACAATTGTCATGCATTGTGTATCGTGAAAGTGGAATGGATGATTTGGTGACTCGGTACCCATGTCAGTTTTGAGCTGATCGTTTTATTCTTATGTGCTTAGATCCCTCTTACCATGGCGTTAAGCATCATAGTTGGCACTAGTGAGCAAAGCAGTCAAAATTGGGATTTTGATCGTAAAATCGCAGGATTTTAGGATTTTACTTAGGGATTCCGATCCTGATTTTACTATAAAATTAGTGGACCTTAAAATCGTTTAAAATCGGAATTTTGATCGTATGAGAACAAAATAGGTGGTTTGAGCCAATTTAAAAGAAGCATAACTATTTCACCGGAAAGGGCAATGACGGGAATCTTCGCAGATATGTTTTATATTAGAAAAATATTTAAAAATAATAAAAATAACCTTAGGGCTCGGTTAATTCTTTTCCTTCACTCCATTTAACTTATTGGTAAAACAACTGTTCTAATATTGGAAGTATGTAAGAACTAACATCATTATTAACTAATTAATGAATATATTTGTACCAAGCCACTAATATTACTTATTTTATTTGGAGTTCAATTATTTTTAGTTTTAAATCATACTTAGTAGACGATGTCAAAATATTATTTTGAGTTAAACTACCTAGACACAACATGAAAACAAGAGCCAAACCCATGAACTATATCCCTTCATCATGAATTATTTTGAGTTACGCATTAAATAACAATTAAAATAGTTATTTTGGAACATTAATCTTGAGAATGGTCTTATTTAAAAAAATCTTGAGAATTATCATTTTAAATGTTATATGTCTTTGTGTTATTAATGATTTACCTTATTAATATTCTTATATGCTATACTCAATATGGTACTTAAAATCCTATGATTTTAATATTCGATTTTACCCCTGTTTTCGATTTTAGGTAAAATCCCGATTTTGACTGCTTTGCTAGTGAGTATGATGGAGGCGTAAGATTAGTCCACACCCAAATGTCGATTTTCACTAAATGTTTTATCCCCTAGTCAACCCCTTTGAGCCTTGTGACTTTGGGGGTCGTTCTCATGTTAGGAGCTTTTTGCTTGTGAACTTAATGGTGCTTGATAGAACGACTCCCATCCTTTCTTCGTGTCTATACGTGAGTTGTCCTTGTGTCCCCGAACTCTCGCTTTTGAGTTCCATTGAGGTTCTACATATGAGGATTTTGTGCGGTTCTTGCTAGGAATGAAAGAGAAAAGAGTAGTGTTGGAGTGAGTTCTTAAAGGAGAGCATTGGTCGTTAAAAGTAGTGTGGAAAGTGTTCAACTCTTTAGTGCCCCCCCCCCCCCCCACCAAAAAAAAGGGAAAGAAAAGTAGAAAGAAAAAGAAAAAGAGGTAATAAAACGCGGTTAATAAAGTAGAGAGCACCACAAAAGAATCAAGAGTATGCTCTAAGTGGGGTTTCTTGGCACTCAAGGCATTGAAACCCACAAAGTGTTTTAGAACTCCTTCACTACCAAGTCGAAATGAGATAGCAAGAGTGGACCGAGTAAGAGGACTTAAAGGTAGTTCGTGATGGGTTATAGTTTGGAAGGGAGAAGCAAGATTTTTGGCCAATGCTAGCCATTGTTTGTAGGGAAGGTTCTGTAACACCCTAACCCGGCCGGGTACTACTTTTACTAAAATGCCCTTGAAAAATAAAATACTCAAATTTTAAATTTCAGCTGGAAAATTTTTCATAAATAAAATACTGAAAACACACACTTGTAGTTCAAAGCAACGCCCTAACATGTGGGCAAATTAAACTCAAACGCTAAAATCTCAATCTAATATCCAGTCTATACTCATAATCATACAACGTAATAACTAACTAGTTTCAACTATTGCTGCTGCTCCTAGGAAACTCTGTCTGGACATCCTCCAAAGACGCTCGTATCGTTCTCCTCTAGCTGGCTTCCCTGGAACTGTTTCTCTCGATCTCACTGCTCTCTAACTGTCCTCTAGATCTTCCTCTTCAAACTGGTGAGTGAGATGGGGTCAGTCTATGCCCTTACGTTTTACATATCTAGCACTTGAGTATTTTGCTTCAGACACTAAACTTAAATTGGTGGAAGTTGTTCGTACTTCCACTCTTAAAACTCTCAACTCCTAAAACTGTATGGTAGTTACTCTTACTCTGCATTTGTCAAGCTTAAATCTCAGCTTAAATACGTGACTGACATAGGGATCTCTCACTAGCTAGTCCGGTTGGCCAACTCATACGTATGAGAAGCCATCCGGGCTTTGCTAAAACTTAAACTTAGTTAGGGGAGTCGTAACGATTCATCCCTCTAACATCTTAAACTTATCGTGGTGGCTCTTCACCATGATTCTCAAGAGCATAACTGCTGCTCATCTTAAAAGTCTCAAGAGCATAACTGCTGCTATATCTCAAAATCTCAAATGGCAACGGACTGGCGCTAGTGACTAAAAACTCTAAAGAGGAACACACAAGCTGTTCTAAAGGACATCTAGCTCCAACTTGAAATTGTACATAAAGTCGTGGCACAGAGGGCTCCAGGTACCTTACCAGGTCATACCATACCTAATGCTAATGACCCGGATACGCACTTAAATGCTATAACTACCAGGAGCTGCAAGGTGATTGCGGAAATTCCCGTCCAGGCCCGACAGAGGGAAAAAAGACCTACTTCAGCACTTCTAGCAAATGAGGAATAAATGGAGAAGGAGGTTGAGGTGCCTGCTCCCAAGCCACAACCAGTGGTGAAGGAGTATGTCCCTCAACTCCCATTCCCCTCTCAGATACACAAAGACCGACTGGAGAATGAGTTTTCCAAATTCATGGCAATGCTGAAGTAGGTAAATATCAGCATGCCTTTCGTTAAGGCACTGTCGAAGATGCCCAAGTATGCCAAGTTCATGAAAGACCTCCTCACCAACAAGAGAAAGCTTGGGGAGCGTTCAACGGTGATGCTCGATGACAAGTGTTCTGCCATCTTGTAGAACAAGCTACCAGAGAAGCACAAAGACCCAAGGAGTTTTAGTATCCCGTGCATTATAGGTTGTTTGCATGCAGGAAAGTCCTTGGCGGATTTAGGTGCTAGCATAAATGTGATGACTTATAAACTATTTAAGAAGATAGACATAGGTGAATCCAGTAATACTAGGATGAGCATAGAAGTAGCATATCGATCCATTGGGAATCCTAGGGGCATTGCAGAGGATCTTATAGTCACTATAGGGTCATTTGCATATCCCCTTGACTTTGTGATTCTTGATATAAATGAGGATGTGGATGTGCCTTTGATTTAGGGTCAATCTTTTCTTGCCACCGCCAAGGCACTCATTTATGTGAATGATGGTAAACTAATTATGAGGTCTAGTGGGGAACAAATCACCTTTCTATTTCTGATAATATGAAGCACCCCAACTCCATGATGATGTTATTACTGTGATGTAGTTGCTGATTATGAGACCGCACTCGCCATCATGAGTGCGGGAACTAATGATTTCCTCGAGTGTTGTCTTTTTCTAGGGGCGAGAGAAGCCATTCGAGCTAATCCAAGAATCGCCCTGGATCGTTACTTCATTGGAGGAGCCATCAGAGCTACAGCTTAAGCCCCTCCCCTCTCATTTGAAGTATGCATTTCTCCAGGAGGGGAATAAGCTCCATGTCATAATCAGCTCGGAACTTACCCTTGAGCAAAGAGCTGTCTGGTGGCTCTGTTGAAGAAGTATGCTCGGTCCATGGCATGGAAGATCACTGATATTATAGGCTTTAGCCCTTCCTTCTGATCCCTGGGAATTTTGATGGAGCATGAGGTTAAGCCAGTAAGGCAGATGCAGGGAGGCTGACTCCTAATCTGGAGGCAATGGTCGAGGCAGGGATTGTGAAGCTGATTGATGACGAGATCATCTTTGATATATCTGATAGCAAATGGGTCAGCCCCACTCGGGTGGTTCCGAAGAAAGGCATATGCTTGTGGTCTCGAACGAGAAGAACGAGCTTATCCCGATGCGGACAATGACTGGGTAGCGTGTCTGCATTGACTACCGACATCTGAAAGATGCCACCAGGAAGGACCATTTCCTGCTCCCTTTCATTGACCAGAGGCTAGAAAGGCTGGCAGGATACGAGTTCTACTGCTTCCTATATGGCATGTCCGGTTACTTTGTGATCCTGATCGCACTGGATGATTAAGCGAAGACCTTTTTACCTGCCCTTTTGGCACTTTTGCTTACCGGCAGATTCTAGTCGGTCTCTGCAATGCACCAGCGACCTTCCAGCGGTGCATGTTGGCTATCTTCGACCAAATGGTTGGAGAGATTATGGAAGTCTTCATGGATGACTTCTCTATTTATGGAGACTCCTTCTCATATTATCGCCGTAACCTAGAACTTGTCCCGAAGAGGTGCGAGGAGACGAACTTGACACTCAGCTGGGAGAAGTGTCATTTTATGGTTCTCTAAGGAATTGTGCTCGGGCACAAGATCTCCAAGCAGGGGATTGAGGTAGATCGGGAAAAGATAGAGATGATTAGTTACCTACCTCCTCTTATTTATGTAAAGATGATCCGCAACTTTTTGGGTCATGCGGGCTTCTACCGGAGATTCATCAAGGATTTCTCGAAGATCGCCTTGCCTTTGACCAAGTTGCTAGAGAAAGATGCACCATTCCACTTCACTCAAGAGTGCATATCTACATTTGAGAAATTAAAGGAGAAGCTTACCCATGCGCCAATCATGGTGACTCCGGATTGGTCTCTCCCCGTGAGTTGATGTGTGATGAGAGTGACTATGCGGTCAGATCTATTCTTGGTCAGAGACGCGAAAAAAACATTTCTAGCCCATCTACTACGCGTCGAAGACCTTGAACGATGCTTAGGAGAACTACACCACCACGGAGAAAGAACTACTTGCAGTGGTGTATGCTTTCGACAAGTTCCGAGCGTAACAGGTGCTCTTTTATGTCGTTGTCTACACAGACCACTCTGTCATTCTCTATTTGATTACCAAGGCTGACGCTAAGCATCGACTCATCCACTGGATCCTGCCGCTACAGGAGTTTGACATCGAGATCCGGGATAAGAAAGGAGCAGAGAACATTTGGTGCAACACATCTTTCACGACTGAAAGCCTCTCAAGTGGGAATTTTTTTGGAAAAGATCAACGATTCCTTCCCGAACGAGTGACTGTTGACGCTGTGCTTGGTGGAGAGTATCACCCCTTGCTATTCTGCTTTTGCCATTTATCTGGTGGGAAAACAGTTACCTAAGGGGATGGCCACACACGCTAAGCGCAAACTCTTCTCTGACATGAAGTACAATTTTTGGGAGGATCCATAGCTCATCATGATAGGATCCAATGGGGTGATAAGACGATTAGTGATGGAGCACGAGATAGGCGACATCTTGTCTCATTATCACGAGACACTCGCTGACGGTGATCATGGAGGCAACCGCACGGGGCGGAAGGTGCTACTATCGGGCTTCTACTGGCCCATGCTCTTCAAGGATGTTGATACCTTCGCACGCCAGTGCGATTGTTGACAGAGGTCAGGTAACATCTTTGCCCGTTATGAGATGCCCCAAAAGTCGATTGTGACTTGTGAGATATTTTATGTCTGGGGCATCAGCTTCATTTGGTAATCTATGGGGTCGTTTGGATGTGGAAATGTAATTCAGTAATTGGACCCAATTACCATATAATGCAGTAATTGGGTTAAAAACCCACGTTTGGGAGAGCAAAAATGGTATGGAAATTGGACCATGGAAATTGGCTTCAATTACCACATTCATGGTAATTGAGAATACTACACCTCCCCCTAGTAATTTGACATTACCACGTTTTCTTACTTCTTTTTCCAAATTCCACACCATCAATTCCCACAAAACTAAACCCTATCCAAACGTGAATTTTTTTCAATTTCCTCAAGTCAATTCCTTGGTTTTGTACATGGAAATTCAGACAAATTTCAACGTTTTAGAATTTCCACATCCAAACGACCCCTATATATTTTGCAATGTAGTCAGAACCAAACTGGAGCATGACCCAATAATCTGAATGGCTCGCACTTTAGTAGTTCAACTGGCATTGAGCCGTTATAAAACCGCTAAAGAACCGGTACCTTATATAAATAATAAAATCATAAGTATAAGACACATAAGATAATAATTTAACGATGCCTAGGAGAACTACACCACCACGGAGAAGGAACTACTTGCAGTGGTGTATGCTTTCGACAAGTTTCGAGCATAACAGGTGCTCTTTCATATCGTGGTCTACACAGACCAATCTGCCATTCTCTATTTGATGACCAAGGCTGACGCCAAGCATCCACTCATCCATTAGATCCGGCTGCTGCAGGAGTTTGACAATTTTGTGGAAAAGATCAACGATATTGGACTGGATTGTTTATTTAGTTTATTCCAGTGACTGTTTTGTTCTTTTCCTTAATACCAGAACTACTTGGCAAAGGGTATTTAAGGTTTGGCCTTCGGCCTTGTAAACCAAACACAGATTGTACACATAGTGCATACTGCAAACTAGTGAAGCTTCTTTGAGAGAGATGCTCTTCGTGGACTAGTCCCGACCTTCGGGGAAACCACGTTAAACTATGGTGTCTTCCTTTCTATTTCGTAATAGTTTTCATGGTATAAGAGCTGAAGATCGCTCACAGTTAATCATCCGCAATCATGGGTGATGAGACAACAGATGCCAAGTTACGTAGCAGCGGCAAGGAACCCTCAAGCTGCAATGACAACGACATCCCAATTTTCTCTCCTCTCTACCTTTACCCATCGGAAGATCCTGCCTGTCTCTTTGTGGCCGATCTCCTATCGGATTCGAACTATGGATAATGGGTTAGTGACATGATAGAGACCCTGATCTCCAAGAATAAGCTGGCCTTTGTCAATGGCACACTCCCACGTTCGGCGTCAGGATCATCAACTCGTCGAGACACTTGGGATAGATGTGACGCCACAGTGAAGGGCTGGCTAAAGACATCAATGAGTCGAGAAGTCCGGAATAGTGTGCGCACCGCTTCAACGTCTCGTGATATTTGGCTGGATCTGCACTAAAATTTCGACTAGGGGTGCAATTCAAGGTGACTTCCCATAAGGTCACCCATCTTTGTTGTACTCCACACTGAGCACGTTTAACTTCGCCGTTACACCCCAAAACGCGTCTTGTCAGTTAAGGTAGGTTTCCTACTATGAACCATGGATCTCTCCCGTGCTTTGTCGATGTGAGATTTGCCTAAGGTGTTACAGTTGTGTAAGATTTTTGTCAAACGTCTCAACTTTATCCAATCGACCCCGAACTCATGCCCAAAACTTCCTTCACGTTCTAAGACCTGAAATATCACAAACAAGAACAACCTAGCGTGAAATCGGCCAAAAACACGAGAGATGAGACTCAAACGATATAGGAATGGTGGCTGATAATTGTCGAAAACATATTGATTTCATGTGCTTAATGTGATTATTACATGATATGTTTGAGACATATAATGCTTGTTTCAAGGCCAACTAACTCCGGAATGGTTATATGATCATTACCACCATGTATTAGAATGTTGATATATTTTAGGTGGAAAGATAGAAGAAGCACACAAATCAAGTCTATAACCAAACCCGTTTGAACCGGATTCTTTGATGAGAGGACTTGGACCGGAGGACATGGACCAGAATTCTTTTGGGGATTAATTGGTGAGTCATGGACGAAATGGACTTGGGCCATTCTGTGGAATTAATTGGACACGGGGGTGGAAGTTAATTGGAGGGGCATTTTATTTGGCCCAGGTCGGTTGTCATTGAGGAGAGGAATTTTGGGACGGAACAAAACTTCTTCTGGAGGGGATCTTCTAATTGCTGGCGGGGGGAACAAAAATTCGGTGACGGAATTTCTTTTTGGAGCGCGGAGCGAAGAAGCATTTATTGGGCAAAGGTATTGGGAATTGGAGAAGCAGCAGCGAAGCGCAGCGCAAGCAGGGAGAGCGCAACGCGACTTTCGAGCAGCGATTGGATTTCTCCAGACAGTTTTCATATGCTTAAATTGTTTAGTTTATTTTGTTTTTAGAGATTAGTCACTTTAAATTCTTTTCACCTATAGTTTGCTCCATAGAATTGATTTAATTTAAGGTTGTACCAGTCCCTAAGAGACAATACCCGGACTTCCCGGTTTTACTACGAGATAGGATTCAGGAATCATGCTTTTGCCCTATCAGTGGCCAAAAACATGTGTACATATCAAGTCATCAAATTCCCCCACACTTAACCATTTGCTTGTCTCCAAGCAAACCTGACTCAAACCAATGCAGCTCTCCAGACCTCTATAGCAACATACAACCCCGATCCTCGGTAGAGGATTTTCTACATCATTTAGCAACTTACGAGGTCAACTGGTCTTCTAAGACGTCCCCTATCTCTCAATGCGAGTACTAGACTCAACCTAGGATCATGAGAAGCAGTGGAACTAAGACGGCCAATTCATGGATAAGGAGACTCACACAATTCAACAACCAGGGACTCATTGTATCTGGAGCTCTTTCACTTCATTTCACTTGTTGGAACCCCTTCTTACTATTCGTTTCTTTTTCTTTTGTTTTACTTTGCTAGGGTTCCAACTGCAGTTTGTATGCACGGTCTGCCCTTATTAGGTGAGCAAGAGCAATTTCTGTACATCTGTCGCTTGCCAGAGTACTTGTTTTAATTCCTATTCCTCACTTCGTGTGGAGGGTCAATGAATTTAAGGGATGTCGGAAGCTCTATCCGTGCCCTTAAAAACACATCCTCGAGTAGGCAAACCGTTCAACGGGTGGAAATTTTACTTGTACTAGAGACAACTTAGCTTCACCTTGTAGGCCTACCCCACCAAGGATAACTAAAATCTCTTCCAAAACCCAATTTTTGTGCAATAAACAGTGCCACACACGTTGGGCTTACTCCATTTCTCAAGATTTCAAAGTTTTTGACATGGAGGACCAACTGCTTTTTCATTTCACACATGAGCACTTTTTTCGATACATGAGTCCACAACACAACATAAGTCAATGCCGCATGAATCAACTGTCCTAAATCTACTAGTTCACAAAATCAACCAGCACATCATAGAGACAGATAGGCAAAATCTTATACTTCAACATCCTCCATAGTGCTACAACTACCTCCCTAGGTTGCATATCACCATAAAGACTGTCAATTCAAAGCAAACTGAGCAGGATTTGGCAGGGAACAGTACTTGGAGCCCTCAATTTATCAAATTGGAAAGGTGACTAGGCTCCAAGCACGCAAACTCATATAACTGTAAAAAATAAATAAACACCCCCCCCCCACACACACACTTAAGCACGACATTGCCCTCAATAGAGCAGAGAGAAAGATAAGCGGAACGATGTTACCGGAATGAAAGACTGTCGGGGGACTGGAAATGGACCAGTCATCGGGGACAGACAGAACTATGTAACAGTTCTGCACGATGGGAACACGAATAACACACTAGCACACTGTGCGTTAGGGATCAGTGTCAGCGCAGATGGGCACAAAACAAAAAATCCACAAGAAAAAATACACACAAAAGACTCAGTTCAAGCTCCGCACACACATGGAGCAAACATGAAAAATCCAAAACACACAACACATTCAAAGGGGCGACGAGTACAGACTACTCGTCGTCAAGGTCGTTGAGGTTGATGTCCTCTATGAAAGCATCGTCACCGGATGACGGGGGTGGGAGTGGGGAATCCTCCCAAGGAGTCCTCCAGATTGGCGGCTCACCCCGTATCAGCTGAAGCAAGTGTTGTTGGCCCTCTTGCATGCGGAGAGCCCTGGTGCGCTCTCGCTCAATGTGAGCAAGGGTGACCCCCTGCTGGGCCTCCATGCAGTCGAGGCGCTCATCATATGCAGCAATCCGGGTGTTATACTTGGTCTAGTGAGCCGAGTACTACTGCTGGAACTAGAGCTGATGCTCGAGGATCTGCTGATTCTGAAGATTCAGCTGCTGCAACTGGTGAGAGAAGTAGTCCTGGGATGGAAACGCATAGCTACCACCCCCATGCTCATAGGTGCTCTGGTTGGGGGCAGTGTAACACCCTGGCTCGGCCGAGCACTACTTTTACTAAAATGTCCCTTGAAAAATTAAATATTCAAATCTTAAATTGCAGCTGGAAAAATTTTCATACATAAAATACCGAAATCACACTCTTGTAGTTCAAAGCAACGCCCTAACACATGGGCAAACTCAATACTTAAAATCTCGAAATGGTCTCCAGTCTATACTCATAATCATAAATGTAAATAACTAATAATCTCTAATGATGTTGCTACTGAAAACATTGACTAAGCATCCTCTGTGACGCTTATACTGCCCTCCTCTAGCTGGCTTCCCTCGAACTGGCTGCTCACTAACTGCTCCTCTAGCTCCTCCTCTAGCTCTTCAAACTGGTGAGTGAGATGGGGTCAATCTACGCCCTTACGTTTAACATCTTATTAATACTCGATCATTTTACTTAACTTAGTGGAAGTTTTTTTGTACTTCCACTATTTAAAATCTTAACTTTAAAACTGTACTCTTAAAGCTCAAATATCCACTTAAATTCTTGACTGAAACGGGGATCCCTCACTAGCTAGTCCGGTTGCCAACTCATACGTATGGGAAGCCATCCAGGCTTTCCTTAAACTTAAACTTAAACTTATCGTGGAAGGCTCTTCTTCCACGATTCTCAAGAGCATAACTGCTGCTCATCTTAAAATATCTGAAGAGCATAACTGTTGCTCATCTTAAAAGTCTCAAGAGCAAAACTGCTGCTCTATCTCAAAATCTCAAATGGCAAAGGACTGACGCTAGTGACTAAAACTCTTAAGGTGAAGTACTTCTTAAAAGAACGCGTGTTCTTAAACTTCAATTTACTTATAAATAAAACAAGCATTATAATATATATAACTGAAAGTATAAATCACACGCAATCACATGCATCACATAAACACACAAAGGCAAGTATAACACATACCAATCAAAAACTGAAATACCGTAATGCGTAGAATTTACCCCTTTACACTCACCTTACTACTAATATCGACCAACTTGAATCAGTAAGTGGTTGTGCTTCCTCGCTTGATAATGCCCTGATATTTTAGTTTGCCCATCATCTTTGAATGAATACAAAACCCCTTGAACGACTACCAAACCCCACCATATCCCATGCACAAATCTCAGCCACGTTCAACATCTTCTTTCCACCTGCAAGACAGTCTTCAACAAATCGAACGTACCATGCCAACCACTCAATCCCATTACTAAGTTTAGTTAGTCCTTCGTTACCGATTCATTAGATATATATGTCCACCAACCGCTCACCTTGCTCAAATCGCTGTGTCTCGGGGCATAAATTTCTTCTTCAAGAAAACGAGCCTCTAGTGCCAAGTATGTGAGTCAACGTTGCTTTCACCAAAGACATCACTAGGTAACAGAACTGTTGCCGCCTCGGTTCATTTCTCTCGTGTGCGAGTCGCCGTTGGCGTCGGGCTCTCCACAAAGCTACCGATGAGGTTACAGCTCCTCTCCTCTTCCCGTCCGTTCACAAAAGACGACCATGATCGAATCACTCCTCCGCTTGAGGCTTCCATCGAGCCCGCCAATCAACCGACACCGATAAGAAACTGCCATCTTGCCGACTCCAAGGCGCTCTCAAGTGATGCCTCCAACTACACCGTTGTTTGTCCCTGCCACATCGGGAGGCAAGCGATGTTTCCTTTCCGTCATCTGAATTATCGCCCACAACACCCATGGACGACTCCATCGTTCTCCAACCCCTCGATTGACAGTGCTCCCATCCGTTCAGCTGCTGCCCTCGACTCATTTTGCCAATTCCGCTTAACAAGATCTACACAACCTACTAACACCAATTATCCATGTCCAGCGACGTTCATTCTGACTCACCGGTTCTTGTTCCCTCCAGCTATTCGCCAGCTGTTACCGCATCTACCGTCAGCGTCGGTGGCTCCATCTACTCTTACGCTGGTCAACCTCGCTCGGCATTTACCCTCTCGTTCTCCGGTTAGGCTTCTAGTCGAGTGTCGCTGTCCTCTTTCACGTAATAGAGTTCTCTCCATGGTTTCTAGATGTGGCCATGGTGGTGTTTACGATAGAGAAGGAACGGAAGAGAGACGAGCTAGAGAAAGGGTTTGGCGGCTGCTCCCTCAGTCTCTTAGGTCACCTTTTGGTTTTCTTTATGGGAAGATGGGAGCCGAGAGATATAATGCGGCAGCTTAGCTTAGGGTTTAGCTAGTCAAAGGGGTGTTTTGGAAACTTCACGATTAATTGAGTATCGGGTGAGTTTGATCCGATATTCGGTTAACCTCCGTAATTTCCTTATTTTCTGTCGAAACTCGACACCGCTTGAACCGAGAGTTCACATTTTTAGTCCTTATCGATATTATGGTGGAATTTGAAAATTTTTGGCCAAGGGAAAAAGGGCCATTTTGTCTTAAGAGAAGGATGGGGTGTAACAGGCGGGATGGTAGGCAACAACGTCCACATCCTCCGGTTAACATCCTCTAGGGCAGCATTCTGATCATCCACAGGGTAGTCAGAAATGGGGGGAACCGGAAAGCGCATCTTTGAGATCGTCTACTCCGAACAACCAGGTGCCACCCTGCTCTGTGCAATCCTTATAGGGGATCTGGAAATGGTCGGCCAACAGGGTGATGAGTGGGGTACAGTGGAGGGTCCCCAAAGTCTGCACACTCTTGTCCATAATCCTCGCCACCACAAATCCCAGGTGGAGGTTATGGTGTTGAGTGCGGATCGAGTGGATGAAGTAGAGGGATCGCCTGGTCAGGGTGCTGACACTTTCGCCAGCTGGAATGAAAGACTTCGTGAGCAGGTGGTGGAGCAGGCGATTCTCTAACTACGAAGTGCTGGCCTTCGTCCGACCCGCAGTGAAGGGGTCCTGAGCGGGCTGAGCTAGCCTGGTGTGTAGACACCACTTTTTGTCCGGGCTAAAACCTTTTTACTTAAATAAAATTTAGTTTTTATTGAAGATTTGCAATAGCAAGTCTTAAATGATTTTCAAGCTAAAACATATTGATAGTGCTCGAGATTGGTCGTGGTCGCCATAACTTGACGAGATTAAGCAATAGCAAATCTTGATCGATACAATTCGATGATGAGAGTTGATTTTTTTTGCTTTGATTAGACGAGCGAGACATGAACTTCATTTTGCTATCGTTTGAGTTTGATCGTTTTCTTAAGACGGTGGGTCTAGTGAGGATTGGACTCAACTTTGGAACATTATTACATTAAAGATAAAGAAAGAAAATAACAATCTTATTAAAATAAATTCCAATTACATGTACAAATACATTTCTACAAAGTTGTTACATAAATGACCTTTAAAATTGTATAAATAAAAGAAATTGGGCTCAAGCCAAAGCCCAACCAAAGAGTCAACAGTCAACAAAAGTCAAAGCTGGTCAAACTGATCCGTTGACCTGTTCTGACCTAACCCATGACCAATCGAACCCAAAACCCAAGCATGGTCCAACCAATGACCCAAACCCGGTCAGACCAAATTGGGTATTATAGCTTGCTTGCTGCCTAAGCAGCCTCTTTCTATAAAAAGAGCCCTTTGGGCACTTACAACGGGGGGCTTCTCTCAAAACCAAACTCTGCAAAAACCACCCCCTGCAGACTCCCTCTCTTCTTCTTCATCTCTTGATCATTCCCAAACTCCTTCCCTTCCAAAACACACAGCCACAGCCTGAAACCCTCTTCCACTTCTTTCACCTTCTTTTTCCAGCCACAAGCCCACCACAAAGAGACAACTTCTTCTTAACGAAACTCTGCAGAAACAGGGACACCCTCTTAACCCCAACAGAAACAGAGCAGAACAGAGAGAACAAAACTCTGCAAAATCCCACTTCCACTCATTTCTTCTTCTTTCTTTTAGCAACACACAAAACATACACAAGGAAAAGAGATAGCAATAAGACAATCTCATTCTACTTCCTTCTACTCTTAGCCGATACACCACACACACAAACAGAAGCCAAAAACAAATCCAAAAAGGACAACAAAAAAAAACCTCACCACAAACATCCTCCCCTGCCGCCAACATCAGCAAAAGCACAAAGGAGGTAGCGGACAAAGAAGCTCAGAGAATCAAGGAGAGGGAGAATCATCACCCAAACAACAAAAAAGGTCAAAAAGGTTGGTAGTCACTAAAAATCATAAATCATCATCCAGTATCCATATAATGCTTAATCCAAGCTGTACAAGTCGACTTAGATCTCTAAAAGCAATCCAGCTAAAATTAACTCCAACCAAATTATAAGATGGTTAATCTCACCACCATGATAACAAAATAAACAAACAAATCGGATTTTTGCTTGCTTTCTTTACAAGTTCATTATAGTTCTTTCTATACCTATATATTAGCTTTTGTCATCTACTTCATTGTTTCCACTTATCAGTATTTCCATTGATCAATCATATCACATGTTAGAAGCTACACGTTTCCTATATGTGTTTCGTTTTAGTAGTTTTACTTAGCTTTCCACCACATATACAACTAAGCTAACATCAAAACACATAAGCTACAATAAACTTATAGAAATCTCAGATTTGAAAGATACCATATTCGCACAAAATTCCAGTTATAAACACAAGATTTCCATATGATTATTCAAGCCATAAACTTCAAAATCCAAAAATTACTATGAACACCACAAAACAGACTCCCAGGTTCAAGCACCACGAGCACAAAGATTGCAGATTTACATACATCATAAAAACCACTAATTTGACAACTTAATCAATCCCAAAGTTTATACCTACATCAGCCCAACATTGTAAGAATCGAAATCATTCATGAGAAATGACACAAAGCTCCTAAGGATCTCACGCAATAGTAGTGACTTCAGGTAGCTATCAGGTTTACGAACTATTGTCATTTTAACACAAATCTGGGTTTCCAAATCATAAACCTAAAACAATCAAACATTAAAACTCAGCATACCAAAATAATAGCTAAAGAACATACCAAACATCATTTTCTAATGCACAATAGCATTCATTTCCAACCTTGAGAACTCCTACCCACATCAACTTAGGATAGAAGTCAGACCCCTTCAAGTAGAGTCAAAATCAAAGGCATAAAACGAGCCCTCACCTTATCCTGTCACCGGCGTTACTGTCCTCGGCGGCGGTGCAGTCTCGGTACTCGCCTTTTCCTATAGCTTCCGAGGCCATAGAATCAAAACCCAAAAAGAAGCAAATCAGAAATCCAAACCCAGAAATCTAAAGCAAAACAAGATTCAGTAGAACCTAAAAAACTTACCACAGGGACACCACCCTGCCGTCGTCATCTTCGTCGCCGGCGAGATCCTATAATAGCGCCGGCGAGTCCCTTTCTTCCATTTCCTTCGACCAAAACCAGAACCAAAACCCCAGAGATAATAAAACATAGTCAGAACCCCAAACCCGAAAAGATCGAATCACCAAATAAATCGAAATCGCCAAAAGAACCCCAAACCAGACTTGCAATCCAAAACCATCACTTACCCCTGATCGTCGTTGACGCCGTCGTTCCCGTCGTCGCCGAAGATGGCACCGGCCGTCCTCGCTGATCAATCACCGTAAGTCGCCGTCCGGCCTCTGTTTCCCTTGCTCCTCCATCGCCCCTCTCTGCCGAGAGCTACTTCCCATTCCCGCCTCGATCAGGCCCAAAAAAAAATCCGAATCAAAACACAAACAAAAACATGCATTAGAACTGAAACACTCGATCAAACCGCAATCAGACCCCATAACTCCCCTAAATCGACATGCAAACCAAGAAAAAACCCTTACCTTTGTCGCCACAGTCATCATCGTCACTGGCACCCAGCGCCGTCAGTTCCCACCGACGCCGACGCCATCGTCGTTCTCTTTCTCCTTGTTTTTTCCAGAAAGAGGGAGAGAGAGGTTGTGAATCGAGATAGAGGAGAGACCAGCTTCCCTTTTCTGTCCTGTCTATGCTCGCTGGTCTGTTGAAAGGAAAGCGCGGGAGATCGGATTGAGAATGGCGAGAGGAAGAAGGTAGGATCGGATTCACTTCGATTTGTCTCTCTGGTTCTGTTTGGTTCCTCAAGGAACGAGAGAAAAGAGTAGTAAATGAAATTTCAGGGCCGCTCGGGTTAAACAAGAATGGGTAAGGGTTTTCTGGTTAGTTCTAACGTAGCTAATCTGAATATTTGACTAAAATACCCCTCAGTTCCCTTTAAAACTACCCGCTGCCACTCGTCTCTCCTGCAAAACGAAACACAAAATAAAACTTTTCTCTTCTTCGTTTCGATATATTGAATCTACACAGTAAACCAACAAGACAACTGTCTATTACTTGTTAAAGCTAATTTTTTCTGCTCCTTATTTCATCCGCAATTTAGCTTAATATGCAAACTTATATCAACTACAATTAACTACATTTTTTGTTTGACTTATTAACTTCAATTATTTAAAACATTCTAAACATTCAAACGTTTTATCATTTTCCTAATTTTAGAGCATCCTCATTCATAACACACGTTTTTATAGAAAAACCCTTAACAAGTCTTACACAAAATAAAATCTCTTAATACGAAATCATGGTCAATAGACCCCAATGATTTCATAAGTTGGAATTCCTTCAAATTCATCGATCACCCAATTACAAAATCAAAGCACATTTCCTCATGAAAACCTCTGGCACGATCAATAGAATGTGCTAGGTTTTCTCTTTCGGAATCGTTCATTTTAATTCGAACTACGTGGACTTTGATCCCGGTTAACCCGGGTACGTAGGCAACCGATAGGTTCGAGTCCAACCAAACTTAAAACTCTTTCTTTAATTTTGAGAATTATGTTAATAAGCTACGATCAAACTGTATATTAACAAATCCCTAATCAATTGGATCTTGTGATTTATCACACATTAAAGTCGCAAATTATAATACACCCAACCCTTAAAAACTTATCGATTTAAGTAGTACCCATTTGGGGCGTTGTGGGGTGTGAATACACTTCCCCACACGTAACTAAACTCCCGAACCTAGAAAATCTAAAACTTTCGCAGACCAGATTTCTGGTTTTAACCTAAATAATAAAACTGGAAAGGGTGTTCGACCCACCCCAAAGCGCGGTCGATGGCGACTCCAAACCGAACCTCGGGCGATACGCCTAGGTTTTTCGAGGGCGGTTGCGACAGTGGCGACTCCGCTGGGGATATTGAGAGCCGAGCTAAATATACTGAATCGATAAGTTTTTCTTACCTTCTTTAATATTTGGGTGTTTATTTTTATTATTTGCGCATTTATAATATCGCGTATTCAAATTTTTGCCTTCATGCATAAAAAGCTCTATACCCGAGTTCTACCTTAAGAAACTGAAAGGAGTACCGTGACTCTTACAATAGTAGGAGTCATGCGAAACTTTCTAACCAAGTTGAACTCAAATCCGAGGTTGATTTGGGGTATTCGGCTAGCTCGAAGGAGCTATAGACGGATACAACTTGGGAACCAATATTCTAGAACTCATTACCCAGCATATAGTCAGCCTAGAAGCCACTTTGAGCGATCCAGAAAAATTGCCAAGCCACCTTAAAGCATTATCGCTAAGCCCTTTGAATTTCTAGGTTGTCCCAATAGGATGACGTGTTTACGATTCATGTTTATTTATGACATAATGACTTGTGTTTTATTTGTTATTAATGAATGACGTGGTTAGATGCTATGAAAATTTTTATCAATAATCATGACATTAGCATTTTTTCATTAATTCATCATTCAAAATAAATCATGAAGGTAATGTTGCGAGCATTCATGCATCCACCAAAAATTTAGCTTGCATACGCACATTCATATCATTTAGCTTGAATATCATATATTCATCTCATCTAACAATTGGGAGTATCTTAACAATTATAAAATCACGATCATCTTTTAAAAAATTGATCATCCACAAGGAAAGTCAGACCTCACAATTCTCGATCAGATTCAAGGTTGTTCTTGTTATGGAGTCATTCCAGAAGAAACTTGATAACTTCAAAAGAGGGTGGAACCTTCTTGAAAAAGTGAAATAGCACGTTGGCATATTCATGAGTTTTGTCAGAAAGTTTGGAGAAAAATCGACATCAGCCAGACAATACCTCAACAATAAAGCACTGCCAAATCATGGAAGTCAGTAGGCACGCTATGAGGCAGGGTTTAATTCGAGGATAATGTGGACTCATAGTCAAATAAATCCCGAGATACTTTACCATATTAAACCAATGTATCAACCTTTGCTTCCATATTGAAAAATAAAAGGTCATTTGCATTGCCACCTATTTGGAACATTGTGTGATTGCTACCAATCTTGATTTAGATGTTTACATCAATGGTCCTTCTCCTTTCAAAATGATGAGCATCTTTTCCAAAAACTTTAAGATCACCTTGTTTTCACTAAAAATGGGAACCATAAAAATGTATTTCATGTGTTGAAGCCATGAGATGTTCATATTAAGCAACAATAAGCACTCCACTGGTGTCGAGTGATTATAAACACCCTACTGGTGTCCAAAATTTGAACCACCCACTAATGTTGAGAGTGTGCACACATTACTATAGTTGAGAGTATAAGCACCCCACTGGTGTCCACAAATTATGTGAGTTAAATAGTCAAATGGTGCAACGAGGATATGACACTAGGCTACTTGTAGAATCTTGTCACTATCCATAACTGATATAGGTCGTGTATTTCGAATTATGGCCTACAAGAAGCGTGATGCCGACATTATAATAGCCAAGTTTTGATGAAACCCTCATCGAGGCACGCATAGAATCCACATCATCTGTTGAGGCTAAAGAGAAAAATGTCTCATTAGCATCCAATGTCTACACGCATAAATCTAACCCGGGAGGAGGCATTCAAACTGACATCATGAGTATCACTTCCTCAAGAAAGGGATAGCTCGTAGCCCATACGACAAGAAAATCACTCACGTCGACAAATTTCTAACATTTTGATGCTCAAGTCAAAATGACAGCATGTATGGGGCATAACAACATTAAGTAAGTCCCACAAAAATTAAAAGGAAAAAAGAAGCCAAAATGTCAAGAAAAATCAAAACAAAGAAACAAAAAAGAAAAATTGTGGGGCTTACACATTAGATGCCCATACACGAGCGCTTGAAGCTACAATCACTCAAACTCGTCCCAAATGACTGGCTACCTTTGCGAAGAGGCAAAAAAGGCGATCCCAAGTTTAATGTCGATATGGTCACAAGGGTTCAATATTGGACAAATATCTCAACCAGGATACACTCAAGCGGATCTAGCCATCAAGTTAACAAGCTTTCCAGATCAAAGAATGCTTGTCTTTCAAGCATGAGGACATAAAGCAAAGAACCCCTAATGAGAAGGGTTCATAAGATGAGAGTATCAACATACGCTTAAATTACATCCCCATGGTGATCCCTATTATCCAATTCTTTCTAGTAAAAGAAGAATCCCCATGATAATACGATTTGCCAATCATAACCGCCTCATAAAGGTCTTCAACATTCATCATTCCAATAGCCAATAAGCAGTTGAAGTCTACATCACACAAACACCTCCTTTATCCATGAACCAGCTTCATACTTTGGGGGCAAGTCAGAATCCCTCAGCAGGAAACTTAGACGATGAAGGATGTGAGACTCATTTATCCATCATTCATTTGAGAAAATTCAGCTTCCCAAAACATAAATGACTCTGACGTACAAGAGTCACTTTCCAGAAAAGTTCCAGAACTCACATGACGAGACCATACAGAGATTACATGGAATCTCCATGATCATCAACTTAAACCTCCGACATATTTGTCCATCAACTTGGCGACAAGAATCTTGATAGTAGCCAAAGTGTCGTATACTCGAAGCACCCATAGGAATGAGTGTGAGCGAAATTGAGCGTGAGAATGAAAGTGAGGGCTTGTGAATATTCTCATGGCTTGACTTCCGAAAAGAACGAATTTTTAAACAAGGTGACAATAACCACAGAAGAAATCATTTTTCTCATATTGCACACAATTCCCCCAGCAAGGCTTTGATTTCAAAAGTCAAGTTCCCATTATATCCTCTTAAATGATTTTTTTTTTCAAACATTGTTTGCATTCATCTTAAGTCAAGATTGGTAAAAGTCACACTTTGTTCCGAAGAATGAAAGGCGAATAACACATTCTCAAGGGCAAGATAGTGCCACTCGGAAAGAAAGAAGAAAGTGGTTCTCCAAACCCACCAAATCATGAGTAAATGGGAAATCTCATAGATCTTGAATCATTTTTGTCCAAGATACCCTACCAATCAATCAAACTATCCGTCAACAAAGTATTTTTGTACCTCATACCTCCCCATGAGGTCAATCAAGCATGTCTAGAAAACCGACATCAACAAGACAATACCCAGAGATAACAAATTTCTCTTATCCAAGCACGACATGCTCACATAGCAAGAAGATCAAGCAAACTAAATGAGCACATTATCCTGTGACCAGCATGCTACAAAATCCTCCCATAGAAACAACCTACCAGGCACATCCCATGAAAAGATCATATGGCTAATACATCAGCCACCCAAGAATCAATGTCCAAGGTGGTACAAAATCCTCTTACAGAAACAACCTACCAAGAACATCCCATGAAAAGATCATATGGCTAATACATCAGCCACCCAAGAATCAATGTCCAAGGTGGAGAAAACAGAAGACCAACCTTCCATCAATCCCCATAAGCGACATACCTTGTGCTCACTGAGTATATAAAAGAGGATAAACTAGATGGCAATCCCAGTACCTCGAGATAGTGACACACACCAACGAAATAAAGTACCCATGTCGGCAGTATGCTACCCCATCGCGAGCACAACCAAGGATCAATTTTACTTAAGGGGATGACATATTTTCCTTGTGGATGATCGATTTAAGAGAATCCATGAAAAAAAACATCAAGACCATGATGAGGGATTATACTCTTTCTTTTGCATACCATCGAGACATCATCCTATAACCCATCATACAACCTTTTTCGAAAGCACTTCACACGCATCGAATGGCATCATTCTTGATGCACTTCAAACTAATCATATGGCATCATCTATACAAAATTCTTAGCCAAATTAAATATCATTCATTCTCAAAATTCCTTTATAGATGTACCCTTCCAACATATCTCATCACAATATTGCATCATATCATATCACAAAATACCTTGCATTTGCACATATGGGGAAGTCAAAATTCAAATCTTTACCAATATCAAGTTTGTCACATACCTTAGATCTACCTAAGACCACCAATTGCTTGTTTCAACCACTCATGTCAATCACAAAAAATCTATACCACTCGTGCTCAAGTTAAACTTTCACATATCCTCGTGAATTTTACCGCCATGATACACGTGATCAAACAGGCTATACAGCCACGAATAAAAATCCAAAATCAGGCTCTATCACCACAAAATCTCAAATCTGGCTATATCGCCACGGGAACAAGATAACCTCAAATCAGGCTATACCGCTACGGGAACAAGATAAAAACAGTGAAGGCTATATCGCCACGAACAAAAACCCCGTTCAGGCTATACCGCCATGGGGGCAACATAGACCAAGATCAGGCTATACCGCCATGGGACCGCGAATCCCAACTAGGTTGAACCACCATGTTAACAAAACCCAAATCAGGCTCTACCACCATGAAGAAAAAAAAAACTAAACAAGTCCATACTCTAAACCAGGCCATACCGCCATGAGAGTAAGCAAGTCATTTTTGCTATACCGCATGGGAACAAACAAGCTATACTGTTGTTTGAACTGATTGATACTTTGTATAGCTTTTGACAATATCTAAACCGGCAAAAAATGGTGTTTTAAGATAACTTTGTATACCTCTCAAATACCAAGAGATATACAAAGGGGGGCAACTGTAGACACCACTTTTTGTCCGGGCTAAAACCTTTTTACTTAAATAAAATTTAGTTTTTATTGAAGATTTGCAATAGCAAGTCTTAAATGATTTTCAAGCTAAAACATATTGATAGTGCTCGAGATTGGTCGTGGTCGCCATAACTTGACGAGATTAAGCAATAGCAAATCTTGATCGATACAATTCGATGATGAGAGTTGATTTTTTTTGCTTTGATTAGACGAGCGAGACATGAACTTCATTTTGCTATCGTTTGAGTTTGATCGTTTTCTTAAGACGGTGGGTCTAGTGAGGATTGGACTCAACTTTGGAACATTATTACATTAAAGATAAAGAAAGAAAATAACAATCTTATTAAAATAAATTCCAATTACATGTACAAATACATTTCTACAAAGTTGTTACATAAATGACCTTTAAAATTGTATAAATAAAAGAAATTGGGCTCAAGCCAAAGCCCAACCAAAGAGTCAACAGTCAACAAAAGTCAAAGCTGGTCAAACTGATCCGTTGACCTGTTCTGACCTAACCCATGACCAATCGAACCCAAAACCCAAGCATGGTCCAACCAATGACCCAAACCCGGTCAGACCAAATTGGGTATTATAGCTTGCTTGCTGCCTAAGCAGCCTCTTTCTATAAAAAGAGCCCTTTGGGCACTTACAACGGGGGGCTTCTCTCAAAACCAAACTCTGCAAAAACCACCCCCTGCAGACTCCCTCTCTTCTTCTTCATCTCTTGATCATTCCCAAACTCCTTCCCTTCCAAAACACACAGCCACAGCCTGAAACCCTCTTCCACTTCTTTCACCTTCTTTTTCCAGCCACAAGCCCACCACAAAGAGACAACTTCTTCTTAACGAAACTCTGCAGAAACAGGGACACCCACTTAACCCCAACAGAAACAGAGCAGAACAGAGAGAACAAAACTCTGCAAAATCCCACTTCCACTCATTTCTTCTTCTTTCTTTTAGCAACACACAAAACATACACAAGGAAAAGAGATAGCAATAAGACAATCTCATTCTACTTCCTTCTACTCTTAGCCGATACACCACACACACAAACAGAAGCCAAAAACAAATCCAAAAAGGACAACAAAAAAAAACCTCACCACAAACATCCTCCCCTGCCGCCAACATCAGCAAAAGCACAAAGGAGGTAGCGGACAAAGAAGCTCAGAGAATCAAGGAGAGGGAGAATCATCACCCAAACAACAAAAAAGGTCAAAAAGGTTGGTAGTCACTAAAAATCATAAATCATCATCCAGTATCCATATAATGCTTAATCCAAGCTGTACAAGTCGACTTAGATCTCTAAAAGCAATCCAGCTAAAATTAACTCCAACCAAATTATAAGATGGTTAATCTCACCACCATGATAACAAAATAAACAAACAAATCGGATTTTTGCTTGCTTTCTTTACAAGTTCATTATAGTTCTTTCTATACCTATATATTAGCTTTTGTCATCTACTTCATTGTTTCCACTTATCAGTATTTCCATTGATCAATCATATCACATGTTAGAAGCTACACGTTTCCTATATGTGTTTCGTTTTAGTAGTTTTACTTAGCTTTCCACCACATATACAACTAAGTTAACATCAAAACACATAAGCTACAATAAACTTATAGAAATCTCAGATTTGAAAGATACCATATTCGCACAAAATTCCAGTTATAAACACAAGATTTCCATATGATTTTTCAAGCCATAAACTTCAAAATCCAAAAATTACTATGAACACCACAAAACAGACTCCCAGGTTCAAGCACCACGAGCACAAAGATTGCAGATTTACATACATCATAAAAACCACTAATTTGACAACTTAATCAATCCCAAAGTTTATACCTACATCAGCCCAACATTGTAAGAATCGAAATCATTCATGAGAAATGACACAAAGCTCCTAAGGATCTCACGCAATAGTAGTGACTTCAGGTAGCTATCAGGTTTACGAACTATTGTCATTTTAACACAAATCTGGGTTTCCAAATCATAAACCTAAAACAATCAAACATTAAAACTCAGCATACCAAAATAATAGCTAAAGAACATACCAAACATCATTTTCTAATGCACAATAGCATTCATTTCCAACCTTGAGAACTCCTACCCACATCAACTTAGGATAGAAGTCAGACCCCTTCAAGTAGAGTCAAAATCAAAGGCATAAAACGAGCCCTCACCTTATCCTGTCACCGGCGTTACTGTCCTCGGCGGCGGTGCAGTCTCGGTACTCGCCTTTTCCTATAGCTTCCGAGGCCATAGAATCAAAACCCAAAAAGAAGCAAATCAGAAATCCAAACCCAGAAATCTAAAGCAAAACAAGATTCAGTAGAACCTAAAAAACTTACCACAGGGACACCACCCTGCCGTCGTCATCTTCGTCGCCGGCGAGATCCTATAATAGCGCCGGCGAGTCCCTTTCTTCCATTTCCTTCGACCAAAACCAGAACCAAAACCCCAGAGATAATAAAACATAGTCAGAACCCCAAACCCGAAAAGATCGAATCACCAAATAAATCGAAATCGCCAAAAGAACCCCAAACCAGACTTGCAATCCAAAACCATCACTTACCCCTGATCGTCGTTGACGCCGTCGTTCCCGTCGTCGCCGAAGATGGCACCGGCCGTCCTCGCTGATCAATCACCGTAAGTCGCCGTCCGGCCTCTGTTTCCCTTGCTCCTCCATCGCCCCTCTCTGCCGAGAGCTACTTCCCATTCCCGCCTCGATCAGGCCCAAAAAAAAAATCCGAATCAAAACACAAACAAAAACATGCATTAGAACTGAAACACTCGATCAAACCGCAATCAGACCCCATAACTCCCCTAAATCGACATGCAAACCAAGAAAAAACCCTTACCTTTGTCGCCACAGTCATCATCGTCACTGGCACCCAGCGCCGTCAGTTCCCACCGACGCCGACGCCATCGTCGTTCTCTTTCTCCTTGTTTTTTCCAGAAAGAGGGAGAGAGAGGTTGTGAATCGAGATAGAGGAGAGACCAGCTTCCCTTTTCTGTCCTGTCTATGCTCGCTGGTCTGTTGAAAGGAAAGCGCGGGAGATCGGATTGAGAATGGCGAGAGGAAGAAGGTAGGATCGGATTCACTTCGATTTGTCTCTCTGGTTCTGTTTGGTTCCTCAAGGAACGAGAGAAAAGAGTAGTAAATGAAATTTCAGGGCCGCTCGGGTTAAACAAGAATGGGTAAGGGTTTTCTGGTTAGTTCTAACGTAGCTAATCTGAATATTTGACTAAAATACCCCTCAGTTCCCTTTAAAACTACCAGCTGCCACTCGTCTCTCCTGCAAAACGAAACACAAAATAAAACTTTTCTCTTCTGCGTTTCGATATATTGAATCTACACAGTAAACCAACAAGACAACTGTCTACTACTTGTTAAAGCTAATTTTTTCTGCTCCTTATTTCATCCGCAATTTAGCTTAATATGCAAACTTATATCAACTACAATTAACTACATTTTTTGTTTGACTTATTAACTTCAATTATTTAAAACATTCTAAACATTCAAACGTTTTATCATTTTTCTAATTTTAGAGCATCCTCATTCATAACACACGTTTTTATAGAAAAACCCTTAACAAGTCTTACACAAAATAAAATCTCTTAATACGAAATCATGGTCAATAGACCCCAATGATTTCATAAGTTGGAATTCCTTCAAATTCATCGATCACCCAATTACAAAATCAAAGCACATTTCCTCATGAAAACCTCTGGCACGATCAATAGAATGTGCTAGGTTTTCTCTTTCGGAATCGTTCATTTTAATTCGAACTACGTGGACTTTGATCCCGGTTAACCCGGGTACGTAGGCAACCGATAGGTTCGAGTCCAACCAAACTTAAAACTCTTTCTTTAATTTTGAGAATTATGTTAATAAGCTACGATCAAACTGTATATTAACAAATCCCTAATCAATTGGATCTTGTGATTTATCACACATTAAAGTCGCAAATTATAATACACCCAACCCTTAAAAACTTATCGATTTAAGTAGTACCCATTTGGGGCGTTGTGGGGTGTGAATACACTTCCCCACACGTAACTAAACTCCCGAACCTAGAAAATCTAAAACTTTCGCAGACCAGATTTCTGGTTTTAACCTAAATAATAAAACTGGAAAGGGTGTTCGACCCACCCCAAAGCGCGGTCGATGGCGACTCCAAACCGAACCTCGGGCGATACGCCTAGGTTTTTCGAGGGCGGTTGCGACATGGTGTACAGAGCATTGAAGGACACACCGGCTGGATTAACGAACTCGGTGATATACTCCTCGTCAACTTCCATGTCGAGGTCGAAAGCGACAGCAAAGTCGTGGTAGCTCATGGAGCGAGGTTCACCGCCCAAACTGAACTTGATGACCTCACTGTCCTTCCAGTCGGTGGTCTCGTTGTGCACCAAGGAGGTGTATAATTCTAGCAATAGCTCGTGGTAGACCATCTCGTGCACAGTCAACAGCCGGTACCATGCTCGGTTGCTAGTAATGGCAAGAAAGTGGTCGTAGCAATTCAGCTTCTGAAATTCCCTCTTACTCTAAGAGTGATGCTTCCCAAACTTAGAGGTCAAGACGTGCTTAAATCTATCCTTGTGGCGCCCCTTTTCAAATCACTAATGAACCGATGCTTAAGGTTGGGCTTTGACATGTTCCTGCAAGAAAGTGAACCAAAGTGGAGCTAAAAGAGCCATAGGAACGGTCAATCACACCCCCACACTTAATAACAGGAAACAGCCGAACCATAGTGTCATCCATAGTTCAGGGTTTAATAACTCGAGCAAATAAGCACAATCTGGGTGGGGGGGTGCAGATCAACAATAAAGTAGGCAACTCAAGGTTCCCATCCATAGCAAACACACCATCAGATCACATCATTAAGGGCCCCAACCGGCTCCAACATAATGGTATAAAAAACTGGCATTTCATCGAACACCTTGTGTGCACTATTAAATTAAGCATAGAATGGACAAATTCCAAGCACACAAGGGCTCAATCAACCAAGGGAAACATCCCACAACACATTCCACACATAATTCAAGCCTTCCCCTCAATCAATCGCAATCAAATCGCATATTTCAATGTGGTTCTCTATATATACACCCTAACACCCACTTCTCCACAATTCACAAGGTAAAGGGCAAAATCAAACCTCGAGACACAAGTAAAGGTATAGGGGATGATGAGGGGAAGGCAATGGAAGCGATTAAACCCCAAAATTCTACCCAGAAATGCTCGTCGGAGCCTCGCCGGAAATCCCCTCCGGCGACCCAAATCTGGCCCAAATTGCCTCAAAATCAAGGGATAGGCCGGAAAGGATGAAGGGAGTTGGGGTATGGAGTTGGTTTTGTAAAAAACCGATCAAAAATGGCCGGAAAATCGCCAAGAGCCCGAAAAGTCACAGTTTTCCGGTAAGGGGGGAGAGTTTTCCGGCGAGTGAATTTGATTTTCTGGCCTCACATGGGCGAAAACTTCACCCACACGGTCGTGTGGGTCTGCCCGTGTGGCATCCCGTTCGCAAAAACTTGACACGCTAAAACACAACACCAAACTACGACCAAGTGCAATCGCAGAAAGGAAATGCAGAATAGTGGCAAGTTCAATTTATCAACCCGGGGTCTATATCTACCGCCTACTCCGTGACTACCTGTTATCTAGCGGGACTAAGTGTAGTGAGAGTTATTGCAAACAAAAGCAGTAAGCAAGCAGGATATGGTTTGAAGTTCCTAAGCAAAGGAAGAGTCACTCGGGAATGCGTCCCCCTAGCTCCTTAGTTAGGTCAATGTTGTAATTTCCTTTGGTTGATTTATTTTTGATTAAACTGCAGAAGATCCGACAGTAGCTTGGAATCTCTTAAGCTGACCAAGCCCTCTTAGACAGACTACCCGGCAGATGACTAGTCTTCATCGGGATAGAACGCTGAGGCAGACTCCACAACCTTGGTCGCAGTTTGGTATTGTGTTTTAGCGTGTCAAGTTTTTGGCGCCGTTGCCGGGGACCTTCTAGGTTATTGTGGAAATGTGAAAGTTTGTTACTCTAGCTTTTTCCTTAATGCATTCTCTTTCTTCTACCTTTGTGCCTTCACGGGTTGTGTTTGCATTCTGTGTGCAGGTAGTGCATGACCCGTAGCAATTCGAGAGATTTACTACAATTAGACCAAGATCTTGAACGGACTTGTAGGAACTTCAAGCAGGCTTTAAAGGCGCGACTTGCTGCGGAGGAGGCTCTAGCATAGCTGCAAATCACTAAGGAGGAAGAAATGGGTGAACCGCAGAACAATGATGTGTTCATTACCAAGGAGCAAACCATGGGCTATTACTGGACCGCCCGCGCCGTAGACATAAGGTCCCCCATCCAACACCCTCAAGTTGCTTCCAAAAACTTTGAGGTGAGTACCTCTGTCATCACCATGCTGCGAGGCTCGGTGGTATTCTGAGGCAAGGAGGGGGAGTGCCCCCGATCACATCTGCGACGATTCCATGAGCTCATCGATGGGATCAAGATAAATGGGGTCCCAGCCGATGCCATCCAGTTGAGCTAGTTCCCATTCACTCTGAAGGGGCAAGCCAAGGAGTGTTTGTACACTAGGCCTCTCGGATCGATCACCACGTTCGCCAACCTGGCGGACAAGTTCCTCACTCGTTACCATCCTCCGTCGAAGACAGCAGACCTACAAAAGCAGATAACCCATTTTGCACAGGAGGAAGATGAGACCATCCGGGACGCATGGAAGAGATACACTAGTCTCTTCCTGAGGTGTCCCAATCATGGGTTCAATGATGCCTTCAAGGTGGGCATCTTCTACCACGCCCTCTTTCTAGAAGACAAGCAGCTGATTCACTCGGTTTGTTGCGGGAACATGCTGACCAAGACGCCGCCGCACTTGAATCAACTCTTTGAGGAGATGGCAGAGAAAGGGTATGATTGGGGTACTTCTAGGAGGTCAATTCGAGCACCATGCTGGGGTGTACATGCTGTGGGCACCCACTCTTTGGTGCAGGTTGTGTCTAAACTGGTCTAAGCCATCAATCAGAATGGGATGGTTCCGTGGACAGGGCAGCAGTCGGCAATGCGTTGCCAGTGGTGCGAGAGCGCCCATCATACTGTAGAGGGCTGCCAGGCCATGCGTGAGTCCAGTACACCCCAGGAGCAGGTAAACTTCATCAACAATGTCAGGCACAACGATCCTTATAGTAATACCTACAATGAGGGATGGTTATAATCGATATATGCATGATTCATTGAGCTTCATCAATCGGTAGTGGTAGATTGGTTATACGAGACTTAATCGATTTACTGCTTTGTACTGGAATCCAATTCTAGTAGTGGATTTCTGCGTTTATTGCCTCAACAGTCTATCCCGGTAAAGGCTAGTCGTCTTTCGGTTAGTCTGCCTGAGAGGGCTTGGTTAGCTTAAGAGATTCCAAGCTACTGTCGGATCTTCCGCAGTTTAATCAACAGTTAATCAACCCAGGGTAATTACAACATTGACCTAACTAAGGAACTAGGGGGACTCATTCCCAAGTGACTCTTTCCTTGCTAAAGAACTTTGAACCATTTCCTGCTTTCTTACTGCTTTTAGTTAAAATCACAATCACTCGACTTAGTTTTCTAGATAATAGATAATCACGGAGTAGGCAGTAGATCTAGACCCCGGGTTGACAAATAGAGCTTGCCACTTTACTGCATTTCCGGACTGCGATTACACTTGGCCGCAGTTTGGTGTTGTGTTTTAGCGTGTCAGCCACACTGCCATGTAGAATTACCCAGCTACCCGCGTGGCTCTCCAAATCACCGCATTTCAATTAAGTGCCCTCATGTACGCTACACGGCCAGAACCACACGACCGTGAGGAATTATGGCATGCCCGTTTGACCTCCTTGGGAATTCCACACGGCCAAAAAGGTCCCTTTACACAGCCATTGTGGCTTTGCCCGCGCAAAGGGGTTCCACACGGCCAAAACCACACGACCGCATGGAATTTAGGTCTGCTCGTGTGGTTTCCTCATCTTTTCGTCAAACATCCCAACTTCGTCCAATTGACCCCGAACTCGTGCCCAAAACTTCCTTCACATACTAGGACCTGAAATATCACAAACAAGAACAACCAAGCATGAAATTGGCCTAAAACACGAGAGATGAGACTCAAACGGTATAGGAATGGTGGCCAAAAATATGTGTATATATCTAGTCATCATTTGACTAGTGGATATGATGTTTAGGGACAATCAACTTTTGGGTGTGGACTAATCCTATTCCTCCATCATACTCAGTAGTTGAATGTTGCTTTCCATGGTAAGAGGGATCTAAACACACAAGAAGAAGTCGATTGGTACAAAACTCAATGGCTACCTAATCACCCAATCATCGATTCCAATTTCACAAAATTCTATGCAAGGCAATTGTGATCAAAGAGTAACCAAGTCAAGACATCCATTCATTTAGGCACATTAGAACTAAACTTTTGCACACACCTAATGCAATTCTCAGTCATCATCATAGGAACACTCAATCACATGCAATGGATTCAAGGTCAATGCTAAAAAAAATGAGATTCTCCTACAAACTGGCCACTTTGATCATGCAATGCTTGGAGCCCTCAAATTTAAAAATTTGGGCATATATCAAGGCTCCAAGCAATCAATCACAAACCCAAGCACAATAATAAAATATCCCAGACACTTAAGCTCGACAGTGCCCTCAATGGAATAAACTATGGGGTAGAGCGATGTTATCGCAAAGCTTGGCGAGTGAAAGTGGGACAGTTTCCAGGGTAGGAGATTTGAGCTTCCAAAGAGGAGGAGTAAACATAAAAACACAAGAACATTCTCGATCGAGGCGAGGTTATTACACATAACAATATTCCACATCAAGATAAAAAGAAAGAAAAGCTCACTAATATACTTGTTCACACACAAAAGAAAAGAAATATAACATAGTTCAAAGTTTCAAGTGGATAAGTGGGGGTGAAAGAAATCGGCTCTAACACATGTCTCACTCGGTCAACAACCTCTCACTGGTCCCAGGTAAGTCTTCCTCATTGTCATCTGGCAAGACACCCTGCTTGCGGGAAATCCGCACGAGAAGTTCGGCGGAGTGATCTAGGCGGGTGTTAACCCCCATGACCTGATCCTCAAGGTGTGTGACTCGATCCACCCACTGGAATCCGAATGAGGAACCAAGTTCGGCTAATAATGATGGTCGTGGTGGTGCGGCACGACGGTGGCGACCTAGAGCTCGTGTAACTGAATGCTCTGGTGAAGGGGCCTCTGGATTAGGCTCCACTGGAGCAGGGTCGATCTGTGGCTCTAGAGTGACCGATGGTCGAAGTCCCTCGAGGTATTCAATACCTCACTCTCCCTTGAGCACCAGCTTCATGTTGTAAAGCGTCTCCACGGGTAATGGCTCGGTCCTGCCGATGATGGAGCATCTCATCCTATCAAACCTAAAATGTCAGGCCAGCCTCGTGATGATACAGTCCAAATGCATCGTGTCCACTCAATCACACCCGAGGCATTTGGCAAATGTGGTAGACACCAATGATCCCAGATGGAGTGGCTCTGTTGGGCGGCTTAGTGTATGGAGAGCTAGCAACCCTCTATTGGTGATCATGTGCCCCGACCGCACAGTGGGGATGATAGACTTTGTGAGCAGTGTAGGAAAGATCCTCCAAGGCGTCTGGAGCTTCACTGCATTGGTGTTGGAGCCCTTAAATTCCTTGCTTTGGTGCGTCGGAAAGCGATGGCATGGAAGGTCGCATCGTAGTGGAATTCAGCTGTGTACTACCTCTCTGTCATGATCATGTGTGTGGGTCAAGCCTCATATTTGCGAACCCATCATAGGTCAGCACATGATGCTGACCTCCCATCACAAACTCCATGTATGGCCGGTTGTGCTTGCTTGATGAGATCACATGGGAGAAGGTGGAGTAGAACTTCACACAGAGCTTGTGGTAAATGAGCTCGTCAACCGCCAGGAGGTGTCGCCACTGGGGATGAATGAGAACCCCAGCCATCGCGGTCCAGCACTTGAACCTGGTGAACATCTCTAGGTCCAACACTCAGTGGTCCTGCCTCGTTGTACCTCCATTGCTCGAACATGGTCCCGTAGCTGTCGTGGTTCACCAGATGGTGAATGTACTCATGACTCGCATCAACCATCCTGCAAAAAATCAAATACATATACCATACGTGGAAACATTCATCAATCTCAAATCATTGGGGAGAAAAGAATTCCCACACACTTAAGATTCCACTGAGGTCCTATGCCTTTGATGACTTTTCACAATATCGGATTTTAAACATTTAAGCTCAACCACGTACAAAGCTCATCGAGACATGGTTCTAGGCGATTCCTAGTTCTTCCAAATAAAGATATCAAACCCAAAGCATGCCTCGACGGCTTCCAACCATCATTCACACAAGTGTAGCAAGTCATTTTTTTTCTTATACTGCACTTGGTGGGAATTCTCAATTCAAAAAAAAAAAAAATAATGGGAAAATTTTCCCACCAAGGCTCAATTAACTTAAAAAACACTTCATGCAACATTCAATCATCCTAATTGGACATTCCCTTCTCCCGATTTCATCATGCAAGAAAAGATTTTCCCAATTCTCCTCACCTAAGAACTCTAACCCGATTCTCCAAAAATGACAAAGAAAAGGTTGAAACAGACCTGCATATGCAAGTAAAGTCGAAGAGGGAGGTGAGGAGATGGCGAGGGTGTCAAAAATCGGCCGAAAAATAGCCCGGTTGACTCGCCGGAGCTCACCAGAAATCGCCCACACTGGAAAAAATTCGAGCCAAATCGCCTCAAAACTTTGGTGAAGGTAAGCCTGGGCATGGGGATTTCCGGGTTTGTGATTGGATTTCGATTTGGGTGATTGGAAGTCGCCAAAATTGACCAAAACAACAAGAGGGCGCGATTTTCCGACGAGTTTCAGAGAATTCCGACGGGGGAGGCGGCATGAAGTGAAGAAGAAGGGTTCATGTCCTTATATAGCCCGAGCTGGAGGTTCACAGACGGAGGCTCTGTTCACGGTCGCTAAGACCGTGAACATAACTCCCATACTGTGATCTCGGGGAAAAATGGTGCGTTTCAAAAATTTCTGGAACAGCCCTTGTTCACGGTCTCCATTTGATTATCATGGTCACTAAGACCGTGATAATGAGGCTAAAACCATGAATTGAGTGAAAACAGGGCATTTCGAAAATTTTAAAACTCGACCTTATCAACCGTGCCCCTAATTCAAACACACTCAAAACCCAATCAATCAGACACAACATATTGGCATGGTGATGGGTTGCCTCCCAACAAGAGCTAAGTTAACATCACTAGCTTGACATTGCGGATCTATCATGCTTGAGAGCAAGAACCCTCCGAGAGTGGATCCGCCATGGTCTCGGGGCGATGTTTTTCACTTCCAAAGGTTGGCTCTCTTGGCCAAATGCCTTCGCTTTATCCTCATACTTCTTTCGGGTATAAACGCAATTCATCTTTTCACATCACCAAAAGGAAAACAAGTAATAGTGGGGTTCTCCTTGAGAGGCTCGCCTCCACTTCCAATCATACCATTCTAGTCCATTTCCTACACATCATCATTTTTAGCCTTAGGATCAATTGAGAGAGTAAGTTGCTCCTCTCCATCTCTCAAAATCAGAGTTCCCTCGTTAACATCGATTAAGGCCTTGGCGGTGGAAAGGAAGGGACGTCCTAGAATGAGTGGCATATCTGCATCTTCACTGATATCAAGGATAACAAAATCCGTCGAATAGTAGAATTTGCCCAACTCTCACTAGGACATCCGCCACAATACCTCTAGGCTAATGACAGAGCGATCGGCAAATGTGACACTAAGCCTAGTAGTCTCTAACTCACATAGATGAAACTTCCTCGATTCGTTCTAACTACAACATCCCAATCGACGGCCAAGTATAACCGCCGACCGGGTGTAGCATAGGGCAGGCAAGCAGTAAGAATTTATCGTACCACGGGGATATAGGCTTACCCTTCTTCAGGTTTAGGGTTCATTATCTAGCCAACCTAGGATAGTGATTATAAAATTAAGCTAACTAACCTAGACTAACCACTAACCTAGCTATTTACAAGGTTTGGGAGCTCTCTTGGGTTATCCCCCCTATTTCTGACCTTAGAATCGATGTTGAGTATCTTCCTAGCTCAATTAACTCAAATACGCAACCGTTTGGAGATGGAAGCCTTTGGCAATGACCCAGAATGGTGAATCGGTTGATAGGTAGGTGCTCTATTCAACCTAGGGTATCGTATATTGCTAGGAGGTGGATCGAGTCAACTCCCTTGGGGCCTACCTGGTGAATATACGATAGGAGTGACCCGAAGTCGCTAGAAGGGGGCACTAAGGGGATTATCTCCCTCCTGGGTCAAAATCTCAAGACACGAAAATGGAAACCCAACTCATGTCATTCATGAAAACATCCATCAATCAAGTAGAATCATCAATCAAACATGGAATGTGTCACATACATCAACATTAAACCTAAATCTAGACCTAGGGTTCTTAAACCAAGAGAAGAGGGTGAGTTTCTAGAGAGAGAGAGGAGAGATTACAAAGAAACCTCTTGATCTTCTTCTTCTAGGCTTGGTTCCTTTCTTCCAAGCTTGATAAATGTCTTCAATTAAGGTCCAATATCACTCTCTCACTCTCTAGAACTCTCCTTTGGTGTTTTGGGTTGAAACCCTAGAGAAAGAAAGTGTTCCTTCTCCAAAAACCAGCTCTCCCATTTTTTTCATTTCAGCTCCCAATTTATTTCCAGATCGCGCCCAGTTCGCGGTCTTCCAGTTCACGGTCTTCACAGTGTTGTCGCCAAGACGCACCGCTTCACTCTCCAGGGTTCACAGTTTGCACTCAAAGTTCACGGTCTTAGACACCGTGAACTTCCTGGTCGTAAGTAACCTCTGGAACCCTCCTAGACACCTCGCTGTTAACGGTTTGTGGTTCCAGTCCACGGGCTGAGAGGTCGTGAACTCCAAGACAGACAGTGACTTTTGACTTTTTTCGGGTTTTTTTGTGCTTTTTGACCTCCAATCGTCCCCAAACGCGTCCTCGACCCTTCCACACGTGCTAGGACCTGAAATGTATCAAACCAAGCACAACCTAGTGTAAAATAGTTTGAGGGAGTCTTCTTAGCAACAACTTTCGAGGAGTCTTCTCTTCTTCGGTCACTTCCTTAGCAACAACTTTCGGGGTAACCTTCCCACTCCTCAAAAGAATAGCATTTCAATCAGCATTTTGATATTTGGGGTTGATAATAGTTTGAGAGGGTGGGACTCTCCTTGGTCTCTCGGTGAGGATCCCGGAAAGGTTATCGATTTGAGTCTCCACGTTTTGAAGACTCGATTGGTGGCTTCTCAATCCTACCTCAACCGAAGTAAACTTTGTTGTTACCACATCCATAAATTGCTCAATCTTCTTGAACTTTTGAGTGCTCGTGCTCACAAAGGTGGTCACTAGGTCTTCAAGCTTTGCAAACTTATCTGGTTGTTGTTGGAACCCTTGACCACCTTGAGCTTGGAATGGTTGTTGGAAGTTCGAGCCTTGGAATTGTGGCCTTTGTCGAAAGAAGGGAGGCCTTGGTTGATAATTCCCTGTCGGTCCTTGGAAACCAGGGGGTCTCAGATTACTTGGGGAAGACCATGAAAAATTTGGATGGTTTTGCCACCCCGGGTTATAAGTGTTTCTATAGGGAATGTTGTTCCTAGCATTAGGGATGAAGCTCACTTATTCCTCGGGGGTGCTTGCTTCCTTCATCATTGGCACTCTGAAATTTCATGGTTGGTACTCGAACACCAAACGCACACCATCAACAACTTCTTCCCTTGCTTCTTATCTTCAAGAGAGCATCAATCAAATGGTCAATCTTAGCGGTAAGCGGAGGACTTGCTTCCACCAAACGTACTCCTCTCTCAGTATCCCTTCTACCACTTCTTGTCAAGCCCCAATCGTACTTTTTTGTTGCCATATCTTCAAGCATTTGGGTCACCAGGGGTGGAGTCTTGTTCATTAATTTCCCTTAACATAGAGAGACAATGATGATCTTGTCATCTTGGAGGAGACCACCATAGAAGGTATTAATCTGAGAGTGTTCTTCAAATCCATTATGTGGGCATTGGAAGAAGTAGTTGGAATACCTCTACCATGCATCCCTCAATGTCTCATCATCCCCTTGTTCGAAATGGGTGATCTTCTTGTGCCACTCCGCCGTCTTGGAAGGTGGGCAATATCGGGTCATGAACTTGTTGAGCAAGTCATCCCATGAGGTAATCGAGAGGGGCTGTATATTGTTGATCCACCTGAGCGCATTCCCCGCAAAAGAGTAGGGGAATAGCCTCAACTTAAAAGCATCTCCGGGCACCCCATTTATCTTCAAACTTCCCACAATCTAGATAAACCTTTGAACAAGCTCATTCGGAGACTCATCTCTAAGCCCGTGGAATTGCACATTGTTTTGTGTCATTGTGACGAGGCCAGGCTTAATCTCGAAAGTATTGGAGGCCACGGGCGGATATAAAATGATAGGTTGAATATCCGCCGCCCGCGGTTCCATGTAGTAGCACATGGTCTTCGGTTGCTCCGCATCTCCCGCTTTAGCTTTTTGATTAGCCGCCATCTCGGCTTCACTTCCTTCCTCTTCGGATTCAAATTGTTCCTCTACTACATATCCTTCCGATTCCTTGCCTTTAAGCTACGGTTCACGATTGATGGGTTTGGGTTAGTTTGATTGAGCAAACACCTTATGACTGACGTGGGATTCATAGTTCTTACCTTTTGAAAGATTGCACGATTGGAGGCTAGTCGAGGGGAAATAGGGAGTCGCCTGTGGCTTGGGGAGCCGACGCTCCTCTTCTTTTTTTGTCTTTTCGTCTCGCAAAAGAATCCCTACTGCTCTCTTCTTCTTTGCAAAAGAAACGAGATGGGAGGCGAGTTTGGGTCGGGGGAAAATTGGGGAAGGGAGGGTTTGCTGGGGGGCGAGCGACTCCTCTCCTTCTATATATATTGAAATATAATATTGAAATATAATAATAACAGTAGTTATTATTATTATTATTATTATTATTATTCCTAATTATTATTCCTAGTCCGCGGTTGCAACTCTTCGAACGTAATCGTTAATCCCACTATTCACGATTATGGTCGAACCTGAACCCAAAGGTCGGTGTGTTACATTTCCTCCACTCTTATAAAAATTCCATCCCCAAAATTGGAACTGTAAGATAGGAACTAGAAAGATAACTACTAGAAGGATAACTACTTGAACCCAGTTGGATATTCTCATGCCTGATTACATGGTCGGGGTTGGAGCGATATGCCCTTAGCATGCTAACATGGAAGACGTCGTGGATCCTCGACAGGCCAGAAGTTAAGGTTAGCCGATAGGCTAAGGGTCCAACACACTCCAGCACCTCGTATGGCCCAATGTACCTAGGGTAAACTTTCCCTTCTTACCAAACCTCATCACTCCCTTACAAGGAGACACCCTCAGAAAATTATATCACAAACTTCGTATTGACGAGGATCCAGGCCTCTCGACATTACTCTTCTGTCGGTCTTGAGTCGTCTTCAATTTCCTACGGATTGCTTCTTTCTTTTCTACGACCTTTTGCATCCTCTCGAGGCCCTCCAACTACCTCACTCCTTCAGCATCCCAATACTATGGAGTGCGACTCTTTCTCCCATACAGAACCTCCTATGGAGCTGCCTATATCAAGCTATGATACTGATTATTATAAGCAAACACCATAAGAGGTAGGTGCTCATCCCAAGCTTCTCCCATAGTTAGAACACAAGCTCTCAATAAGTCCTTAAGTGTCTGGATCGTTCTCTCTGACTGTCCATCGGTCTGGGGGTGGTATGCAGTAGAGAAATGCACCTTGGTGCCCATGAATTTATGGAGACTGACCCAGAATCACGACGTGAATCTAGGATCACGATCAGAAACAATACTAAGCGACACTCCATGCAGTCTGACAATCTCTCTCACATACAACCTCGCTAAATCCTCCATCCCTGGCTTGAACCTTATGGGTATAAAATGGGCCACCTTCGAAAAGGGATCAACAATCACCCAGACACCGTCATTCCCCCTCGGGGTCCTTAGCAAACCATATATGAAATCCATAGTAACCTTCTCCCATATCCACTGTGGAATCTCCAATGGTAAGTGTTCGATGACTGGGGCTTGATGCTCAGCTTTAATCATCTGATACTCCAAGCATTGGTAATCGTGAGCCGCGACCACCTTCTTCATACTAGGCCACCAATTATGCTTCTTGAGGGTACGATATATCTTGGTCGCCCTAGGATGCATCGTGTAGGGATCAGAATGATCCTAATCCAGTATATCATCCCACAACTTGTCAACATTAGGTACGCAAAGCCTTCGCCGGAACATCAATACTCCATCCACTATCCCAAACTTAGTGTCTTTTCCCTCTAGTGCTTATTTCCGGTATTTCTCAAACTCCACAGCACTACCCTGCTTCTCCTTGATCTGTTCCTGTAACATGGGATGAGTCTTTATAGTTGCCAATAACTTTGTTGCCTCCTCCAGCTCTAGTTTCACGTTCATGGCCCTTAAAGAGACCAACTCTGGTAGGGGACTCTCCCTCTTACGACTTAGAGCATCGGCCACTATATTAGCCTTACCAGAGGGATACTTGATGGTGCAGTCATAGTGGTTGAGAAGCTCTATCCACCTCCTTTGCCTCATGTATAGCTCCTTCCGATCGGTCAAGTGTTGAAGGCTCTTATGATCAGTGAAGATGGTGAAAGTCTCTCCATAGAGATAATGCCTCCATAACTTCAAGTCAAAACTACCGCTGCCAACTCTAAGTCATGGGTGGGGTAGTTCAACTCTTGTGGTCGTAGCTTTCTCGAAGCATAGGAGACCACCTTTTTGCTCTGCATCAGTATACAACCCAAGCCTTGGCAGGAAGCATCACTATGGATTGAATACTCCCTACCGCTGGTTGGTAGTGCTAACACCGGTGTCGAGGTTATCTTTTCCTTCAACAGCTGGAAAGCTTCTTGACACTTCTCATCCCGGAAAAATGGCATTCCCTTTTGTAGCAATTGTGTCATAGGCCTGACAATGCTAGAGAAACCCTATACAAACCTCTAGTAATACCCTGCTAAATCCAGGAAGCTCCAAACTTCAGAAACGTTCTTAGGCGGAACCCAATTTGTCACCGCCTCGATCTTTATGGGATCAACCTCTACTCCTCACCCTAAGATGACATGTCCCAAAAACAAGACTTTTTCTAGCCAAAACTCACACTTGGAGAACTTGGCATATATTTTCTCCTCTTTCAACCTCTGAAGGATCAATCTCAATTTCCTCTCATGCTCCTCCTAACTCTTAGAGTAAATTAGGATGTCGTCGATGAAGACAATGACGAACTTGTCCAAATATTCATTGAGGAATCGGTTCATCAAGGCCATCAAGGATGTGGCGCATTGGTCATCCCAAACGGCATAACCAAAAACACATAGTGACCATACCGTGTACGGAAAACGATCTTAGGAACAGAACCATCTGCCACCCTCAAGTGATGGTAGCCAGACCTCAAATCGATCTTTGAGAAAACCTCTACTCCTTGAAGCTGATAGAAGAGGTCGTCTATCCTTGGTAGAGGATCGCGGTTCTTGATGGTGGTCTTAGTCAGTTTCCGGTAGTCGATACACAATCTCATTGTGCCATCCTTCTTCTTTACGAACAATACTGGTGCACCCTAGGGCGACAAACTAGGACCTATGAAGCCCTTTTCTAGCAGTTCTTGTAACTTTTCCTTCAACTCCACCAGTGCCATCTGGTAAGGGGGAATAGATATAGGTGCCATGCCCGGGGTCAATTCAATATCAAACTCCACCTCCCTTTGTGGCGGTAATCCAGGAAGGTCCTCAGGAAACACTTTGGGATACTCCTTCACAATAGGAACCTCTTCCAACTTCTTCTCATGCGTCACCTTGACCTGGTACAAATAAGCTTCACATCCCTCATGGATTAGTGAGAAAGCCTTTACTTCCAAAATAAGGCCCCCATGAATCAATTTCCTCGTCCCTTTGAACAGGGTTGTGCCCTTGCCTTTGATTTCTAGACTGAGTTCCTTCCTATAGCAATCCACCTTCGCCTGGTTCTTGGACAACCAGTCCATGCCCAAAATCACCTCAAACTCGCCAATGGGCAGCAGAATCAAGTCGACTTTAGCCTCATGCCCTGCTATAGTAATCGGACAATCACGAATGATCGAGTTTAGGATTAAACTATCACCTACTGGGGTACTTACCCCTAGATTATGTCCTAACTTAACGTGAGGTAATTCTAACGTTTTTGGCAAAATTGGTGGAAACATAACCGGGGTACTTGTAAAGGGAAATCATACCCGTCATCACCTCGGGCGCTGCCTCTGCCTTCTCTCTCCTCATGGCAAAGAGCCTTGGCTGTCCCCCTGCTAGAGACCTCTAATCTCCACCCCGATCATTGCGGTCGAACCGCACAGTACCTCCTATCTGGCTTTTGAAAGAGTGGTTTGGCTGATCGCCAAACTGACGTCCCGTGTGAGTCCTCCCTCTTCCACCTCTGACCGACTGCTCAGACTGTGCACTCACTTGCCCGCCTCTCCAGGGGGATTCACTGGAAAAATGACCCGACTTGTTGCAGTAGTAGTAGACCTATAAGTGTTGCTTGCACACCCCTGAGTGTTCTCGCCCGCACTAATTGCAGGGAACCCTATTGTTGAAAGTCTGACTAGTTGAACCGAGCCACTCTGGCTTTGGTTAACGCCGAAGCTGAAGGTACCGCTCGGCCTCTTCCTGACCTTTCTAGGCTGGTCGAGCCCCTCTGGCATGATGTTAGCCTTCCTCTTACTTCCCTCTCGTTGCATCCCTTCCTCATGTGAGGTTGCCTTAGCCCTCTCTATCCGGAGAGCTGCCTGATAAATTTCCTCCCTGTTGTTCCACATCAGCATACTCAACTACTTCTTAAGGGCAGACTTCAGGCTCTCTAAATAGTGGACACCCTGGGCCTCCCCTTAGAATTGGGGTCATCCATAGGGCAGTAGCTTCTCGAACCTCGAAATATACTTCGAAATGCCCTGCTTGCCTTCATCTTCCCATCTCTGCTTGATCAATATGAAATCCCTCTGCTTGCCGAGACGGTAGGCCTCGAACACAAAATGATTAAAGAATCTTCGCACCAGCTCTGCCCAGGTGATGGCTGGTGGGTCCACTGTATTGGTTGGTTGGGTGGTCCACCAATTTTATGCCTCATCTTGCAGTAGAGATACTGTTGGCAGTACCCTATCCTCATTATCGGCACTCATTCGGTTAATGTGCGCGTGACCTTTTCCAGCCATTTCTCTACTTCACTTGCATCCGTCGAGCGGGCCCATCAAAGTCTACTACTCCTCTCCTCCGGAAAGCTATGTAATACGGTGGTTGCCTAGTTGCCGCTAGATTGACAGGTATGGATGGCAATTTCGATCTGACCCGATTTACCCGACTTGTTTGGCCTATTTTGGGGCAGGTCCGACCCGCCCCCGTAGGTGGGGCGAGGTGGGTATGGGTACGGGTACGTCTCATCGACCCGACCTGTCCCGACCCGCCCCCTTCTTGACCCGTTTCTGCCTAAATTACATGTGCTCTTAGTCAAATTACTTAGGATTTTCCTTTTATTACATTATATTTTAGCTATAATAAAGTTGTAAATAAGTAAAAACCTCAATTTCTCTAATAACTTAATGACATTTTATCATATAATGGTTTCTTTCTTGGTCTTTTAATGAAAATAACAAATATTTCTAATGTTTTTTTTCATAAATTACATACCCATTGGGTCAACCTGCCCCGACCCACGCCCCATGATAAATTACCCGACCTGGCACGGGACGGGTATGGGTATTGAGATACCCGCCCCGGACCTGCCCCATTGCCATTCCTATTGACAAGTGCATTACTTGCTCTGCAAGCAAGTAGTACCTTTATTAGAACCACATTTATTTGTCTAATCGTGCTTGAGTATACTAGGGACTCTATAAACCTTTTCAAATCGGTTGACCAACCATTTTTCTTGAAATTCCTCTTTTCCTTTAAGAACTTAATCTTTTCAAAACCCAAATCGTCACTCCATTATTCTTTGGAGACAAAGAAACAGAGGGATGCCGGCTCAGATAACAAAACGAAACGACCCTAAACTTTTGAAAAACCAAACCGTAACTCAAACCAAAAATCGGTTACTCTGGAGAAACCCAAATCACGTTTTTAAAATCAATATGACAATAACTAAGAATTTCAAACGAAAGGCCCTAAACACTTGGGAAACGACAATCCTAACACTGAATATACTCCTTGAGTTTCCCATTATACTCATAAGACACGAAATAAAGACAAATATGACAAATGGGTCCCTTCTAGTTAACCTGAGCCTTTTTTACATTTTCAAACTTGACGCGGCTGACCTTCTTGGTTAACCTCCTTGTGCTGATTACGTGCTCTTCTCCTTTCCACACCTGGTGAGTGAGAAGGGGCCACTCTCATCATTACTTTCTAAGGTCTTTGCCTAAGAAAATCCTTACTAACACATTATTATAACATTCCTATCTTACATGAAAGTCGTTCTCGCTTCCATCCTTAACACTTTAGTCCTTAATAGATTATAGAAGTTCTCTACTTCTATCTTAACTCATATACTTATTACTAGGGTTCACCATGTTACGTATCATCGTCTGGTGTCCCTATCCTCAAGGCAATGGTACCGCGTTACGTATCGCCGTCCATTTGATAGACCATTGATTGCACATGTTTTTACCCCTATTCTTGAGCTGTTGGAGATGTTGATTCTCGTGTTTTAAGGCGATTTCACGCTAGGTTGTGTGTTTATGTCATATTTCAGGGCTTGGCGTTGACGTTGAGGCGAAGAATCAAGTTTCGGGTCAAAAGTAGGACGTTTGAGTTGAAGGGTGCTGGAGGAGCAAAATACCCCGCCATGATAAAAAATACCCCGCCGGGTAAAATTCCATGGAGGCCGGGGAAAAACGCTTTTGGACGTTAAGAAACAGAATGGGTCCCGGCCAGAGAGCAAAAATACCCGATCGGGTATTCTTTAACCTCGATCGGGAATTAAAGGCGTCATCGATACGCTGCATTTCGAAATCCCCGGCCGGGCCCCAGAAATACCCGATCGGGGATCATGGCCAGGGATCACGAGCACCTGGATTTTAAGGGAAAGAAGGCCAATTGTGAAGGGGTTCCGAGTTTTAGAGAAAGAAAGTGATACCTAGAGAGAGAGAGCGACGGACCAGAGTTCACAAGCCCCTTAGATCGATCTTCATCATCAGTGGAGCTCAGATAACGCTTGGAGAAGTGCCGATTGCCGACCAGAAGCAAAACCCCATTCTTCACAACATGATTTCTGCTTTTGAGCTAGAGTTTGCTTCTCTCTCCATGGAGTAACTTCAACATTCACCTGGGTATGAAGAACCCTAGATTTGTATGTTAGGTCTGATTGTATGAACCCAAGTATGAATCCATTGATTTGATTATATTCAATTGAAGTCTGATTTGTTGAATGGCATGAATCCTGATCAAATTCCTGTTGTTTCTTCTTTGACTTAGAAAAAGAATATCTGCCTAGGTTGATAGAGCACCCTTGATTGAAGGTAGTGAATTGACGACTTTAGTCGAGGAGTCGATTCACTATCCTGTACCGGATTTACTTCGGTAATGGAGGTTTGGTTCGTTAGGGCCTCAATCTGTTTACTCCGGTGGAGGTTAGTCGCCCGCTGGGGACTCAGATTGAGAGGGTCTGGAGACCTTTAGTCGAGACTGCAGACTGCATAAGAACCTCCCGAAGTATAGTTATCTTTGAATTCGAACTTGGTAAATTACAATCTGGCTTAACTGCAGTCTAGGGGGAACCATATCCGGGTGACCTCTCTCAACTTAAAAACAACCTTTTACTATTTTGTTTGCTTGTTTACTTGGACCTTCACTACACTTTCATTGCTAAATAATAAGAATTTACGGAGTAGTCATCACACTTAGGACGCGGGTTGACATTAAAACCCAAACCCTCTATACTACGCCCTAGTAGGTGGTTACACTTGGCCATTTTCTAGTGTGACGGTAGAAGCGAGTCAAGTTTTTGGCGCCGTTGCCGGGGACGGCTAGGTTGTTGAAGAAACGTGATTTCAGTTACTTTGGCATTTCCATTTTCGCATTGACTGTTTGTGGTTTTCCACTTGTGCCTTCACGGGTTTGCTTGCTTGACTGTGCGCAGGTAGTACATGACCAGTGGCGTAGCCAGGATTTTGGGTAAGGGGGTGCCAAAGAGAAAGAGGAATGAAGGAAAATGAAGGGTCAAGGGTGGGACTGGGAGAAGCTTGCTTGTTAGGGCTAAAGTTTCGATTACTGCTTAAATAAGCATGTAATTATGAGGTTTTTTAATTTAATTTACTTATTATTTCTAAACGTTAAATTATATATATGCAAAAAACGTATTAGTGTATCACGTAAGTAATTGTGGTTTAGTGGAAGATGTCAAAACTAATAGTAAGGAGGTTTCATGTTCAAATCCTAACAATAGTATAAACTAATACCCCTATTTTTTGTTATGTTCTAGTCCCGACCCAAGGGTGTGCCAAGGAACACCCTACTTACACTATGTCTCTGCCTCTGTACATGACCCGTAGCTAGTGCGGAGGTTTACCGCCGTTAGATCCGGAGCTTGAACGCACCTGTCACCAACTAAGGAGACAACAACGTGCTAGACTTGCTACGGAGGAGCGCATTGACGGCCACTTGAGCAACGATTCTGAGGAAGTTTACAAGATGGACGGTGCACAAAACCCACCCCAGGGGATGCCTCTCCAGGTTCCCCCAGTGAATCAGATCCAGGGGAACAACCCAATACACCAGGCAGATGGGGTTCAGCATCAACCACCTCCGTCGGGTCCCACCATGGAGAATTATTACACTCCACGTGTCGCTGACATCCGCCCCGTCATCCTCTATCCGCCCATTCCAGTGAACAACTTCAAGATCAAGTCATGCTGGATTCAACTGATTACATCCTCTATCTAGTTTCATGGCTTGAAGGATGAGGAGGCAAGGGTGCATCTCTCCCAGTTCCTGCAGCTGACAAACGGGTTCAAGATGAATGGTGTAGCCGATGATGCAACCCGTCTTCACCTCTTCCCCCACTCTCTGGCGGGGCATGCGAAGAGGTGGTTAGATACCCAGCCCCCACTATCCATCACATCGTGGGACGATCTGGCCGACAAGTTCGTGCACAAGTATTATTCGGCATCGAAGACTACAGAGATACAGCGGGACATTACTCATTTCCGCCAGGAGCCAGATGAGTCTCTTCGTGATGCCTGGGAGCGGTACTCAGTGATGCATTCACAGTGGGGAATTTGTACAGCGCTCTGACCCTAGAGAGTGAGAGGGTAATCGAGTCTCTATGCCCAGGAGGGGATATTCTCACCAAGACTCGACCCGAACTGAACCAGATGATCAGTGTCTTGGCTGCCAGGGATCACTCCTGGGGGCAGAGCACCAGAAGCAGGAGTTCCCGAGGTCGTGGTGTGCACGCCATGGAGCCCAACAGTCTTATTCCGGGCAGAGGTCTGGCCGGACCTCCAGTAGCTCAATGTCAGTGGTGTGAGAGCTCGAACCATCTAGTGGAAGACTGCCAGGCTATGAGGGAGTCTTCTACACCCCAGGAGCAGTTGGCCTTCATCGCCAATGCTCGGCGCCTTGACCCTTACAGCGAGACATATAATGAAGGATGGCGCCATCATCCCAACTTATCCTGGAATATTAACAACACCACTAAACCACCCGGTTTTCCAGCACCAGTTGGTGGTTTCCAGTAGAGGAAGCCTTACTAGCATAGACAGGGGCAACCATTTCAGCAGCCGCAACGCCAGTATGCAGAGCCACAAGTAGCTACAGCTCCTGATAATCAGGTGAGTGAGTTGAAAACATCCTAGCGGCATTCATGACTACCAGCCACGTGAATTTTTCCAGGATGGACTAGAACATTGCCTCACTGGAGGCAGGCCAGAGGAACCATGGTGCCATATCACAGGACCTCCAAAATCAGATTAGAGGAATAGCTCGTCAGAATAATACCAGGGCACCGAGAACTCTTCCTGCCACCACCATCCCCAATCCGTGGGAGCCTCACCAGCAGCTGAACGCCATCACCACTAGGAGTGGCAAGCTAACATCGGCTGTACCTACCCCGGCCAGGTAGGAGGAGCAATTACATGCTTCAGCACTTCGAGCCGACGATGCAGAAGTGAGGATGGAGGAGGAAACACCTGCTCCCAAGCCACAGCCAGTGGTTAAGGAGCATGTTCTCCAGATTCCCTTCCCCACTCGACTGCACAAAGATAAGCTGAAGACTGAGTTTGCCAAATTCATGGCAATGCTGAAGCAGGTCAACATCAGCCTGTCGTTCGTGGAGGCACTGTCGAAGATGCCCATGTACGCAAAATTCATGAAGGATTTCCTTACCAACAAAAAGCGGCTTGGGGATCTCTCGACAGTGATGCTAAGAGAGGAGTGCTCGGCCATTCTACAGAGCAAGCTTCCAGAAAAGCCGAAGGACCCAGGTAATTTCACTATCCCTTGCTCCATTGGCAAATTACATGTAGAGAGGTCCCTGGCGGATCTAGGTGCTAGTATCAATGTTATCCCATACAAATTGTTCAAAAACTAAGCCTAGGTGAACCCAGCGCAACTAGGATGAGTATTCAATTAGTTGATCAATATGCGGTTCATCCTAGGGGTATAGTGGAAGACCTCCTGGTTAAGGTTGACAGGTTATGTTATTCTATGGATTTTGTTGTCTTAGACATCAATGAAGACACAGAAGTGCCCCTTATTCTAGGAAGGCCCTTCCTGGCCACCGCCAGGGCCCTCATAGATGTCTGTGATGGGACTTTGGGTTTGAGAGATGGCGAGGAGCAGATAACTTTCTCTATCGATAATAATAAAATGCCTGCTGTCTCGCCTGTGCATGCTATTTCTCACCAGGTGCACGAGCTTGTCGTGTATCCTTCTGTGCCTCTCATTTTGCAGGATCCCCCTCCCAACCCTTCGTCGCAACTTCCATCGGCCTCAGTGCCAAACAAAACAATCAAGGAGGAGTGGCGGCCGAAGTTGCAGGCTGCAAAGCATGCTCGGAAGAAATGTGGCGACCACTATGAGCTGGTCCCACCTCCTGAACCACGACCACCCTGGTCATCCGATTACTCACTCGCTTGCATCCTGCCGGATGGCCAGGTCGAGTTGACAAACACTGGTGGTCGCACCCGCCGGGTGCACGGCCACCATCTGAAATAGTACCTCAAGAGCGATGTGGATCCGCTCTTGAAGGCACCTATACCTGCACCCCTCTGAGCATCCGCCATGGTCGTCCAGCTAAAAGACAGTAAAGAAGCTCTTGTGGGGAGGCAACCCCACCATGGTTTGTTTTTTTTTTTTTTCCTTTGGATGATGTACTATTGGGCTGACAACTGGACCTAACGTATTATGGCTGAGCTTTTGTTTTCCCTTTAGCTGTGCCTTTACTCCTGACTGGTCCCCTCTCTAGTCCTCTTCACTCAGACTGGTCCCCTTCCAGTCTCATGCAGTCTGTGCACACCGGTAACCTCGTTCCCCTTATCCTTCCCTCTTCTCCATTGAGTTGAGGGAAATGTCGAACTTAAGTGGGGGGGGGAGGGGGGGATGTTTCTCTTTTGACTGCATTAGATCTGTTTGTGTGCTTAGAGCCTAGTCCACTGTCCAAATTTCCATTTGAGGGCTCCAAGTACGTGTTTCCTTGCAAATTGCCTGCTCAGTATGTTTTGAATTGACAGTCTCTATAGTAATGTGCAACCTAGGGAGGTAGTGTAGCACTATGGAGGATGTTGAAGTATAAGATTTTTGCTATCTAGCTCTCTGCTGTGCTAGTTGATTTTTTGAATTAGTGGAGCTAGGACCGTTGAATTAATGTGGTAATGGTGACTCTGAATGGATTGTGTTATGGACTCGTGTATCGAACAGGGTGCTCATGTGGGAAGTGAATAGCAGTTGGTCCTCCATGTCGAAATCATTGAAATCTTAAACATGGGGTAAGCCCAACGTCTGTGGCACCGTTCTTTGCCCAAAAATCGGGTTTTGGAAGAGATTTTAGTTATCCTTAGTGGGGTACTCCTACAAGGTGAAGCTAAGTTGTCTCTAGTACAAGTAAAATTTTCATCCGTTGAACGGTTTGTCTACTCGATGATGTGTTTTTAAGGGCACGTATAGAGCTTCCGACCCCCCTTAATTTCATTGACCCTCCACACGAGTTGAGGAAAAGGAGTTAAAAGAAGTACTATGGCGAGCGCCAGATGTACAAAAATTACTCTTGCTCGACTAATAAGGGTCGACCGTACAAAAGACTGCAATTGGAACCCCCACCAAGTGAATGAAAAAAAAATATATAAAATGAAAGTGAAAAAAGGGGTTCAACAGTGAAATGAAGTGAAAGAGCACCCCGGTACAATGAGTCATTGGTTGTGAATGGTGTGTGTCCCTTTATCCATGAACTGGTTGTCTTACTTCCACTTTTTCTCATGATCTTGGCTTGAGTCTAGTACTCACATTGAGAGAGATAGGGAACGTCTTAGAAGACCAGTTGACCTCGTAAGATGCTATATGATCTAGGAAATCCTCTATTGACGATTGGGGTTGTTTGTTGCTATAGAGGTCTGGAGAGTTGCATTGGTTTGAGTTAGGTTTGCTTGGGGACAAGCAAATGGTTAAGTGTGGGGGAATTTGATAGACCATTGATTGCACATGTTTTTACCCCTATTCTTGAGCTGTTGGAGATGTTGATTCTCGTGTTTTAAGACGATTTCACGCTATGTTATGTGTTTATGTCATATTTCAGGGCTTGGCGTTGACGTTGAGGCGAAGAAGCAAGTTTCGGGTCAAAAGTAGGACGTTTGAGTTGAAGGGTGCTGGAGGAGCAAAATACCCCGCATGATAAAAAATACCCCGCGGGTAAAATTCCATGGAGGCCGGGGAAAAACGCTTTTGGACGTTAAGAAACATAATGGGTCCCGGTCAGAGATCAAAAATACCCGATCGGGTATTCTTGACCTCAATCGGGTATTAAAGGCGTCACCGATGCGCTGCATTTCGAAATCCCCGGCCGGGCACCTGAAATACCCGACCGGGGATCCTGGCAAGGGACCACGAGCACCTGGATTTTAAGGGAAAGAAGGCCAATTGCGAAGGGGTTCCGAGTTTTAGAGAAAGAAAGTGATTCCATGAGAGAGAGAGAGAGCGACGAACCAGAGTTCCCAAGCGCCTTAGATCGATCTTCATCATCAGTGGAGCTCGGATAACGCTTGGAGAAGTGCTGATTGCCGACCAGAAGCAGAACCCCATTCTTCGCAACATGATTTCTGCATCTGAGCTAGAGTTTGCTTCTCTCTCCATGGAGTAAATTCCACATTCACCTAGGTATGAAGAACCCTGGATTTGTATGTTAGGTCTGATTTTATGAACCCAAGTATGAATCCATTGATTTGATTATACTCAATTGAGGTCTAATTTGTTGAATGGCATTAATCCTGATCAAATTCCTGTTGTTTCTGGTTTGACCTAGAAAGAGAATATCTGCCTAGCTTGATAGAGCACCCTTGATTGAAGTTAGTGAATTGACGCCTTTAGTCGAGGAGTCGAATCACTATCCTATACCGGATTTACTTCGGTAGTGGAGGTTTGGTTCGTTAGGGCCTCAATCTATTTACTCCGTTGGAGGTTAGTCGCCCGCTGGGGACTCAGATTGAGAGGGTCTGGAGACCTTTAGTCGAGACTGCAGAAGAACCTCCCGTAGTATAGTTATCTTTTAATTCGAACTTGGGAAATTACAATCTGGCTTAACTACAGTCTAGGGGGAACCATATCCGGGTGAGCTCTCTCAACTTGAAAGCAACCTTTTACTGTTTTGCTTGCTTGTTTACTTGGACCTTCACTACACTTTCATTGCTAAATAATAAGAATTCACGGAGTAGTCATCTCACTTAGGACCCGGGTTGACATTAAAACCCAAACCCGACATACCACGCCCTAGTAGGTAGTTACACTTGGCCATTTTCTAGTGTGATGGTAGAAGCGAGTCGCCACTCCATGCCCGATCAACTACTACATTACGTTTTGTCGTCCACTAGTGACCCGACCATCTACCGCGTCCAGTAGTGGCCCAACCGTCCGAGGGTTCATCTCACCAATATCATACATTACAAACATACATTCTCATACATACTCACAACGCATGCCTCCACCTTAAGTAGACGGTGGGATGCCTCACACACACAATCGTGCATTACATTAAAATTAACTAAATAATAACCTGAAACGAAAAGCATAAACTAAAAAGACCTCGACAGAGATTATACCCCTTTACACTCACCTTGAAAAGATGGCTCCTCTATTTGTTATTCGAAGAAATCTTTCCTTAGCCGGATTATCTCGGGAAACCTATTAATAAGAAGCTTATTTTCTTATACGACCTTTCTTGATTTAAAACCCCTTTTGAATAACTCGAACGCCCTCTCCTCAAAATCTAGTCCTCGAGCCTTATTCTAAAGATCCCTTAACCTCCTTTAAAAAAATGCTAGAAATAATCTCTTAAGAATCGACCATTTTTCCTAATTAATTTCGTCTTCGATGAGTTTTCCACCCTACTTAAACCTTCTTAAAAATTCAGAATATATTTTTCCCAGGTCTAAAAAGTGGTTTAGTCTACTGAAAATTATTAGATCCTAAAAAAGACCTCAGCATGATTTTTAATTAATTGAAATCAACATTCTAATAATTTTTAAAAATTGTAATTCATCTTAAAAAATCTCCAAATTAAATCACATGCATCTTCTAGACCTCCTTCAATTTATAAAATTGTTAAACAAAAAGAAAACACCTCCAAAGGCTCGAAAAAATTTAAACATCTTAAAACACGTTTCTTGGAATTTTTCCAGATTTAGTGACTACCCAAAATCTGTCAAGGTTCAGAAACGATTATCTTGGACGTCGATTTCCCAGATTGGCCACCGTTTAGACCCCGATTCCTTGCTGTTAAGCTACGATTCATGATTGATGGTTCGGGTTAGTTTGATTGAGCAAACAGCTTATGAACGATGTGGGATTTATCGTTCTTACCTTTTGGACGATTGCACGATTGTTGGTTGGTTGAGGGGAAATAGGGATCCAGCGCTCCTCTTCTTTCTTTTTCTTTTCCTATCGCAAAAGAATCCTTGTTGCCCTCTTCTTCTTTGTGAAAGAAACGAGATGAGAGGCGAGTTGGGGCCGGGGGAAAAATTGGGGAAGGGAGGGTTTACTGATGGGAATTATTGGGGGAGGGGGGGAAGTCGAGCGGGTCATCTCTTTCTCTCTCAATATAAATATATATTTTGAAATATAATAATAATACTAGTTATTATTATTATTATTATTATTATTATTATTCCTAGTCCGCGGTTGCAACTCTTTCTACGTAACTGTTAATCCCACCGTTCACATCTTATGATTGAACCTGAACCCAAAGGTCGGGGAGTTACACTACTTTCATCCAATATAAATGACTTAGCTACTACTCCCCCACGGATTTAAATTCAACTAGAGCCCAAGTATAAACTCTAGATGGGACTCTAGATGGGTGCAGTATATGGCAAATATTTAAATGTCAAACCCGAGCCAGTCCAAGTACCCATACTTCAATCGTTTGAAAAATTATCTATCAATCGATTTTTAGTGAAAACTATGGATTACAATTGAAAGCAAGCGAAAAGGTAAATGGTTTTGGAAACTATATGAGAAGTCTTCAACCAGATGTTGCTCCCCCTAGCTAGGTATCAAGATTGGTCGAAAAGAATGCAGGGTGGAAGCAGTTGAGGATCACAACGGAAGATGAGTTTTCACGGTCTTATGGACCATGAAAAGGGCGCCCAGACCATGAAGCGTTGAAGTTCCAAAATCTAAATACGCACCTCACTAGAGTCCAACCAGTTCACGGTCGCTAAGACCGTGAACCAAATCCCAGAACGTAAAGTGCCAAGAGTCCAGAAGAAATTATGGTCCATGAAGGATGTTCACGGCCGTGAACTGGGACCGTGAACTGACCGCGACCTGGCTATAAAAGGAGGGATGACCTAAAGGAAAGGGGGGAAAGACCTAGTGTGAGAAACTTCTTCTTCTTCAGCTTTCTAGAGAGAGAAATTGAGGAACCAAAAAAGAGTAGAGGTTAGTGTTTCAACTCCAAGCAAGGTTTTGGGAATTTATTTCCCAAAGGAGGATCTCTACACCACAAGAAGCAATGCTAGCATCTCCAAGATGGTTTTCCTTCTTCTCCCTTGCGTTCCCTCCTTGCCTAGCATGGAGTAGTTTCTCTTTTCACTTGGGTGTGTGTAAACCCTACTTATAATGATGTGAATGTTTGTATGGATTGAATGAATAGTGTGTGGGTGTGTTTTAATACGAAGTTCTTAGGTATTTTCATGAAGATTGATTGTGTTTGTGCATTTCAATGTCTTATGCTATTTTAACCCAGGAAGAGGGGAAATCTCCTTTGAGTAGAGGCTTGTAAAAGCTGGATTTCCTTAGAAAATATTTGTCTCCTACTTAGGTTAAATTAGTGCAAACTTCTTCATTCGTATTAGCACCTAGGGTTGGTTGTAATTTGGGCGTCCGAACTCCGATTCGAGGGTGAAGTCTAGGCAACCCGTGGTTGATAGGTCAAGAGAGCTACTTGGAAGCTTGAATTGGAATACCTTGGCCTATTGACCTAGAGAGTGGCGTTTGTTCACTAGTTGCACTTCCCAACGGTTTATAACCGCTTTTCCGACACCTATGAATTCGATCTGACGAGTCATTATTGTTAGCTAAGAGGAGCAACACCCGGGTGGAGCCATCTCAACTAGTGTCCAATCCATTTACTTTTCCAATTGCTGGATAATGTTTCAAACAACCAATTGCTAGATAATGTTTCAAACAATTGAAGTAGGTGTACATGTTCTGGCCTGGGTTGCTATTGAAACATACTTGCCATATATTGCACTCGGTTAAGGTTTATACTTGGGCTTTAATTGGGATTTTTGTTGTGATATTCGGGACGAGTCAAGTGTTTGGCGCCGTTGCTGGGGAGCTTCTGGTCTGTTTTTTTCGAAAAGATTGTTTGGTGTTAATCTAGTTTTACTTTTGTCTTTTGTGTGTGTGAATCTTGCTTGTTTTAGATGAGTTGTGGTTCTTTTGAGTGTGTGCTGGAGGGTGTATAACCCGGAGTAATCCGACACTTTTAGAGCCACTAGACGAGAATCTCAACCGCACTCTCTGACTCTTGGCTCGTGATGGGGAGTTGGCGGAAGCAAGAAGAAGGTTTTAGTGATTTTTCGAGAGGGTGCGATTCTGGGTTCTAGCGACGAACTTTTCAGGCTTTAGTCATATATTTTGGTTAATCACTAAAGCTAGAGGAAATTCCCAGAAACGTGTTTTAAGGTGTGTAAATTGTTTCTAGCCTTTGCAGGAAATTGTTTCGATTCCCGAATCACTCCCCAACACTTGAGCGTTTGCTTGTCCCCAAGCAAACCAAGCTCAAACAAGTTACTATTTCAACCTCCCAACAATAAATTGGGGACACATCGAAGTGGACACAATGGATGAATCTTACTGGTTATTTGGAATCGACACATTGACAATCAAAAGCAATACTGGCATCCACCACAAACGACATTCGAAATCATTAAGAACATGCAAACGAAAAGACCACACCTTGTTCACAAATCAATACAAGTCTCCATAAGACGACTCACCAACCACAATTACTCATGCATAGAGTTCAAGTCCAAGTAACAAACGAATGGGTGAAATAGGTCCTCACCAAGACAAATATGAATATGCAAATCATGAATGAAAATCATTCACTAAGACAAATATGAATATTGTCACGGTCGACTTTGGACTTTTCCTCGGGTTTTGCGCTTTTCGACCTTCAATTGTCCCGAAACTCGTCCTCGAGCCTCCCACCATGCTAGGAACTGAAATATAGCAAAACAAGCACAACCTAGGGTGAAATATGTCGAGGGACGATGAAATGCAAAGCCAAACTAACAAAAAATGAGAGGTAAAATATGTGCATTTAGACTCGAATCAAATTCGCCAATCAATAATGAAGAAGAAGAAAAATGTGGAGGTTGATGTAATTTTAATGTATGCATGAATGACGGAGGATTGAGGCAAGGCTGACATACAAATGTATGCAAATAGCAAGCTAAGGTTGTGTGAGAAAAAAAAAAGGTTAAAAAGAAAAGAAAATTTTGTAAACAGTGTTGACTTGAGCAAAGTCAAAATACGAAAAAGGCAATTAAATCTCACTTCAATCTTTTTCGAAAGAAAAAAGATAATTGTTGTGAAACTTGTCTTGAATACTCTAGGTGCATAACCCTAAAATTAAACACAAATGCATAACCTCACGTTAGTTTTAACAGACTATAACTTATTCGTTTGAACTCATATTTTATATTTTTTACATATAAAAAAATAAATATACTCTACAAATGACATTTACAATTATATTTTGGGGGAAAAGAATGTACATGAAGGTGTACTTTATCATGGTGGTTTGAAAACTATGTTGTGGAAGTATACTTGATTTGAAATTTTTAACAAAAAATATATAAATGGATGTTTTATAAATCACAATTAATTCTAACTGATATTAATATGAACTCACATGTTATATTTTCATATGGAAATTGAAATAAAAAAAGGAGACGTGGAAAATTGTGGAGTTTCTTGAATCTTACATGGCGAAATATTGCTCTCAAACAACCATATTATAAGTTAGGACTTTGCTATGGTGACCGTAACTTGCACTTTTAGGTCGACCTCATATAGGATTAGGTCGACCTAATCTGCCTTTTCAGTCTTGTGCTAGAAGGCAGCTTACTTCGTAGCAACTTCGAGCCTTTTGTTTGAAGCCTTTCAGAGATCCAATATTCATCCAATGCCTTGACTTTGTAGACAAACATACCTACTTTCATGTGGTAGAGGCCCCTGGACTCGAATCTTATCCATGCTTCTCGAATTGAGCTCCAAAGTAGGCTTCACAAACACTTTTCCAGACTTGGCCATTTTCAGGCAGTTTCCTATAATTTCATGGCCCACTTAAGTTAGGAAATAAATTTCCTAATAATATTATTTACATTTTCCACTAAGTCACTGTTATTTATGTTAGATAAAATTGCATTGAGTTGTATATAATACGGTATAATTTATTATTTTTATTTTTATTTTCAGAAATTCTTCTCTTTGAAACTTAATACCTAGCGTTTATCTTAACAAGCAAGTGGAGTCGCGCTGCGCAGCAGACTTGTTTCATTTCTTGAAGCCCAATATGAATTAGTAGTTTTAGGACTTAGGCCAGCCCACCAAATTCAGTGGTCACTGTAAACATTTGCCGCATCAACCCTAGAATTGAGAAAAGGGTTTGCCACAATCTCATCTTCCATCTCACATCTGCTTTTCTACATGTCGTCTCTATTCTCTCTCTATATTTCTCCCTCAAAAAGCTACCGCAGCACCTCGCTTACTCTATTCTTCCCTCTGTTTTGATCGTCTAAAATGCATTCCCACCGACAATAGTCTCTTCTCTTGATTTCAGTTTCCGTCTCTCTCTATGTTGTTTCAACTGGTTGGGATCATGCCAAAATAAAAGAAATTGCCTCACCGTATATGCTTCTATCTATATCTCTGTCTTTCCCTCATCCCGTTGCGCCTTCTCTGTCGCTGAACCAATAGAAAAATACAACTGCAGTCGATTCTCTACCCGATCTGAATCATCAGCGCCTCCTCCCATAATCTTTCCTATAACCGCCATGCATGCTATCCCGACTGTTCAACGATCTCGACCCCCTTCTCACTTCCCAAAATCTTTGCTTATATCTCTTGTTCTGTTGGAAATAAAATAATTCTTTTCTTTAATCCTTTGGTGGGCACGTATTTGGCAAGGCTTTTGGGCTATTTAATTTGGAAATGGGAGAAAGCCTTTGTGGGGGAAATAGGCTGCAGAGAGAGTTGAGAAAGGAGGAAGGGAAGTTTTATTGCTTTGCTCTTTTTCTCTTGGCTCTTCCATCAACGTACAAGCAGCCTATTTATAGGCTTGAAACTACACAAAAATCTGCACTCATTTAATTTGGGCAGTTAGAACCGCCTTTGATTTGTGGTTGGAATCCTTTCATGCAACCAACCTACTTTCTACACAATTCTACAGACATCACACGTATACTATTATCTAGGAGTTTCTGATATTTTTATTATTTTATTATTAAACTTTATTTTCAACACTCCCCCTTAAAGTTTAATTAATCGTAACTCCAAGTAGCGTCCTCAGTTTGACGAACAAATCTTGCTTCAGCGGCTTCGTAAAAATATCAGCAATTTGGTCTTCAGTCTTCACATACTTCAGCATCACTTCTTGCTGCTCCACGCACTCTCTCAAGAAATGATATCTTGTATCAATGTGCTTACTGCGATCATGAAACACCGGATTCTTTGCTAACGCCAGGGCAGACTTGTTATCAACATAAATCTCAGCTGACTCTTCTTGTGTCATATTCAACTCCTTCAGTAACTTTCTCAGCCATATCGCATGACACGCACAGGATGTCGCAGTAACATACTCAGCTTCACAAGTAGATAATGTCACAATAGCTTGCTTCTTTGAACTCCATGTGAAAGCTGTATCTCCCAGAAAAAATACAAATCCTGTAGTGCTCTTGCGATCATCCACGTCTCCTGGCCAATCACTATCGCAGTATCCAACCAATTTGAAATTTTCTGACTTAGTATAAAGCAAACCATGATCGATTGTACCTTTTATGTAGCGCAGTATCCTCTTTGCAGCATTCCAGTGTGACATAGTTGGTGCCTCCATGTATCTGCTGACTAATCCAACTGCGTAGAGAATATCTGGTCTGGTACAAGTCAGATATCTCAGACTTCCCACGAGACTTCTAAACTCCGTTGAGTTTACCTTCTCTCCTTTATCATCCTTGGATAACTTTAATCCGCACTCTGCTGGTGTGGTCACAGGATTACAACTCTCCATATTAAACTTCTTCAGGACCTCCTTTGCGAAGCCACTTTGTGAGATAAAAATTCCTTCCTCTTTTTGACTTACTTCAATTCCAAGATAGTATGACATTAGTCCGATGTCTGTCATCTCGAACTCACGGACCATCGTCTTCTTGAACTCTTCAAACATTTGAGGATCGTTGCCTGTGAAGACGAGATCGTCAACGTATAGACAAACCATTAATATTGCTCCCCCTTGCACCTTGCAGTATAGTGCATGCTCATGTGGGCATTTGCTGAACCCATTCTGCTGAAAATACTTGTCAATTCTGCTATTCCACGCTCTCGGTGCTTGTTTCAGACCATACAGTGCCTTTTTCAGCTTCAACACCTTATCTTCTTGGCCTTCGACGATATATCCAGGGGGTTGCTCAATATAAATATCTTCCTCGAGATATCCATTCAGAAAAGCTGACTTCACATCCATCTGATGTATCTTCCATCCATTTTGAGCAGCGAGAGATATCACCATCCTGATACTCTCCATTCTCGCCACGGGAGCAAAAACTTCATTATAGTCAATGCCTGGTCTCTGACTGTATCCTTTTGCCACTAATCTTGCCTTGTGCCTGACAACTTCTCCTTTTGCATTCTTCTTTGCTTTAAATACCCACTTCACACCGATGGGCTTCTGGTTCTCAGGGAGTGACACAAGCTCCCAAGTCTTGTTCTTCACAATTGCTCCAATTTCTTCATCCATAGCTTTCTTCCATTTTTCATCCTTCATGGCTTCTTCAGCATCCACTGGTTCATCATCAATGAAATGACAGTAGAGTGTCAATTCATCACCTTCAATTGCTGTAGTTTCCTCATATAGATCTTCAAGACGTCTGTACTTCTGTGGCCTCTCTTTTGGACTTTCACTTGATTCTCCTTCTGGGCTAGCAGGCTCTCTGTGACTGGGTGGACTTGTCACAGGTGCAGCTGTACCTGGTTCATCATCACTTTCATCCATAGTGAATGGATAAAAAATGTAATTCTTCTTTGCTTCAGCAGTCCAGTCCCATGTTGCTTTTTCATCAACCACCACGTCTCTGCTGATGATCAGCTTCTCTTCTACGGGATCAAACATTTTGTAACCTTTTGAGTGTTCTGAGTATCCCAGGAATATGTACTTCTTGCTTTTGTCATCCAACTTCTTCCTTTCTTGATCTGGTACGTGCACATATCCAACACTTCCGAAGACTCGGAGATGAGAGATTGTGGGTTTCCTTCCGCTCCATGCTTCTTGGGGTGTTTGATTCCAAACACTCTTTGTTGGTGACCTGTTCAGCAGGTAGACTGCACAATCAACTGCTTCAGCCCATAGCTCCTTTGGTAGGTTCTTGCTCTTCATCATACTTCTCGCCATGTTGAGGACAGTTCTGTTCTTCCTCTCAACAACTCCATTTTGCTGTGGGGATCTTGGGACTGTGAGAAACCTGCGAATTCCTTGATATTCACAGAACCTTCTGAACTTCTTGAGCATAAATTCTCCACCTCTATCTGATCTCATGGCTTTGATGTAGCGGCCACTTTCATTCTCCACCATTATCTTGAACTTCTTGAAAGCTTCAAATGTGTCTGACTTCTGCTTCAAGAAGTATACCCATGTCTTTCTACTGTAGTCGTCAATGAACAATAGGAAGTATTTGTTCTTCCCGAACGATGTTGGGGTGATCGGTCCACAGAGATCTGCATGGACAAGCTCAAGTGGTGCTTTAGCTCTTGACAGGGACTCCTTCGGGGAACTTGCCCTGAATTGCTTCCCAATTAAGCATCCTTCACACAATTGATCTGGATGATTGATCACTGGCAGACCATGCACCATCTTCTTCTGACCGAGTAACTTTAGGCCTCCAAAATTTAGATGGTCATACCTTAGATGCCATAGCCATGTAGTGTCCTTCACGCATGCTTTCAAACATTTCGCCATTTCTGTCTGAATGTTCAGGGTGAACATTCTATTTCTCGACATTGGGACTCTGGCCAACAACTGCTTTTTCTCGTTCAACAGCTCCAATTGACGATTCACCATATGGACTTCATAATTCTTCTCCATCAATTGACCCAAACTCAGGATGTTACTTGTCATGTCTGGGACATAGTACACATCACTGATAAATTGTTGTGAGCCATTCTTGAGCCGGATGAGTATTGTTCCTCTCCCTTTGATAGGAACCTTCGAGGAGTCTCCAAATACAACATTTCCTTTCACCGATTCATCCATATCCACGAACATGCTTCTTTTACCGCACATGTGGTTGCTTGCTGCATTATCTAGATACCACATGTTGTCTCTCGGTTTTTCATCTCCTTGATGTGACAGCATCAATGTGCCTTTGACTTCTTCTTCTTGCACGTTGTTTGCTGTCTCCTCCACTTCTTTAGGCGGACTCCAACATTCCGATGCATAATGCCCGTACTTCGAGCAATTATAGCACTGGACGTTGGATTTATCACGACCTTCATTTAATCTCCAATTTCCTTTTCCACGTCAACGACCACGACCTTGCCTCTGGTGGACGTTTCATAATTGTTCGTGGTGAAATTTCCTCCATCTCTGCTTTGATATGTTCCTCGGGCTCTTCCTCTTCCTCTGACTCTGTAGTTGCCTCTGCCTCGACCTTTATACTGACCTCCTCCTCGTGCACCTTCTTTCTCCTCAGTGGTAGCTTTTGTAGCTAACACTTGTTCTGACGATTCTTCATTTCTTTTATTTAGTCTTTCTTCTCTGGCTTGTAATGAACCGATGACTTCATCCACTGTCATTTTTGACACGTCTTTTGCTTCCTCCATGGCCACTACCACATAATCGAATTTCGGTAATAATGACCGTAGAATTTTCTCCATCACTTTAGTCTCTTCAATTTTCTCCCCATACTGCTTCAATTTGCTTACGACTGACTTCACACGGGCGGTGTAATCTGAAACAGATTCACCTTCCTTCATTTTTATTGCTTCAAAATCTCCTCTGAGTGTCTGAAGTCGAACCTTCTTTACTGGTTCCACGCCTTGCATTTCCTTTTGTAGAATCTCCCATGCTTCCTTTGCTGTGGTAGCATCTGCTATTTGATCGAACATCGATTCATCAAGACATTGATGAATCAAAGTGAGTGCCTTTTGATCACTCTTTCTATTTTTTCTCAATACCTCCTTTTCAGCCGGAGATAATCGAGAATCCTCCACGGGAATCTCGTAACCTTTCTCAACAATATCCCAAGCATCTTGGGATCCCAGCAAGGCTTTCATACGGATACACCAATTTTTGTAATTGGTTTTGGTAAGGTGGGGGAATTGAATAGGGAAAGTGGATTTTTCGGCCATGGGAAAAATGTGATAACAAAAACACGAGAAATTCTTTTCTGATGTGGAAATTCAGACTACGCTGCAACCACAGAGCATACTTAAGAATAACTCGGGCTCTGATACCACTTTGTTGGAAATAAAATAATTCTTTTCTTTAATCCTTTGGTGGGCACGTATTTGGCAAGGCTTTTGGGCTATTTAATTTGGAAATGGGAGAAAGCTTTTGTGGGGGAAATAGGCTGCAGAGAGAGTTGAGAAAGGAGGAAGGGAAGTTTTATTGCTTTGCTCTTTTTCTCTTGGCTCTTCCATCAACGTACAAGCAGCCTATTTATAGGCTTGAAACTACACAAAAATCTGCACTCATTTAATTTGGGCAGTTAGAACCGCCTTTGATTTGTGGTTGGAATCCTTTCATGCAACCAACCTACTTTCTACACAATTCTACAGACATCACACGTATACTGGTATCTAGGAGTTTCTGATATTTTTATTATTTTATTATTAAACTTTATTTTCAACATGTTCAACGAAGAAGGTCAAAAATGTAAATGTTAGAGGATCGACTGAAACGTAGTCCTCAAAACAGGTTAGAGGATCATTACTCGCAGTTTTGCAGGTAACTTCAGTTTACAATTATCTTTCAATTGCTTTCCCCTAAATTTTTTCTCTGAAATCTCAATTTAGATACTTCATATTGCTGCTTCTTTATATTGTTACAGCCTGTAATGCATTGTTGCTTCTCTGAATATGTTCCAGTTTCAGATTCGACCCCGGTTTTCATGGATTTTCACTGTAATTTCCAAAGTGATTGAGAAGTTCAGTGACTTTTATTTATTGGGTGAACCCCCCAACGATTTTCTTTGATATCATTCGTGAGAGGAGGTTGGAGATGGAGCAGTGGAACGTGGCAAAGGAGGTGGCAGAAATTGAGGGAGATGACATGCGGTTGACAAAGTGGACCAAATGGCAAACTTTGCAAAAATAGTAAGTGTATCTAGGGAAGTTTGGACAGGTGTCAGCGTATGAGGCTTTCTGAGGATTGGAACCCTGCTTTGGCAATGGGTCGGGTCGGGAACGGATAGTGCATATCTGTTACCCTACCCAAAGTAGTTCGGGTTTTACCCATGCCCATACCCACATAAGAAACGGGTAGAAAATTCAAACCATGCCCATACCCGTTCGGGTTTCGGCTATCCACGGTTATCCATGGATAATAGTTTTTCTTTACAACTCCAACCAATATGTTAATATTTACACGTATTATCACGTTACGTAAGACGAAAAGTATGACAATAATTCACTAGAATGAATAAAATTAATTAAAACAACATAATTTCATAAACAAAATTATATTTATATGCTAAATATAAAGTATTTTAGAGAAAAATATTGATTATTTCTAGACAAAATACATATGCATGTGTATAATCGGGCGGGTTCGGGTTGGATAGTGAGAAAACCATGCCCACCATTACCCGCAATATTCGGGTTCGGGTTTTACTCGTACCCACTAAAAGTCCTTCGGGTTCGGGTTTTAACCTACCCGATTAGGTCAGATTCTGGCCGATATCCACGGTTACGGATATTTTTGCCATCCATAGCTTTTATATATAGGTAGAATAGAATAAAACTAGTTGTTTAGTAATTGTTTGCATGATAACAACATACTAAAAATGCCACGATAATTAAGATTACGTCGCGGGTGATTATGATAGATAATATAAATTATGTTATCATACAGTTCCTTGAACATTTGAGATCCACCTAACCAAGAATTCTAGCTACGCCCCCTGGATAATGTATGACTTTATGGGACATTTGTGATCCATCTTATTAATTTGAAGAGGTAGGGATGTTTTGTACACATTTTCACAGAAAAAAAGTATTGTTCAAAGAGCATATGATTGACTAAGCCTTGACTCAATTTATAAGAAATGATAGAATGAAATGTGTATTTGTGGAAGCCAAACCAAGATAAGGATGCTATAGAGATCCCAGATTAGAAGCGTCGCCATGGAAGTCTCCAATGTAATCATCACGAATTGACTCCCCGTAGATGGAAAAGAATCAAGAAATCAAGGAAGCGATAATGTCCAGAGTGGGAAGATAATGATTAAAGTTAAATATACTACCACGAGTCCACCATCTAAGCTTAATGCATGATAGCTGATACTCCATCCCATTAAGAAATCCGTTGCAATATAGAATTGTTTTCTTGCGCGTATCTAATTTTCTTGTTTGAGAGCTCTTCCCTTTCTTCTTCTTTTCGCCACAGCTCAGGTGTAAGATAGAGTCGATAATTTTAGATGCATAACTCATGTATAAAAATATTTAGATTGTTAATTTTAAAAAGGGTTAATAGCATTTTGTACCCTTTTACTATGCTAAATTAACCAACATATCCGTCTACTAAATTTTTGTTCAAACATACCCTTCTAATATAATATTAAAACGTAACGAGCTTACCCTTCCATGCAATTATCAGTTAAGTAGTCGTTACATATGCTGTGAAATGACTCGATTGCCCCTCATTTAGTCATAAACACTACTAATTTCGGCTTTAATTATTTTATGCCCAAATCAATAATTTCAAAAATCAAACCCGTCAATTTGCATCTTTCCATCTTCACCAGAAATCAAAGTCGTGATAACCGTAGGGGATTGAGGGGAGAGACAGGAGTGGTGAGTTCTCCCAACACCTTCTTGATTTTTGGCAAGCCATGAATTCCCCATGCCCAATATATAAGAAAACCGTTGGGTAGTAGGATGGTCTCCTTGTCGTCGGCATTCTATCCTTCGCCAGGAGGGAAAATCTAACCGTCGGTTCTGAGTCTCCCTCCTTCGCTTTTGGTGACGCTGGAGGATTTCGCTGGCTGGCAACCTCCTGTCTCCTGAGTCCCGATCGAGTGCGTAAATGCCCGTCTCCCTCGGCATCAGTATCAGCATCCATTGATCCATCGCCGCCGATTTACTTTCATCTCTTCCCCTCTACCGGAACCTCCAATCGAATGTCGATTTTCCTCGTCGTTGTCTTAGTCGCCTATGTCGACCACCACCATATTAGCCTCAGTCTTTCGGAAGGGATCGCTCCCTTTAGTTTTCTGAACGACGCATCTCATATATTGAATAGCAGCCTGGTGAGAGTGGCGGAAGTAGGCGTCGCCGCCGCTGCAGGGACTAATCGCAAGGGGAGATGGAGGGTTTATGTCGAGTGTGTGTAAATTAGTTTAGGGTTTGATTTTTTAATTAACTGATTTGAGATATAAAATAACTAAAATCTAAATTATGAGTGTTTAAGAGTAAATGAGGGGCAATTGAGTCATTTCACAGCTCATTTAACGATCACTTAACAGATAACTGGATAGAAGGGTAAATTCATTACCTTTTAATATTAGAAGGGTATGTGCCAAATTTTTATAGAAGGGTACGTTTATTAATTTATCATAATAGAGGGGTAAAAAATGCTATTAACCATTTTAAAAATGGGGTCAGATTTAAGAATGAGATTGAAGGGTTTTTTTTATTTTTCTTATTTTTTAAATCAAGTTTTATTTTCTTTGCTTTAATTTGAATTTAAAAAAAAATTGCACAAACGAAACGGGTTTTTTGTGATCTACAAAATTATATAAATTTCAATATATTTTGAAAAAAAAATTTCATACCACCAATACCACTCGTTTCCACCCTGGTACCACCTACTATCACTTGGAACGAGTTCATTATGATATATTGGATCTACAAATTTCTGTAAAAATATTTTCAGGGCCAAATATACCACCCTCGTATAGGGTGGTAGCTCGTGATATATGTTGATGAAAGATGCTAAATGACGGTTAGTATATTCCTACTATCATGTATATATGCACCAATTCTACAATATGCTATGTTCATACCACAATGATACACTTCCATACAACATGGTATAATCTTATATAATACAAAGCATTACCTCATGGTATAGGCTAGTAATAAAAGTCTACTTTTTTTGTTCCAAAATATGTCAACGTTGATGGTCATTTTAAAGAGCATCATGCATTAATCCGATTTATATGTGAATAATATTAGGACTCAAAACAAAAGAGCTATAACCCGTTAAAATTAATTGGGGGAAAGTTAGTTAGATTTTGTAAATGGTAATTTTTTATTATGAATGGTTATGAATGCTATCCGCTCCCCACGGCTAATGAGTATTGGATCTGGATTTTACGCGGGCTTAGATCCACTTTCGGCTAGAAAATTGTATAACTTCAACCATATTACGGGTGAAGTCAGGATTTACAAATTGGGGGGCCACAAATTATTTTTCGAACCAAATAATATTGTAAAAATAAAAAATTAATCAATATTAGTATTATTATTAACTAATACGACAATACTTGAGATCATTGAGATCATTTAGGGGTCACTTGGATGAGGAATTCAAATGGATCAATCTGACACAATTGTCTCGTTTTGAGACAATTGAGCTAGATTGACTCGTTTGGCAGCAGAAAATTTGGATGAAGTAACTTGTCCCGGGGAATTCTGAATTGACTCGTTTTGAGGCAATTACAATTGTCAGGGGTGGGGGTAGATAATTCAAATTGACTCGGTTGAAATAACTCATTTTGTAAAAGAAGACAATTGGCTAAATTGTCTCATTTCTCAACTGATCCATTCAAACGACCCCTTAGAATAGTAGGGCACAAATTTGGCATGACTTGCACCTGACCCTGACTGAGACACGACCAACCTCTCCACATCGCTCGCAAACGAAGAGTTGCGCACATGGGTGTTTCAACTCATTTTGAGTGCTTGCACCTCCTTTGCTATGACAACAAATTGTTTCTCTATTCTAGCGAGAGAGTCATATTGCTCTTGTACCAGTTTCACTATCACAGGAGCACTTCTCCTAGATCAGTTTCTAGACTTGACGACCATCGATGCATAATGCTCGAGAGCGCGTTGTGCGGTCATATGAGACACGTCATCTTTGTCAGCTTGATCACCATCGTTGTGTTGTTTAGATTGAGGTCCTTGCCAAAGATGTCACGGTCATATAAGAGACATGTCATCATTGTGTTGATATGCCAACTCGTTACTTTGGCTAGCACCGTGGTGTTCAAACTACTTTATCCATAATTCTTATGCACTGAGTAGTTGGAGAGCATTTTTTTACACTCAAAAAATATATTGTACCACAATGATCTTATAAGTCCACATCAATTAAAACAATTAATGTTATTTGAATTGTGCCTCATGACTTTTAACTTTTAAGTCCAAGTCATTAATTCCTTTGAGAGCATAGACATGTCTGGAAGGGCCATGGCCATCTAGAGGTCGGTCCATGAACGTGTCACAAGACGGACTATGGATCTGAGGAAGAATTCTCGACCATGATTCACATGGTCAATGATGTGAGATACGTGCATGGCGTGGATGCATATCAAAAGTCCATGCCATGAGAAGTGAAACATCCCACTACTTTGAAACTTGGAAAATACATTTCTACCCCAGAGTATATTTAAAAATCTCAAATAACATAACTTTAAATAAAATACCCAATCTCTAATATCTTAATATCTCAAAGAAAAGCCCTAAACATGTGGGCAAAACTCAAATTGTACTCTTAGAAGAAACAAAAGAAACGAATCTCCAGTCATAAACTCATAACCACAAAGTCTTAATAGCTTACGGAGTTCTCTGATGCTTACTATGACGCTTGGCTCGACATCCCTCGGTGACGGTGGTGTTGAGCTCCTCTAGCTGCTGGTCACAAACTAGTTCATTGCGATCTCCTCCTCTACGATATAGTGAGTGAGTTGGGGTCAGTCTACGCCCTTACGTTAAAATCTATAGCACTTCAGTATGCTTCTCTAAATACTTAAATTCGACTAGTGGGAGTTGTTTGTACTTCCATTTTTTTAAAAATCTTAACTCTTAAAACTCTTCGGAAGTTAAAGTTACTCTCCCTTCTTAAAGCTCAAATATTGACTTAAATCTTTTGACTGGCACGGGGATCCCTCACTAGCTAGTCCGGTTCCCCAACTCATACGTATGAAAGTCTGTCCAAGCTTTCTCTAAACTTAAACTTATCATGGAAGGCTCTTCTTCCACGATTCTCAAGAGCATAACTGGTGCTCATCTTAAATGTCTCTAGAGCATAACTGCTACTCCTCTTAAAAGTCTCAAAAGCATACTACTACTCTATCTCAAAATATCAATGACAACGGACTAGTACTAGTGACTAAAAACATTTAGAACTATTTCACCTTCTTTGAAGGTGAAATACTCCTTAAAAAGGAACTTGTTTCTTAAACTTAGTTGTAAGTAAAGCATGCAATAAACCGTATAACTGGAAATAAAACTCACACGTAATGGCATGCATCACATATGAACATGCATAGAAAGATATAGCACATAGTAATCAATCTCAAAACTTAAAACCGTAAGGCGTAGAATTTACCCCATTTACACTCACTTGTGAAGTGCCAATACTTTAATTCGTTGGACGCTGAGTCCCTTGACTTGATCGCTTCTTTAATCCTATAAATCGAGATTAATTACCCTTAGTCGGTATTTAATAAAAAAAATTTGTCCTCCCAGCTTAGTCTGAAAATTCTTTAAAAAGGGCCTTGAACCTCTTTAAATAATTTTCTCAAAAACTGGAATTTTTCCAAAATTTTCCAAGACTTGAGTTAATACTATCAACTCAAAATTTCTTTAATATAAATTTCATAAATTTCCAAAAAACATTTCTTCTTAAAAGTTCAATATTCTTACTCGGAATAACTCAAAACATAACCCAAAAATTATTAACTATAATTTACATCTTAACTAACTCCTTCTTCTTATTTAATTACAACCTCTATGAATTTTAAATCTATGCTACAGCCATTTAAAACTCTGTTTCTTAATTTTATAACAAATAATTTTTTGATAAACACAAAAGTATATGTCTTCGACTAAAATTATCAAATGGGACAAAATCGTTCGCATAATATTTTGTTTAACTAAACCTGTCTTTCTAATTATTTTTATAATTAGACAGCTCCAAATATTCCCAAATTAATATCAAAACCTCCTATTGATTTTATCCTATTTATAAAATTATTATAACACAAAAATACATAATGTACAACAATAAAAACAATAATAATCTTGAGAAAATAATATTTTTGGCCCATTGTAAAATTTTAAAACGCAAGGGGCTAAGCTGCTAGCATCGGGAACATGGGGGACCAGTCTGGATATTTGCTCGCAGACTGAAACAGAATTACTGGTATCATATTCATACTTTTCGAATTTACGAAATTAGTACCTAAACTATCATATTTTCGTCCCCCACTTTCAGAGTTGCTAGCTATCTCCCTTGTCTAAAGTCGGAATTCGATTCTGTCAAGACCGCGATGCTCCTGAGATTGTTCTCTACGCGATGGTGTGAAGGTTTTGGAGTTTGGTTGAATTTGACTACGGCAGAGTCATTGATGGAACTACGATCACCACGCGTGTTCATTGGGTTGGTTGGCTAGTCGAAGCTTGAAAACGACCTTAGGAGACAAAGGAGTCTTGGGAGTCTTACCACCGCAACGTCAAGAGTAGGCGATGATGGTTGTGTCGAGCCTCCGTTACTTCCCATTGAAGGCGGTTTGCGTAGAGGCAAGTCGCTGCGATTGCGGGAAGGGAGAGCACGCTCTCACTTCTTCTTCTTCCTTGTGTTGCCTTGCGGGAGAAAAGAGAGAGCGCGCTGTTGCTTGTGACGTGAAGAGTGGGTTGGGGGGTTATTTGAGGTCTAGGGTTGATTGGGGTGGGGAGAGCGTACGGAGAATGGGTGGTTTATTTCTGCTGCGAGGGTGGCTGGGAATAGCTAAGCATATATATATGGGGAAGGCCGCTGGACCCTTGTCTCATTAATTTTGTATATAATACTATAATAATAATATTTATTATTTTTATTGTTATTCCTAATCTGCGGTTGCAACCCTTCGTACGTAACCGTCAATCCAACCGATCATTTATTATGGTCGAACCGAAATCTAAAATACAGGGGTGTTACATTTCCTCCACTATTAAATAAAATTTCGTCCCCGAATTTTGAACTGTATTACAATCGCTTGTTCGACGTAACATTGTTCTTTAAAGGATGACGCTAGTTGGGATATGATATTTCCCTCCCCCTAAAGAAATTTCGACCTCGAAATTGTAGGTTGAACTGGGTTGTCAGCTAGTGTGGGAGCGGGCTCAACCACGAGGTCTTATTATTGCAATACCGAGAAATGAGAACTAAATATGAAAGTACACAGAAATTCACCAACTACTGATCTAAAAACTTAGATTTTGTGTATAAGCGTTTTAGTGATGTAGAAACTTAAAACCTAAGTTTTTAAGTTTTAAAGCGCGATTTTGACTACATTTCTTCCTCCCTTACAGAACCTCATATGGAGCTGCTTGTATCGAGCTGTGATACTGGTTATTGTTAGCAAAATCCATTAGAGGTAAATGCTCATCCCAAGCTCCTTCCATCGTCAAGACACATGTCCTTAGCAGATCTTCCAGTGTCTGAATGGTCCTCTCTGATTGTCCATCAGACTGAGAATGGTATGCGGTGGAGAAGTGAACTTTAGTGCCCATAGCCTTTTGAAGACTCACCCAGAATAGTGTCGTGAAGCTAGGGTCGCGATCATACACGATGCTAAGTGGGACTCCTTGCTCCTTGTAGCTGGTCGAAGAGATCATCTACCCTTGGAAAATGATAGCGGTTCTTAATGGTAGCCTTGTTTAGCTTCCTATAGCCAATGCAAAGTCTCATACTGCAATCCTTCTTCTTCACGAAAAACACTGGTGCTCCACATGGTGATACACTAGTTAGAATAAAGCCCTTCTCCAACAGCTTATGCAACATCTCCTTCAACTCCTTTAACTCCACTCGTGCCATACGGTAAGGAGGAATATATATCAGTGTCCTGCCAGGAATCACTTCAATATCGAATTCAACCTCCCGATGCGGCAATAGTCCAGGAAGATTTTTGGGGAACACCTCGGGGTGTTCCCTTACGATAGGTACATCCCCTATCTTCTTCTCCTGTACCTCCTTGACATGAGTTAATAAGCTTCACATCCTTCTTGAATCAACGAGAATGCCTTAACCGCGGAGATTAGGCATCCGGGAATGAGCTTCATAGTGACCTTGAATAGTGTAGTGCCCTTTCCTTCTATCTCCAGGCTTACCTCCTTCTTATAGTAGTATACCTTTGCCCTTTTCTTTGACAGCTAATGCATACCCAAGATAATATCGAACTCATCGAAGGGTAGTAGAATCAAGTTTGCCTCAAATTCGTGCCCCGCCACGGTGATAAGGCAACCCCGAACGACCAAGTCTACTATAAGGGTATCCCCCACTGGGGTTCTTAGCCCTAAATTTTTCCCCAACCTCACAAATAGGATTCCTAAGGTTTTAGCCAACTTGGTAGAAATGAAAGAGTGCGTGGAACTGGAATCAAACAATACGAAAGTTGGCTGATGGTAAAGTGAGATCATACCAGTCACCACATCAAGTGCAACGTCAGCTTCTTCCCTCCTCATGGAAAACAGTCTTGGTTACCCAGATGCTTGAGATCCTTGCCCTTGATCTTGCTTATTGTGGTTGAACCGCCCTGCATTGCCTCCCTGTGGTTGGAACGATCGGTTCGGCTGGTTGCCAAATTGCTGCCCGGTCTGGGTTCTTCCTCCCTCGTCTCGAACTGACTATTCGGATTGGGTTCTCCCTTGTCCTCCTTTCCTAGGGAAATCTCTAGCATAATGCTCTGGCTCATTGGAATGATAGCAAATTCCCCCAGGTGTACCTTACACTCTCCCGGGGGAGTTCTTTGAGCCGGCCTGACTCTCGATGGCTCTATGCCCATAGTAGCTCTGGGATGGTCTCCTTCTCTGCTTATTTGGCTGTCCTGCCACTCAGAGAGGCTAGCATCCTTTCTCTTGTTTCCTTCTCGTTGCATCCCCTCCTCATGCAAAGCTATATCTGCCCTCTCCAACTGAAGAGTTGTCTATAGATCTCCTCCCCGTTGTTCCAATTCAGTGTACTCAGCTGGCGCCTAAAAGCAGGCTTCAGGCTCTCCAGGTAATGGGTGCATTGAGCCGCTGCATCCTGAAATTGTGGCTCTCCATAAGTAAGTAGTTTGTCAAACCTGGTCGTGTAATCCGCCACGCTCTCCCTGCCTTCGCTAACCCACTTATGCCTTATCAAAAAAACTCTCTCTGCTTCCCGATCAGGCCTCCGATATGAAGTTGTCTCTGAATAGCTGCATGAACTCTAGCCAAGTGATGGACGGTGAATCCTCTCAACTAGTTCGCTGGTAGTCCACCAGTTGTATGCAACGTCCTGTAGCAAGGATACTATCAGCAGTACTTTATCCTCGTCATCAGCCCTCATCTTGATCAACGTACGAATGACCTTGGCTAGCCACTGTTCTACTTCCATGGGATCCTTTGAACGCTCCCCCTTAAATTCTTCCATCTTTCTCTTCCGGAAAGCCACATAGTGCGATGGAGGTCTCATTGGTGGTGGCACAGGTGGTGATGGATTCTGGCCAACAGTTGCACTGTAGACACATAGGGTCTCGTTAGAACTCAGTTATATCTCCCTTAATATGGTTTAGAGTAGACTGGATATTCAAAATTCTTAAAAGAAATCTTTGACTTGTTTGGCCAAACTTTGACTTGGAATCTTTTTCCCTTCCTTAAAAACAAAACCTTTAAAAACTGAGACCGACATTCCAGTATTTCTTGGGAACCAAGAAACAGAGGAAGACCGGCTCAGATACCAAAATGAAACGTTCCACTAGTTTGAAACTTGGAAAAAGACATTTCTACCCCGGGGGTATATTGAAAAATTTCAAATAACATAACTTTAAATAAAATACCCAATCTCAAATATCTTAATATATGAAAGCAAAGCCCTAAACATATCAGCAAAACTCAAATCGTACTCTTAGAAGAAACAAAAGAAACGAATCTCCAGTCTTAAACTTAAAACCACAAAGTCTTAATAGCTTAAGGAGTTCTCCGATGCTTACTCTGACGCCTGACTCGGCATCCCTCGGCAACAGTGGTGTTGAGCTCCTATAGCCTGCTAGTCACGGATTGGCTGATTGTGATCTCCTCCTCTACGATCTGGTGAGTGAGTTTGGGTCAGTCTACGCCCTTAAATTAAAATCTATAGCACTTTAGTATACTTCTCTAAATACTTAACTTCGACTACTTGGAGTTGTTTGTACTTCCATTTAAAAAAAAATCTTAACTCTTAAAACTCTTCGGGAGTTAAAGTTACTCTCCCTTCTTAAAACTCAAATCTTGACTTAAATCTTTTGACTAACACGGGGATCCCTCACTAGCCAGAACTGACGACCAAGGAGGTCCGCCAGCAAATGGCTAAGTAAAACGAAGTCATCGCGGATATGCAGGCAAAAATGAATCAAGTGATCGCCCTGATGATGAAAAAGGAAACTCTCGCGACAACATCGGAGCCGCCCGCAATAACACCCCCGCCGCCTAAAGATCGACAAGCAACCAGAGAAGCGGCTCCACAATCCCGCGAACAGGATCCGCAGTAAGAACAGACCTGACGTTCTTGGAACAACACCTCTCCCCACAGTATTGCGCTCCGCCTAAAAGGATCCTGCATCAACCACTCTGCCTTGAAATTATGGCGGAACACCTAAGCGGAATCCCACCCGCCCTCCCCACATACAATGGAACAACAGGCCTAGAAGACCATGTCAGTAGCTTCTGTCTCCGCATGCAGCTACAAACGAACTCGAACGCGGCATTATGCAGGACCTTCCTGTCCACGTTCGCAGGCATATGCCTAGATTGGTACAACCGCCTCCCCAACGGAATCATCCGCACCTTCGAGGAATTCATACTACTATTCACATCGAAGTTCGCCTCCCAAAAAAGAAGGTCGCTTCACCTCAAGGCTTTGATCGACCTAAAACAGAAAGACGCGGAAAGCCTACGGGCATTCTACGCCAGATGGTCGAGAACCGCGATGACGGTACGTGATCTGACATAGGAAACCGCTGCCCACCACCTCATGGAATTCATCACCAATGCGGAGTTGAAATGCCCACTGGCAAAACGCCCAGTCACACTATCCTCAGAATTAGAAGAAATCGAGAAAGCCATCACCTTAGAGGAGACCCTAGGAGCGGGATCGGTCCGCTGCTACGAACCAACCAAGCCACCGAGAGATGAGCAAAGGTGACAAGAGCCATAACAGCCGCTCATGCAGTACCATGGCAGATATGGCAAACCCTAGCCCCACCAAAACCGGCACCGCGCAGATGCTCTCAAGACAAGCGCCCGCCCACGAGCTTCACCCCTTTTATCGACTCAGTAAAGAACATATTCCACCTCATCAGGGAAATGGGTACCGCCTCAATTGGTCGGCACCAGTGAAATTTGCGGCGCACATGCGCGATCACAGAAAACACTGCGACTTTCACCACGAATCAGGCCACATGACAGAAGATTGCTTCAATCTCCGAGTCGAAATAGAAATGCTCATTAGAAGGATTACCTGGTGGAATTCGTCAGAGGAGCGAAAGGACCAACAAGTTATCCCACCACCGCCTCCACAACCAGACTATAACGAGGCAACATGATCTTACATCGTTCGCAAAGAGATAGGGGTCGTCACAATAGAGGGTGACAGACCAAAAAAGAAGACAAAGCGCGACCGAGCAGTAGAGTGCGCGGCAACAAGCACCACCACCAAGTGCGATATGAGCTTCAGTGACTAAGAGCTCCCCCAAGGAATCCCGTCAGAGGATCCACTGACTATAACAGCGTTGATCATCGTGTGCAAAACCCACTGCCTGCTGATAGACGGAGGGAGCGTTGTGGACGTCTTGTTCAAGCGCACCCTAGACCAGATGGAAATAGATCCGCGGCTAATCCAACAAGCACACGACAACTTAGTGGGATTCTCCAGAACACGGGTCGCGGTTATTGGAGCAATCACACTGCCCATTGTAATTGGAGACGACGAGCCGCGCGTCTCGAAGCTGGTCAAGTTTACTATTGTAGACTGTGACTCACCACACAATGAAATTTTGGGCACCCCGTTCCTTGCAAAATTCATGGCTTTACCATCCACGTGCCACCAAAAACTCAAATTCCCCACCAAGGCGGGAACATGGGAGTTGCACGGCCTACCATGGACCAAGAGCCAACCAGAAGTCGCGCGTCAATGGACTCCGACTTCGAGGTCGCATTGGACCCAAAAGAGCCAAACAAGAAGGTGCGCATCTCGACACATGTCCCGAACGATATGATTGAGCAGTTGGTGAAGCTGCTGCAATAGTACAAAGAACTCTTCGTCTGGTGTACAAATGACATGCCAAGGGTGCCAAGGCATGTAGCGCAACATTGACTCGCGGTTCCCGACAACGCGGAACCCCGCCAACAAGCACGGCGCACCTTCACAGGCGAGAAGCTGAAGGCCATAGAAGAGGAAGTGGCACGCCTACTCACTGCCGAGCTCATCCGAGAAATAAAATACCTAAGATGGCTGGCCAAAGTAGTCCTGGTGAAAAAAGCTTCCGGCGCATGGAGAGTGCGCGTGGACTACACCACCATCAACAAGGTATGCCCGGGAGACCCGTACCCCCTGCCACGCATCGACCAACTGATCGGCGTGACGTCCAACCATGAAACATTATAATTCCTAGATATGTTTTCAGGATATCACCAAATCCCAATGAGCCGCGAAGACGAGGATAAACCGCCTTCATGACGCCATTTGGAAACTTCTGTTTCACGGGAATTCCATTCGGCTTGAAGAATGCGTGCGCCACATACCAGCGGATGATTGATACAGTCTTCACACCCCAGATGGGGTGCAAAGTTGAGGCCTACGTAGATGACCTCATCGTCAAAACAAAGGGGGAGGCTCACATTTGGAAGATCTCCGCGAAACTTTCGAGGCGTTATGCAAAAACACCCTCCAGCTCTACCCGTTGAAGTGCGTCTTTGGCGTGGAAGAAGGAAAATTTCTAAGTTTCATGATAACCAAGCGTGGGATCGAGGTCGACCCAAAACAAATCATAGCGGTGCAACAACTACGCGCCCCCAGAAACGCCACCGAAGTGCAATCTTTGAACGACAAGCTAGCCACGCTAGCAAGGTTCATTCCGAGATCCGATGACAAATGCGCTCCATTCTTCCAACCCTTAAAAAACGGCGATCGATTCATGTAGACTCCCGAGTGTGAAGCCGCCTTCAATGAGCTCAAATTGTACCTCGTATCACCACTTGTATTCACTACCCCCGAGCTTAATGAAAAATTGTTTTTGTAATTGTTTGTGTCCGCTAGAGCAGTGAACGCAGTGCTAATCTCAAAGAGAGACGCGCAGACAGAGAAGCCAATCTATTACACATCGCGAATGCTAGCAAGCGCGGAAACAAGATTTTCCCCAATAGAAAAATGCCACCCTAGCACTAGTAAGCGCATCATAGAAGTTATGCCCTTACTTCCAATCGCACATGATCACAATCCTCACAAACTTGCCGCTCAGAAGAATTCTAAACTCAATGGAAGTGTAAGGGTGGATGGTGAAATGGAGGTCTACATCGACGAGGCCGCCAGCAAACACGGAGCTGGCACAGGCGTAGTCATAAGGATGCCCGCGCGGGCTATCCACGAAATCGCCATCCGTTTCAAAACTTTGAAAACCAACAATGCTTCTGAGTACGAAGCAATCCTGGCAGGACTGACGGCTGCCAGGGGCTTATGCGCAAGAGCGGTACAAATTTTATATGATTCTGCCATCACAGTCAACCAGCTGAACGAAATCTTTGAGGCCAAAGAGGACACGCTTGCTCAATACATCAAGCGCGTCAGAGCGCAAGAGGCACATTTCCGCGAGAAGAGAACATGCACGCGGTCGCGCTATCCAAACTTACCACGGCTACAGACTTCGAATAAACCAGGATGGTGTCCGTACAAAAAGAGGACCAAGACGCTCTGCATATTGTGAATGCAACACAGGTAGCGGAAAACGAGGACTGGCGAATGCCAATTATCGCATTCTTGATAGATGGCGCAATACCAGAAGACGCGATGGAAGCTTGTGCAATTAGACAAAAAGCCGCCCGCTGCACCCTCGTCGAGGGCGCACTGCATGGACGCTCACACTCTGTCGCCTATCTCAAGTGAGTAGGACCAAGCAAAGCACATTTGATTGTGCGTGACATACATGAGGGCATCTGCGCAATGCATAATGGAGCGTGGAGTATGGAACGCATCATCCTACTTCACGGATATTATTGGCCGCGCATAAAGAAAGACACAAAGAAATTTGTCGAGCAATGCCAGAAATTTGTCTACCGAGCTCCAGGGTAAGCGCAAATACATCATTGTCGCGGTAGACTACTTCACCAAATGGATTGATGCAGAGGCGTTGGCATCGATATCCGCCCAACAGGTGGTTCAGTTTTTGAAACACAATGTACTCACCAGATTCGGTGTCCCAAACTCGTTCATATTTGACCACGGCAAACAATTCGACTGCGCTGAAGTCATCGACTTCTACGATGAAATGGGCACCATAGCCTAGTTTGCGTCGGTCATGTACCCCCAGGCTAACGGACAAACGGAAGCGGCAAACAAATCAATCTTACACGGCCTCCACACTCGCCTTGGGGAGGCAAAAGGCAACTGGTCAGAAGAACTACACACAGTCCTTTGGGCACACCGCACAACATTCAAAGTGGCAACGGGCGAGACCCTATTTGTGATAACCTATAGAAGTGACGCGGTCATCCCAATTGATACGACGGTCCCCACATACCGCATCACTATGTTCAACAAAGAGAGAAACAACGAAGCGCGACTCACGGAGCTTGACCTGGCTAACGAGCGCCGACAGCTATCCGCTATCAAACTGGTCGCGACAAAGGCGCAAGTCACGAGGTACTGCAACGGCCAGTTGGTTCCTCACAACATTAGAATGCGAGACCACGTGTTGAGGGGCAATTTTCGCCCCGACGCGAAGCATGAAAAGCTGGCATCAACATGGGAGGGCCCTACTTAATCCGCGAAATTGTTGGCGCCAATACATTCAAGCTAAGCGCGCTAAGCAGGGAAACAATCCCATGGACGTGGAACACTCAAAATCTGAGGAAGTACCACAGGAGTTCATAAACAATATGTACATGTACCCCTGACGTCCTGTTATATGCAATGAAAATTTATTATTTCCCTGCTACCGCGCAACAATGGGGGGCAAAGCAACAAAAAACGAACGCTATAACAATAGTGATGTAATCGCGCAGTCATGAACTACGCTAAACAAACGAGCATGAATACAATTTGCAAGAAAATCGCGCAACCATGAGTTGCAACAAAGAAACAAGGAGAGCTATAAATTAGCAACGTAATCGTGTAACACCCGAATATTTTAGATTTGGGTTCGATCATATTTAATGAGCGGTTAGTTTAACGATTACGTATTATATTACTTAAAAAATAGTGGGCTGGGGCGGCAAAAGAGGCTGGCGCCTCCACTTCCCCCATCACAAACCCCAACCGCCATTCTTTTTATTATCAAACCCAAGAGAAAGCAGCAGCGCTGCGAACGAGAAGGAAAAGAAGGAGCCCGCCGCCACCTGTGCCCGACCCCGATTCCATCTCTTTCGTATTTCTAGGTAAGGATCACGAAGCCCTTCGCGATTTCTAAACTCGATTCATTGATAGTCTAATTCGAAACTCGTATTTTATTAGCGGCGACGTTTGAGGGTTCGATCATCGACCAACGAGGAGATCAACGTCCAGGGGCATCCAATCTAGTCCTAGGCACGTTCTAGAGGTAAGAGGACTCAATCCCTTTGAGTTAGATCGATCGATTTGGTGATTTTTCGTGAGGGTACAATTATGGGTTTTTAGCAACAGGCGTTACAGGTTTTTAGTGACAGATTTTGGGTGGTCACAAAAGCTGCTGGGAATTTCCAAAAACTTATTTTTGTATGTTTTTAATTGTTTCGAGTCTCTACGGGTGTTTGTTCCTGGGTTTAATAATTTTATAATTTGAGGGAGGGCTAGGAGATGGCTGTAATTTAATTTGGGGTTTTTGAAGATGTATTTCTATTTTTAGAAATTGTTCAAATATTGGTTTTAATTAAATAAAAATCTTTCTGAGGGGTTTTTAATTGTTTTATAATTTTCCAGGGTATAGGTGCTCATGATTGACATGGGAAAATTATTATCCGAAATTTTAGGAAGGTTCTAGTTAGGTGAAAAATTTCATCCAAGACAAAAATAATTAAGAAAAATGGTCGGTTTTGAAGGGATTAATTCTAGAAAATTTTTAATGGGGGTTAAGGGACCTTTGGAATGAGGCTCGAGGACTGGAGTTTGAGGGGAGGATGTTCTAGTGATTTAAAAGGGGTTTTAAATCGAGAAAGGTCGTCTAAGAAAATGTATTCTTATTAATAGGTTTCCCTAATATAATCTGGATAAGGAGGGGTTTCGTCGAAGAAGGAATCGAGGAGTCATCTTTTCGAGGTGAGTGTAAAGGGGGTAAAATCTCTGTCGTAGGTCTTTTAGTTTATGCTTTTCGTTGAAGTTATTAATTAGTTAATCTTTGAGTAATGCGCGATATGTGTGAGGCATCCCACCACCTGTAAGGGTGGAGGCACGCTTTGTGCTATGTATGAATGTATGGTTGTAATAATTGGTTAATGGTAAGATGAACCCCCGGGTAGTTGGGCCACTACTGGACGCGGTAGATGGTCGGATCTCTGCTAGACGACGAGACGTAACACAGCAGTTGATCGTGTTGTTGGGGTCACTACTGGACGGCGAGACGTAACATAGTAGTTGACCGGGCATGGGCTGGATGGCGAGACGTAACGCAGTGCCATTACCGAGTTTGGGTATGCAACCGGACGACGAGACGTAGCGCGGTGGTCCCTAGTGTTGGTGTCTATGGATTAAGAATATAAGTAAGGAAATTCTAAAGATAAGATAGGAGTAGAGATCTCTTATAGACTGTTTGATAACAAAGTATAAAGGATGAAAGCGAGAATGACTTTTGTCTAAGTCAAGAACCCGAATAATGTGTTTAGTAAGGAGTTTCTTAGGGTGAAGACCTTAGGAAGTAACAACGAGACTTACCCCTTCTCACTCACGATGTGCAGAGAGGGGAAGAGGACACATCCATCAAAAGGAGGTTACTCGAGGAGAGCAGTCGCGGCAAACCTGAAGATGTAAACTGGATCTGGGTAACGAGATGTGACCTCCCATATGTCTGTCTTTAGTTTCATGTCTTAAAGAGTATACTGGGAAACTCAAGGATTGTGTTTTATGTTTTTTTCTCTGGTTTGAGGTCGCCCAAGTGTTTAGGGCATTTCAGTTGAAAATCTTAAACATTGTGGTTGTTGATTTTTGGTTTTGACTTGTAAACCTGTTTATGGTTGTTCCGGAGTAACCGGTTTGTGGTTTGAGTTATGGTTTGGTTTTCAAAAAGGATCGGGTCGTTTCAAATCGCGCGATCAAGAATCGGACTAACAACATAAAAGGACACAACCTTACGCAGTCATGAACTGTCAGGAAAAAAAAAAGAGAAGCAACAAAACATCCGCGAGGTAACTTGGAATATATTTGGATTCAAAAGCAGGGAGATAACGGAACACAAGCAATACCAACAAAAGAAAACAACAATGCACGACTACACTTGAACTAATCTATCACAACGTTCTCGGTTGTAGCCACCCCGACACCTCCTCATTCACCCACCCTCGCCTCGACCACCTCATCCTCTTCCGTCTCGGGCTCAGAGTCAGGATCCAACGGCTTCTTCTCACCCAACCAGCGCTACACATGATGAACCATGGCGCGAGTGTTCCAGCGGATCCCAGGGTTATCAGGCTGCACCTTCTTCCGAACCGCGATCACAGCCTTGGTCATACAATCGGCCAGCAACTTGTCGAACGTAGTGGATGAATTGTACTGAATGACGCAGTAGCCTGCGCCTTTCGGACGGCTTCCACCTTGGCCACCTCATGAAGGCGGACCAGATCCTCCTTCTCCTTCTGAAATTCATCACGGACATTAATGAGCATCTCTGCATGATCAAATTCCAAACGACGCTTCTCCTCATCTTATTCCCGCTTCACATCCTCCTGAATAAGCTCCCGCTCCTCCGCCCGAACTTGTTCCTTCGCCGCTTGGACATCCTCCGTCAGCTTGCTCTGCAAAATCTACAGCTACTTCAGCGCTTCGTTAGCCTCTGCCTTTCGCGACCGTTCTTGTTGAGCGCAAAAAGTCAACAGTAAACCCTACATATACGATGCCAAAACACTTAGAAAAACCACAACTCTACTCAATACACTTACACGCATAAGAACACTACAACTTACCGATGAACCTGGGAGGTCTTGCAACGGGTCGGACTTTTCCATGCGCGGCTGAGCTGTTACAAGCATCGCTTGCATGAATGCGCATGTCGCGAAGGTAGCTAGTCACGACGGGCCCGAACCCTGGTATTTCGGGCAATGTTTGCTGAACGGTTTCACCAGAGGAGCTACCTGCAGCCACCTTCTCCGAACGCGGCGGCTTGCTTGCACACAGATACTTCTCAGTGACAATCCTGGGCGCAGTCTCCACCGTCCGCGCCGCCTTCGACACCCTCTCTGCAGCGGCGGGCTGCTCCACATCCTTCCTCTTCTTCTCCCCGCGAGGAGCCCGGGGAGCCTTCACGACGTCATCCACGGACATCATACTCACAAAAGATGAGAAATCCACACCTGCGCCAAAATGTCGTAAGAAGCCCGTTAATATGACCAGAATACAAAGGAAAAAGAAAGCAACTAACCATCTCCAAACAGTTCCTCCAAATACGTCGCCCGGAGTCCGCTTTCATAGAGGTTGATTCTTTGCGAGAGGCACGCCTCATACTCCTGGTCAAGACCGTCGTACGCGCCAACATCCGACTCAAACCCATTCACGCTCCCCTTCTTCCAAACAGTGGGCTCCTCTACGTACTCGCTAGCCCACTCACTAGGAGCGGGCTTCACAAAGAAAAATTGCTCGAACCAGTTCTTCTCAAGATTTTGGCGAGCCATACACGCACTTATCCGGCCTCTTATCCCTACGCTTGATAGATAAACAGTCACTCTTCTCCGTCGGCCCCTTTATCTTGTAGATCTTGCGGAACAAGTCGTAAGAGGGTTGCAACTTCAGCCTTTTACACACAAGGTGGAGGCACGATACGTGCATTATCATCGACGGAGACAGCCGCGCAACAAAGCACTAAAGCCTCCTGTACAACGCGCACAACAGCGGATCGACAAGGAATTCGAATCCCATTTCCCAGTACTCAGAATAGACCCCAAACCACTCAGGGGCAATCCCCAATCCGAATCCGTGACGTGGGAACCGCGTACTGCCAATTGGGGGGGGGGGGGCAACTTTCCTACGCCCATAAATGGACACATGATCTGGTACGCGCACAAGGTTATCGTTGGGCTGTCCCACACCACGGACTCCAAGGCGGCTCACGGCTTATGTCACCCGCGAGACGCAAACCAGATCTGACGAGGTGTCAGAGGTCTCCGCCAGATCAACAGGAACAGAGCTGGATCCACTACCGTGCTCGCGCCAGATGATCAGCACCCCGCGCGCGCGTGAAAAATATCTGCTACCCATATGGCCAAGCATATCTACATCGGAGGAGCTGTGAAGAAGATCCCGTCCAGCGTCGACGTCGTAGGACGGCGTCGCTGGAAGTCCCCCATCATCAGCTCCGCCGCCGTTCCCGTCGTCGGCGTCATCCAGATCCAATGAAGGATCAATAGAAAGATGCGAAAGTGGAGAAAGATTACCTTCTTCGTCTTGAATGAAAGGTTTTGACTTGTAATCTGAGTATTGACGACGATATATAGCAGAAATAAGGTCGTGGGAGAAGGAGAAGAATCTCGCAAACAGATAACTATCTAGAGAGAGGAAGCAAAGAAAGTAAAAGAGCAAAAGGAAAGAATAACCCCCCCCCCTTCAGTAAAATAGTAGGAGTATTTATAACTAACGAGGGGTAACTCAATCGACGAAGGGTTAGCCAACGATTAAGTGTGCATCGAGAATCGCAACCATATCCAATCAGCGATTTTGAATTTCAAAAATCGCCACCCAAACGAGTGAACGAGAATACGCCACGTCGACACCTACAAACGGTAGGCTAAAGGCGGTGACGTCACAGGTTCCGCACACCACCTGGGGGGCAAGGTATTTCCGCAGAATGGAAAAAATATTCAAGAAACAACACCAGCAACGCGGAATCAAAAGATAGAAGAAGAACATCGCAAACAGAGAGGTCGGTCGCGCATGATCAACAACAAGAAAACACACAGAGCCGCGGAAGAAACAAACAGAGGGCATTCGCGGAATGCCCCCTGATGGGGGGCAATTGTTGGGGATACGGCTTGGGACTTATCGCGCCAATAAGTCAAATAAGTTTCGCTCATAAACGTCAGCGGCCGAGCCACCACGATCACAAGAGGAACCAACACGCGAAAAGATTCTCCTCGCGGAAATACTTTACTCGCAGAATAGTCTCCGCGTGTATGAGAGCGCTCACCGAAGTCAAGGCGCTAGACGACGTCGTTTTGCTCAACCCAGTCCGGCTGAAGAAACCAAGAAAATGACACTGTTCCCCCAAGCGCTAGACGATGTCGTTTTGCCCCACTCAGCCCAGATGAACAAGCCAAGGAACGACACTGTTTTCCCTCTAGGGAACGATCACATCCTAGTCCTAGGTATAATCATGGTCTAACTTTCTGTCAATCTCATTAGTCATGTCGCATTAATTATCCACCCACCACAATGTAGCCCATAAATATGACATTTACTCCGGTGGGGAAGAGATCGCATTTTGACTCTCTCACTCTAGAATATCAACTTCTCTCTCTAATATCTCCTCTCTCTCAATTATTGCCCACTTGTACCCCTCAAATCACCATAAAGAAGGAATCAGGCCCTGTTTGGTCACTCTTCTCACCCCCACTTTTACCCGAGTCTCACTCCTACTCTCAGTTAGGCTTAAACAATTATCAAACATCCCCTCAGTTAAAGTTTCCGTAAAAAACTGTAAACCGTGGTCGAACTGTGGTTTGGGTGACAAAAATGTCTACAATATCTCTAATAATTAACTCACTTTCACATTTTTAATTTTATTTATAGCCCAATACCCCTAATAATTTTACTTTAGCGAGACTTGGAGAAATAAATGGAGGATCAAAACTGAAATTTACCCTCCCTTATGCGAAGCTCATATTGTCCAAACCACAGTTCGATTGTGGTTGCCAGTTGTTTATGAAAATTTTATCAATATGATATGTTTGATAATGTTTATAAAGTACATGAATATATTTGATATAAAAATATAATAAAAAAAGTATTGGTTCTCGAATTGCGAATTGCAATTTGTTTTACTTAATAGTAAAAGGTAACTGATTCAATGAAAAAATATATAATAAAAATACTTATTTCATAAAAATACATAGTACATATATTATGATTTATAATGATCTCTAAAAAATTCTTCCTCGGAGCTCCATGCCCAACGCAAGAACTTCCAAAAAGGAAGAGCCATAGTTGAATCAGGAACATTTGACTTATCTATGCAAATTTCCGTGTAGGAATTGTGATGGCAAGCCTGAAATTTTGAGTGTGCTTGGTCTGTTCTAGGGGTGGGTATTGGTTTGACCAAGCCGCTCCAAATCGCCCCAAACCGCTTATGCGGTCAATCCAAACCGCATCATTAAACTAACGGTTTCATTTGCGGTCTGATCGTTAACCCTTGGCGGTTCACGGTTCGGATTGACCCAAACCGCTCGGTTGCGGTTTGAAACCACAATCCGCTAATTCCTAATACGCCTAATCTAGGTCAGACGCCTCTTCTCACCACACAACTCACGATAACAGCTATCCTATCGACGACGACGGCACGACGCCATCTTCTCTTCGGCGGCACCATCTTCTCTCCACGGCGCCATCTTCTCTCCGGCGGCACCAGATCTGACCATTCTCTGGTTCCGCCATCTTCTCTCCACGGCGCCATCTTCCCCAGCTTTGGCAGACTGTCAAATACACCAAGAGGCGGGAGATTTCTAGGATCGAAGGCATCTCGATCTTTCCTATTCTCGGAGCTCCGGTGCTTTGGCCGACTGTCAAAAACACCAGTACCGGCGAGATCAGGTATGCTTTTCTCCTTTGGTTCTATATTTGAAGTTACGAATCTAGGGCAGCTCTGTGTAAAGCTGCATCCAGTTGAAACCCACCCCCTACAAAATTCTATTACTGATAGTGAATAGTGTGATTTCCTCGAAACCCATATAGTCATAGTTTTCGTTCCCAATTCGTTGGAGAAAGAAGCCCTCTCCAGCTCCAGGGTCGCACTCAATTCCGAATCTCACTGTTGTTCTTGGGTCGTAGGGTTCTTATGCCACCTCATCAACCCTCGATTCATCCTGGGTCGTAGGTTTCGTAGCTGTAATGTGGGAACAAGGGAAGTGAGGAAATGAACATGGGCTTGCTTGTCCATTGATTTCCACGTCTCTCTCTGCCTCCTCATTGCTTTTCTCCTCAATTATTTGTTTTGTCCACTATTACCTCCATAGTCTCTCATCTTGGTCGTAGTCTATCCTCTACAGTTTTCTTTAGATTAGTGTTAATGACAGTTTAATGTTCATATGCTTGCAGGGCAAAATGAAATCAAAAGGCTCCAAGGGAAAACGAGCTCAAGCACCGATATCTAGCAGCAATGTGCTTAATGTCAGTGAGGTGAGTGTAGATGCATACACTGTCAAGTAGGGGAATGGGTTTTATCATTTAGCATCTAATTTCGTGAATCTATTCCCTACTGTCAGTGTGACCTTTTCTGGACCTTGTGATGAATGCATGCTTTGATCTCTGTACTCTAGTGCTAGGTTACGAAACTGTCTAGCCCTGAAGTCCAAAGAGGAATGCTACATATTTATCAAAAGCATATAGCAGCAGCATAATCATTCATGTCCATATATTTTAGATAGATTATAGATACTTTTAGACAGAGAGCAACCAGGTAGATGCTCGGATTCCGCTTGCTCCTCTGCAACTACAAATGTTTAAGTAGACAAAACTTAGAAAGCTCCGAAACTGTGAAATAACTGCTAAGTGTAAAGATACACATGGATTACAACAGAAGCCTCAATTGTCAACAGTCGAGGCACCACACAACCCATAGGAATCCAAAACAGCAACAAAGAAGGAATACAAAAATGCATTCCCCTACCAATGGAAAGAGAGTGAAACTTAAACGAGGTAACCCCTATGGCATCCCAGAGCTATTGTCAGAGGATGGGGATAGTAGTGCACTTAGTACCTCAAGGGGTATGTTCATATTTTTTTATTTAATAGTCATGAATTTCTGAAATAAAATCAGTTCTTTATCTGACACAATGCTACAGATGCCCTGACTACGTGATTGCTACTGATACAACTGGAAATTTTATAAGATTGCTTGAGAAGACCATGTAAGAAACACCACAAAAGACAATCCAGTGTATAGGCAATTCGTATTTACTGGCTGGCTGCCCTGCCCACTTCTAATAGGAGCATAGATCCAAAATTTGATTTCAGGTCTGGACAAATGTTGATTAGGTTGAGTTAAAAAATAACAGTAAACCATCCCAGGTTGAGTTAAACATTACAGAAGAGGGCAGAGCAATCCTTTCCCCAAAAGCCGGACCACCCTTTTCTTGTTGCTGCCAAAAAAGCCTTCAATTTGGCGCATATCATATCTGTTATGTTCTGTACTGTTGTGCTTCAATTTGAAAGGGCTTTATAATTTTATTCTTTATGTTCTTATGCCCTGTTCTCATTTACTCTATTATTGTTTAGGCCGAGTGTGATGATGTTGGAATGGATTCCTCAGTGGGGAAGAGATGGAAATAGAAAATGATGCAAGTACGAGCAAGGTGGCTGCTAGTGATCATATTGGTTCAGCTTCGACTGATATTGAGTCACCAATGCCAAAAGGGAGGCGGCTTAGATCAAAAGTTTGGGTCCAATTCAGGAGTTATAAGAAAGACGGCTTATTCAAGGCATCATGCATCAAATGCGGGAAGACTTATGCATCTAAATCACCCATAAATGGAACTAGTGCACTCCGCAATCATATGAGTAAACCGTGCGGTGATGGAAAAGGTATGGCTCAACAACTATTGAATACTATTAGAGGTGAATTAGATGAGGGGGATGGATCTGTGTTAGGGAGTTGGAAGTTTGATCAAGCAGCTATAAGGAAAGGATTGGCTTATATGATCATTGTGGATGAATTGCCTTTCCGATTTGTTGAATATTTGGGTTTCAAATACTTTATGTCACTTGCTTGTTCTAGATTCTACATACCTTCTAGAAGAACAGTGACTAGTGATTGTTGGAATTTTTATCTTGAGTTGAAACAAAAGTTGAAGGATGTCTTTTGCAACTGTGAAGGTAGAGTTTGTCTGACTACAGATTCATGGACTTCCAACAAACAATTGAACATGGTTAGGCTGGAATACAGTGTTGAGGTTGAGGGATCCAACCCTTTTCCTCTAAGCTTATCTTTTTTGGTAGGTGTCTTGTCTCTTTCCTTTGAAATGACTCAACAAGTAGTATATTGATATCAGCATCTTCAGCTCTTTTAGTATCAGAACCACAAGTTCTTTCATCTTTATTTATGGATAATCTGTTCTTTCAGGTTGATGGAAACTACACGGAAGCCGTCAAAGCTGAAGTACTTGTTTTGTTTGGATCGATTCCTGAACTTGACCCTAAGAATGTGGAGACTACAATTCAGAATGGTTGCTGAAGTTTTGGACAAGCCATGTTGGATCGCTGATGTTGACTTTTTCACAAGCAGAATAATGTCTTAGTTTCGTAAGGTTCAAATTGCAGTGTTGATGGATACATAGTTGAAGTTTCTGAGTTGTTGCCTTCGGTTTCACAGAACTATGTGGGCTTGATCTTCAAACTGGAATGTTTGTTGAGGTGGTCTTTCGTGATGAATTTTGTTTTAGTTGATGGGATATATAGTTGCAGCAGCTTTAATATATATACTCCCTATGTATGTATGCATAACCATATTGAGTTATTAACAGTTCCAGGAAAATTAGCTTTCAAGTGAGAAAATTAGCTTTCAAGTTCGAAGCTGTAAGCCTGTAAGGGCTGAGTCAATGCTGCTCCCTGTGAGCTGGTGACAGGATGGGGAAGAGAAACCTTCATCTTTGCGGGGCTATTGTCATATGAATTGTTAAATGGCTATTACCATAACCATTTTTTTGCTCGTGTAGGATAATATAATCTTAGGCAGATTTACTTGCAAGTTGCAACCAGACCTTATGCTTGTCATGTTGTCTTACTCTTCACCCATACGATGTTCATTTGTGCTCGTTATTCCTTCTGTTCTGCAGATGAAGACTGAGTAATTTTTATTTAATTATGTACAAACCATAATGAATTGCGGTCAAGATGCGGTGCGGTTTAAACCGTATCAAACCGTTAATTTATGCGGTTTGGTTTGACCGCACCGATAACTTAGCGGTCTCAATGCGGTGCGGTTTATATCAATAGGGTGCGGTGTGGTTTATATCATTGCGGTGCGATGCGGTCCGAACCGCACCGATACCCACCCCTAGTCTGTTCTAATTTCTAATGACAAAGCTTACATTTGTTGTGTTTTCGGATGCAAAGCAGCAGCTGTTTTTTTTTTTTTTCCGTAGAATCGCAGCAGCTGGTTTGACATCGTGGGCGAAAGTGCATTCTTCTTTTTTTTTTATTCATTATTTGGTAAGACTGCTTTGCTTTTTCTTTTTGTTGGAAAGTTGGTTGTTAAACGAAAAATACATGAACTGACTGGCCAAATTAAAGTTCAAAATTGAAGGAATTTTTGGTTAATCAGTAAATCAAATCAAAGTTTCTAATATATGAAATCAAAGGTAAGAATTTATCACTAAAACACAACGTGGGCAACTAATTATAATATTCATGCACCTTTGAAAAAAAAAAATTATAATATTCATGCACTAAGAAAAATGAGTGGTCAATATTGAGTTTATATATACACACAGCATACTCCCAATTAAAGCTAGACTCTTGTCCTCTGTTTTAAATTTTGTTGGTACTTGTCAGAATATAATCATATAGTGTAGAAACATAAGTAATTTTACTCAAAAGTAGTTAAAATACAGCCGAATCGAAAATGATTTTCACGATAAATTCATACATTTAATGTTGGTTATTAGTAGTGTCCATGAAACCATACCGTACCGGCGGTTCAACCACGAAATACCAGTATCGGCGAGGCTAAACCGGTAGGCAGTATTTACCGGCATAACGGTTGAACTACGGTTAAATCACGGTTTTACCATAAAATACCCTATCGCTGACTTTCCCGGTACGATGTCCGGTACGATTTCATGGACCATAGTTATTACACAATTCAGCAATGAAATTGGTTTAGAGACGAAATGAATGATGGAAATGAGGAATATAAAGCCGGACTTAATTATAGCATGCACTGTAACAGCTAATATTAATTGATTTATTGAGTATAAATGTAAAGAAGTTTTTTGACTTATTAGGGAGGATATTCTCCCGGTTAGCTCCACCACCACCACCCCGGTTGAAAAGAAAAAAAAATAGTGCAGAAACCATAATAGGAAAAATAAAGGAAAGCGATAACAAGAGGACGGAGAAGTGAGACGCCCTTTTTCTTCTCATTCTCTCTCTCTCCCTCTCGCTTTGAGTGACCACTAGTGTGCCGTTTTTTCTGTTAAACGGGGGTAGAATTTGTGGGTCCCAAGCCTCCCGCCCCTCAATCCTCAGAAAGGCCCCAACTGAACCTCCCACACAAAGACTTTTAGAATTCACCAATCAATTATTCGGCAGGCGCAGCTGATGTAATTTACGTACACATTCTCTTTTTTATTCCCCCCCAAACTAATCATATGTATGTTCATGCAGCCAGGAAGGAAGGAAGGAGCATTGCCACTGCTACTACCGTCCACCTTTTTCTCTCTCTCTCTCTCCTTCCACCAATCCCTTCACTTTCTCCCTCTCCTTCCGTCCAAAACATGCATTCCTCTCCTCACCTCCCTCGCTCGCTCACTATATATAGTGCCCCCGTCACCGCCCAATCCCAATCCAAGCTAACTTACTTGTCAACTCATACTACGTACTAGGCTAATAATTAGGAGTGATTGAGTGAGTGACTGATTGACTTCCCCGGCCCCTTCTCCCAAACAATGACTCGCACTCTGCCTAACTCTTCTTCCCTCCTCTCAAACCGCCACCTCATCATCGGCGCCCCTCGAAAATCGCGGCGGCAGCCCATGCTCCGCGTGGCGCTTCACTACACTTCCACATCGTGCAGCCTCTCCACAGCTGCAACTCCCTGCGCGCCCTTCACCCCGCTGCCCAAACTGGGCAAGAAATGGAGCGAGTACCAGGGCCTCAACTACTGGAGCGGCCTCCTCGACCCAATCGACGACACTCTGCGAGCCGTCATTCTCAGGTACGGCCAGTTCGTCGACGCCGCCTACGACTCCTTCGACTTCGATCCTTCCTCCCCTGCATACGGCACCTGTAAGTTCACCCGCGCCTCCCTCCTCTCCGGCCGCGGCTTTACCGGCTACCGGGTCACCAAGTTCCTCCACGCCACCTGCGGCCTCCACCTCCCTCGCTGCCGCTGGACGCCCTCCCCCCGCTCCACCTGGATCGGCTACGTCGCCGTCTGTCAGGACAAGGACGAGATCGACCGCCTCGGCCGCCGCGATGTCGTCATCGCCCTCCGCGGCACCGCCACCTGCTTGGAGTGGCTGGAGAACCTACGCGCCACCCTCACCTGCCTCGACGACTGCGGGGCCGGCGACGCGCGCCCCATGGTGGAGAGCGGCTTTCTCAGCATGTACACCTCCGGGACTGCCACGTGTCCCAGCCTCCAGAGCACCGTCAAGGCCGAGGTCGCCAGGATCATGCGCACCTACGGCGCCCACGGGGAAGCGCCGCTCAGCTTCACGGTCGCCGGCCACAGCCTCGGAGCCGCGCTGGCCACGCTCGCCGCCCACGACATCAACTCCACGTTCGCCGACGTGCCAATGGTGACGGTCATGTCCTTCGGCGGGCCCCGGGTGGGCAACAGAAGCTTCCGCCGCCGGCTGGAGAGGGGTGGAACCAGGATACTTAGGATCGTCAATTCCGATGATTTCATCACCAAAGTGCCCGGCTTCGTCGTGGACAATAGTAAAAATAATAATAATAATCACAACAACAGGGCTGGTGAGTTCCCCATGTGGGTGAAGAAGCGCGTGGAACACACTCCGTGGGGTTATGACGAGGTGGGGAAGGAGCTGCAGCTGAGGAGCGGGGAGTCGCCGTACATATTCAAAAGGGATGTCGCCACGTGTCACGAGCTGAGCACGTATCTCCACTTGGTGGATGGGTTGGCGAGTTCCACGTGTCCGTTAAGAGCCACGGCAAGGAAAATGTTCAACGAGGACTTCTGGTGTGGAAAGGTTGGGATATTTTAGTTAGAGAGCTGGGAAAAGCCATCGACAACAGAAAGGAGGTGACGAGGAGGATAGATTTATACACATATCCGAACATTTTTAGTATAAAGCTTAGCCAGGGTCGAGATTCCAACATGGCTTAATTTAACTTAATTAATATAAAGTAGCTAGCTAGATTTTTGCTTTCTTCCTCGTTTTCTAGACTATACAAATGGTTATTAATTATTAACTGCAGATAAAAAGCACAAGGATTAGCGTTATCCGGTAGAACCGAATCCATTCCAACTGAGTTCCATGCTCCTCAATTAATTAAACGAATTGAGACACATTCTATGCCGAAAGAGCTGACATAGGAGTGCATGCATAATAATAATAATAATAATAATAATAATAATAATAATAATAATAATAATAATAATAAGAAGGTATGCAGCTTGTATAATTAAATTTGGACTTTTAAGTTTTAATGGAGGCAGAAAAGTTCATATTCAAAGGGTGAGAATTAATAGTTTTTAAAATTTTCTAATTAGCTTTTATATTCTTCGTTTTAATTTCAATTTTTTTAACAAATGGAACGAGTTCATTGTGATTTAGGAAATGAAATTCATTTTCAATATATTTTGAGAAAAACAATTTCCTACCACATGTTATTGGGTAAATTGCAAGTTTGGTCACTGGAATTGTTTAAAAAGTTCACGTTTGCAACTGAAATTAATTTATTCCATCCGTAGTCACTAAGATTAGTATAACCGTTCAAATTTGGTCACTCTCCGTTAGTCTCCGTTGACTTTTTCTAATGTGGCATTCAGAGTTGACAATTGACCGTTAAATGAGTGACGTGTCAAATAAAAAATAATTAAAAAAATAAAATTAATCTTTTACAATTTTCACCTCACTATTAAAATAAATTAAAAAAAATAAATATATAATTATAATTATCATCCTCCATTGTCAGTTCCACATCTTCTCTTCTTCTCCTGTCCAAGACGTAATCTCGACATCTATCCGGCAGGCCCTCGACTCCCCGACCTCGTTGCGCTGCACAAACCTTCCAGCTGACTCAGGATTGGGTCATAAATCCGACGGAGAAACGATCCTATTTCTTCTTCAGCAATCGAACTGTCGATCGTAGCGGCTACTGGGAGGAGGACGATTCCGGCCTCTACTCTAGCGAGTGTAGGGTCCTCTGTTTTGGCTGCAGCGGAACATGGGAGCTCTGTTTTCGCACGGGAGCAACTGGGCATCAACGGATTTGGTGAACGGGAATCAGAGACCACATCCAATGGCAACCCAACAAATAGCCTTACTCTATTAATCTGCCGATAGCACAAAAACAACAAAAGAACAAAACGAATCAGAACCCATTGCTGCAAATCAACAAATAGCCTTACTCTATTAATCGGGCCGGATGGGTTTGGATTGGCCGGAGGTGGTGAGGGTGAGCTGCAGGTAAGAATGTCTGCATCTGCGGCAGGAATTTCGATTGAAGAGGGCGTCTCCGTTTCTTTTGGGGATCGTCGAAGAGGAAGAGGAAGAGGAAGAGGAAGAGGAAGAGGAAGAGGAAGAATATGAACCGTTAGAGGAGGAGCTAAAGGAGGAAAAGCATCTAGAGCTTGAGCGCGAGAATGCAGACATTGACACGACTAAAGATGTGAGTGTAAAGTGGATAAAATCTCCGTCGATGTATTTTTAGTTTATACTTTTCGTTTCAAGTTATTATTTAGTTAATTTTTGAGTAATGCACGATTATGTGTGTGAGACATCCCACCGTCTACTTAAGTTGGAGGCACGCGTTGTGCTATGGATGTGATTGTGTATGGATGATGTTAAGTAATTAACCCTTGGGCGGTTTGGCCACAACTGAACGCGGTAGATGGTCGGATCACTGCTGGACAGGGATACATAATGCTGAGAGAGCATGTCGGGGTCACTACTGGATGGAGAAACGTAATGCAGTAGTTGACCGGGCATGGACTGGACGACGAGACGTAACACAGTTCCATTACCAGTTGGGTATGCAACCGGACGGCGAGGCGTAACGCGGTTGGCATACTAGGGTAGGGACACCAGACAGCGAGACGTAACTCGGTAGTCCCCAGTATTTATGTATTTGAGTTAAGGATAGAAATAGATAACTTTTATGAGTTAGCAATAGAAGTAGAGAACTTCTATAGGTCAGTCAGGAATGATTATCTAAGGGCAGAAAGCGGGAACGAATTTCGTGCTAGGAAGAAAATCCTAATAATGTGTTAGTGAGGTTTTCCCCAGGGCAAAGACCTTAGTAAGTAACGACGAGACTGACCCCTTCTCACTCACTAGGTTGAGGAAGGGTATACGGCGACAGATTCCAAGAAGAGGTAGAGCAAGGCAGGTAGCCACGTGTTTGGTTGCATTCATTTTATTAAGATTTTTTTGAAAATTATTTTGGTCGGCTCCGGAGCCATGTGTATTTTGGTCTGTTTAAAAGGATTTGGTTGTTTCTTTTATCACGTTCTTTCGTAGAAGCATTCAAGTTCTACGACACATGAAATCTAATCAAGCGTCAATTGGTATCAGAGCCTGGTTCCGACCGACCCAAGCCAAGGAACCATGCCAACACGCAAGGCATTGACCCAGTCCTCGTCCCAAAAAGCCGATGACGACCATGAGCTAGGGAAACAACTTCAAGCACTTGTCGGCCACCAACAGGAGTCCAAAGCTAGATTCGACGTCCAGGACATAAAAAATTGTGAACACAAAGCTACCTTGGAGCACTTTTGTGTCGATGTGGGTAAGCTCCAGCGCGGACATGAGAAGAGCATAAGGTGGCTTTAGCCACGTACCACATGGATGGCGATGCGAACCAGTGGATAAAGTGTCTAGAAGAAGAGTTCACGAAGCACGAGGTGGTCATGACTTAGAGCAGTCTGTGTGCCGAGTTTTGGAAGAGGTATGGTTCATTAGAGAGATCCTTCAGGCATGAGGCGCTTGCCGAAATTCGTCAACCGGAATACAACTGGAATCCATCTGTTTGAGAGGCTGCTGAATTGCTTCCTCTGTTGGACCGATGTTGCAATTATGGGGTCGTATGCGGATGGATGAAACCAGAAATATTTGCCTACATTCTAGCTTTCAATCCCCAAAGAATTGGAGAGGCATATCGGCCGACCAGGATACGTGAAGAGGATTTGCGATTGGAGTGGGCCACGACGAGGAGCATCCCGCGAGCCACACCACCCACTATCGATGTGGCCTTAGCGCCACCACGAGCGACCCACCAACGACATCAGCCCCCGGACGAGCACCACCACCCCCTGTGCATAATTCGCAACCTATCGTCGGAGGAAGCATCTCGACGTCGCCGCGACGGATTGTGCTACAATTGTGATGATAGGTTTATGTATGGGCATTGATGTGCCAACTCAATTGTATTCGTCACGATTGGAGATTTCAAGGATGAAGATGGCAAAGTAGAGGCTAAAGAAGGCAACCTCGGGGACGAGGTCGTTTAAAAGGGGGGGATTGATGCATTATAGTATTGTGGGTCGAGTTTGGCTATTTTGATTATGATTATCAATTATCGGTTGGAATATTCGATTAATATTTGGTTATTCATATTAGTTTGTGTATAGGATTATTTTTAATTATTGTGTCTTGTCTAGGAAGTATCGTTCACCTTTTGGTTTAGTATTGGCTTACCTTGTCTCAAGGGAAAAGGATTTGTAGGATTAGTACTATAAATATGTATCTTTGCTCTTCTATTTTTATTCAAACAATAAATTTCAGTATTTAGTTGTAAATTAACTTTCTTTTATCACGTTCTTTAGTTCTTTCGTAGAAGCGTCCTAGTTTTACAATGCGTGAGATCCAATCACGCGTCATTATTCTTATATAGCTCTACTTTCCTGAAGGTTTAGATCATGTCTATGATTTGTTTAAGGACCCTTAAAGTCCGGTTATCATATTTTAGGGTCGAAAGCATATGTTGGTTAGAAGGTTTATTTAACTATGTCTACGATCTGCCTAGTCTTTGGAGCCTTGAATATGAGCAGTGTTAATGAATATGTACTGGGTGTCAAAACCTATCACTTTGTAGTTAGAGGCAATGTGGGTGTGACTGAATGATATGGTGTTTAGAGGCAATGTGGTCAAGATAGAACAATTGGTGTTGTTTCTTGCTTAGACACACGTGGGTGTTTTGTCTTCACCATCTACTGTCAATTGCATAACAGTCTTCACATGCTTGTGAGATTGGAAGTGAAGGCAATGTGGGTTTATGGGAGAGATAGCTTAGACTCTTCTAAGTGTTCTCTTTGTTATCTGATGGGACGGGATACGGTGACAACCCCGATTCACAACCAAGGGTATTTTGGGTATGAAAAAAATAATATATTATTTATCTTTTTGTATTAATTATATTGAGAATTAAAAACCCATTTTAAATATAATTTTTTTTTAAATTTAAATCCTATACATTAATATCTCTATCTATCTCTCTCTCTTCCTTTCTCCAGCGGCCACTCCGCATCGACGGACAGACTTTTTCTCTGGCGAATTCTCTCCGGCAGACTCCCTCCGGCAACCTGAAAAAATGTATCAGTGCGTTAAAAAGTGTACCAATCCATTAGTCTACTGGTAATTAATCTACCAGTGCGTTAAAAAATGTACTTGTACTAGTGGTACGCTACCAGTACAGCACTACCACTACCATATTGTATCGTACCACTAGCACTGGTAGCGCTACCACTAGCATTGGTAGCGGTACCAGTAGAGAATAACACAAAAAAACGGATGATAGTGGTACCAAATGATAGTGGTACGCTACCATTACCAGCTACCTTATGGTAGTGGTAGGTACCACTATCACTGGTACGCTACCAGAAGAAAAATGGTACCACTAAAAAACCAGATCTATAAAAGGGGAGTCGGTGACGGGAGAGAGAGGTAGGGGAAGAGAGTGACCTCGCGACGGCGGCAGTGGTGGGGGACGAAGGACGGCGAGAGGGCTCCGACGGGGAGATGATGATTGTGCCACGGTGGTGGGAGGCGGACGGGAGAGATTTGCAACAACAGGGTGTGGAGGGAGGCTAAGGATGGCGGAGACGACGACGGTGGAAGGCTCGATAGGCGGCTGCAGGAGACAGGGGCGCCGACGCCGGCGGTGGAAGGCTCTGCGAGAGAGAGGAAGGAGAGACGGTGATGGCTATGAGAGAGAGGGAGGAGAGAAGGAGGAGAGAGATAGGGAGGATGGAGGAGTTAGGGTTTTTTTTCTTTTTATATGGTAGGGTGAATGATTGGTTGTGGTAAATTTTTACCCTTCCAAAAATATCTTTCCTTTAATCTTAACCGTTAATTTAAAAATAGAAGAAAGAGACAGGAGAGAGAGCGTATCCAAAGGCTATGAAGTGGGTTGTGAATCTGACAACCCCTTAAGAGGTTGTCACCGTATCCCATCCCTTATCTGATTGTCAATTGCATGATAGTCTTGCCTATTTTATGGTTCATTTGCTCTTTAAGCCATTATTTCATTTATGAATAATTTTCTTACAGACCTTTATTTTGTTTCGAAAGTGGGTTTTACATTCTTTGAGATTTGAGAGTTATCTTGCACTTGAAGAACTTCACGTTTAATTTAAGTGCAAGGGCAGATTGGATAGAAGAATGTTAAATTTGAAGGATCGATTTAGCGTTGACTATATGTATGATGTTGAAAAAAATTTAAAGGTTATAAGTATTTCATTGATGGGCATGGTAGAATTAGTTGTTCATGCAAAAAATGCAATACTTTTTTTTTAAGAATTTCCTACAATATTTTGAGGTAAGGTAACTTGAGGTTTTTACCTGCTATAGTAGGTTTCACAGGTTATGTTACGTAAAATATAATAGTCATTATGTAATGGTTACGTAACAGTTATAAAAGGTCATTACAGAAGTTTTACGTAATGAACAATCATTTGACGTAATGAATATTAACCTCGTGTTACGTAAAATGCTAAGTCATTACGGAAGGCTTATGTAACGATTCTTATTTAACTGTTACGTAAAAAACAACTTTCGTTTCGTAACCTTTACGTAATGGATGTGTATTTTACGTAATGAGTATTAACCTTAGGTTACGTAAAGTGATAAGTCATTACGGAAGTCTTTACGTAACAATTCTGATTTAACTGTTACGGAAGGAACATCTATCGTTACGTAATATTTACATAATGGATGTGTATTTTACGTAACAGTTATAAAGTGTCATTACAGAAGTCTTACGTAATGGAAAGTCTTTTTACGTAATGAATATTAACCTTGCGTTACGTAAAGCATGAAGTCCTTACGGAAGACTTACGTAACACTTCTGATTTAACTGTTACGTAAAAAATAAGAGTCGTTACGTAACCTTTACTTAACGACTCTATATTTTAGAGATAATGATACTCAGTTACATAATTTATTTAAACGACTCATAAGTTTTTAAGTTTTAAACCACGATTTTGACTACATTGATTATAGGTTGCACTTGGCCTATAATTGGGGTTAAGTTGTAGTAGTACGAGTCAGCAATTCCTTTGAAGTATTGGGAATTGAAAGATCCAATGGCAATACGATGTTGATAACCCCGTACTTGTCGAGTTAAATTTGACCCTATCCTATGATGGATCAAATTGTGACACAGTTTTCGATGAATTTGTCTTCGTGATTGAAAATAGGTGATTGATAATGATAAATTATACAAATTAGGAAAATAATTTGAATTTTTTAATAATGTTTAGGCTGACGAGGCATTGACATGACATGTTGACTAACGGTCAAATCATGTATCGGGCCAATTAAGTCTATATGTTGCATAGTTGAGGCCAAAATGTTCATTTCTGAAACTACGGGTCAAAGTTGATTATATAGTCATAGTTCAGGTCAAAATAAGATATTAATTTTTTTTTAGTCTTTGTTTGAATATTTTCATTTGTTAGAGACATTATGTTTCCTTTTACTTTTCACATGGTATTGTGTTCATGAGTGTGTTTGTATTTTTAAACCTCACAGAATTTACAGAATTTGGCACACCGAAGGCATAAAAGACACCACTTTTGGCAGCTCTATCACTAACAGCAGGAAACTCGTCTTCTGTTAGTTTTCTTTGTGGGAGCAATGTTTTACGAGCTTAGCACAAATCCAGAGCAAGATGCAGAAGCTAAAACTGAAAATAATTGCTTATGGTCGTCCATATCATAGTAGCTCCCTAATCCATTGAATAAGAGCCACCTAAAGTAAAAAAGTGTATGTATAGGAAAACAACTCAAGATATTGTGGTATAAAGCATATAACGGACTGGAAAATATAACCATCCATTCATAATGATAGCCAGGCATCAAATAATTCCCCTCTGTTCTTTCTCCCATGTTTTTGGTTCTTTGTTGAGGGTAGATATTATGTATACAATGCAACCATTTACGTATTCCCTTTCTGGATGTCTCCTTCTCAATTTTGCTTTACATGAGTTACAATTGCAATTCATCTTTAACAACGAAGTACAGCAGACTTGGGGTACTGATGATACGATGTTCCCATGAATGATTGAATTGATAGCAGAAGGAAGTGGGACACTACTCCAGTATAAGTGAAAGTTAGGGGGTCCATATTACTGTTCATTTGGCGCATAAACAATTCCCTTTAAACAAAGTGTTCCCTTGGTTTGGCCTCAAAGAAGAATCAGAAATAGCTTTTCCCCTTCTGTGCGATTTTTTAAGGATATTTATAACCCACATATCATAGGCCATGTATGTTCAGTTTCTAATTTGCTATTTTAGTACCTAATAGGTTTAAGAGAGGGGAAAAAGGTAGTGGGTCCGCTACCTATTATAAGAAAATAAATTTGATTAATGTGATTAATAGGATGTGAGTTGTGTGATGAATGACAATATACTTGGTAGGATGTGAGTTGTGTGATGAATGGCAATATACTTGGTAGGATGTGATTTGTGAAATGACAATATAAGAATAATAAAAGATCACATAACGAAAGAGGAGTGCATATTTAAAGGCTTGGATTCCGATACAAAATCTTAATATGCAAAACTCTCCACAGTATCATCGTATCACGACATATTTAAATATCTGATTAAATATGGGTCGATATAATTCAAAATGTAATCTTATTGTTGGAACAAATGGAGTTACATAATCATTTTCCCTCAAATTATATATTCCCTTTTCTTTATATAAAAAAATATTCGTTTTTTTTTTTATGAATGTGTGTATGTATTTATCTAAAAAGTGGAGGGTCCATAAGAAACAAAATTTGATTGATATTTCATACATGCGACTAGCCAATTATTATGGATGGGCGTCGACGATGATGGTGGTGTAGGGAAGGTATTGTTTATATGATTTGTAACATTTGTACTTTGTAGGATTATTAGTGAATATTGTGACTGATAATGTTTGCTAGTTGTATATTCCTAACATTTGTTAGTTTTCTTTTGCAATATTTGTATGTCCGATTTGTAATGTTTGTCTGACTATTTCGTTTTTATTATGATTTGTAATTTTTGTTAGTCTATCTTGTCAAGCTTGATAGTTAGAACTTGTAATGTCTTGTAGTCCGGTTTCTATTGTTTGCAATGACTAATTTGTAACCATTACATAATTTTTCTTAGTCAAATTTGTATGCACAACAAGAAAACTTGTTTCTAGTCACAGGATACTCTTCAAGGGAATTTTTCTCGTACTAAGAAGTACAAAAAAATTCACATGAAAAATTCCCATGATAAATTGTATATTCTAGTCACGGGAATTGACAAATCTATTTTTCAGTTTCCATTTCTCGTGACTAATGTGTTGTTACAGTAAAATTCCTGTGAATAATATGTGTTTGAAAACATTTCAATCTTTTACTTAAATAAGTTATCATTCATATCATACATTTTGCATAGCTTGTCTAGGAGTTCAAAGCCCGACTTCAAGGTCACGATCCGTGATTCACAGTCGCGACCTTTCTTGTGGCTCCGATGCATAAAGTCGCGAGTCGACTCTTCAAACTTTTTGTTTCTTCCTTGTTGGCTGCTCCAATAGTTTCTTCCTTGAAACTATTTATGATTTTAAATCGTATTGTGAAATGTTGTTTTGTGTAATAACCTCACCTCGAGCGAGAATGTGCGTGTGTTTGTGCTACGTTTTGTTTCTCCCTTGAAGCTCAAACATCCTACCCCGGGAATATCTCCAACTTTCATTCACCAAGCCATGCGGTAACATCGCTTGACCCCCTATTTTACGCCATTGAGGGCAATGTCGCGCTTAAGTGTGTGTGTGGGGGGGGGGGGGGTAGTCTATTATTATGCTTGTGTGTTTGAGTGAATGCTTAGAGCCTTGATGTATGCCCAAATTTGAAAATTTTGAGGGCTCCAATCAATGCATGATCAAAATGGTCGGTTGGTGGTTGAATCTCGTGGTTATTTGCCATCGATCTTGAATTGTTGCATGTAATCGAGTGCATCCTATTATGATGACTGAGAATGCATTAGGGTTGTGCAAAAGCTTAGTTCTCATGTGTGCTTAAATGAATGGAATTCTTGACTTGGTTACTTCTTGATTACATCCTTGTGTCTCCGAGTTCTCGCTTTTGAGCTCCATTGAGGTTCTACATAGGTGGTTTTGCATGGTTCTTGCTAGAATAAGAAGGTAGTGTTGGAGGAAAGTTCTTAAATGGAGAGCATTGTTCGTTAAGTGAAAGATTTTTGGTGTTTTTCAGACTTTAGCAGGTGGCATCCAGTGCATAAGTGATGCGGCACATTTCATTGTTGCTTCACGGTTTGGGCTTTTAGTTCACGGCCGTGAACTAAGAGGGTGAACTGAGCCCAATCTGTATATATAAAGGAGGTTGAACCAAAGGAGAAAGAGAGACCGTGTGTGAGAAACTTCTTTTTCTTCTTCAGATTTCTAGAGTGAGAAAGTGACAAACCAAAGAAGAGTATAAACTAGGGTTTCATCTTCAAGCAAGGAATTGGGAATTCCTCCCCCGAAAGGAGGATCTCTTCAACACAAGGAGCAAGGCTAGCATCTCTTTGATGGTTTCCCTTCTTCTCTCTTGTGTTTTCCCTTCTCCTAGCATGGAGTAGTCCCTTCTTTCGCTTGGGTGTTCGTATATGCTAGCTACAATCATGTGAATGCTTGTATGGATTGAATGATTTGTGTGTGGTTGTGTTTAATGTGAATGTGGAGGAAATATTCATGAATGATTGTGCTGTGTGAAAACCTATCAATCTAATTGCCATTCTAACCTAGGTAGAGAGAAAATCCCCTTCCATTCTTTGAAAGAGGCTTTAATGCTGGAGTTTCTTAGGCAATTCATTATCTCCTTGTTAGGTTAATGCAGGGCAAACCTCCTATTTCTTATTAGCACCTAGGGTTTGGTTGTGGGTGGTCGTCCGAACTCCGATTCGAGGGTAAAGTCTAACCAATCCTTAGTAAATAGGTTGAGAGAGTCATGTTGGTGGCTTGGATCGTATCCCCTTCCCTCGACCTAGAGACTAAGAGGGTGGCATTGGCTACTTGTTACACTTCCATACGGTTTACAACCTTCTCACCACACACGCCAATTTGATCCAACAAGTCGTAATTGCTAGCGAGGGGGAGCAACACCTGGGTGAAGCCTTCTCAATTACTTTTCCAACCACTTTAGCTATAGATTGTTGTTTTCACCAAAAACCAACCGCTAGATAATGTTACAAACGATCGAAGTAGGGGTACATGATCCGGTCTGGGTCGATATTTAAACATATTTGCCATGTACTGCACTCGGTTAAGGTTTATACTTGGGCCTTAATCGGGAGTTTTAAAGTGGTGCAATCGGGTTGAGTTATGCTTAAGCGTTTAAACATTCTCAAATACATCTCTATTTCGTTCCTATTTGATTTTAATGTATTTATAGGGTGTACTAGTCAATATGTGCAAATTAGGTACAAAACAAGGCCACAAGGGTCAAGAAGTGGCAAGGATCAAAGATCGTGGCGTAGAAGCCGAAGATCACGACTGGGATTTCCAGTCCTGAAGACTCGCTGAAGATCGCGGCCCAAAAGCCAAAGATCGCGACCGCGATCTTAAAGGCCCAGGGCGCGAACTTAGCGAAGAAGGAGCCTTGGAGAAGCAGAGAGTTTCCCCAGCCGCATCACGGCCAACGTTCAACTTGCCCTCGAGGAAGATCACGGTCACGACTCGAGGATCGCGACCGTGAAGTCAGCCCATGATCTCCCCCCTTTAGACGGCCATGACGATGTCGTCTTGAGATCGCAGCCTATCATCAGAAGATCCCGCCCGCGATCTCCCATCCTCAGGCCGTAAACTTCCCCTAGTCCAGAATGCCTATAAATAGAAGACCCATTTCCCCATAATAAGAGAGTTGATTTTGGGTAAAATTTTTGGATCTAGAGAGAGAAGAGAGAGAAGCTTAAGGTAGAAGAAGAGAAGGAGAAGAAGGAGGAGCAAGGAGGATCTTCCCCAACTTCAAGTCTTCTTCTATTTCTACCATGCATCTTCTTCCCTCCTTTATGGAGTAGTTCTCTAAGGTACTAGGGGTTCTAAACCCTAAACCCTAGTTTTAGGGTTTATTATGTATGTATGTATGGATATTTTAGGGTTTGAATGAATAAATGTGTTTGTCTAGTAGATTCTTAATGCCACTCTTTCCTAAATGATGACGCTTGGGAAACTGGCCCCAATCTTCCCTCTTAGCATGCTTTGTGCAACCGCGCTGGGTACAGAGTTGTAGGGTTAGACGGTATGCGTGATAACACTATATTCTAACATGTTTTCCCCATCATTTCTTGATCGTTTGAGCTTATATTCTCGTTATTGTGGCCCGTTTTACGCTAGGTTGTATAGGTTTATGATGTTTTAGATCCTAGTACGTGAACGGGGGCGAAAAGAGAGTTTTGGGACGATTTGAAATGAGAGTCAATCGGTCATAGTTTCGTGCTGTTACTTTCCTCTCCATATCGGTTGAGCATAACTTGATCGAGAAATCAACTAAAGCGGGCCTAGCTAAGCCTAGATAAAAGGAATACAAGAGTGAGCACTCCATGGGTGGCAACCCATTTCTGGTGTCAAACTTAATGATGTTAAACAAAAATACTACCGAGGAGACAACCTGGATTTCTCTCTTAGTAAAATTTTTGAATGTGGTTTTAGCTTTAAATTTTGAGTTACTCATTGGAGAAAATTATTGTATCCCTTGTACATGTGTTACATTTGGAGAAAAATTTTCAACTTATGATGAGAAAGAAGGTTTTAATGACGTGAAAAATAGTGCAAAATAAATTTTTGTACTGTCGAGGTAAGTGTTCTTATGGAAAAATGCAGGAAACAGATGAAGAACGCAAAGGGAAAAAGCGGTGGTCATACCCCCTACCCCACTGTCGTTGCCCTAAGGTCTATATTAAGGGTGGTTTCAGCTAGCAAATCCACATCAAATCTCATTTTTTACTTCCCCTCCGCTCTCCTTAGCAGAAAATCATCTCCATTCTCTTAGGGTTTCAAATTTTCTCCCAACTTTTTCAGTTTTAATCACCAAATCCACCACCTTAAATCAAAATTTGATCCTCAAATTTGAGATACAACCTATTCATCGTTAAAAAACAAAGCCCAACTAAAGAAAATTCAAAAAGCTCCCCCGATTAGCCCCAACGACTAGACTCGTCGTGCCTCCGTCGCCCTTTCTTCAATTTTTATGCATTCTTCTTCAATCCAAGTAAGTACACATTATCCTTAGATGAATTTAGGAGCTTGAATCATGAATGTAAAACTTCATTTGAGAATTTTACATTTCAAATTGCTTGAGTTAGGTATGGCTCTTTCTTGTTAATTTTCAGCTTTTATTAGGCACAATTGATGTCCGTGAATGATTGATGATAGCCATTATGCTTAGGAATGAAATTTCATGGTAATATGATAAGTTTTATCAAATTTATGAAGCACCTTGGAGATCTACAAGGCTCAACAGGAGGTAGCCCATGTTTAAGCAAGAAGAGGAGGATTCAAGGAACTAGAGTTGGCAATATCGGTTTGTTAGGATCTCCTCTAACAATAACTGTAGAAGGGTATCATTTGATAGAAAGAGGCCAATGAGTTGGAGAATAAAGAGGATTAATTAGAGGTGCCCCTGTATCATTTCCTCCAGTTTCCCCATGGCAGTTCGAGTGTTAAGAATGTGCAAAGATGTAAGGAGATACGAGTGGGGCCCAAATGAGAACTAGATTGGTTGGACTTCAACCACTACCAAATATGGGTCACATTTATCATTCAAAGATTCGTGATGCTGGTCTCTTGTCCTTATTCACATAAGAGGAGAGAGTAATGATGTGCACACACGAAAGTCCCTTGTGGCTTTGACAATTTCTGCAATAAGGTTCTTCACCCAAACTTGCATCTCATATAGACTAAAATGACGGCGCTCTATGACAACAGAGGTTATATTCTAACAATAGCCCAGCACATCAATGACAATGGAGAGGAGTAATTTTTCGCTCTTTGGGATGCTTTTGCGAGGTAAGGACTAGTTTACAAACATCCAGGTTTCATCTTTGGAGTAGAGAGGGTGATAAGTAAGATAGAAGACATTGCCAACAATAATTTCGCAAGCTATTCAGCATGAAGGGCGATAGGAAGGGGAGCAGTTCACTTAGACAGGATACACGAGCATCAAGGCTATGGAGATGGCCACCCACTACCATAGTATGGAGGCTTTGAAGCAGAGATGGAATCCTTAAGAAAAGTTGTGGAGAGGCAGGAAGAGAACTTGTTCACATACCAGACCATGAACGAGTAGCATTGGGATAACTTTGAGAATGAGAGACAGATTGGCACTTGAAGGAACTCAAGCTTGGCACCAAAGAATGGTGGCAGAGCAACGATGGAGCCGTTCGTGGATGTAGGAGCTTAGTAGTTCATTCCGTACCCTCTTTCCCGACAGTAGACCGCCACCATCATGACTCAGCAATAGGAGATCATGACTTTGTGGAAACTTTCTTTTTCTTTTAATTGGATATGAACAATTTTCAATTTTCTTTAAAAATCATGGAGGACTAGCTGATTTGAACTCTAAATTCGTATTTCGAACAACATTCAAGGTAACTCATTCCACCTTTACCACGTTCACAATCTCTTAGTCCAATGAGGAAAATGTCCATTTTAAAGTGTGGGGTTATAATGGTTGATATCCTTTTGCCTTGGTATGCTATTTACTTGCTACATGATTATTAGTTCAAATTCAAAAAAGTCAATGCTAAATGGTTATGATATGTTCTTGAAATGATTTTGAGATTGCTAAAGGTGGTTTCCATCTAATGACTTTAGTCATCCCCTACAAGCATGATCACTTTTCATCTGACTTAGAATCAACGAGTTTAGTAATCATCACTTTATCTAGGGAGGATAATGTAGTGGCTATGATGGATGTGATAGTCAATGGGATATAACCATTTAATATTTTGGATGTTATGTTGGTTGTAATATTCAAAGAGTTTCTGAATATGCAAAAGAGTCTCCCGCTTTAAAAATTTTCAAAGGGTGAACCATATCTTCTAGAAAGAAAAAATATACCTATCAAGACATTGTTTCATTCGAAATTTGCCATGTTGTTTTGAGAAATAAAGTGTGGGTTAAGCCTAATGTGTGAGGCATCTTTTCATTGCACAAATTAGGGTTTTGGAATAGATACTAGTTGAGATTTGGTTGGGAAATCCTACAAGGTGATGTAAGTTCATCTACAATATTAGTAAAATTTCCACCCATTGAATTGGCAACCAACTTGAGCATGTGTTTTAAGAGCATGGATAGAGCTTCTGACATCCCTTTAACTTCATTAACCCTCCACACGAGTTGAGGTGTAGGAGCTTTTAGCTCTTGCTCAATCAATAAGCGTCTAAGGCTCTAGTAAGTAAAGAGCCCTCCATACAAGTAAAGTTTAGAAAAGGATAAAAAGTTTGATGGAGAAAAATCTCAAAATGAGTATAATTTTGAATAAGGAAAAGTGCTTAAAGAAATGTCAAGTTTATGGTAGAAAGCATTCAAAGCTTAAATGGCATGATGTTCGTGCATGTTGATGTGGTTAGGATTCTCCCGTGTTATTGTTCACCTTGCAAGTTGCTTATAATCCACTATATCAGATCGCGCTTGATTGATGGTTCTCATGGTTCATTGAGTTGGATGGCTATGAGTAGTTATTGCTTGGGGACAAGCAAAGTTTTAAGTGTGGGGTATTTCAGATTACACTCTATGTATAGTGTTTATCACTCCTGTATTTTATACATCCCCCCTTCTATCAATTATCCTTAGTACCTTATCTTGTTTTTCCTATCTACATCATAAGTATTTGATCAATGAGCCTTTAGTAGACCTAGGTTATCTTTTTGTACTCTTTGATGCTTTCTTGTATGTTTTTATGGTTTTCAAGGTACAAAGCAACTTAGGAAGATTTGGATCAAGCATTGGATGTCTCTAGAGAACCAAAAGAGCTACGAAGAGAAGAATATGGAGCTTTCATTATCAAGACGAGTTCCAATACGGAGAAGCCTACTAGTAACCACAAGTAGAGCCCAAGAGAAGGCCAGCTGAGGAAGACTCAACCTAAGCAGAAGCAAGAATCAGAGGCGGCCCAGCAACGGTTCCAACCACCATTCATGGAAACCTGGACAAATCGTGATTAAATGTTTAGGAGAGATTGTCCATGAGCCAAAAGGCCAGCCCTAGAAGAATAGAGGTGGCAATGCCAACTGTCGTCTAGCCCTCCAAGAAGGCCCAAACCCAAATGGAATATCTTTAGGATTTTCTTCGGCCTCAAGTCAAAGAAACCTTTTCCTAGTAAGTTGAGGAGGGTTTTGGCCGAGTTCTACCACTATAAATAGAGGGCTAGACTCATTAGTTTATTAGGCTGCAAAAATTCAATCAAAACTTCTGTAAACACTCTATTCTAGTGAGAGCTTATCATTCATAGGAGAGGGTGTAGCTAAAGACATGTCTTCATCGTCATTGGTGGTACCCTCCTTCTCTTCTATGTATAGCTAGTTAAAAATTGATTGTATGAGAATGTGAACTCGTTTATCTTTGTATGTATTGATGTTATTGAAAAGCAAGACTTGAAAAGTAAAGTGGTGGAAAACTCTTGGTGAGAAGCTTCACTCGGGTGTTGATTTCCCCTAACCAACTACCATGAACCGTGAGATAGAATGAATCGGTGTGGGATAAGACGATTGTGAGCTGCTAGTAGAGACAATAGTGGTTGGAAGCCACCGCTCAATTGCTAGGCCAAGGGAAGCATTATAGGCTACAAATGTAGCCCTCTTGGCTCAAGAAATTGAGGGCTTCCTTAACTTCTCCCTCAAACCGGGGTTTGGAGCGGCCAAAGCACAATTAACCTAGATGCTCAATTTGGGTTAAGAGAATTGCCCTACTTTAGCATAGTTAGGAGGTATGGAATACCTAGGAAACCCAACTCAATTAGAGTCTCTTTCAAAAAGGAGATTTCCCTCTAAGCTAGGTTAGAATGCCACAATAGATTGCAAGGCACACACAATGCACACTCACCATGAGAAATACCTCAAATCTCAAATTAAACATCACCCACACACAATCATGCAATCTACACAAGTAGCTACATGGTATAAGTTAGGGTTCTACACCCAAGTGAATTGGAGACTACTCCATGCTAGAAGAAGGAAGAACACAAAGGAAAGAGGGGAAACCATCATGGATGATGCCTCAATCCTCCTTTGTGCTTGTAGAGATCCTCCCTTGAAGAGAAACTTCTCAATTCTTGACTTGGAGCAAACCCTAGCCTCTTCTCCCTCTTGGTTCGTGACTTTCTATCTCTAGGGTTTCAAGAAGAAGAAGCTTTTTTTGCTTTGGGATCTTCTTATTCTTCCTTTCAGCTCTCTATTTATACTCAGATCGCGCCCATTTCACGGTCCCAGTTCAAGGCCATGAACATCAGGCTGCGTCTGTGAACTATGATCAAAACGCGCTGCCTCACTTATGTGATTCGCGGTCCATGGCCCCAGTTCATGGTCTTAGCGACCGTGAACTGCATCGGCGTCAATGAAACCCCTCTGGACGCTTCGCAGTTCACTGTTGTGTTTCCCGTTCACGGGTCCTGACGACTGTGAACTCCAATGTTTGACCATGAACAGCGGCTGATTACTCCTCTTTGCTCGGTCTTTGCTCCTTTTCTTCCAACTTTTGGCTGCGGGGTTGGTTTCACCTATTAGACTCTGAAACATATTGAAAGACAAGAAACCTAGCATAAAACCACCCTTTTTGGAGTACAAATCCCACAAACGTCAAAGAGAAATGGGGATAAAAAGTGTACATTTAAGCCCGAATCACTCCCTCACACTTAGACGTTTGCTTGTCCCCAAGCAAACCATTTCACACAAGGTAGTATCTCAACCTGACAAAATACTTTGAGGACACCTCAAAGGGCACAAAATGGCGAATCTCAATGGTTATTGGCAATTAACTCATGGACCGTTGCAAGCAATACCGACATCTACCACAAACAAAATTCGAGGTCACCAAAATGGGAAACGAAAAGTTCTCACCTTGTTCATGAATCAATGCAAGTCTCAACAAGATCACTTATCAACCACAACTAACCATTCATAACATTCAAGTCCAAGGAACATACGAATGGGCAACAAAGGTCCTCACTGGGGTATGATATGACATGCAAAGCTAGAATGAATCACTCACTCTCTTGACCAGTGGGGTCGGGACCATTTGGTGCAAAGAATGTGCACAATCATCAGCACTCGGCCCTATCATCTCTTCACCATCGCGGCAACCTCTAAATGCTAGATTTCTCGGGTCGGTTGTCATCACTAGCTTGTCTGGAGGTCTTAGACACGGGTTCAAATGACTGGCAATTGTCTTCGACATGGGGAAAAGGCTTTTTAGGTGGTGGCAAACACAACATGAGGTGCTACATCTTCACCCAAAACCAGAAGGTTCTATCGTTTCGGCTAAGAACCTTCCCTACAAACAATGACCACTAGCATCGGCCAAAAACCTTACTTCTCCCTTCCAAACTACCACCCATCATGAACTACATTCAAGCACACTTCCTCGGTCTATTCTGGCTACCACATTCCAAACATAGTAGTGAAGGAGTTCAACAACAATTTGGGTGTTTCAATGGCTTGAGTGCCAAGAAAACCCTCCTAGAGCAACTTTGATTTTTTTGGTGGCACTCTCTACTTTATTTACCCTGATTTATTACCCCTTTTTCGATTCTTTTTCTTTCTACTTTCCTTTTCTTTATTTTTCTCGTTTCTTTTCTCTTGAGGAGGGTACTAAAGAGTAAAAATGTTGTCACATTACATTTAACAACCAATGCTCTCTTTTAAGAACTTACTCCAAAACTACACTTTTTCTCTTTCATTTCTAGCAAGAACCGCACAAAATCCTCCTATGTAGAACCTCAATGGAACTAAAAAACGAGAGCTCCGGGACACAAGGACGACTCACGTATAGACACAATTAAAGGATGGGGGGTCGTTCTATAAAACACCATTATGCTCACAAGCGATAAGCTCCTATAAGAGAACGACCCCCAAATTCATAAGGCTCAAAGAGCTTGACTGGGGGATAAAAAATTTCAGGACAATCAAAATTTGGGCGTGGACTAATCCTATCCCTCCATAATACTCACTAGTGACAACTGTGATGTTACTCGCCATTGTAAGAGGGATCTAAGCACGCAAGAAGAAAACGATTGGCTCAAAAGCTCACATGGCTACCTAGTCACCCAATCATCTATTCCTATTCACAAAACACAATACATGGCAATTGTAATCAACAAGTGATCGAGTCAAGACATCCATTCATTTTTGCACACATGAGAACTAAACCATTGCACTATCCTAATGCACCTCTCAGTCATCATCATAGGATACACTCGATCACTTGCAACAATTCGAGGTCAATGCCCATAAACACAAGATTCTCCCACAAACTGGCCACTTTGATCATGCAAACATTGCTTGGAGCCCTCAAATTTCTCAAATTTGGCCATACATCAAGGCCCCAAACATTCAATCACTCTTACACAAGCATAATAATAGACTACCCCCCCCCCCCACACACACACCCACACCCACAAGCACTTAAGTTCGACATTGCCGTCAATGGCTTAAGATAGGGGTAGAACGATGTTAACGCATGGCTTGGTCAATGAAAGTTGGAATTTTTCTGGGGTAGGAGATTTGAGCTTGAAAGAGAAGACAAAAAAATACACACAAACACAAACTCGCTCGAGGCAAGGTTATTACACATAATAGTACGATAGAAGTAGTAGTTGTTCACACACACCAAATAAAAGAAAGACAAATAAAATAAAAGAGTTCAGAGTTCCATGTGGAGAAGTGGGGCGAAAGAGATCGGCTCTGCCACATGTCTGACTTGTCGGCTACCTCTCCCGGGTCAAAGCTCCTTCCTCAACATCTGGAAGGAGACCCCTGTGACGGGCCATCCACTCCAGCAAGTCGGTGTACTGGTCGAGCCAGGAAGTGACTCCCACGACATGGGTCTCAAGGCGATCCATCCTCTCCACGAGGTGATCACCAGAGGTGGAAGGTCCGGATCTTGATGCTGCTAATGGTGGTGGTGGTACAGGACGCTGAAGTGCAGGACGCCGGCGGTTGCCGGGAACTCTAGCAAGTGGCTGCTCCGGAGGAAGGACCTCCGGATCGAGCTCCACTGGAGCCGAGTCAACTGCCACCCTCATATTCGTTGAGGGACGCAGTCCATCGAGGTACTCAATCCCTCATGCTCCTTGAAGCACCAGCTTCATGTTGTCTCCAATGGGAGGGGCTCAGTCCGACCTACTACGGAGCACCTCGTCACATCCACGTCAAAGTATCGGGCCAATCTGGTGATGATGCCCCCCGGATACCGAGCGAAAGCGGTGGCAACCAGCGATCCCAGATGGACTGGCTTGGCGGGATGCCTCATAGAATGGAGGGCAATCAGCCCTCTGTTAGTGATCAGATGGCCCTATTGCAAACTGGGGACGACGGACCGGGTGAGCAGAGTGTGCATGATCCTCCACAGGGTTCGCAACTTCACCACATTGGTGTGGCCAGCCTCGAATCATCATGCTTGTGATCGGGGGGCAAAGGGCCTGAAACTCGGCCTGATAGTGGAAATCGATGGTGTACTGCCGCTCCATCATCGTCATGTAGGTGGTGTCCAACCCCATGGCCCGGGCAAAGGCGTCATATGTCAGCACTCTCGGGTGACCTCCAAGCATGAAATCCATGTGGGACCTACTCTTCTTGCTCGTCGGGACTACGTGGGCGAAGTTTGAGTAGAACTCCACGCAGAGCTCTCAGTAAATGAGCTCATTCACCGTCTACAACTGGCACCACTGGGGGTAACAAGCAACCCCCTACATTGCGGCTTAGCACCTGAGCATGTTAAACATGTCTAGGTCTAGCATCCAGTGAGGTCCAATCGAACTGTTCATCTGGTAGGCGAACTTCACCCCGAACCGCTTGTGGTTCACCAAATAGCTGATGAAATCGTGTTCTGTGTCAACCATCCTGCAAAACAATCGAACATACACCATACGTGGAAATATATGTCAATCTCAACTCATTGAGAGGAAAAGGAATCCCCCCACACTTATATTTCCACTACGAGTCCATGCTATTTAATACAATTAAGCTCAAGCACACTGGGGCATGGTCGTAGGTGTTTCACGGTTTATCCACACAAAAATTCTAACCCAAACCATGCCACAGTGGCTACCATCCACCACTCAACCTTAAAAATTCTACATTCATTCATGTTTTTGTACTTGGTGGGCAAATTTCATATTCGAAAGCAATTTGTTCTAAATCCTGCCCACCAAGGCTCAAATAAGGTCATGCAAGCATCATCCAATCATTCATCCACCAACATTCACCTAATCCCTCGCCCTATTTCAAAGTTGTTGGCGGCCATGGGTGGATGTAAGATGGGAAATTGGATATCCGCCGCCGGTGGAGCCATGTAATAGCTCGTAGTCCTATGTTCTTCCTCAGCTCCCGCCTCTGCATTTGGATTCAGAGGCAAATTAGCAGCTTATGGTTGATTCGCCGCCATTTCAAATTTACCTTCTACCTCAACTCTTCTAACTTCGGGACCAACTTGATAATCCAATCTAGCAATTCCTCCCAAGCGTACTTGAAGGACGAACTTGGAAAGAACACGAACAAAACAGGGGTAAAGGCGTAGTTTGGAAGAGCAAATTCAACACACAAAATAGGGAAGAAGCTCTATCCAATTAAGGTGCAACTCGTCTACGATTGATGGGGGTGAATCAATTGGTGTTGAGCTCGCTCGTTGATGGATTTGAATCCACGCAACAAGGACAATCAAAGAGCAAGAAACTCAATGATCAAGGGTTCTTATTAAAACTTCAAAACTGAAAACGTGCAAAGCAATTGTCAAAGGTTAAATAGCTAACTAGGTCTACAAACATCTACTGACCTCCTAATTACAATAGGACTCCAAAACTAAACCTAAACTCACAAGGAACACTAAACCGAATCAAACAAGGATAGTAGCTTTGCCTTCAGCTCTAAGTCATCGAGCAGCCTTGATACCATCTTTGAGGCTCTCGAACAATGTCTTACAAGTATGCCTCCCATCATCCAATGCCCCTCCTTTGCAGAGTAAAATACACACTTTCATGTAGCATGATGCTCCATACTCGACTCATCACCATCCGCCTGGAATGAAGCTTCAAAGTCGCTATGTTGAACACCATTTTGTACGTAGACAGATTTTGACAATTTCCCTGTGTCGAGACAACCCTTTGTCGAGCCTTAAAATGGACCTTCCAAGCTCGTCCTCGAGCTGCCAAACACTCAACCTTATAGGAGAGATCTTGAACTTCAAAACAAACCACCCAACTCACATTTCCACTGACCGGATCGAAAGAACCAAGTCCCTAACGTACCCCATCTAAACTCGTCAAAGGACTTACCCAATTTTCTACATAATTCAATTGGGTTGGGTTAGCTTCTTGGACAAGCAATTTAAGCTTCGAATTGGAGAAATTCCTGATCATATTACCACACAAAATCATTCAATCTACAAAAGTAGCTACATGGTATAAGTTAGGGTTCTAAACACCCAAGTGAATAGGAGACTACTCTATGATAGAAGAAGGAAGAACACAAAGGAAAGGGGGAAAACCATCATGGATGATGCCTCAATCCTCCTTTGTGCATGTAGAGATCCTCCCTTGAAGAGGAACTTCCCAATTCTTGACTTGGAGCAAACCCTAGCCTCTTCTCCCTCTTGGTTCGTGACTTTCTCTCTCTAGGGTTTCAAGAAGAAGAAGCTTTCTCTCAATTTGGGCTCTCCTTCTTCTCCTTCCAACTCTCTATTTATAATCAGATCGCGCTCCGTTCATGGTCCCAGTTCACGGGCGTGAACATCAGACCGCGTCTGTGAACTCTAATCAAAACGTGCCGCTTAACTCATGGGGTTCACGGTCCATGGCCCCAGTTCACGGTCTTAGCGACCGTGAACTGCCTCAGCCTCCGTAACCTCGGAAACCTCTCTGGACGCTTCGCAGTTCATGGTTTGTGGTTCCAGTTCACGGGTTCTAGCGACCGTGAACTCCAATGTTTGACCGTGAATTGCGGCTGATTACTCCTCTTTGCGCTATCTTTGCTCCTTTGCTTCCAACTTTCTACTTCGGGGTTGGTTTCACCTGTTTGACTCTGAAACACATTGAAACACAAGAAACCTAGCGTAAAATCACACTTTTTGGAGTACAATTGCCACAAACGTCAAAGAGAAATGGGGATAAAAAGTGTACATTTAGGCCAGAATCAGCCACTATATGGATTGTTTTAGTATCCTCTAGGTTGTTGAGAAATTACAATCTAGGGACACCCCACTTATGTTGAACGAGTTTAGAGGGAATGATCAACCATTTATACCTCAATTAGTATCAATGCTTGATTGTAAGAACATTGATGTTATAGACCATCGATTATGGCTCAAGAGGCCCACATTAGCTAGTGAAGTTCCAATTGCTTGTGGCAAAAGCTCGAGTAGGATGGCCTTAGTGGAAGGGATATAGCGATGCTATCGATTAGCCATTGATGCATGATATGATTGAGCCTCTTAGTATGTATCATAATGCTCGAGTATAACTTCTTGTTCAATAACTTACCTTTACCTTAATGCATCTATAACTTGAAACCCCTGTACAACTTTACCTTTCCTTGCTTTGCTTGTTCGTCGAATGAGAACCCCTAAAGAAGCTTGTCTATTTTGTGTTGAGCATAGATGGTATGGTGTGAGTAGATATGCATTACAAGACCTTGTGGGATACGATCCTATGATAACCTAGGGCTTTTATCACTTACATGTTTATTACGCATCAACACTTAAGTTTAGTTGAATAATTTAATTTCATGGGGTGTTGAATTGCATGTGTTAATTTTATGTGATGATTTAAGGGCTTAACTTAGAGTAGATGATCATTCATCTAAGTTCTGTAGGGACACACTCAATCTATGCCTTTTTGGTGGTTACATGTTCATTGAGACATTAGGATTGCGTGCTTATGGGTTAAATCCATTTAAAGAGGATAGACTTAACCATAAACTTAAAATACCAATTACATGATGATAGAGTTGGTGGGTGTAGCAATGTGGGGCTAGGAGACATGATCATTGCACTAGTTTCTAGTTTAGTGATTCTCGCACCATAATTTTCCATAGATGGTCTGTATTTTTCTATTACAATGCATGACATATCATGTTAGGGGGAGGGAACCAACCCCCATATAGCATTTCTATTTTACGAATACTTGTGTAGTAGTTAGTTGAGTGTTTAATCCAAAAAAAAAAAAAATCGACTAGATAACGACTAAGCTCTCGAGTAGCACTAAGCTCCTTGCCTGGAAAAATACGACATTGATTACCACTTTGCTACAACACCTGACTAGGTTATGCCTGACCTAGTTAGGGTAGTAGGATAGTCGGTGTCTAGCTTTATAGCTCACCACATTAAGGTATGACCAATCCAAAATATGATTATAAGTCTCTGGAGTAGGACAGTTTCATCTTCATGATTTTGAGAATTTTGTGAGTTTTGTCTTACATTAGTAGTATTGAAGGCGATAATCTGAAGTTTATCCTCTTGTTCTAAAATTTCTTCAGGAAAGTCATTGAACATAACGTGGCTTGATTCTTCTACTTTGTGAGTTTGTTCATTAAAGACCTTATAGGATGTGCTTTATTGAAATAACATAAGAAAATTGTAGGATCTAGCTTGGGATCAAATTTACTTAGATGATCTGCGAGAATAAATATACTGTTGTTGGAGTTCTTCAATTGGTATTAGAGAAGGCCTCTGGAGAGTAAGCGAGCGCAAAATGGATGCTTCCAATTCCTCAATCATGTTCCATAGCATCTGCCACCAGGAAACTAACTCGAAGGCCAATCTGCAACATGACTGCCAAAATTGGATAGGAATAGTTACACCTTATGAAAGGATGCATGGAGGATTGTTTTCATGTGTATGACATGAAGGTCTGGATCCACATTGAGAAGAGTCCGGAAAGGTCGACAATGAATTCGATGCATGGATAGAAGAAATCTCAAGAAGTTGCAAACCAATGTCAAAGCCAATCACATCCTCCAATTTGCTCTCTAAAAAGAGGAATTCTGGAAGATGTCTATGTGCATATCAAAAAAGGAAAGCTTGGACACCCTAGGAAACATACGAAGGTGCATCTTGGGTGAAGGATACTCTAATTAGACTGATAGTCAAGGATTACAAGGTGTTTAAAATCAATGAAACCGAGAATATTGTTGAAATTTATGAAATGTTTACTAATACAGTTAGTGGACTAAGGACCTTAGGGAAAAACTATAGCAACACTGATCTCTGAAGAGATGAATTCGGGAAGATGTCTATGTGCATATCAAGAAAGGAAATCTTGGACACCCTAGACGTAACATATGAAGGTACATCTTGGGTGGGGATACTCTAATTAGACTGATAGTCAAGGATGACGTGGTGTTTAAAATGAATGAAATTGAGAATATTGTTGAAATTTATGAAATGTTTACTAATACAGTTAGTGGACTAAGGACCTTAGGGAAAACTATAGCAACACTGATCTCTTTTGAGACCTAGTTTTCCTAGACTTTTTCTTATTGGTTAATCTAACCACAAGTTGAATTCTTTTAGGTGGAATTCAAACCCTTTTACAATGTTAGAACTAAAATAAACCTATCAATTTTCCTCGGACGCTTAAGGCTAAAAGTGATGTCACACGCTAAAATCCCTCTAGCAATTTTAGAAAACCAACTCATTCACCTATTGCTAATCACAAAGTTTCTTGCAGCTCTTGATTTCGTCCACAATTCTGCACTCTCAAAAATGCCTTGAGATAAGCCTCCAAATCAACCCAAAATTGATTATAGTCATATCAAGTTCTGAAATAAGCCTCAAAGCTCCCAACCAGGCATAGAAATTATTAAAAAGAGAAAAGGTAAGGAAAATATGATGATTGTGACACTTAATTGCCTAAGAAATTAGACAAAATATGACCGAGTTATGTGTTATCATTTATCAATAAGCTTATGCCAAGGTGGTATGGAAATAATACCAAATGGCTGTAGCAGTATACTAATAGCGATACAATGGTGGTAATATAATAATGGAAGCATGGTGGTAGACGTTGATACACGCTAGCTAGGGTGGGCATTGGGTGGGTAGGGTGAATTTTGACCATAAAATGCACCCACCCGCGCTTAAACGGATTGATAATTTTTAACCCACCACCCATCCACATTTAGTCTCGAGTTGGGTCGGGCAGATGGTGGATGATTTGGGTGGGTTTGTGGGTTCACCCACATCACAATGTATATAATATAAAGGAGTCAACTTGACATGATAATAGGCGAAGAGAGTTATCTGGGGAAACAAGAAGATGAAATAGGGCGAAAAATGTCGAATTAGTTCTTAAAATGGATAGAAATTCTATTATGAAAGAGTTTTCTACGGATTGAGATGATTATCAGGTGCAAGGAACTAAGAAAAATAATTCCACAAAGGAAAGAGCAGTGATCTAGGCACAAGAATTAGAGGAAAAAATAAAGGGAAGAAGAGGGGATCGCTATTTGGAAGGTTGGCTTTGAGGTTCAAACTCCAGGAGCAGTCCTAGTTTATGTCTAACGTCTCCACTCTCCCCAGTCCCCTCTCTAGCGCCGACGACTTTGATCTTTTTGTTGTTGGGTTGAGCGGGTCACCCGCGCACCCACCCACAACCCACCCACCACCCGGCAGATGGCTCCCAGCGCAACCCGTCACTCACCCATAGACCCACCCACTTAACGAAATTCGGGTCAAATGCGGGTGGGTCGGCCCAAACCCGCAGATGATCCGCCCGCATGCCCAGCCCTACACGCTAGCATAAGAGCTCCGAAATTTATTTATCTTTCTTTTTATTATGTTCATTTTATTTTTATTTTTGGTTTTTTGGTTTTTTTTTTTTTTTTAATGAAAGAATCAGAGATTACGATCTAGGACACAGATCACCCAACAAACAACAGATAAACCACAAGTCAAGTCTCACAAATAAGCCATGGGGTCGGAGCATGGCTCCATTTATACCACTTACGAAACTATGATAGTTTCTGGAATGAAAAAGAAATAGCCAAACAACGATGGGATGATAAATAATGAGCCCCATTAGTCCTAAGAAAGTTTTATATACGAAAGGTACTCAGCTTGAAGTACCATTCTCTTTCCTCACCCAATGTCTGGCCTGTGTTTGTGAGCTCTGTGGATTCCGGTTCCTCCTGTTAGGGTTCCGACGCTTCGCAAAGCCATCAGCTCGGCCTGAAGTATTACGAGAAAAATTCCCAGAGAGAGGTGGAGCTTCTCTTGGTTCTTGATCTATGGTTTCTTCATTTGATGAAGGAGTAGGCGCTGCCAGAGGCCGTGGAAGAAACATGCCAGGCAAAACCACTATACTCTTTTTCGGTTCTATCAGGCCGTTGCATTCTTCTTGTAATTTTAGTATAGCATCAAATTTCTCTCTTCTAGTATGCTCCGACTGAGAGTCGAACACCTTCAGATTATCATCATCATTATCATCAACATCATCATCATCCTTAGGTCCATTGTTGTTCGAACTCTGATTTATCAATAAAGAAAACAGTGGAGTCTCATCACTTACGTTAGCAATGTACTAGGGTGGCTTTCTTATACCGCTAGTACGAAGGGGCCAAAATAAAGGTACTGAAAACGACCAATAACAATAATCGAAAGCCAATACCAGTCGAGAGGAATGAGTTCCAACCAAGTCAAGAACATGTTCCAAATCCTTGGCATGAAAACTCTTCCGACAAACTGGACATTTCCCCATGCTGTCATCTGTTCCTGCAGAGTTGCCAGTTCAGAGGCATATTAATGCCCCATGCTTATGTAATATGATAAACAAGTCCACTACACATATGCGAAAGGAACAAATGATAGAGAGTAACTTTTCACAACAAATTTTGGGCAATGCAATAATAGCAACTTAGGAAAACACTGCTATGGCTCCGCAGCCACCGCTCATAGCAAAACTAAAAACAAAATCCAATCCTCACCTTGGTTTCGTATAACATGTGCAACCATATAATTTCCTCACAAAATCGCATCATTATACATACCCATCTTATTTCCTGGTCTGATTCGCTGCGGCGTAGTGGCAGATGATGCACTGGTGTGCTCCTTCTGCTTTTGAAGCCAAGCCCACCATCTTATAATGCATTCACTGGGATAATAATGTACAAGGTAAAAGAATTAGATAGCAGAAACAAAAGGAACAACTTAGACTGTTAGAATGAAATACAATTACCTGTGAAAGCAATGAAAACAAGACATCAACTTCATAAATGACAAGGATTCTCCCTCTAATTTTTCTAGAACCAAAGGATATAAACACAAAGGACATTCACCGTCAGGGTGATTCATGATCGAAAGCTTCTCCACTGCTGCCTGAAATTTTACTGAAAAATGTTCAGATAATTTTTTATACATAGAGAAGAGAGTGCTCATTCATGTGATAGCAATATACTGAAATTACGGCTAACTACGATAACAGTTTACAGCTGAAGAAGACTGAGTTATCTCTCTCCATTAGTTTCTTTCAGAACGCACGGCTTAAGTTTCAAACATATGCCAACTTTGTGCAGCACCAACTACCTATGCCACCCGGCACCCAGCATAGCTAAACTACTAAATTGTAAAATAGTATTAGTAGTACCATAAAAGGCACAAGTGTCGAAAGAACAGAAAGACAATATAATGACTAATGTGATAGGTCTCTGTAAACACAAGAAGAAACTAGTGTACATATCTAGGGAAATCAAGTTCAGGTTCTACAGGGTGCAGCCTTCTCAATCAGGTGTCACATTAGCATATATGCGATGGAGATTACCTCGCAAAGTGCTACAAGCATTAAGCATGAGGTGAGCTCCTGCGCTTTGTCCTTTATACTTGTTAACAGTTCATTTTGCCTTCGTTCATCAAGGCCCTTGGACTCGATGATGCTGATACCGGGTGGTTCTTCTGGATACTTCACAAGGAAATCAACAAGATTTAGTAGTGGGTTGGATTATTTTGCAGGTCAAAGCACAGTTTCCTAGAAATCCAAAGCATGCAGCAGACTACCTGGAGGCCTGCTCTTATGCTGATCAATGCTTCCACAAACTTCAACATGAGACAATATCACAAGATTGCAACTTTAGCCCAGTCGTAGATAAATAAATTCACGACAACAAGTGCCCAGAGCATGCACCAATAAAACTGAACAATCTTGAATAGCAAATCATCAACAATTGGCACCATTAATCATCTTTAAATACAATCAATTGTGTTAAAGCACTGGTCTGGAACCAATGGCAACATTAAGAAAACCAAAAATTTGGGCCCTTGCTTCCAAGGGAGTTACCCAGATATATCCTTTAACGGGATTTACTACCCAACTCGAGGAAACTAGAGCTTGGGACTGTAATTACTCGACTGAATTGGGAGACGAATTTCTGCTAGTTACATCTAAGAATTGAAAATATGAGCTCCAGCCAAAAATCCGAGCAGAATTCTCTCAACTACCCACCAGGGCGTGACAGTATCTCGTATTGCGGGGCGTTAAAAGGTCATACACTGCAAAGATATAAGCTGCGGTAAATAATCGATTCAAAGGGTTAGGAACCTGTTGTGAAGAGATATCGGCGGTTCTGGGCTTCATGTGGAGGTGGAGATGGGGAGGGAAAGAATCAAGGACGGCGCAATCATCTCCGTAAACCGCTTGCACCGCCTCTACTTCTAGCAGAATTTCTTCCTCATCAGCCATACTTTCCAGTCTTCTACGCAGCCGAAAGGACAGATAAAGAACGACAGAAAGAGGCGGCCGGGATATTAGAAATTTGCAGTAGCTACGAACGAAAGGTGACCCGTGGGCCGTGGCTCAGACTCCCTAGGTGTTGATTCGGCAACGTACAACAAAAATATTGATGCAAATTGCAAATCTAACAAGTCATAGGTTTATACCGGCTCTGGATAGCATAACAACACCTAAGGTGTTGTTATTATAACAACAGGGGTATAAGGGTAACTGCACAATAATAACTGCACAATAATTAAATAATTGTTTTCTTTTACCTGGCATTAATTTTGAAATTCAAAAATAATAATAAAATTCATTGAAGCGCGCGTTGAGACATTTCAGTTTTCCGCTTTCCCCTTTCCCCTCTGCTCACGAACTGCTCACGAACTGCTCTCCGACGGGACGTCTCCTTCGGTCTCCCTGTTCTCGCCACCAAATTTCCATCTGCATCGAGCGATTTCGTCTGCGGCTTGTGGATTTCCTTCGCGCGATTCTGTTTCCTCCGTCGCCGAAGTGAATTTCGAGGTATGCCGGTGATTTCCTCCGATAAACTGGAACTGTCTTCTCCTCCGTCGTCAGTTTTGGTCTGCGAAGTCGCCGTTGTCGTTTGGCGTCGCCGAAGTTCCACTTGTATGGTGTTAGTTTGGCGTCGCCGTTTTCGTTTTCGTTAGCATTGTCATTGCTTGCTTCTGCTATTGAATTTACAACCTTCGTTTTCATGTTTGCCCTCTGTTACTTTCGTTTTCCAGTTTTCTGCGATGTTTTGACGCATGCAGTCTAAATTTGTTGAAGGAGACGAGGAAATTTCATAGTTGTGCGTTCTGGTTAGGTTTTGTTGGATGTTTCTTCATTTTTGTGGTGTGCTTTGATTATTTTAGGGTTTCTGGTTTCTCATGAGTCGTTTGTGGTGTTGTTTAGTAGTTCTGTTGTTTTTTTTCTATATTTTGGTGGTGCGCTTTATGTTTGGTGACAGTTAGGGTGTTTGTGGCTTGGATTGGGGCCTTTCTGGAGGGTTTTAATAAAACTATTGTGTATTTTAGGGTTTCTGGTTTCTCATGAGTCGTTTGTGGTGTTGTTTAGTAGTTCTGTTGTTTTGTTCTATATTTTGGTGGTTCGCTTTGTGTTTGGTGACAGTTAGGGTGTTTGTGGGTTGGATTGGGGCCTTTCTGGAGGGTTTTAATAAACTATTGTGTATTTTCAGGCTTCTGTTGGTGGTTCTTTTAAAAGGTTTTGTGGTTTGTGTTTCGGATTTCACAGTTTGGTTTAGAAGATTTACTGGTGTCCATTTGCAGTTGTTGTTTGTCTCCTTTACATCTGATTATTGAGTCGTTTGTGGTGGTGTTCAGAAGTTCTATTGTTTTGTTCTTTTATTTGGTGGTGCGCTTTGTGTTTGGTGACATTTAGGGTGTTTGTGGGTTGGATTGGGGCCTTTCTGGTGTATTTCCAGGGTGATGTTGGTGGTTCATTTGGAGTTGTTGTTTGTCTGCTTTAAATTTGATTATTGGATTGTTTTCATGGGTTTACAGTTTGCATTAGGCCCTTAATGGTTTGGATTTTATATGTTCTGGTATGAGATTGCTTATGTTGGTTTGTGTTTTGGTTGCTTTGTAGGCATGGCACCTGCTAAGAAACGTGCAGTAAAGGGGAAAGAAAATGAAAAAGTTCCAACACCTAAGCAAGAGAAAGATGGTGCAGTAAAGGGGAAAGAAAAAGAAAAAGTTGCAACACCTAAGCGAGAGAAAGATGGTGTTTCTCCTGTGCCTGGAAAGCCGGATAAGAGGCATCGTAGTAATACTAATCGTATTCATGCCATCATGGATGCTGACAGTACAAGTGAAGAAAAACTGCAGATGCTTGATCCTCTGGGTTTTAGGGGTGTGTCGAGGGTTAAGCTTACGAGACTCCCGGATAATTTTACTGAATGGCTTTGCAAAAGCTTTGATGTGAGTTCAAGGTCTTTCCCGCTGCTTCGGTCAGGGAAGTTTAGAATTGGAGAGGCAGATGTGGAGAGAGTCTATGGTTTGCCGCGTGGACCGTATACTGTTAAGCTGGATATGTTCAGTGCAGCCTAGAGGCACAGGTGTTGAGTTAGGGCTTTCCAATACTAAGAAAGGAAAGGCGTCATTGGCAAACGTTAAACTGGCATTGGAAGAGGAGAGGGACAATAAGAAGTGGAGGGATCTTTTTGTACTGTATGCAATGGAGGCAGATCTTTGTCCCAGTGGAAATTTGAAGATTAACCTCTCCTATGCTGGTTTTTTGCAAGATGAAATGGTTGCTGACTTCACCCAATATAATTGGTGTAAGCATGTGGCTGACCATTTTAATGACAGTATGGTTGAAGTGGTTCAATCAAAGTCAAAGTTCCCTGGTGACGTTCATCTTCTTTTTGTAAGTGAATAAATATACCCCTTTTCGAATTTTGGTTTACTGTTTCATTTATGGTTTGTTTATTGACGAATGTGGTGTGGTTGAAGATATTTATGGTTTGTTTAAGAGTTTTAATGGTTTGCTTTTGCCGCCCCCCCCTGTGTTATAATGTTTCTGGTATTGTTTTTCATTTATGGTTTCTTTATTGACGAATGTGGTGTGGTTGAAGATGTTTATGGTTTGTTTAAGAATATTTATGGTTTGCTTTACCCCCCTTTGTTATAATGTTTCTGGTATTGTTTATCATTTATGGTTTGTTTATTGACGAATGTGGTGTGGTTGAAGATGTTTATGGTTTGTTTAAGAATATTTATGGTTTGCTTTTGCCCCCCTGGTTGTGTGGTGTGTATTATAACCTTTCTGGCACAGTTTGTTTGTGGTTGCTTGACTTCTGTCTGTTTGTATATGTGGCAGATTTCGATTCTTGACCGTGTGAAGAACCCCCCTTAGCTGCCCATACCGACCTGTAGGCATAGGTCGTACAAAGTCGCAAGTGCTGCTTTTCAAGTACTGATGGACGAAGGTCATCTCACTATTGGTCATCGAGATGTAGTGGTGGAAGAACAAGCAACCTCCAGTCAACCAATGGGACGAGGACGTGTGCAGGGTTCAAAGAGGAAAAGGCCGGTTGATGATCTTGATATGGAGAGGGAAGGGGATCTTCCGAAGCTTCCCCATCTTGACCTCAACTTGGATGGTATTCATTCGGTTGAAGAAGTGAGTGATTTTTCTGTGTTATTCGTTTTATGTCTTTCTTTAGAGTACTTTCAGTGTGCTTTACAAGTATAGTGGTTTGCATTAGTTTGTTTACGGAATACTTTATTTTATTCATGTGCTGGTTAGTTGTGTTTTCTGTTGTTTGTTCTTTGGCTTGCTTTAGTATACTTGTGGTTTCTATTAAAAGAATAGTGGTTTGCATTACTTCGTTAAAGGAATATTTTATGGTACTCATCGTTTGGTAGGTGTTTTTCTGTGAGAACTCAAACATATGTGGTTTGTATAAGTGTGTTTTAGGTGTTCATTAAAAGGAATGTGAGATTCTTTAGAAGGTTTATGGTTTGCTTTTGGGCTGTTCAGTAACTTTGGCTGTTTTCGTGTTTTTGTAGGCATATCAGTTAAAGAATGACATGGAAAGTTATAAGAGGGCTTTGTTGAGGATGGCTGCTCATTACAGTTCGAGCATTGAACAAGTTGATGATCATATAAAGATGCTGGAGGGGCAGCAACCAGAGGATAGTCCTGAAGATAATGTCGATTTCACTGATAGAGTTGATGATGTTGTTGTTGCTAAGGGAACCAATGATGTCGGTTGCAATGCATCTGCTGCCAATGCTGATGATGAGACTGGTGCTAACAGTCCAAAGTCCCCGGGTCTTGATGATTTGTCAATGGAGATGGATAAGGATGGTGCTGGTAGTGTTGATGTTGTGTTGCCAGATGTTGGTCACAATGATCCTGCTGGCACTGCTAATGATGATACCTCTCCTAAGGGAGTATTAGATTCGGAGGGACTTGATGATCATCTTGATAATCTGACAATGGAGATGACACAAAAAAGTGTTGATTCTGAGAATGCTACGAAGGTGATGGAGATGGACAGCTGTGAGGAAAAGGGACAAGGTGATGATGGAGATGACAATGTTGATGGTGTTGATGCTGCTAAGTTGGATAACTTGGTTGAGAAGGTCGTAAAGGTATTTTTACTGTTTTGTGTTTGAATATTTGTGGTGTGGATTATACTGTTTTTGGTTTGTTTGTCATGTCTTTTGTAGTTGGTTGTTTTTCATTTGTTAGTAGTGTGGTTTACATATATCTGGTTTTGTTAAAAACTTTTGTGGTTTGGTTTCTGTAGTCTGCTATGGGGGATGTTTGTGAAGATGTGGTGGTTGATGAGAAAAGGAAAGAAGCTGATTCTGAGAATGCTAAGAAGGTGATGGAGATGGACAGCTGTGAGGAAAAGGGACAAGGTGGTGATGGAGATGACAATGTTGATGGTGTTGATGCTGCTAAGTTGGATAACTTGGTTGAGAAGGTCGTAAAGGTATTTTAACTGTTTTGTGTTTGAATATTTGTGGTGTGGATTATACTGTTTTTGGTTTGTTTGTCATATCTTTTGTAGTTGGTTGTTTTGCATTTGTTAGTAGTGTGGTTTACATATATCTGGTTTTGTTAAAAACTTTTGTGGTTTGGTTTCTGTAGTCTGCTATGGGGGATGTTTGTGAAGATGCGGTGGTTGATGAGAAAAGGAAAGAAGCTGATGCTGGTGAGGTGCTTGAGGGTGGTGATGGTAGTGGAGATTTAACATTGAGACAGCTAGTTATGAAGGGAAAGGTAATTTGTTGTACAATGTTTCAGTTTTGGTTTGTGTTTGTAGTGTGGTTTATCGCATTTGTGGTTTGTGTTAGTTGTTTTTAGTATTGTTTTATCTAATTTGTGGGTTGCTTTAAAAATCAGAAAAAATTTAAAGTGAAGAATGCAGCAAGCTCATCCGGTGTTGATATTGATGTGTTGAAGGGTGCTGTGTTGCGATATGCAAGGGATTCGAATAACTTGTAAGTTAATGTGTATAAATTTCATACATATGCGGTTGTTTGTATATATTTTTTTATATAGTGCTTATTAGTACTTTTCTAATGCCGACTGTTTTGTTTGTTATGGATTATGAAAAATAGGAAGGAAATCCTTTTCAGTCGTGTTGATGGATTCGATTGCTTGTATAGAAAAGACACAGAGACTTTGGCACATGAGAAATGTGTGAGTGTGAATGTTATTGACTGCTATGCTGCCTATCTGAATCGGGAGCAAGTGAGAAGAGGGCAACTGAAAAGATGGGTGTTCTATACAGGGCTGGCGGTGAGTTACATTTTCTGCTAGTTCTGTTTTGTTTTAGGGTTTTTGTGGTGTGCATTATAATACGTCTGGTTTGGTTTAAGGGTTTTGTGTTGTGCATTATAAGACGTCTGGTTTGTTTTAGGGTTTTTGTGGTGTGCATTATAATACGTCTGGTTTGTTTTAGGGTTTTTGTGGTGTGCATTTTAATACGTCTGGTTTGTTTTACTGTGTTTATGTTGTGTTCTACCTTGTAGCAAAAAGTGCAGGGGATAGTGAACAACTCTGGACCACTGCCTAATTTTTTTGAAGAGACTGATGAAATTATTACAAGTTGCAAGTGGATACCAGATGGTTTGGATTTCTCACAATGTGATTATGTATGTATTTTTTTTAGTCAGATTTGCTACATTGTTTCATGTGTGTTTTTTCTTCATTGTGCTTTTGGAGTACTGACTTGTTTTCGTTCTGCATGCAGTGGATGTTCCCCCACTGTTCTGATGACCACTACAGGATGTATGTAGTGAATCTGAAGAACAAACGGTATGATTATCTTGACAGCCTTTACCCTGACGAACTTGATACCAAGTTTCGTGCTGTTGCGGATATGGTGGTCCGCTATGCCACAGAATACATTCCTGCCTGCAGAGAAGAGCCCTTCAAATTTGAAGAATTCAAGTGGGTTAGAATGCGAGGGGTGAGACAACATGGTGGGGTTGACTGTGGTGTTTTTGCTATGAATTTTGCTGAGTTTTGGGATGGCAAACTGCATCCAGCTATGAGGAAGTGGCAAAAACAAATCAATCAGAGGCGGGATGAGATCACATTAACATTGCTGCTGAACAAGGAGAACAGTGTACTTGAAGAGGTGAAGAAGAAGAGTTTGGAGTTTGATCGCAAGGTGGACTAGCTGATTATAGCATGCATTTGCACGAACAGTTTCAGATTTCAGTGTGTTAATATGTGTTTTAGTGTGTTAATGGTGTTGATTAAGAGGATTTGTGTTCGTCGTGTATGGTGTGTATTATAAGACAAGTGGTTTGTGTTAATACATAAGTGGTTTGCTTAATGAGTGTTCTGGAAAGTTTCCATATGTTTGTGGTTTGGTTTTGTTAAGAGGTTTCGTAGTTTGTTTTCTTTCCTGTATGGTGTGGTTTGTAGTGTTTATGGTTTGGATTAGGTGGTCTGTGGTGTGGATTGTAGCGTTTTTGGGTTGGTTTAGGTGGTATCTGGGTTGTTTAACCTTGTTCGGTGTGCATTGTGGTGTTTATGGTTTGGATTACGTGGTATGTGGTGTGGATTGTGGGGTTTTTGGGTTGGTTTAGGTGGTATCTGGGTTGTATTCATCTGTATCTGTGTTCATATTTGTCTCATAGTTGTCATTGAAATCTAAAAGTTTATGACAGATAAAAAAAACACGGATAACAACAAGGAAACTAATCACTCATTGTTGCTTTTGTAACGCTTGTTGGCGGCCTGTTCATCAATTCTTTGCTTTCTAGCCCTCTCCAGCGCTACCTCAAGTCCACCTCTTGGCCTCTTCTTTGATTTCCATGAGTCTTTTCGAGCCTTGAATCCCTTCACATTGGCATATTTGTCATTTGTAGCTGAAGCACCAGCGCTTTGTGAGGGTGATGTACTGGTGGTTCCATCTGTTGAAAAAGCAATATGCAAGATACTGGTGAACATAAGTAGGGATTAAGCAATTAGTGGATTGGATTAAGATGTTTATGGTTTACATTAGATCATTAGTGGCTTGGATTAAGCAATTACTGGTGAATATAAGTAGGGATGCTAACAAGATGTGTGAAATTACCAGGTACTGTTTGCTGAGTTTCTTGAGTCTGAAGGCTTTGGAAAGCTAGTTTAGTGAGCTCTGCAATCTTCTCCTTAACCATTGAGAAGACCTTGTCATTCATTGAGACTTTTGTTGCTAGGATAACCATGCTAGCACACAGTTCTTGATACCTCCCTGCATAAGTATCTGTTGCAGCACATTCTGTTGTGTTTATTGTGAACTTCTCTCCAGATTTGGCATCTCTCGTCCATCGTGGCAGAATGTATTCCTTAGGGATAGTCAATTGCTCAATATCATCACCATTGAATCCAACCATCTCTATCTGCCTGATTACATGTCTGCACAACCAGCCTGAACTTTCAAACAAACGACATGAGCACTAGTATTTCTTCTCCTCTTTGTTCACTAACACGACTCTTTTGCCGAATCCTCCCAGTTTCTTCACTTCATAAGCCTTCATTCCATCTCTATCCATAGATTCATTCCGGAACACAAAAAAAGCAAGGCTTTCTGAATACTCCTCAAGGAAAGAACTGTAGATCTTAGTTGTGTATAATTTTGCGACTTGCTGAACAAGTGGGCTTCTGTCATACCTGTTGGAAGATGGCATACAACATACAATCATTCATAAAACATCTTGTCTACATTAATGATTTTATGGTATGTATTGTACTGTTTGTGGTGCGGATTGTGGGATTTATGGGTTATTTTAAGCCGTGTGTGGTGTGGATTGTGGTGTTTATGGGTTGTATTAGGTGGTCTGTGGTGTGGATTGTAGGGTTTTTGGGTTGGTTTAGGTGATATCTGGGTTGTTTAAGCTTTTGCGGTGTGCATTGTGGTGTTTATGGTTTGGATTAGGTTGTCTGTGGTGTGGATTGTAGGGTTTTTGGGTTGGTTTAGGTGGTATCTGGGTTGTATTCAACTGTTCTGTGGATGCATTCTACAGTATAAAAAGTTCAAATAAAGGAAGTAATACGTACATGTTGTTTGGGACTGTGTTTGCCATTTGATAATCCATGTCCATTTCGTCTGATCTTTTCCGTTCGAGCAACTTGTTGAAGTATGTGAAGAACTCAACTAGGTTGTCATCTGGTTGAAGGTAGTTTCGGAGGTTGCTGTTACAAGACTCACTCAGCTATGAGCTTCGCATACGAGCTGTGAAGTGGTCCTTAATCCATGCTGAAGACCACTGTTTTCTCACCTTGTAAATTGAATCCAACCAGTTCCTTGGATTGGTGCCTTCTTCTGGATAATATGTGTCTAGCAACCTTGACCAATTGTACTCAAATTCTTCCTCATTTTCTACTCCAAAAGTGACATATTGTAGATCTTCTAGAATGTTTGTGTTTGTGGTGTCGAGATGCTTCATTGCATTCTGCTTGATATGAAAAGTACACAAGCCATGGAATGCTTCAGGAATGACGGATCTAATCCCAGCGGCGATTGCAGCAGCTTGGTCGGTGAATATTGATGTTGGTCGGCTGCCTGACATACATTTCAAGAATGCATCGAACAACCACTTGAATGTAGCGGTTGTTTCATCATATAGGAGAGCAGCCCCGAAGATGCAAAGTGCACGATGGTGGTTGAAGCCAACAAACAAAGCTGTAAATTAAAAATAAAAAAAAGAACAACATAGAATTAAACATTGAAACAAACAAAGGCTGTCTTTTTTTATATATATGGTGTGCTTCAGGACGTTTTTAGTATGGTTTAGGAGGTTTGTGGTATGCATTGCGTAATGTTTGGTTTGCATTCAATTTCAAAATATCACAAGAAAATTATCTAGTGCAAGGAATCCTTCTTAATGCAAACCACAAACCTTCTAATGCACACCACAAATCTTATAAAACAGACCACAAACCTCACAAAGCAAACCACAACATTTGCGGAAGCAGACCAGAAACCTATTAATGCAAACCACAAACCTCACAAAGGAAACCACAAACCTCACAAAGCAAACCACAACATTTGCAAAATCCCACCAGAAACCTCCTAATGCATTATGTAATGTTTGGTATGCATTCAACTTCGAAATCTCAAGAAAATTAACTAGTGCAAGGAATACTGACCTAGTGGACGATAATTCTGGTTTGTCCTGTATGTGGTGTCGAAGCTGATCGTATCTCCGAAGCAACTGTAGTCAAACCGCATTCTTGCATCAGCCCATAATATACTTGCAATATCTTCGTTACTATCTACCTCAATTTCATAGAAGAATGATGGATTCTTGTAAGCTTCATGGCGAAAATGTTCAAGAAGTATAGTTGCTTCGCCTGGTTTCATTGATTTCTGCCTTGTCCTTGTGATATAGTTCTTCAGATCATGAGGGGTAAAAGGTACATTCTCCCTCCCCCCTGAAGTTGTGGTGAACAACTCATATGATTTCCGTAGTGAAACTCCACAATCTGCATGCACTTTTGCGACCATTGCATGCATTTCTGAGATCCCCTTGTTCGACCTCAAGAGATGTTTGAATTTTGGAGGGAGGAGATCATGGTTGTGTTCTGTTATCCACTTGTCCAGCAGCCATTCATCCTTCTCGATATCATATCTGAATTTGATTATAGCTGGGCAGCCAACTCTAGTTTCTGGTACAGCACGTTGATAAGCCTTCACATCTATTGATCCTTTATTCTTGGGATTTGACTTGCTTGTGGTCTTGTATCCTTCTTTGCTGCAGCAATACCTAGCACATCGTGCTGTTTTGGTTGGCTGTCTTTTTGTAGAACGTTTGACAGCTCCCATGTCCCTCACGCTAAAGCCAAGATCGTGAGCATAGTTCTTGTAGAATTGTTTTGCTTCCTCAATGGTTTTGAATGCCAACCCCAAACTAGTGTAGTCTGACTCGGACCTGTTTGATGTCACACCTGTAAGCAATGATGAAAGAAATGAGCACTTGATCATTTCATCTTGCGATAATTTTTGCTAGAAAAGTGAAAAGTGGTTTGGGTTGTAGTTATTCATGATGCTTTTATGACATTTATGGTTTGCATTACAGTGTATGCTTTTTTTTACAAACAGATTGCGGAATGTAACGATTAACGTTTTAATGGTGTGTATTGAAGGTGTTTTGGTGCGTTTAAGAAGTATTGTGGTTTGTTTTTAAAGTGTTTTGGTTGATTGTCTCTTTTTTACTGTGGTTTGTTTTGGGAAGAATGTGGTGTGTTTGGCGATGCTTTTGGTATCGTTTGTGGGATTTTTGTGGGCGGTTTAATCATTTCATCTTGCAATGATATTTGCTAGAAAAGTGAAAAGTGGTTTGCATTGTAGTTATTCATGATTCTTTTATAACATTTATGGTTTGCATTACAATGTGCTTTTTTTACAAACAGATTGCAGAATGTAACGATTTAGGTTTTAATGGTGTGCATTGGAGGTGTTTTGGTGCGTTTAAGAAGTATTGTGGTTTGTTTCTAAAGCGTTTTGGTTGATAGTCTTTTTTTTCCTGTGGTTTGTTTTGGGACGAATGTGGTGTGTTTGGCGATGCTTTTGGTATCGTTTGTGGGATTTTTGTGGGCGGTTTGATTGGTAGTTCTTATGATATGGTAAATGGCTTGTATAAGCGTGATTGTGGTGCTCATTGTAAGAAAACAGGAAGGATTGAGTTGAGCGTACCTTCTTCTTGTTCATTGTTGCCACTGTTGGTGGAAATAGAGGTTTCCAGCTGATATCCAACTTCTGTTGCATTGTCAGAAGATGTTGCAATTTGCAGGAGTTGTTGAGCATCTACAGAACCAACAGAAACTTCATCTACACGATTCTCGTCCATCGTCAATGTCTTAGCTGCGATCAGGAGCTTGCTCAGCCGTCGCCACCGTTGCTGTAGCTGCTGCGATCAGATCTCGTCGCCGTTGCGTTGCCGCCGTTGTTGTAGCTGTTGCGATCAGATCTCGTCGCCGTTGCTGTAGCTGCTGCGATCAGATCTCGTCGCCGTTGCTGTAGCTGCTGCGATCAGATCTCGTCGCCGCCGTTGCTGTAGCTGCTGCGATCAGATCTCGTCGCCGCCGTTGCTGTAGCTGCTGCGATCAGGATCTCGTCGCCGCCGTTGCTGTAGCTGCTGCGATCAGGCTCTCGTCGCCGCCGTTGCGTCGCCGTCGTTGCTGTAGCTGCTGCGATCAGGCTCTCGTCGCCGCCGTTGCGTCGCCGTCGTTGCTGTAGCTGCTGCGATCAGGCTCTCGTCGCCGCCGTTGCGTCGCCGTCGTTGCTGTAGCTGCTGCGATCAGGCTCTCGTCGCTGCCGTTGCAGTAGTTGCGTTGCTTCGATGAGGATTCGTCGCCCTCGTTCAGCCTCGGCGCCGCGCGATTGGACAGAGAAAGAAACGGAGAGAGAAACGAGCTGGAAATTTTCGGACAAAAGGAACTGCTAATTTTTGGTAGGACAAAAATGCCCTTCCTTTGTATTTTACCCTAGTCAACGCATGAATTTCAAAAGTATGCAGAATGGTGGGTTCCTATTGGTCCACCTATGTTGTTGTTACTATAACAACAAATATGGTGTTGTCACCATATCCGCTCCCGGTTTATACCGTTGATCGGCCTACAATCTTCTTATTCATTGTGCAGGTTTAACAAAATATATACAAAATCATTAATTATGGTGGTTATACCGGTTAAGAGTGAGTACCTGAATGGTTAATTGGCGGTTTGACATCAATCCACATGTAAATAACTCGAATTGCGGTGATTGAGTTAGTGATGTGGGTGGATAGTGAATGATATATCTCCTACCCGAATTTATGTGAGTTGGTGGTGAGTGGATTGTAGGTAACCCTAATACATAGCATCATATTCTCACATGACAAATAATTGTTTCTTGTTTATACCATAGTTAGTAAAATACGATACAGGTAAGTTACGTATAAAATACATACGGGTAGTTTACTTCGTCTCCAAACTAATGATATATGTTTAATAGTACGTCAATAATTATAAAGGGTTAGACTGGTGTACTCCATGAGTATATTATACTCCAGGTACTCTAGTGAGATATATCTATCTGGACCACGAATTAAATCGAGTTTGGGGTATGATACTATACCCTAACCTTTCATGGATAAACCCCAGACCCCGATTCTCTAAACTCAAAGCCGAAGTTCAATTTAATCAAAAATATTAATTGACCGTTGAAATTGGTTGGGGCTCTAAAAAGGAAATATAATGGTCATATCACATGGAGTACGGTATACTTCTATATAATTATTTATTTTACCAATAAATTCATATTAAATAATAGTTCTGTTAGCAATTTAATTCATTAAATACGAATATTAAATGTGTTGACCCAATATTTGGACAAGTATGGGCTTAAGGCCCACAGTCGCCATAAGGCCATAGTAAATAGCAAGGGTAAAGAACTTACCGACAGAGCTAAGTGATCATCAGGTCGACGCAATGCCCAGAACGCTCTATGCGGGACGTCAAACAAGAGTGCCCGACGGGAATAACTAATGGTTATTTCAGCTGACGAAAGGCAAGAGGACGCCTGACAAGCTTATGTCACACCACATGACGCCCTGGATGCCTATAAATACTCATCGACCACTTTGGCAGGAGATTAGTGGAATTCTCTCTCAACATGATTTCTTCATTCATTCCCTCTCTAACTGAAGCTTCAGAGAAGGTCAGGGCAACTTTCTTGCAAGATCTTGGAGACCGCATGCCGGAGTTGTCTTTGTTCTTTATCACTGATCGCCCGGAACAGTCTATGTGCCATCATTTTTGGCGCCCACCATGGGACAGAGCAAGACAAAACAATGGAAGGAAACTCTAAGACTTCGGAGAAAGGCGTTACCGATCATAGAAATATCAGTAGAATTGAGCCCGTGTGTAACATCCCGAACCTTTTCCCGACGAAGATATTGTCCGCTTTGGGCCTCGACCCTCATGGTTTTTGACTTGGGGTGCAATTCAAGGTGACTTCCCATAAGGTCACCCATCCTTGTTGTACTCCACTGAGCACGTTTAACTTCGGAGTTCTCACAAGAACTCCTCCATTTCACCCCAAAACGCGTCTTGCTTGTTAAAGTCGGTTTCTTACTTATGAACCATGGATCTCTCCCATGCTTTGTCGATGTGGGATTCGTCTAAGGTGTTACATACCCCCCCCCCCCCCGGGGGACTAAACGCCCTCGTTGAGGTTTACCCCACCATAGTTCAAGAGGGACGCGGAGAGGCTCTCATACCACTTGTAACATCCCGAAACTTTTCCCAACGAAGATATTGTCCGCTTTGGGCCTCATGGATTTGGAAAACGAAGGTTTTGGCCAAAACCTGGGTTTTCCAAAACCATGGATATACAATGGATTTTGTCCATTTTGGTTTTGAAATAATCAATTGTTTGAATGTGGGATTTGATGATGGATTCTTCTCAATTATTTTATATCTGAAAAGGGTTAATTAACCTCACTGCCCTTACTTTAACTCATAAGGTATGAAATCCTTCTCAAGACAATCTGGTTTATCGATTCGTCTCTTCTGTCTGTGGATCTTTCAGCTTCTTCTGACCGAGAGCTACTCTCATCGCTCGGCTTTGCATAAGAGATTCTGGTGTTTTGTACTTTGACAGGCTGGTTCTTGTTAGTCTAGTTTGGTACCACCTGCGCTTCTTCTCAACTTGCAGCAAAACTGGCATATGAAGCACTAATCAAGCAAACATACAAACATCCATCAGATTACATTTCATATCCATAAGTTGTCAACCAAACATACAAACCTACTTTACAAAATACACATATTGTAATGACCGGGAAACTTCCAAAAGCAAAATACTTCGACCTCTTACTATCACTTGTGCATGCTAACTCGTACATGTCAGCTTTGCATCAGAGATCCGAGTTTCCCAACCATTCTACATGCGTTCTTTACAAAATAGAATCACTACATGAGTTCACAAATACTGTCCAAATTCCCTACCATTCTACCGTTGTTCTTTACAAAATAACAGCACTACATTAGTTCAATTTTTGTCAACATAGAAAGTTTTGAATAAAGTACTTGAGATCCTCCTCATTGTCGAGAGCGTAGAAAAATCTTGCCTTGTGATCATTCTCGACCAAGGCCATCGCAGCATCCAGAACCTGGCAACGTCCCATTCCTTCTATTTTTTTTATCTCATTTATCAATGCAGATTCCTTTCCGATATCTTTCTCGAGGTCTTCTAAAATGGTGCCAAGAGTATCAAGTGCCTTGGATATCACATGCTTCAACCCACACAGTTCCTCAGCAACAGCTGCAATGCCGCATTAGTCTTATTATTTACCTTCTTAGCCCTTTTCTTCATGGTTGTGTCACTGCATCCTTCTGCTGGAGGAATCACTGTCTAAGATGTAGGAATCACTGTTGCCCTTAGGGACATCTCAATGCCTTCATTGATCATGTCCTCCATGAATCTATCGACACTCGGAGTCTAAATGCCATCCAAGTTCACGAATATTGGTTCATCAATTACAGGAGAGGTAACATCATCAGTTAGACCAACTATCCTCCTTCCATTTGCAGTTCCAACCTTCCCAAACACTTTCAACAGTTCATCATAGTATGGAAATGGTTTTGGTTCAGTTTTTTGCAATTAGGGAACATCTACATTTCCATATACAATAAAACTTGTTGTTGGCAGAAAAAAGCTCCAGGTTCTTGAAAAATTGCAGAAGTAATTACAGCTAGTTACCTTTATCAGAGCATCAAACACATCATCATCCAGCTTTGGGGTCTTCGTTACATCATTCCACCCACAATCACTCTGATTACGAATCAGGTGTACAACATGGAAGTCCTTCTTCAGCTTCTTGTGCCTACTTCGAAGGTGTGGTTCAACCCTCACACCACATTCGGTCTTCCTCTCAAGCATCATGCTCTCTAGCTCGGCAAAGTACCATTCTTGAAAGACCCATTTGCGATTTGATGCCTCTGAACTAAGGGGCTCGTCCCACTGGAAATAAGCGGCTGGAGGCTGAATTCCCCCTTCATTTATCACATGCTTTCTTTTCTTTGCCATTCTCTAGGCATGACACATTAAAGTAGTACTCCAACACAATAGGGTGACAAAGCAGAAATATCCAGAAACATGTATTAAGAAACCAACATATGAAGGAACATTCAGAACTTGTTCATGTTAATTAAAAACCAGCATTGAATGGTTGATTACTGTCTAGCCGAAGCATACATCACTTAACAAAAGCATACATCACATAACAAAGCAAATCTGACTTAACAAAAAACATAACTGAAGGAACATCCTTTGTTCATATTAATACAAATGCATCGAACAAGAAAATAGACAACAAATATTATGAAGCCTAAGCTAGTTCATTGTCGCTCCTTTCTGCCACATCTATACTGCTTTCCCATCCCTAAACTGAGACCAATTTTGTGAAGGATTAACTCCGGAGAACGTATCAATTTCTTCCAAAATTGCTAAAGGATGTTGCTCGGGGTCTTTGTCCCTATAATCTCTTTCAAATGTGTCAACCACTTGCTTTATCTTAATAAAAGTGTGCAGCAAGCAACATGCATTTATTAATAAGGTAAAACCCTCGGGGGAGAACCAACTGTATCTCTTAAAATTGCCCATCGCATTTTCAGAATTCCAAATATCCTCTCAACCACGTTTCTTGCAATGGCATGCTTCATATTGAAGTACTATTCAGCTGTTAATGACCTATTACCTCCTCCCCACTCTTTCAATTGATACCTTTGACCCCGGTATGGAGCTAAAAGCCCTTAACTGTTGCTATATCCGGCATCTACCAAGTAGTATTTTCCTGGAAAATGAAAAAAATAATGGGTAAGAACTTATGACAAAAAGTAGGATCTGTTTTCAACAACTCTTTGAGTTCATAACTTGTCTATTTAATTCTAAAAGTCATCATTACCTTTCTCAACACGTAGCCTATTTTCCCTAGCGAATGTATCTCTAAGAACCTTTTCCATCGTGGGCTGAACCCTCCCATCCAGCTAAGCAGTATATAAACTCGAGATTCAAGTTGCACACTCCCATACATTCATTGAAATGTGCCCCTCCCGATCTCGATACCTAGGCCGATCTTCTGTCCTAACATCGCAGCCTCACATGTGTTCCGTCTAGTGCCCCTTAGCAACCCTAAACAACAAAAAATGGATTCTTAATATAGTTATTGCAACTGACCATACAAGTTAGTTAGAGGAATTTCCAAGAATTTATCACCTTGAAGTGTTTCCACTTAGCATCGGTACAATTTTCTGGTATAGCTTATGGTCGTCAGGTAAAAGAGGATGCAATCGAAGGATTGCACGGAGGACCCTATGGATAACATTGGAAATTGTTTGCGCCGAGTGACAAAAGTCGACTTGAAGTGTTCGGTTCTTCTTGTTGTGTCCGATCGTAACTAAGAACATCATAACCATCTCATCTATAGCTACATCATCGGAATATTTTAACCCCCCCCCCCCCTTGGCTGACAAGTAGTTGACACAACTTTCTAAACATTCTACGATCCATCCTTATACTATCAATGCAACGAACATCGGATAGCTCAAGTACCCTTCTCATATAGCGCATTCTGTCATGTTGATTGTCAAATATGTTGTCCAAGGGTGTGTTCCGAGGTCTAGACTCTAATCTTTTCCTCATTAATAGTTCAAAAACCCGAATAAGCAAAGATACATAAATAAGCAACAAAGGTTAAAACAAATCCAATTGCCTTCACAGTGTTTCGCTTCTGCACCTTATTCGAAATCCTTCTCAATCTAGCAAATAGCCTTTGCATAAAAAATGTACGCACATAATAAGTTTCACACTTCATGATAAATCACAAATATTCAACTCAATCAATGCAATTGTAACCCAATTCTTATACCTAAAACAGCACGTTGTGCTTCTATTTGGTTATGCTGCAGTTTAGGATTTTAGTTGGTAACACTTTTAATTATATAGAGAATTCACATATACAAACTTTCACCATTCACCATTTACACTTCGTGTTATATTCAAACATCATTAATCATAAAGAAATCACTTTCCACTCATTTACAACAAACACAATCAGTAGTGTATCATGGACTTCATGTATACAAACTTTCACCATTCACATACACAATTAGTTAGCACCACCTCTGGAGAATGAATAACACAACAGAAGTTGCAAAATCAGAAAGTAAGCAGAAGAAGAAAAACAAAAAAGAATCAGCTTCTATGTGAGAGAGATCGTGGACAAGATGGAGAATTGAATAATCTGGATAGAGCTTTCATGAATGGGAGGAGTAGAAGATTCAGTGATAGAAATCACAATTACATTGACTCACAGAAACAAGAACCAACAAATTCATATTTTTGGTTCTAGGGTTCATTGTAGAAGACATGCACAGTTGAGAAAGAAGGGAGAAAGCCACATACCTTGTTGCAGCGACGAACTACTACTGAATATGACGAGGTATTTGGCTAGAATTCTGATGAAGTCGTCTTCTCTCAAAGCGGGGAGCTTCTTCGATCAATCGCCCACAGCAAGCCTTCCTACGTTCCCACTTTCCAGGGATGCACCACTCTCTTTCCTTCGTATTTGGGGGAATTAGATAGAGCAAAGGCCAAAGGCCAATCTTGGCATTTGTAATCAATATGGGGATAGGAAAGTAATTAAACATGATGGACTTCTATCCATCACCAAAAAACCACCTCTGGAGCTTGAACTTGCAAAATTTGTGGGCCCACAAATTTTGCCCCTAAAAGTGTATGGCCCCCATGGACTTGATCCCCCTAAATCACTCAAGTAAGCAATAGAATTTTTCCTAAGTACATGAAGCGGTGAATTTAGAGCCCAAATCCATCACAAACTCCTTAAATCAAACGACCAGAAGACCGCATAAAGAGGCACGAGGAACAAATATCAAACTTACTGATTGATTCATTCCGTACAAATCATTGGCAATAATTAGCACATTTAAATAACTTTCCCATCCTAGGCCAAGTTTAACGTAGAATGGCGTTATCATATAGTAGCAATCTAGGCCAGTACCCTAGCCTACTTCCCACGTTGTTGTTATCTAGCCGATCTGTCTAAGGGTTTTTTATGGAAGATTCAAGCGAAATAACTAATAGAGAGAACAAATAAGGATAAAAGTAGGTACTTTGGGGAACTATTCCTCTCCCTAGCCTAGGTCTACTATGCAATGTATAAATAAGTTGGGTTTAGCGAATGTGGTGAGTGAGCTCTTTTCCATGGGCTTTTGTGGTTCCCCACACGCCTTCGAGTATGACTCCCCTAAACCCCCGTTATTCACCTCGATCTAGGCTATCGTATCTGGGGCATTAAGAACATATCTCTTTCAATGGGTACTACCCACCCTCCACACCGAGGTTTCATACCGAGTTCTCTCTAGGAAGCCATTCCTATGGCAGGGGTACAGTCGCCTCGTCCACCATAAGATCCTATCCATTCATCTAACCTAATTTTCTTGATGGCGCATACCTGTCTAACACTAAAACTTCATACCCATCGTAGAAGCTCAAGTAGGTTAGTAGAGAAGATTAGGGCGACTTACCAAAACACAATCAAAGCTAGAAAACATTCAAATCAACTAGATAAACACATTCATTCATTAAAACCCTAAAATATCCATTCATTACATAGTAATGCTAAAACTAGGGTTTGGGGTTTAGAACCCCTAGTACCTTAGAAGACTACTCCATAAAAGAGGGAAGAGGATAAATCGAAGAAATTGGGGAAGACTTGATGTTGAGGAAGGTGGCTCCTCTCTTCTAGCTCCTCCTCCTTCTTCTCCTCTTCTCCTTCCTTCAGCTTCTCTCTCTTCTCTCTCTCTAACCAAAAATTTCTATCTCAAAATCAGCTCTCTTTAATGGGGGAAGAGGGTCTTCTATTTATAGCCTCCACGGGAAGGGGAAGTTCACGTCCAGGCAGTGTGAAGATCGCGGTCGCGATTTGCCGACGTCGTCGTTAGGCCTTCAGACGCGAGGGATTTGTGGGCTGACTTCTCGGTTGCGATCCGTGAAGCGCAACTGCGAACTTACTCGCGGTCAGGGTGAACTGTGGCCATGATCAGACTGGGGAAATTCTCTGCTTCTCCTCGGCTGGCTTCTTCATGAAGTTCGTGCCCGGAGCCTCCTGATTCGCAGCCGCAATCTTGGGCTCTCATGCCGTGATCTTCACCTTGAATTCGCAATCTATGTTCTCTGTCGTGATCGCCATCTACAGGCCCTGATCATCTGCCTTCTGCCCATTTTATTATACTTGTGTCCCTTTTTGTACTTAATTTGCATGTATTGTCACATAAAATCAAATAGGAACGTAATAGGGATGTAATTGACGCTATTCTAACGATTATGCACCTGAATCAGCATGAAATAAACCTAAACATGAAGGGTAAATTATACCAATTTGGATGTTATCAAACTCCCCCACACTTAGGCGTTTGCTTGTCACCAAGCAAACCTACTCAAACCAATGCAACTTGATAAACAAATCAAGGTGGGTTGCACTCTAGTTCTTCATTTCGTAAAGAAGAGTAGACGGAGACGAGAAAACATTACTATCATCTTACTATGCACGCACAAACTCTTGGGTGAGGACCATACTTACTACCTTAGGCCGAACATTCAAGGTGTGCACCAGGGGACTTCTCAATCATCAACTAAGCACAGGAACTCTTGAGGGTGCTCTTTATTCTTTCTTTCAATTTAGGAGTTTTCGTTTATTGGTCTCCTTTTTATAATTTGACGCGCATTGCACCAATCGTTTTGATTCTGGTATAAATGCACACATTTTACCCCTCATTTCTTGATAGTTTGGCTTTGCATTTCATCATCCCTGGACATATTTCACGCTAGTTTGTGCTTGTTTAGCTATATTTCAGGTCCTAGCACGTGTGGGAAGGTCGAGGACGGGTTTCTAGACGATTGGAGGTCGAAAAGAGCAAAAATTGAAGAAAAGTCCAAAGTGACTGTGACAATTGCGTCCGGAGACGGTGAAGCGCGGAGGGTCGAGAGCCATTTGCAGTTTCACCGGACTCAAGCCAGTTCACGATCGTATGAACGTGAACTCCAGCCCTAGACCGTGAAGTGCCTTAGTAAAGCGGTGCGTTTTGGCCCAAGATCACGGTCCCCGCCTTAAGTTCACGGCCGTGAACTGGGATCGTGATTTGAGCCCAACCTGGGTATAAAAGGGGAGTTGAGTTGAATGAGAAAGATGAGCTTTTCTAGGGTTTAGTTTTCAGAATAAAGGAGGGTTTCTAGTGAGAGATCAGGGTTTCCTCTTCTTTTCTAGAGAGAGAAATTGTCATTCAAAGGAGGAAGAAGGAGATTGGGCTTGCCCTAAGCTAGAGGAGTGAAGATTCTTACCTCTCAAGGGAGATTCAAGCAAAGAAAAAGGAAGATTGTCAACTCTTCATGGTTCTTTCTCTCTTTTTTCTTTTTTCCCTTTGCCTAGCTATGGAATAGCCTACCTATTCACTTGGGTGTTGTGATATATTGTATTAATTGAATGATTTGTGTGTGGGTTTGTGTTTAATGCAAAGTTTGAGGTATTTTCATGATGTTTGGGTTGTGTTCTTCATCTGTCATTACTATGCCAATTTGACCTAGGTAGAGGGAATTCCCATTTTTCTTAGGAGGCTTTGTGATAACTCAATAGTTACACATGTTTTTGTCCACCATTCTTATACTGTTTGAGCCTCGTCTCTCGTGTTTTAGGCCGATTCACGCTAGGTTGTTCTTGTTTGTGATATTTCAGGTCCTAGTACGTGGATGAATGTTTGGGCACCAGTTCGGGGTCGATTGGACGAAGTTGGGAAGTTTGACAGAAAGCTGAGGATGTTACGCAGCCATACGATAATTCCGCACGGCCGTGCGAGTTGGCCGTGCAAGGCCGTTTACAAGGCTGACACGCTACGACACAACACCAAACTACGACCAAGTATAATCGCAGTCCGGAAATACAGAATAGTGGCAAGTTCAATTTGTTAACCCCGGGTCTAGATCTACTGCCTACTCCGTGAATATCAATTATCTAGAGGGACTAAATTTAGTGAGAGTGATTGTAAACAAAAGCAGTAAGAAAGCAGGAAATTGTTTTGTTTTCGAAAGCAAGGGGAGAGTCAATTGGGAATGAGTCCCCATAGTTCCTTAATTAGGTCCAAGTTCTAATTTCCTTTGGTTGATTTACTGTTGATTAAACTGCGGAAGATCCGATAGTAGCTTGGAATCTCATAAGCTGACCAAGCCCTCTCAGACAGACTACCCGGCAGGTGACTAGCCTTCACCGGGATAAACTGCTAAGGCAGTTAACACAAAACTCCACTACTGGAATTGGATTCCAGTACAAAGAGTGAATCGATTAACTCTCGTATAATCAATTCACTACTACCCGGCAGGTGACTAGCCTTCACCGCGTTTCATGGTTTCACAAGGGCAGACTGGGAATTACACGACCGTATGGTCTGGCCATGTGAACGGGCAGAGCTGAGTTTTACCCAAATTTCTAGTCTTCAAGAGGGAATGGAGTTTTCAGAGCAAAAATAGAGCTTTAGAGAGAGAAAGGACAAAGAATAAGCTCTAGGATCGACTTTGGAGCTGTGTTTCACCCCTCAAGATAGGATTTCAACCTTGGAGTGACAATTTACATCCTAGAGCACATCATATACATCATTATGAGCATGATTACTCCGATTTCTGTTTTCCATTCTCTCTCTATGGAGTAAACCTTTCTCTCACTTGGGTATGAAGAACCCTAGTTCCATGTGTTAGGAATCTTAATTGTAATGACTTTTGGAATGATATACTGATTGGTTTTAATCTATTGAAGTGTATTTATTGAGTCAATTGAATCCTAATCAACTTCTCTTGATTTCTACTTCAACCTATCATAGATAGAATCTGATTAGGTTGCTAGAGTGTCTTCAATCGATAGGAGTGAATTGATTGTACGAGAGTCGGTCAATTCACTGCTTTGTACTGGAATCCAATTCCAATAGTGGAGTTATGTGTGAATTGCCTTAGCATCCTATTCCAGTAAAGGCTAGTCGTCTGCCAGATATTTTGTCTAAGAGGGATTGGTCAGCTAAAGAGATTCCAAGGTACTTTCGGATCTTCCGCAGTATAATCAACAGTAATCAACCAAAGGGAATTACAACTTGAACCTAACTAAGGAGCTATGGGGACTCATTCCCGAGTGACTCTTCTTCTGCTAAGTAAACCGAACAATTTACTGATTTCTTTCTGCTTTAGATTAGAATCACAATCACTCAACTCTTACTGCTAGATAATAGAGTTTCACAGATTAGGCAGTAGTAGATCTAGACCCCGGGTTGATAAATAAAGCTTACCCACTATTTTGCATTTTCATTCATTGGTTAAACTTGGCCATTGTTTGGTGTCGTGTTATAGCGTGTAAAGTTTTTGGCGTGTCTGCATCGACTACCGGAGCCTAAACGAGGCCACCAGGAAGGACCATTTCCCGCTTTCTTTCATTGATTGATGCTAGAGAGGTTGGCGGGACATGCGTTCTACTGTTTTCTGTGCGGCATGTCTAGATATTTCCAGATCCCGATTGAACTGGAGGATCAGGCTAAGACCACCTTCACCTGCCCATTTGGTACATTTGCGTACCGAAGGATTCCATTTGGGCTCTATAATGGACCGACAACCTTCTAGAGGTGTATGTTGGCGATCTTCGACCGACTGGTTGGAAAGATCATGGAAGTCTTCATGGATGAGTTCTCGGTTTATGGAGACTCCTTCTCCCACTATCTTCATAACCTTGAGCTTGTCCCGAAGAGGTGCGAGGAGACTAATTTGGCACTCAGCTGGGAGAATGTCATTTTATGATTCGTGAGGGGATTGTTCTCGGGCACAAGTTCTCCAAGCAGGGAATTGAGGTGGATCACACGAAGATTGAGACGATCAGCAAGCTGCCTCCTCCCGTTTCTGTGAAGGTAATCCGTAGTTTTCTGGGTCATGCAGTTTTCTACGGGATGTTCATTAAGGACTTCTCAAAGATTGCCTTGTCATTAATAAAGCTGCTCGAGAAGGATGCACCCTTTCATTTCACTCTAGAGTGCACACCTGCATTCAAGGCCTTGAAGGAGAAGCTTACACATGCACCCATCATGTTGACTCCTGATTGGTCTCTCCCCTTTGAGCTGATATGCGATGCGATGACTACGCAGTCAGAGCTGTTCTGGGTCAGAGACGCGAGAAACACTTTCAGCCCATCTACTACGAGTCGAAGACCTTGAACAATGCGAAGGAGAACTACACCACCACTGAGAATGGCAGCTCGCCGTGGTGTATGCCTTCGATAAGTTCCGACCATATTTGGTGCTCTCTCATGTGGTGGTCTACACAGATCACTTTGTTATCCTCTATTTGATGAGCAATGTCAATATTAAGCCTAGGCTCATTTGTTGGATCCTGTTTTGGCAGGATTCAACATCGAGATCCGGGATAAGAAGGGAGACAAGAATTTTGCTGCGGATCATCTTTCGCGGTTGGAAGCTCCTCCAGTGGACAACTTCGTTGAAGATATCAACGACTCTTTCCCGGGTGAGCGATTGCTGGCGCTGTGCTTGGTGGAGAACGTCACCCCTTGGTACTCTGACTTTGCTAATTATCTGGTGGGCAATCAGTTGCCTAAGGGGATGGCTACTCATGCCGAGTGGAAGTTCTACTCCGACCTGAAGCATTACTTCTGGGAGGATCCTTACCTCTTCAGGATCGGAGCAGTTGGCGTGATCCGAAACTATGTCATGGAGCACGAGATGGGAGGCATCTTATCTCAATGCCACGAGGGACCCATAGGCGTTCATCATAGCGGAAACCGAACAACGAGGAAGGTGTTGCAGTCGGGCTTCTAATGGCCCTCGTTCTTCAAGGATGCTGATGCCTTCGCACGACCGTGCGACCGCTACCAGAGGTCAAGTAACATTTCTTCCCGGGATGAGATGCCCTAGCATATCTCTATTGTTTGTGAAATTTTTTTATGTTTAGGGCATCACTTTCATGGGCCCTTTCCCTCCATAATTTGGTAATCTTTATATCCTGGTTGCGGTGGACTAAGTCTCGAGGTGGGTAGAAGCTCAAGCCATGCCCACCAATGATGCAAGACAGGTATGTTCATTTCTGAAGCAACTATTCTCCCGGTTTGAGACACCTCGAGCCATCATAGCGATAGAGGAACTCATTTTTAAGGGAATTCGCTAAACTCCTCTCTTGTTATGATGTTAAGCATCTAGTGTCAGTGGCTTACCATCCATAGACGAATGGTCATGCCGAGCTGACGAGCTAGGAGCTTAAGAGAATAAGTGAAAAGACGGTGGACAGTCCCGCAAGAATTGGTCTACCAAGCTCAATGATGCTCTCTTGGCATATTGGACAGCCTATAAGATGCCGATTGGTACTTCACTGTATCGGTGTGTCTATGGCAAGGCTTGTCATTTGCCGGTTGAGTTAGAGCATAAGGCCTTATGGGCCCTTAAGCTGCTAAACCTAGATTGAGTGTTGTTGGTACTGACATAAGCTGCAGCTGCTGGAGTTGGAGGAATGGCGTTACCACGTCTATGAGAATACCTGGCTCTACAAGGAGCGAGTGAAGCGTCTTCACGACGCTCGTTTGAAGGGCCCGAAAGAGTTTTAGGTCGGTGATTGCGTGTTGCTCTATAATGCACGCATGAAACTCTTCCCAAGCAAGCTGCGTTTAAGATGTTCGGGACCATTCACGATCACCTAGGTGTTCCCAAATGGCGCGATGGAGATCAGCAATGCTCACACTAAGTCGTTTAAGGTGAACGACTACCCCCTGAAATGGTATCTGGGATGTGATGTGGAACGCGCAGAGCTGCTGATCAAGCTCGAGGACCCCTAGTTCCTCATTATGTGTCCAGCTAAAAGACGGTAAAGAAGCGCTTGTGGGGAGGCAACCCCACCACGGTTTGCATATCTTTTCCTTTCCCCTTTATTTTTTCGTTTTTGAGTCGTGTCGTGTGTGTCGAAGGGGCTGGATGTCTCATTTTCGTGGAAATTGTGAAATCGGAGTTGTTGGGGTTGTTGCACGGCCAAGCAAAGTTTCACACGGCCGGGTAAATCCCAGCCTTGGCCATGTGAACTTTCTGGAAATCTCGCACGAGCAAGAGGTACCCCGCGCACGGCCGTGTGGAATCATCAGTCTGCCCGTACAAAAATGTTTGTCTCGTACGACCAAGTTCGGGGTTTGCACGGTCGTGCGGCTTGCCTGTGCAGCAACCCAGATTGCCTATAAAAGAGGCGCACGACCGTGTAGTTCATTTGTGCACCCTTCTCTCGCCAAAATCCTCTCCCTTTGCTGGAAACCCGCGTTTTTTTCACACTTTTCGTTTCCGGCCATTTTGGGTTGTTTTTAGCGAATCCACCCTAAATCCCAATCTTTCCTCCACCTCGCTGGTCTCTCCCTTCGTTTTGGGGAAGTTTGGGTTGGTTTTGTGTCACCAAAGGCGATTTTTGGCTAGTCTCTAACGAGCACTTCCGGGCAAAATTTTGGCAATCCATTGCTTCCTTTTCCTTCCCCTACACCTCTACTTGCGTCTCCAGGTTTGATTTTTCCATTTACCTTGTGAATTATGGATAATTGGGTGATAGGGTGTTTAGGTAGAGAATCGAATTGCATGCATGAATTGGTAGAATTTGACCGAGGGAAAGGCTAGTTGTGTGTACTAGGCATGTTGTGGATTGTGGTGCTTGATTGATTGGACATTTGTGTGGTGATTTTGCCCACTTTTCGTGCAAATTTTATTCTCGCACACAAGGTGTTCGATAAAATGCATGTTTTCATACCCTTTTGTGAGGGCATTTGGTGGCCTTAATGACATGCTATGAGTGTATGCTTGGTATGGTAGCGAACCTCGTGTTACCTATTTTCAGGTATGGCGACACCCTCATCTTGATTGTGCTTCGTTGGTTGAGTGTTTCCTTTGTGAACTGATGACACATAAAATATACATGTTTCACCAACACATTTATATTCTAAAATGACCTAAATTCTACTAAGTTCAGTTGTTTTTCCTGTTTTACGCTTGGTTTTGTGTGTTTTGATGTTTCAGGATATTTGAATCTAACTATGATATAAAATGAGAAATGATGGTCTGATTATGGATTTAGCGGAATGAGAGATAATTTGGTCTCGCAAATGCATGGCATGGTGCGGCGCCTTCAGCAGTCGCTGAACTCTGGGCAACCGCTCACTTATCAACTCTCGCGCTTGGTCCATTATTGTGAAGCAAGTTGGTCAAATTGAATGGACATTGCTGTGGGATGCAAGCAGCTGAAGTATTTTGGGATTCTCGTGCATGACATGGTGGGAAGTTATTAGCTGGTCAATTTATTGGTAGCAAGCTGGAGAATTAAATGGACAAGCGGCTCAAGCAAATAGCTTATAATTGTCTCATACATGCAGTGACGGATCAAGAAATTTCATCAAGGGTATTCACCTATAGACCAAAACATCTAAGGGTTGTCAAATACTTTCGAATCCAAATACTACCATCACTAAAATAAAATTTTCCACAAGTTTTTTGCTCAAATTTTGGGTTTAAGGTTTGCCAATTGACAAACCATTCTCCCATGTAGGTCCGCCCCTGCGTACATGAATGAAATCTACCAGCTGTCTAAGCAAGTAGCTAGTTATGTGGCACTCTCGCCAAGTGCACATTGGAATTGAATGCTCCCGGGCCCAAGCGGTTCAAGCACAGGTCATGGGCAAGCAAGCAGCTGGGTTTTGTCGAGGAATTTAAAGCAAGCACTTGGGGTAGTTGCCCAAATGGAGGAGCAAGTTGCTGAAAAATAAACAAAGGTCAAGTTTGTACTATAAATAGAAGGAGAGGGTTATGTTGAAAGACTTCCTACACACACACTATAGACACTACTTTGAGACTTTTGTATTTTTTCTTGTGTGAAGTTAGCCGAAACTCTGTCCATTTTGATTCCAAATTCTTGTTATTTCTTTTCATTTCGTTAATTTTATCTCGTATTTCATCCATCGTGGTTCTCATGTTCGTATTCGTATTTGGGAATACCGTTGTATATTGCGTTATTGAGATTATCAAAGTAAGCTTCTATTCTGTGGGGGTTTTGATAATCATTTGTGGTGGTAGATTGGTCGGTTTCCACCATTTTTGCCCAGCGATTATTCCCCCGTATGAAGTTTGCTAGGTGTAGTCAATTAACTCAATATATATACCGTATTCTCGACCCCTCCGACTTCGTCGTCGTCATCATCACGGTAATGTTCTCAACCTTCATATTTTTAAATCTCATCAAGTCCGGCTAATCTTCTAGTTGTTACGGATTTGATGAACCCTAATATGTTTTACATGGATTTAGTGGTATCTTTGATATAGACGTGTTGTTCTCGTTCTTACGATCTTTTCTCGACTTATCATGTGCAAGTATCAATAGTACGCATCTATTGTATATTTTTTCTGATACATATAAATGAGACTGTGAGGTAATTTTGCGTGTTAGATCTCTCGTGAAAAGAAGGAATGGACCGGAGCCACCGGCAATGGGGTCACGTAGTTCCTCTGGATTAGCTTAAAACCTAATACAAAAATTCACAAATCTGGTTAATGCTTTGGTTTAAGAGTCTTGTAAGCTACGGTTTCACTTGATTCTTAAGTCGAAAGGGTGTTAATACATGTGCAAACGGGTTAGACTAAATTTGGAATTTTCACGGTCTAAGATATGAACATTCATCTATGTTAAATTCAACTTGTCTGTAAAATGCATATTAGGGGGATTCCCTTCCGGGACAACGCCTTATCCACTTGATTTTACTTTGAAAACTATTATATTGTGTTTTTATATCTAAACAAAATCACTAAAAATGATTGACTAAATAATAGATAAAAGCCAAGTACTAGTACACATAGTCTCTATGGATACGACCTTGCTTCCTGCTATACTACCTTAGAACGATAGGTACCCTTGCCTATTTTTCATGTGTTAGTTACGGGCGATCAAGCTTTTTCCAATAACGTAGTCCCCGGCAATGGCGCCCTGGTCCGTGCAGTCTAGGTGATCGATCTGCACGGACTAGGGCGGGATGTGGGCCTTTGGGGAGGATACAGTCTCCAAGATGCGGTTGCTCCGAGTGTCACGCGGAGTCAAGTGGGTCGAGGGCCTGCTCATCTCGGCCATTCCTGATCCCGCTGAGATTGAGCAGGATGCTGCACCTCAGGATGAGGACGTCGTTGCCACCCACAAGACCTTCCACTATAGCACTTTTGAGCATGGGGTGGAAGCTCCTCTGCTCTGTCCCATGATTACTTTGCCCAGCAGTTCGAGCAGATAGGCCACCAGTTTCAGCAGCTGGTCTCCCGAACCAACAAATACTTGACCACCAGCTTCCGTTCCGGCAGTTGTATGTGACCCACCAGGCTGAATACGTCGCCCGTACGGCCGCTTATGATGAGTGTATGGACTGCATGGGGACCCAGCAAGGGATCACCCTCGCTCATATGGAGCGTGAGCGCAACCGGGTGTGCCGGATGCAGGAGGTCCAGCAGTACCTACTTGATCAGGTCCCGGGACCTCCACTAGCCTGACAGACTCCTTGGGATGCTTCCCCACTAACACCACCTCTACCGAGTGACGATGACTTCATGAGGGACATCGACTTCGACGCCACCAGTGATGAGTAGGCTGTACTTGTCGACCCCTTCCGTGTGTTGTTTGTGTTTTGTTTGCTCCATGTGTTGCGGAGCCTGAACTGAGTTAGTTGTGTGTTTGTACTTGATTCGGGCCTAATTGTACACTATTTATCCCCGATACTCTTTGAATTTTATTGCAATTGAACTCCAAAAAGGTTGGTTTTACGCGAGGTTGTTTGTGTTTCTGTGTCTTTCAAATCTTAACAGGTAAAACCAAACCTGGAGTCAAAGTTGGAAGAAAAGGAGCAAAGACCGGGCAAAGAGGTGGAGACAGCCAATGTTCACGGCCTGACATTGGAGTTTATGGTCTTACAGGCCGTGAACTGGAGCCAAAACTCGTGAACCAAGAGCGTCCAGAGAGGGTTTTCAGGTTACTGACGCGCAGGCTATTCACGGGCGCTAAAACCGTGAATAGAGGCCACTGACCGTGAACCCGAGCCAATGAAGCGGTGTGTTTGGTCTCAGCACTTAGTTCACGGACGCGTTTCAATGTTCACGGCCGTGAACCCAGGCCGTGAACTTGACTTAAAAGGCCACCTGAAAGAAAGAAGATGGGAGAGACCTAGTGTGAGAAACTTCTCCTTCTTCAGATTTTAGAGTGAGAAGGTGACGAACACGAGAAGAAGAAGAAGCTAGGGTTTCATCTCCAAGCAAGGTTCCCCCAAAGGAGGAGTTCTTCAGCACAAGTAGTAAGGTTTGCATCTTCTTGATGGTTTTCCATTCCCTCTCTTTTGTTTTCCCTTCTCCTAGCATGGAGTACTCCCTTCTTTCACTTGGGTGTTTGTAAACCCTAGCTACAATTATGTGAATGTTTGTATGAATTGAATGATGTGTGTGTGGTTGTGTTTTAATGTGAATGTGGAGGTATTATTCAGAAATGATTGTGTTGTGTGAAAGCCTATCAATTTAATTGTCATTCTAACCTAGCTTAGAGAGGAGACCTCCTTAGGTTAAGAGGCACAATATTGAGATGGGTGTTCTTGGGCATTTCATGCCTCCTAGGCTAGTTTAGAGAGGAAAACTCCTTAGGATAAGAGGCTCAATTTGAGATGGGTGTTCTTGGGCATTTAATGCTTCATAGGCTAGTTTAGAGAGGAAACCTCCTTTATCCAAAGAGGCTCAATTTGAGCTGGGTTTCCTAGGGCATTCAATGCCTCCTAACTAGTTTAGAGAGAACCCTCCTTAATCTAAGAGGCTCTATTAGAGATGGGTTTCCTTGGACATTCAATGCCTCCTAAGCTAGTTTAGAAAGAACCCTCCTTAACCTAAGAGACTCTATTAGAGATGGGTTTCCTTGGGCATTTTATGCCTCCTATTCTAGGTTAGTTAAAGGGCAAACCTCCTATTTCACATTAGCACTTAGGGTTTGGTTGTGGATGGCCGTCCGAACTCCAATTCGAGGGTGAAGTCTAACCATTCCTTAGTCGATAGGTTGAGAGGGTCACATTAGTGGCTTGGATCGTACCTCATTCCTCAACCTAGAGGCTAAGAGGGTAGCTTTGGCTACTTGTTAGACTTCCCTGCAGTTTATGACCCCCTAACCACAGACGGTGATTCGATTCTTCAAGTCGTAATAATTAGCTAGGGGGAGCAACACCTGGGTGAAGCTTTCTCAGCTAGTGTTAAATCCATTTTACCTTTGCAAAGTATTTTAGTTTTAGACCTTTGTTTTCACCAAAACTAATCTGTAGATAATGTTTCAAACAGTCGAAGTAGTGGTACATGGACCGGCCCGGGTCAATATTTAAACATACTTGTCCTATATTGCACCCATCTAAGGTTTTTACTTGGACCATAGGTGGGATTTAATTGTGATAGTCAGAGCGAGTCAAGTTTTTGGCGCCGTTGCTGAGGAATAATGGTCCATTATCGTGAATAGTTTGTTTGGTATTAATCTAAATTTTAATTTATGTTTTGTTAAGTTGTGAAGTGTTTGCTTGTGCTAGACGTGTTGTGTTCTTTAAGTGTGTGTAGGGAGGCGCATGACCCAGAGCAATCCGGCACCTTTAACACCACTGGACGAGGACATCAACCGGACTCTCCGACTTCTAGCTCGAGAGAGGGAGCAAGCAGAGGCAAAAAGGAGAAGTGAAGAAAGGGGACAACAAGTTGTTCCCGAAGTTGAAGGAAATGACGAGAAGTTGAAGTTGAGATGGTGGGGAATCAACATCGAGGTGTTAATCCGCTTCCAAACCCAAATTTGGAAGCGGGAGTCGTGGAAGAGCCAAGGACTATGGGCTATTACATGGCTCCATGATAGACCGTCATTTACACATGTTTTTACCCTCATACTAACACCGTTTGAGGTGTTGATTCTCGTGTTTTAGGCCGATTTCACGCTAGGTTGTGCTTGGTTGTGTTATTTCAGGTCCTAGTACGTGAATGAAGGCTTAGGAGCGAGTCTGGGGTCGATTGGATGAAGAACGGACGAAGGGCGAGCTTTTGGAGGAGTGCACGGCCAGACCAGGGGGCTGCACGGCCGTGCACTAGTGCCATTTGGCCGTGCGCCTCACGACGAGAGCTTGCACGGGCACAATCCAGGCTTGCACGGCCGTGCGCCTGGCCGTGCAAGAAGGCTGAGCTTAATAAATAAAACGGTGCGTTTGATGTTGCACGGCCAGAATGGGGTGGTGCACGGCCGTGCACCTGGCCGTGCAACTCGGGGAAGCCTGTTTTTAAGCCTAATCCGAGCCAAAAGGGAGGGGAGCTGGGTTTTGGATCCCAAACACCCAAGGGACGAACCCTAGAGAGAGAGAGCGACTTGGAAACATTCTTGGAGCTATTTTGGAGTCAATCAATTTACTGCTTTGTACTGGAATTCATTCCAGTAGTGGAGATCTCTGTGAATCGCCTTAGCAGTCTATCCCGGTGAAGGCTAGTCGTCTGTCGGGTATTCTGTTTGAGAGGGCTTGGTCAGCTTAAGAGATTCCAAGCTAATTTCGGATCTTCCGCAGTTTAATCAACAGTAGAACAACCAAAGGTAATTGCAACTTGGACCTAATTGAGGAGCTAGGGGGAATCATACCTAAGTGAGTTCCCAACTTGTAATTAGTAGAGTAGTCAGTAGAGTAGTTTATCAATCAATCCTTAATCTAGTTTGCTAGATAATGAACTGAAGCTGAGTAATAGTAACTCTAGAGACCCGTGGATTCGATATTTATTACTTGTGCCACTATACTGCAGTCCCTTTCATTGGTTACACTTGGCCATTGTTAGGTGTTGTGTTTTAGCGTGTCAAGTTTTTGGCGCCGTTGCCGGGGACCCTCTAGGTTATTGGAGAAACGTGATAATTTGTTACTCTAGCTTTTATTTACTGCATTTTATTTCTTCCACCTGTGTGCCTTCACGGGTTGTTTCTTCTGAGTGTGTGCAGGTAGTGCATGACCCGTAGCCAGTCGGGAGATCTACTACCATTAGACCAGGAGCTTGAACGAACTTGTAGGAACTTCAAGCGGGCTCTAAAGGCGCGACTGGCTGCGGAGGAGGCACTGTCACAGCTGCAGTTAGGAGAAGAAGAAGAAGAAGGCGAGATGGGGGATCCGCAGAACAACGATCTGATCCCCGAGGAGCAGACCATGGGATCCTACTGGGCCGCTAGGGCTGCGGACATGAGGTCACCCATTCAGCACCCTCATGTCCCAGCCAACAACTTTGAGGTGAGCACCTCCGTGATCACCATGCTGCGCGGTTCAGTAGTGTTCCGTGGTAAGGAGGGAGAGTGCCCTCGATCACATCTCAGGCGATTCCACGAGCTCATCGATGGAATCAAGATCAATGGGGTACCAGCAGATGCCATCCAGCTGAGGTACTTCCCATTCACTCTGGAGGGGCAGGCCAAGGAGTGGCTAGACACTCGACCTCCGGGCTCCATCACCACGTTCGCCAACCTGGCGGACAAGTTCCTCACCCGCTACCATCCTCCATCCAAGACAGCTGCCCTGCAGAAGCAAATTACACATTTTGCTCAGGATGAGGATGAGACCATCAGGGATGCATGGGAGAGGTACAACAGTCTTTTTCTCAGGTGTCCCAATCATGGTTTTAATGATGCATTCAAGGTGGGCACCTTCTATCACGCTCTCTTCCCGGAGGACAAGCAGCTGATCGATTCGGTTTGTGGCGGGAACATGCTGACCAAAACCCCGCCACAGCTGAATCAACTCTTTGAAGAGATGGCGGAGAATGGTTATGATTGGGGCACTGCCAGGAGATCGAGGAGAGCACCAGGCCGGGGTGTGCATGCTGTGGGCACCCAGTCATCTGATTTGGTGCAGGTAGTATCGAAGCTGGTCTCAGCTATCGATCGTTCCGGGATGATTCCAGGGACCGGACAGCAGCAGGCGATGCTCTGCCAGTGGTGCGAGAGCACCCATCATATGGTGGAAGACTGCCAGGCGATGAAGGAATCGACCACACCCCAGGAGCAGGTGAACTTCATCAACAATGTCAGGCGCAATGACCCCTACAGCAACACGTACAATGAGGGGTGGCGCCAGCATCCTAACTTCTCCTGGGCTGGGCCAAATCCCAGACCACCACCTCCACAGGGACCACCGGGCTTCCAGAGGCCACCATATCAGCCCAGACAGGGGCAATTCCAGCAGCCAGGTGCAGCCCCTGCTGCCCCAGTGCAGAACGATAAGATGGCTGAACTGCAGGACTTGGTGGGTTCTCTCGCCAGTGTTAGTGCTCAGAAATTCAACACCTTTGAGCAGTTCATGGAGAAGGCCTCGGGTCAACTCCTGGCTCTGGAAGCTGGTCAGAGGAATACACGGGCTGTTTTGCAGGATATCCAGACCCAGCTGGGGAGCGTGGCCCAAGCAGTGGCTCAAAGGGCGCCTGGTACTCTACCAGCGCAGACCATCCCTCATCCTCGCGACCCCCACGAGACTGCCAATGCCATCATGACCAGGAGTGGCAAGCTGACTGTTGACCCCCCTGCTCGGGAACCGGAGAAAGAAAGCCCTGTTGCAGCATCTCCAGCGGTGGAACAAGAAGTAGAGAAGGAGTTTGAGGTGCCTGCACCTAAACCGCAACCAGTAGTGAAGGAGTATGTCCCTAAACTCCCTTTCCCTACTCGGTTGCACAGAGACAGGCTGGAGACGGAGTTCGAGAACTTCATGGCCATGCTCAAGAAGCTGAATGTCCAAGTGCCCTTCCTGGAGGCACTATCGCAAATGCCGAAGTATGCGAAGTTTCTTAAAGAGCTTCTCTCAAAGAAGCAGAAGCTGAGTGAGCTGGCCACTGTGGAGCTCAGCGAGGAGTGCTCGGCTATTCTGCAGAACAAGCTTCCGCAGAAGAAAAAGGACCCAGGTAGTTTCACTATCCCGTGCTCTATTGATAAATTGCATGTAGAGAAGTCCTTGGCGGATTTAGGTGCTAGTATCAATGTTATTCCATATAAATTGTTCATGAAACTAGGCCTAGGTGAACCCCGTGCTACTAGGATGACCCTTCAATTAGCTGACAGATCGGTAGTGCATCCTAGGGGTATAGTGGAGGACCTTCTGGTCAAGGTTGGCAAATTCACATATCCTGTGGATTTTGTTATCCTGGACATCAGTGAGGACACAGAAGTGCCTCTTATACTGGGAAGGCCTTTCCTGGCCACCGCCAAGGCTCTCATAGATGTGCATGATGGGACCTTAGTTCTGAGGGATGGCGAGGAGCGAATAACATTTTCTATTGCTAACACTATACCTGATTCGTTACCTCTGCATGCTGTATCTCACCAGGAGCACGAGTCTGTCGTGTATCCTTCTGTGCTGCCTGTTTTGCAGGACCCGCCTCTCACATCTTCGCCGCCATTCCGGACCACTCCATCATCCAAAGAACAGGTCAAGGAGGAGTGGCGGCCGAAACTGCAGGCAGCTAAGCCTGCTCGCACGAAAGCCGGAGACCACTATGAGCTGGTCCCGCCCCCACCTTGGCCATCCGAGTATTCACTCGCTTGCATCCTACCGGATGGCCAAGTCGAGCTGGCAAATGCAGGTGGCCACATTCGTCGTGTACATGGCCACCATTTGAAGCTGTACCTCAAGAGCGATGTGGATCCGCTCTTGAGGGCACCTGATCCTACACTTCCCTGAGCATCCATACTGGCGTCCAGCTAAAAGACGGTAAAGAAGCGCTTGTGGGGAGGCAACCCCACCGAGGTTTGCATTTTCTTACTCTTTTTCCTTTGATTTTGTGTGTTTTTTTGAGTCTTGAGACGTTGATCTGGAGTTCCGTGTCGTGTTTGAGTGGAAACAGGGTGATTTCGGGACCCCAGCAAGGTGCACGGCCAGAAAATCAGCTTGCACGGCCGTGCGCCTTGGCTGGCCTGGCCGTGCGCGCTCTCGTCGCAAGTTGCACGGCCAAAGGTGCATTGTGCACGGCCGTGCACATCCTCGGCCAGGCCGTGCGAGCTCTCGCACCAAGTTGCACGGCCAAATGTGCATAGTGCACGGCCGTGCACATCCTCGGCCAAGCCGTGCGAGCTCTCGCACCAAGTTGCACGGCCAAATGTGCATAGCGCACGGCCGTGCAACTCCCTCGTCCACCCCGTGTCGGCCTGCACGGGCAAAATGCCAAGGTGCACGGCCGTGCGCCTCTGCCCGTGCAGCCGAGGCACGGGCTCTATAAATGGCCGTGCACGGCCATTTGGGCGAGAATCCGGCGAGGCTCCGACGAGCATTTCCGGCCAGATTTTAGGCATTTCGTCGATTCCATTGTCTTCCCCTCATCATCCCCTACACCTCTACTTGAGTCTCCAGGTTTGATTTTGCCCCTAACTTTGTTAATTTTGGAGAATTGAGTGTGTAGGGTGTATGTTAGAGAACTTTGTTGAATCATGCGATTTATGTGAAATTGATTGAGGGGAATGCATGGGATGTGATTGAATTATGTTGGGCAAAGTCCCATTTGCTTGTTTGAGCCCTTGTGTGCAAGAATTTGGCCAATTTCATGTTTAACTTAATATTGCACACAAGGTGTTCGATGAAATGCCTGTTTTCCATGCCATGTTGTGGCCACCGGTTGGGGCCCTTAATGATGTCGTTTGTGGGTGTATTTGCTATGGATGTGAACCTTGAGTTGCCTACTTTATTGTGAATGTGCACCCCCACCCGGTTTATGCTTGATTTATCGAGTTTTTGACCCCCGAACTATGGATGACACCATGGTTCGGCTGCTTCCTGTTCTTAAGTGTGGGGGTGGACTTGACCTTTTCTTTGGCTCTTTTGGTTCCACTTTGGGTTGTTGTTTTGCAGGGCGATGACACAACCTAATTTCCAGCACCCGTTCATCCGGGATCTCAGGAGGGGTCCCACCGCAGCGCGCTTCAAGCAGGTCGTGGAAACCCCGTTTGGCGCCCACCATTGCTTTTCCAAACGGGAGTTTCGGCAATTGCACTGCTACGACCAGATTTCCGCCGTGCTCGCCAACCCTGCATGGCGCCGTCTGCTCCAGATCTGCGAGACGTGCTACAACGAGCCGGTGTGGGAGTTCTACACCACTTTCAAGCACAACTCCACGACCAGGTACCATGATAGTACAGCCGTTCAATTCAACTGGTTCCGGGCTATCCACCGGTCTGGAGGACTCCCTGGGACGACTCCCCTCCACATGACGGCGCGGCTGGCGCTGCTGGTGATGATGCATTCATGGATGACATCGACTTCACCGATCTTGGCGACGAGTAGGCTGTACTCGTTGCCCGTCTCAGTGTGTCTGTTTTTGTTTATTTTAAGACTTTTGAGTGATTGCTCCATGTGTGCGGAGCTTGGACTTAGTGTCGGCTGTTTTTTGTTTTTGGTTTTTCATTTGTGTTTTGATGTAGCCGTCTGGGCTAACACTTATCCCTAACACCAGTGTGCTAGTGTTTCTGATGTTCGATTTGTGCAGTATTGCCACTTCCCCGTTCGCTTCTCGCTGACTGGTCCACTTCCAGTCCCCCCAGCAGTGTTCTTACCCGGTAACATCGTTCCCCTTATCTTTCCCTCTACTCCATTGAGGGCAATGTCGTGCTTAAGTGTGGGGGGATGTTCTGTATCGGTTGGAATATCTTAGATGGTGCTTGGAGCCTAGTCCACTGTCCGAATCTTACGATTTGAGGGCTCCAAGTACTGCTGTGTGATCATATTGGCACTGTGTTTTGATGGATGAATTGATTGGTTTTCGGATTAATGCATGACAACTTGTTTGCGACTAGGACAACCTATGATGAGGACTGAGATGTGCAGTAGAGCGATGTAGGGGTTCAGTTTTTCAACTGTTTGCTTGCCAACTGTGACTTGATCTGACTTGATCTGATTACTTGTTCTTGACAGTCGTTTATGCATCTAGTTCAGGGTATCAGAATGTGAGATAGAGCATATAGGTAGCCATGTGAGATTTGAGCCTGCTCGTTTCTTTCTTGTGTGATAGATCCCTCTTCCATGATGTGTAGCATTCACGTTGTCACTAGCTAAGATGATGGGGGCATAGGATTAGCCCACGCCCAAAACTGACTGTCCTGATGTGTCATGTCCCCTAGTCAGCCCCTTTGAGCCGTGTGTTATCCTTTCTTTTGGTCTATAATGAAAAAAATCACCCTTGTCGCATCTTTTAGAAGGTTCCACAGAGTGGTTTTTACATATTCTCTGCTGTTTCTGCTAAAGTCTATGTGAGTGTTGGAGGCAATGCTTAAAGTTGGGCAGGTGTTTGAAATTGTGCAGAAGTGGTGGCTCTCTTAAGAAATGAAAAGAAAAATAAAAGAAAAACAAAGAAAAATTGAAAGCAAAAGAGAGCCACTACCAAAAGTCTGAATAATGCCCAGTAAGTAGTGTTTCTTAGCAGTCTGGCTTGGAAATGCTGATGTTTATGCCTCCTTCGCTCTTGTGCTCTTAAGATATTGAGTAATGCAGGATAGCAGAAAGAAAATACCGGGTTGTTGACTGTGTTTGTGTGTTTGGAAAATGTGGAACCTTTTGCTTTGAACACTTCCACCACCTAAAAAGGCTTTTTCCCCATGTCCAAGACCCTAGCCAGTCATTTGAACCTGTGTCTAAGACCTCCTGATTAGTTAGTGGTGACACCCCATATGTGAACTCTAGCATTTAGAGGCTGCCATCATGGTGAAGAGATGATAGGGATTGAGAGAAATAGCATGCGCATCTTTCGCATCAAATTGTCCTGACCCCACTGGTCGAGAGTGAGTGATTCATTTCCATTTTCTATATGCTCTTGTACCCCGGTGAGGACCTAGATTGCTCGGTCTCTATTATGATGTCTTGACTTGGATGCATGAGTTGACTGTTTTGAGTAAGTGGTTGAATCAAGTCTAGGTTGGCCAGTGAACAGAAGGGAGACTCTTCCTTTACTCGATTTGCTGCACTCGAATGTCCTTTGTGGTGGTTGTCCAGGTTGTTGTTGAGGTTGTGCATGTATTGATGTTTGAAAACCAGTGCGATTCACGTGTTTTGTGCCTTTATGACTTGTCCCCAATGTTGGTTGATTGAAATATGGAAGCTTACCTAGTGTCTGACTTGGTTTGCTTGGGGACAAGCAAACGGTTAAGTGTGGGGGAGTTTGATAGACCGTCATTTACACATGTTTTTACCCTCATACTAACACCGTTTGAGGTGTTGATTCTCGTGTTTTAGGCCGATTTCACGCTAGGTTGTGCTTGGTTGTGTTATTTCAGGTCCTAGTACGTGAATGAAGGCTTAGGAGCGAGTCTGGGGTCGATTGGATGAAGAACGGACGAAGGGCGAGCTTTTGGAGGAGTGCACGGCCAGACCAGGGGGCTGCACGGCCGTGCACTAGTGCCATTTGGCCGTGCGCCTCACGACGAGAGCTTGCACGGGCACAATCCAGGCTTGCACGGCCGTGCGCCTGGCCGTGCAAGAAGGCTGAGCTTAATAAATAAAACGGTGCGTTTGATGTTGCACGGCCAGAATGGGGTGGTGCACGGCCGTGCACCTGGCCGTGCAACTCGGGGAAGCCTGTTTTTAAGCCTAATCCGAGCCAAAAGGGAGGGGAGCTGGGTTTTGGATCCCAAACACCCAAGGGACGAACCCTAGAGAGAGAGAGCGACTTGGAAACATTCTTGGAGCTATTTTGGAGGATTTCTTCGCCATTGGAGCTCAGGAATCAAGCTTGGAGATGGAGATTGAAGATCTAGATCAGATTTCTGCAGTCTCTCTCTTCTCTATGGAGTAACTTCCCTTCACTTAGGTTTTGAGGAACCCTAGTTCCATGAGTTAGGATCTTTCTTGTATGAAGTTTTGGATGCTTTATTGTTTGATTATAATCGATTGAGGCATGATTTATTGAGTCAATTGAATCTTGATCAAATTCTCTTGATTTCTGCTTTAACCTATGATAGATAGAATCTGATTAGGTTAAGAGAGCTTCCTTGATTGATAGTGGTGAATTGGTTGTGCGAGAGTCAATCAATTTACTGCTTTGTACTGGAATTCATTCCAGTAGTGGAGATCTCTGTGAATCGCCTTAGCAGTCTATCCCGGTGAAGGCTAGTCGTCTGTCGGGTATTCTGTTTGAGAGGGCTTGGTCAGCTTAAGAGATTCCAAGCTAATTTCGGATCTTCCGCAGTTTAATCAACAGTAGAACAACCAAAGGTAATTGCAACTTGGACCTAATTGAGGAGCTAGGGGGAATCATACCTAAGTGAGTTCCCAACTTGTAATTAGTAGAGTAGTCAGTAGAGTAGTTTATCAATCAATCCTTAATCTAGTTTGCTAGATAATGAACTGAAGCTGAGTAATAGTAACTCTAGAGACCCGTGGATTCGATATTTATTACTTGTGCCACTATACTGCAGTCCCTTTCATTGGTTACACTTGGCCATTGTTAGGTGTTGTGTTTTAGCGTGTCACTCCACGAGTGGCAGATATCCCATCTCCCATCTTACATCCACCCGTGGCCACCAACAACTTTGAAATCAAGCCCGCTCTTGTGACGATGATTCAACAAAATGCCTTACTCCACGGGCTTGCCAATGAATCACCACGAGAGCATGTCCAAAGGTTTCTTGAGCTAGCGGGAAGCTTAAAGATAAATGGCATTCCCGAGGAGGCATTGCAAATGATGCTTTTCCCCGATTCTTTGGCGGGAAAAGCTCTCTGATGGCTCAACAACCGTCTGGCTCGATCCATCACCTCTTGGGACGATCTACTCAACAAGTTAATGACCCGTTATTGTCCTTATTCCAAGACGTCCGAGTGGAGATCACTCACTTCGAGCAAGAGGAGGATGAGACATTGAGGGATGCATGGGAAAGGTTCTCCGACTACTTTCTTCAATGTCCTCATCATGGATTCGAGGAGCAGTTTCAGATAGAAACTTTCTATGGAGGACTCATCCAAGATGATAAGATCCTCATCGACTCTCTTTGCCAAGGGAAGTTGATGAACATGACCCCTCCTCAAGTGAGCGAGTTGCTAGAAGATATGGCCCTCAGGGGATATGATTGGGGCTTGACAAGAAGTGGGAAGAGAAGCACTGAAAGAGGAGTGCAAAGTGTGGGAGCAAGTGGTCCACTTAAAGTAAACCTGGATAAGCTGATCGAGGTGATCCTTGAGGACAAGAAGCAAGGAAAGAGAGCGGTGATGTCTTGTGATTGGTGTTCAAACACCAATCGCGAAATTGTGGATTGCCAAGCGATGAAGGAGACAAGTACCCCCGAGGAGCAAGTGAGCTTCATTGCCAATGCTAGAGGGAACAACCCTTATAGCAACACCTACAACTCTGGGTGGCGCTATCATCCAAACTTTGCATGGTCTTCCCCTACCAATCCAAGAACTCCCGATTTCCAAGGTCCAACGGGTAATATCAACCTCGGCCAACATTCATCCAAAGGCCTCAATTCCAAAACTCGAACTTCCAACAACCATACCAAGCACAAGGCGGTCAAGGGTTTCCACAACAACAACAAGTCGACAAGCTCTCTAAACTTGAAGACCTTGTGACCACCTTTGTGAGTACAAGCTCTCAGAAGTTCGAGAAGATTGAGCAATTCATGGATGTGGCAACATCTAAGTTTACCTCGGTAGAGGCGGGACTCCAAAGCCATCAAGCAAGTCTCCAAAACTTGGAATTTCAAATTAGCAATCTTGACGGGATCCTGACCGAGAGACCAAAAGGAGCTCTACCCTCTCAAACCATTGCCAACCCCAAGGATCAAGCCGGGTGCAATGCAATTTTCTTGAGGAGTGGGAAGGTGACCCCGTAGTTCATTGCCAAAGAAGTAAATGAGAAGGAAGACCCTCCACCAGAGGGTGAAGAAGAGGAAACCTCGGGGGGAAAGAGAGGAGTGACGAGGAAGGCATCGCCGATGCCACCACCTGTGGCTAAGTACACGCCGCCCCTACCTTTTCCCACGAGGGTGCACAAGGAAAGATTGGAAGCGGAATGTGGAGGTTTTATGGAGATGCTCCGGAAGCTCCACCTCAACATTCCCTTCCTTGAAGCAATGGCCCACATGCCAAGGTATTCAAAATACCTCAAGGGGCTTATTTCTAAGAAGCCAAAGTTCGAAGACCTTGACAATGTCACTCTATGTGAGGAGTGCTCAGCCTTCATTCTCAACAAGTTGCCCAAGAAACAACCCAATCCAGGTAGTTTCACTATACCTCTTTGCATCGGTTCTCGTCACATAGAAAATTCCTTGGCGGACTTAGGGGCGAGCATAAATGTGATGCCATATAAGCTTTTTAAGAAGCTAGACATAGGTGAACTAAAGACTACGAGGCTTAGTGTCAAATTGGCTGATTGCTCTGTCATTAGTCCTAGGGGCATAGTGGAGGACGTGCTAGTACGAGTCGGAAAATTCTGTTATCCGAAGGGAAGCCTTGCAAGGCGAACCCCACTATTACTATTGGTTCTTGTTATGATGTGAAGCAGGCAAGCAAGGAGGGCATATCACCCAAAGAAGGAAGGAAAGTAGCTTAGAGGGATAGAATAAGTCGTGCTAATGCCCAATGGAAGAAAAAGAGAAAAGCAAAAGTCATCGGCCAAGAAGGCCACCCCATGGAGAGTAAGTTGGGAGGCGACATGCCTCGCCTCAAGATCGTGGCGGATCCACTCTCAGCGGCATCATGTTAAAATATGTGATAGATCCGCAACGTCAAGCTAGTGACGTTAACTTAAAGCTTGTTGGGAGGCAACCCAACGTAGGTTTGTTTTCTTTTCCTTATGTTTGTTTTTGTGTGTCGAGTGAAGAGTTCAAGTGGTCGAGTGGTATCCCCATGCCAAGTTTTTTTTATTGTGTGTTTCGAGTTGTGTCGTGATTGATAGTAGGCACGATGGAATAGGTCGAGTAAAAATTTTCAGAAGTGCCTTGTCTTCACTGATGTTCACAGACGGATTGCCCTGCGGTCTTATAAGACCGTGAAAAGGCAAATGCGTCCGTGAACCAGGGTGCTTCCACGTGTGTCAAACCCATCGACTGACCTGAGTTCACGGATGGATTGCAGTATTCACGGTCTTAACGATCGTGAACTAGCAAACGCCTCCGTGAACTGCAGGGTCTGCCTATAAAAAGGCCGTGAACGGTCCTCTTCACTTCACGACCCAAAATCTCGCTGGAATTTTTCAAATCTTGCCGAAAAACCGCGAAAATCCGATGGTTTTTGCTCTTTTCCCCCATTGCGAGCCAATACCAAAACCAAGCACAAACCCTTCTGCCCTCATCAAAAGCGGCCTTCGCTGAGATTTTGGGAAGATTTGGGCCATCTTTTTTTCGCGATGTCGCCTCCGATGAGAGTTCGGCGAGCTTTTGAAGAATCTCCGACGACCCTTCTTCAGTTTGTTTCAACCAATTTTCACCTTCCTCGCCCTCCCCTCACTTCCTCCTACATCCTACTTGAGTCTCGAGGTTGGTTTTCAGCTCTACCTTATTTAATTTGGGAGAATCGGATTAGGTAGTGAAGTGAGGAGAATTTTTGTAAATTGAATGTTGAACTTAGCGTTAGGGCGAGGAATTAGGTGAATTAGGGTGATTGAATGATTGAATGATGTTGCTTGAGCTTAGTTGAGCCTTGGTGGACATGTTTTGATTCGAATTGCTTTTATTTGTGAAATTTGCCTTGAGCAGATGGCTCGTCGCCAAGGCCTCCTCCCATATGAGGATGAAGGACCTTCGACTCGAGAGAGGTAGTCGACGAGGGAGATATGTGGCAGAGCCGATTCCTTTTGTCCCACTACTCCACTTGAAACTCTGAACTCTTTTGTTTTATTTTCCATTTCTTATATTTTGTGTGTGTGTGTGTGTGTGATCATAAACTACTACTTTCGTATTGTGATGTGTAATAACCTCGCTTCGAGCGAGTCGTGTTGTGCTTGGGTATGTATGTTTTTTTTTTCTTCTCCTTGAAGATTCAATCTCCTACCCCAGAAACAATTTGAACTTTCACTCACCAAGCAAAGCGGTAACATCGTTCTACCCTATCTTACGCTAATGAGGGCAATGTCGAACTTTAGTGGGGGGGGGGGGTAGTTTATTCTTATGCTTGTGTGAGTGTGATTGATGGTGCTTGGAGCCTTGATGTATGCCCAAATTTGAAAATTTTGATGGCTCCAAGCAATGTTTGCATGATCAAAGTGGTCGGTTTATAGGAGAATCTTGTCTTTATTGGCATTGACCTTGAATTGTTGCAAGTGATCGACTGTGTCCTATGATGATGACTTAGAGGTGCATTAGGATAGTACAAAAGTTTAGTTCTCATGTGTGCAAAAATGAATGGATGTCTTGACTCGATTACTTGTTGATTACAATTGCCATGCATTGTGTTTTGTGAAAGTGGAATGAATGATTGGGAGACTAGGTAGCCATGTGAGTTTTGAGCCGATCGTTTTCTTCTTGTCTGCTTAGATCCCTCTTACCATAGCGAGTAACATCGCAGTTATCACTAGTGAGTATGATAGAGGCATAGGATTAGTCCATGCCCAAATGTTGATTGTCCCGAAATATTTTATTCCCTAGTCAACCCCTTTGAGCCTTGTGACTTTGGGGGTCATTCTCATGATAGGAGCTTTTTGCTTGCGAGCTTAATGGTGTTTGATAGAACGACCCCTCATCCTTTCTTCGTGTCTATATGTGTATCGTCCTGGTGTCCCGAAGCTCTCGCTTTTGAGTTCCATTGAGGTTCTACATAGGAGGATTGTGCGCGGTTCTTGCTAGGAATGAAAGAGAAAAGAGTAGTGTTGGAGTGAGTTCTTAAAGGAGAGCACTGGTTGTAAAAAGTAGTGTGGCAAGTGTTTAACTCTCTATTACCTCCCTCAAAAATAAAAGAAAAAGAAAGAAAAGGAAAGTAGAAACGAAAAAGCAGTAATAAAACGAGGTCAATAAAGTAGAAAGTGCCACAAAAGATTCGAAGAGTATGCTCTAAGTGGGGTTTCTTGGCACTCAAGTCATTGAAACCCCCCACATTGTTTTACAACTCCTTCACTACCAAGTCGAAATATGATAGCAAGAGTAGACCGAGGAAGAGCACTTAAATGTAGTTCATGTTGGGTGATAGGTTGGAAGGGAGAAGCAAGGTTTTTGGCTGATGCTAGTAGCCATTGTTTGTAGCGAAGGTTCTTAATCAAAACCATAGAACTTTTGGGTTTAGGGTGAAGATGTAGGACCTCATGATATGTTTGACACCACCCAAAAAGCCTTTTCCCCATGTCCAAGACAATTGCCAGTCATTTGAACCCGTGTCTAAGACCTCTGGGCAGACAACTGATGACAACCGTCCCGTGAACTCTAACATTTAGAAGTTGTTGTTATGGTACAGAGACGATAGGGCCGAGTGAGTGATGATTGTGCACATTCTTTGCACCAAAAAGGTCCCGACCCCACTGGTCAAGAGAGTGAGTGATTCATTGTTGCTTTGCATGTCATATCATACCCCGGTGAGGACCTTTGTTGCCCATTCGTTTATTCCTTGGACTTGAATGTTATGCATGGTTGGTTGTGGTCGATAAGTGATCTTGTTGAGACTTTCATTGATTCATGAACAAGGTGAGAACTTTTTGTTTGCCCATTTTGGTGAACTCGAATGTGTTTGTGGTGGATGTCGATATTGCTTGCAACGGTCCATGAGTTAATTGCCAACAGCCATTGAGATTCGCCAATTTGTGCCCTTTGATTTGTCCCCAAAGCATTTTGTTAGGTTGAGAGATTGCCTTGTGGGAAATGGTTTGCTTGGGGACAAGCAAACGTCTAAGTGTGGGGTAGTGATTAGGGCCTGATTGTACACTTTTTATCCCCGGTTCTCTTTGACGTTTGTTGCAATTGATCTCAAAAGGGTTGGTGACTCGCACGAAACTACACCGCGAATGAATCCCAACTAGATCACAAGTTGTTAAACTCTAGCCTGGTGCAGTATAGAGCAAGTATTTAAATTGTCAACGCGGGTCGGTCCATGTACCCCTACTTCAATCGCTTAAGTTGTTATCTAGCAAAACGGTTTTGGGTTTTCAAACTAAGAAAACTACAAATTAAACAAGCAAAGAAAAGTAAATAAAGGAAAACTCTAAACTAAGGGAGCTTCACCCATGAGTTGTTTACCCCTAACTAGCTACCATGACTCGTTGGATTGAATGGAGTCGTGTAGCGTAGGTGGTTGTGAACCGCGAGGGTGAGCAACTAGTGATCGATTTGTCACAGAATCAAATAACTAGCGATCGATTTGTCACGGGATCGATACGGAATCGATCCTCTTACTCAATCTCTAGGGGTTGCCTAGGTCTCCCTCAAACCGGAGTTTGAGCGGCTTAATCAGAACCAACCTAGATGCAAACTTGAGTCAGGGGGGATGCTCATCTCTAACCTAGATAGTAGGCGCAAAGTGCCCAGGAAAACCAAACTTGTCAAGCCTACCTAAAAAGGTGTGATTTTCCTCTAATCTAGGTTAGGCAAGCACACAAGATTTGGAAAGCACAACTAAGCACAATCACCATGAAAATGCCTCTAATACTCAAATTGATGCAAACCCATACAAAATCGTTCAATCTAAACAAGTAATTACAAATTATTAGTTAGGGATCTAAACACCCAAGAGAAACGAGTGAGTTCTAGAGAGAGAAAAGAGGGGTTACAAATTTGAGCTCAAGATCTTCTTCTTCTAGGCTTGAATCCTCCATCCAAGCCTCCAATGATGCTCCAAAATTATTCTAGCACTCTCTCCCTCTCTCTCACTAGAACTCCCCTTTGGTGTTTTTGGGCAAACCCTAGAGAGGGAATTGAATTTCTCTCCAAAAACCAGCTCACTTTCTCTCTCCTCGCTATTGTCTTCATATTTACCCGAAAGTGACAAGTTCACGGACGCATTGGCCAGCTCATGGCCTGAAAACCTAAAAGCATCCGTGAAGTCAGTGTCGTCCAAAACGCACCGCTTCACTCTCCTGGGTTCACGGTCAATGGCCCTAGTTCACGGTCTTAGAGACCGTGAATTGCCTTGTCGTTAGTAACTTCTGGAACATCGCTGGACGCCTCGGTGTTCACGGTTTGTGGTCCATGTTCAAGGTCTTAGGAGACCGTGAACTGCCTTGTCCGACCGTGAACAACGGCTATTTCCTGGACGCCTTCACTTCAATGTTACGGGGCAATTGACACGGTCTCGGTCTTTTCTTTGGTTTTTGCTCTTTTTGACCTCCAATTATCTCAAAACTTGTCCTCGATCCTTCCACGCATGCTAGGACCTGAAATGTATCAAAACAAGCACAACCTAGCATGAAATATGTTGAGGAACGATGAAATACTAAGCTAAATGAATAAGAAATGCGGGGCAAAATGTGTACATTTGGGCCTGAATCACTCCCCCACACTTAGACGTTTGCTTGTCCCCAAGTAAACCATTATCAACCTAGGTAATATTTCAACCTATAAAAATAGCTAGGGACATTTGAAAATGCAAAAGGCAGTGAATCTCAAATGATTATTTGGGCATCGACACTCGAACCGTCTCAAACAATATTGGCATCCACCACAAATGACATTCAATTGCATCAATAGTGGGCAAATGAAAAGTTCTCATTCTATCCAAAATCAATGCAAGTCTCAACCGGGCCACTAGTCAATCACAACCGACCATGTATAGAACTCAAGTCAACGGAACAGACAACAGAGCAACATAGTTCCTCAACGGGATAGATATGAACATGCAAGAACAAGAATGAATCGCTCACTCTCGACCAGTGGGGTCGGGACCTTTTTGGTGTAAAAGATGGCACAATTGTCACCACTCATCCCTACCATCTCACCACCACGGCGGCAACCCCTAAATGCTAGAGTTCACGGGATAGTTGTCGTCACCAATGTAATCAAAATCGCGCTTTAAGACTTAAAAACTTAGGATTTTACGTTTCTAGGTCACTAAAACTCTTCTACACAAAATCTTAGTTTTTATAACTTATGTAGTTAAAAAATATGCTTTAAAACTTAAAAGCTTATGATTTTACGCTTCTAAATCACCAAAACGTTTCTATGTAGAAACTCAGTTTTGACTACATTGGTCGTCACTAGCTCGTCCGGAGGTCTTAGACACGGGTTCAAATGATTGGCAATTGTCTTGGACATGGGGAAAAGGCTTTTTGGCTGGTGTCAAACATAACATGAGGTTCTACATCTTCAACCTAAACCAGAAGGTTCTATGGTTTCGAATAAGAACCTTCTCTACAATTAAAGGCCACTAGCATCGGCCAAAAGCCTTAGTACTCCCTTCCAAACGATCACCCACCATGAACTACATTTAAGCGTTCTTTCTCGGTCTTCTCTTGCTATCACCTTTCTATTTGGTAGTGAAGGAGTTCTAAAATAATTTGGGGGTCTCAATGGCTTGAGTGCCAAGAAACCCCTCCTAGAGCATACACTTTGGTTTTTCGTGGCACTCTCTACTTTATTTACCCCATTTTATTACCTCTTTTTCGATTCCTTTTTCTTTTCTCTTTTTTATTTTTTTCTTTTTGAGGGGGGTACTAGAGAGTAAAACACTCTCTTTTTAAGAACTCACTCCCACACGAAACTTCATTTTTCATTCCTAGCAAGAACTGCACATAATCCTCCTATGTAGAACCTCAATGGAACTCAAAAGTGATATCTCCGGGATACAAGGACGACTCATGAAGACACGAAGAAAGGATTGGGTTTATTCTATCAACACCATAATGCTCACAAGCAAGAAGCTCCTAACATAACCCTATAAGTCACAAGGTTCAAAGGGGTTGACTAAGGGATAACACATTTCGGGACAATCAACATTTGGGCGTGGACTAATCATATGCCTCCATCCTACTCGCTAATGACAACTGTGATGCTACACACCATGGAGAGGGAACTATCACACCAGAAGAAAACGATCAACTCAAAACTCACAGGCTACCTAGCCGCCCAATCGTCTATTCCACATTCACAAACTCGATGCATGGCGATAATAATCGAAGAGTAACAAAGTCAAGACATTTCATTCATTTAAGCACACATGAGAACTAAGCCTTCGCACAATCCTAATGCACTCTCAGTCGTCTTAATAGGATGCACTCGACTATATGCAACAATTCAAGAACGATGCCAAATAAGCACGAGATTCACCATCAAACCGGCCATTTTGAACAAGTACTGCTTGGAACCCTCAATTTTTTTTCAAATTTGGGCATACATCAAAGCTCCAAGCATTCAAAATCACACCAATCATTCACACAAAAATGCATAAAGGACTACCCCCCCCCCCCCCCCAACACACACACACTTAAGCTCGACATTGCCCTCAATGGCGTAAAATAGGGAAGCAGTATGAAGTTACCGGATAGTGGTGAATGTTGGTGTTCGGGAGCAAAGGCCGGGTGAGATCTGGAAGAGCAAGGAGGCGGCAAAACAAAAGGTCGACCTATTGAAGCCGAAAGAAAACACACCGTTGATGGTTGGGTTGCCTCCCACCAAGCGCTTCTTTAACATCGTGAACCGGACGGTTGCTCTTCAAGTTTCAATCCACCCAAGAACCTCCTTGAAGTTGAGGTTATCGTCAATGAGATGAAATCTCAAGTCACGAGCATTGGGCGAATCCATGATTGAGGGCTCGTGAACTTGAGTTGTCATGAGGCTCCACCCACAAGACCTCTCCTTCTTTCCTTCTCCTTCTTTCTCTTTGCCCCACACCATGTAGTCCATGATCGATTGACTTCCATCGCTTCCACCAAGAGGGATCGCCGATGGTTTGGCCTTGGGTTGGCAAAGAGCCGCAAATGGGTCCTTCTTCCAAAGTGCATCGAGGTCGGCTGGAAAGCTTTGATAGGTCTTGTAAATTGTGGATTCTTCATCCACAACGACCCCGTCCTCGTCTTGGACACCACTTGCTCCTTCTTCTTCTACCTCAAACTCCCTCTTTTTTCTTTGATTTCCTCCTCTCGGGGATCCTCAAGAAATTCCTCTTCTTTTTCTACTACCTCCTCTACAACTTCTTCTTTCTTGAGTCTCCAAACTATGTCTTCGATTGACACGACACTCATCTCCTCATTGAGAACTTCCTCTTCAACTCTTGGGATGAAATGTGGAAGAGTGGTGGCTACCTCAAGCGGACATTCCAAGTCTTGAGCATCACGGTGGCCATCCGTGACAACTTCCGACCGTTCTAACTCATCCTCGAGGCTTTCCTCTTCATCTTCCTTTTCTTCACCAATCGCCAAGAGTCGGTCATGGGTGAACCGTGCACAAGCTTCCTCGACCATCGAGTTTAGCTTCTCCAAGCGCTTGCGTGTTTCCTCCGCTTCATAGAGGAAATCCGAGTGAGGTGGATCCCTAGTTGGAAAGGCCGGTCCAGAATATGATCTCTCATTGTCCGATACGAACTTCTCCAACAACAGCTCCAATTGGCTCTTCCCTTGTTGTTGTGGAGGGTAACCTTCATGGTATGGATAGAACTCTTGAACATCTGGGGGATATGGTTGCTCATCATGGAAAGGTATTTGATAGTGAACCCCAGATCCGTACTCATCTCCTTCTTGATAGCCCCATGTCTGCTCGGGGTAACACCATTCGGATGTTCTTGGATACCCCCACGGATAGGAGAAGCTATCGGGATCCATGGCTCAACTCTGCATCACACAAAGATAAAACACAAAAACAAAACACAAGACAAGACAAGAAAAAAATAAAAGCTAGAGTAACACAAAACGACCTTTTCAAGATAACTGACCGCAAGGTTCCCCGGCATCGGCGCCAAAAACTTGACTCGCACGAAACTACACCGCGAATTAATCCTGACTAAAGCCCAAGTTTTAAACTCTAGCCGGGTGCAGTATGGAGCAATTATTTAAATTGTCAACCCGGGCCGGCCAATGTACCCCTACTTCAATCGCTTAAGTTGTTATCTAGCAAAACAGTTTTGTGTTTTCAAACTAAGAAAACTACAAACTAAACAAGCAAAGAAAAGTAAATAAAGGAAAACTCTAACTAAGGGATCTTCACCCAGGAGTTGCTTCCCCCTAACTAGATACCATGACTCATTGGATTGAATGGAGTCGTGTGGCATAGGTGGTTGTGAACCGCGAGGGTGAACAACTAGTGATCGATTTGTCACGGAATCAAATCACTAGCGATCAATTTGTCATGGGATCGATCCACTCACCAAGTCTAGGTTAACCGCTAGGAGGAGCAACTAGTGATCCATTTGTCACGGGATGGATACGGAATCAATCCTCTCACTCAGTCTCTAGGGGCTGCCTAGGTCTCTCCCTCAAACCAGAGTTTAAGAGGCTTAATCACAACCAACCTAGATACAAACTTGAGTCAAGGGGGATGCTCATCTCTAACCTAGATAGTAGGCGCAAAGTGCCCAGGAAAACCAAGCTTGTCAAGCCTACCTAAAAAGGTGTGGTTTTCCTCTAATCTAGGTTAGGCAAGCATACAAGATTTGGAAAGCACAACTAAGCACAATCACCATGAAAACGCCTCCAGTACTCAATTTGATGCAAACCCATACAAATCATTCAATCTAAACAAGTAATTACAAAGTATTAGTTAGGGATCTACAACACCCAAGAGAAAAGAGAGAGGGGTTACAAATTTGAGCTCAAGATCTTCTTCTTCTTATTCTAGGCTTGAATCCTCCACCCAAGCCTCCAATGATGCTCCAAGATCACTCTTAACACACACTCTCTCTCTCTAACTAGAACTTCCCTTTGGTGTTTTTGGGCAAACCCTAGAGAGGGAATTGAATTTCTCTCCAAAAACCAGCCTACTTTCTCTCTCCCCGCTGTTGTCTTCATATTTGCCCGAAAGTGACCAGTTCACAGACGCGTTGGCCAGTTCACGGCCGTGAAAACCTAAACGCGTCCATGAACTCAGTGTCGTCCAAAACGCACTGCTTCGCTCTCATGGGTTCACGGTCAATGGCCCTAGTTCACGGTCTTAGATCTTCTTGATGGTTTTCCTTTCCCTCTCTAGTGTTTTCCCTTATCCTAGCATGGAGTAGTCCCTTCTTTGACTTGGGTGTTTGTAAACCCTAGCTACAATTATGTGAATGCTTGTATGAATTGAATGGTTTGTGTGTGGTTGTGTTTTAATGTGAATGTGGATGTATTATTCATAAATGATTGTGTTGTGTGAAAGCCTATCAATCTAATTGTCATTCTAACCTAGCTTACAGAGGAGACCTCCTTAGGTTAAGAGGCTCAATATTGAGATGGGTGTTCTTGGGCATTTCATGCCTCCTATGTCAGTTTAGAGAGGAAATCTCCTTTATCCAAAGAGGCTCGATTTGAGCTGGGTTTCCTTGGCCATTCAATGGCTCCTAAACTAGTTTAGAGAGAACCCTCCTTAACCTAAGAGGTCTATTAAAGATGGGTTTCCTTGGGTATTCAATGCCTCCTAAGCTAGTTTAGAGAGAACCCTCCTTAACCTAAGAGGCTCTATTAGAGATGGGTTTCCTTGGGAATTTTATGCCTCCTATTCTAGGTTAGTTAAAGGGAAAACCTCCTATTTCGCATTAGCACTTAGGGTTTGGTTGTGGGTGGCCGTCCGAACTCCAATTCGAGGGTGAAGTTTAACCATTCCTTAGTCAATAGGTTGAGAGGGTCATATTAGTGGCTTGGATCGTATCTCATTCCCTGCGATTTATGACCCCACACACGGTTGTTCGATTCTTCAAGTCGTAATTGTTAGCTAGGGGGAGCAACACTCGGGTGAAGCTTTCTCAACTAGTGTTAAATCCATTTTACCTTTGCAAACAATTTAGTTTTAGACCTTTGTTTTCACCAAAACTAATCCGCTAGATAATGTTTCAAACAGTCGAAGTAGCGGTATATGGACCGGCCCAGGTCGATATTTAAACATATTTGCACTATATTGCACCCATCTAAGGTTTATACTTGGACCTTAGGTGGGATTTTATTATGATAGTCAGAGCGAGTCAAGAATCCCCGACAACCTTGAGGGTAGGGGTGGGCATTGGGTGGGTCGGGTGGATTTTGACCATAAAATATACCCACCCGCGCTTAAACGGATTGATAATTTTTAACCCACCATCCACCCACATTTAGTCTCGGGTTGGGTCGGGCAGATGGTGGATGATGCGGGTGGGTTTGTGGGTTCACCCACATCACAATGTATATAATATAAAGGAGTCAACTTGACATGATAATAGGTGAAGAGAATCATCAAGGGAAACAAGAAGTTGAAATAGGGCGAAAAATATCAAATTAGTTCTTAAATTGGATAGAAATTCTATTATGAAAGAGTTTTCTACAGATTGAGACGATTATTAGGTGCAAGGAACTAAGGAAAATAATTCCACAAAGGAAAGAGCGGTGATCTAGGCACAAGAATTAGAGGAAAAAGTAAAGGGAATAAGAGGGGATCTCTATTTGGAAGGTTGGCTTTGAGGTTCAAACTCCAGGAGCAGTCCGAGTTTATATCTAACGTCTCCACTCTCCTCTCGCTAGCGCCAACGACTTTGATCTTTTTGTTGTTGGGTTGAGCGGGTCACCCGCACACTCACCCACAACCCACCCACCACCCGACGGATGGCTCCCAGCGCAACCCGTCACCCACCCACAGACCCACCCACTTTACGAAATTCGGGTCAAATGCGGGTGGTTCGGCCCAAACCCGTGGATGATCCGCCCGCATGCCCAGCCCTACTTGAGGGTGTAGGGGCTCGTGGAGGTTTGGTCGTGGATCTTAACCACCATCCCCATAACGCCCTGCCGAGGACCTTGATGGCGACAAGGTTGGCCATGTCCAGATCTGAAATCAAATATTTGGGAGAATTGTCAACGGTGGAACTTGACGGAAAAATGGTGCTTAGCCTTTTTTATTTAATATATAAAATTATGTTTTATCTATGTGGTAACTTCAAATATTTATTTTTTTGCCACGCCATAAGAAGTCATCCATCTCACATAATACTTTGCCACGTTAGAGTCAACTAACAATTGAACGGACGGAAAGTTGTTCGACCTCGAACTGGCAGTGGAATTGGGAATCCTCGATGACCTTGAGGGCGTAGGGCTTGTGGATGTTCGTTCGTGGATCATAAGAACCATCCCCATAGCGCCTGCCCGAGGACCTTGATGGCGACGAGGTTGTTCATGTCCATATATGAAATCGGAGATTTGGGGGAATTGTCAACGGTGGGACTCGACGGAAAATGGTGTTTAGCTTTTTTTATTTAATATATAAATTTATGTTTTATCCATTTAGCAACATCAAATATTTAAATTTTCCCACGTCATAAGTAGCGGTCCATCTCATATAATACTTTGTCGAGTCAGAGTCAACTAACAGTTGAACAGACGGAAAGTTGACGATTCTGATATTAAATTGTGTTTGAAAAGATTTGACTATTTTTTGTTTAAAGTGAAAAATTAGGCTATTATATTATATTTACCCAAATAAAACGGATGTTTATTGTTAGGTATGAGAAGTAAAATGAAGTAAAAGAGGAAAGTTTCGGTAAAAAAAAAGTAAAAGAGAAAAGTTAGTCATAAAAGATGGACTTCAAAATTCATACTCAATTGCTACATAAAGTAGGGGTGGGAAACGGGTACCCAATCCCATTTAGAGACCAAAGCTCATCCCATATCCCAAAACCGAACGAGTAACGGCTACCCGTAAACTCGTACGGGATGGATAACGAGTACCCTAACTACTCGTTTATACCCTTTTAATAATGGGAACATTTACAAAATAACAATAAGCTGCATATATATAATGGTCTGCCACCCTTCTCACATAATAACAATAATGGTCCGCCACCAATTTGGCAATTCACAGAAGTACAATAATGAGTCTGATTAGTGGATTATATATTGTTGTTAGAGGACTGAGGAGAGCAGCGAGAGAGTGCAGACTGGCAGAGGATTGAGGAGAGGAGCGGTCGGCGACGTCGGGATCAACGACGGAGAGGAGTCAGAGCCAGGAGTCGCCGCCGCCTAGCTTGGGGGAGAGGCGGAGACCAGCATTCTTGCTCTAGGTCTTCTCACAAGTCGAATGCCGACTTCTTCCCGAGTCCGGTGGAGCTCACTCAGCAGCAAACTACCCAAACGGTAATGGGCTGGCCGAGAGGAGCGCTCGGCCTGTGAGGGACGCCGAGGGCCCAGCCGAGTGAGGGAGAGGGACTGGTAATGGGCTGGACGATTGGGCTTGGTTGGGTTTCGGATTTGGGCTTATGACATTTAATAATTTAATTGGGTAATACGGGTACCCAAACTACCCAAATGGGTATTAGCGGGTAATCCGCAGGTATCCAAAGTTGAGATTATTAATCCCAAATTCCATCCCGCAACAAACATAACAGGCATTTGGGTACTCATAACCTCTTTAAATTTGACGGGTTTGAGTATACCCAAATACCCGTTTCACTTTGCGTCTTTGCCCACTCCTAAAGGTGAGAGTTTCTATTTAGTGGGCCTACAATAATAAGTCCACCCGGAATAGCAATTAAAGCCCAGATAATCAAGCCGCAGCACCCAAACCAGTTATGGGGCCTGAAACTCCCGATAATGGGATGGGTTTGAAGTTGGAAACCGACCTAGATCCATACCGAATAGCTGCTGTTGCCGTTGCTGTTACTGTTACTTGAAGAACGAAAGAACTAATAAATAACTTTTCTCCCCAGCTGTGATTTGAACTCCCAAGGAAATCGAAGTTGAAGGCAGAGCTCGGGAGGGAAAATATGGCATCGGAGGATGACGGAGAGTTTTACCTTCGGTATTACGTTGGCCACAAGGGAAAGTTTGGTCACGAGTTCTTGGAGTTCGAGTTCCGGCCGGACGGCAAGCTCCGATACGCCAATAACTCCAACTACAAGAACGACACCATGATTCGCAAGGAGGTCTTTCTTTCCCCCGCGGTTCTCAAGGAGTGCCGCCGCATCATTTCTGAGAGCGAGGTTTGCTGGCTTGCTTTTCTCTATTCCCCTCTCTCTGTCCCTTATCTCACCTCTCGATGTATTTAGGGTTTCAACCGCGGTTCCTCGAGTGAGTCGTAGATTCTATTATAATAGCTCTGGAGTTTTCAATTTGCTGGAACAATCCCTTATCTTGTTGACCTCTTAAAATTCATGATGATTTGGGTTTTGGTAACAACTGCCCGGGACCTTGTCTTATCTCACTCCTCAATGTATTTAGGGTTTCCGCCGTGGTTCCTCCAGTCAGAGATGTTGTTATCATAGCTCTAATGTTTTCAATTTAGTGAAGCGGTCCCATTCTTTTCATGGCATTGTTAGCTTCTTAAAAGTTATGATTGGGTTTTGGTAGATCATGAAGGAAGATGATAACAACTGGCCGGAACCTGATAGGGTTGGACGACAAGAGCTTGAGATTGTGATGGGGAATGAGCACATTTCCTTCACTACCTCCAAAATCGGTTCACTTGTTGATGTACAGAGCAGTAAGGACCCTGAAGGGCTTCGCATCTTCTACTATCTTGTTCAGGTCGGTTGATTTGATATCACTTTTTTCTTTCGCGGCTTGTTGCTTCCAAATTTTATGATGAGTGAGTGATTCAACGAGTCTATGGTGCATATTAGCATATAGATTGTATTGTATACTGCCAGCATTTGGTTTCTCGTGATATGGTTTACATTGTTGAATATTTGACACCTCAGGATAAAAGCAATCTGTTCTTCCATCTTGGTGTTGATCTTGAGATCTTCGTCCTGCTATAGTTTTATGATGGCGATCATGACGATTTCATGCTTTGCAGGATCTGAAGTGCTTTGTTTTCTCCCTCATTTCGCTCCACTTCAAGATCAAACCCATCTAGTTCACATTGAGCATGTCATTGGTGGGGATTCTGTAACCAAGTTTTTGGTGAACTTAATTCTCAGTCTGTCTGATCTCTTCCAAGGTAGTAGTGGTGGTTATTTGAGCTTTTAGACTGTTGACTATTGTGAAAGCATGTGTGGGATTGTACGATTGTGCATCGAGTGAACTTCAAGAGAATTTTGGAATAGAACTATGCTACATATGACCATCCAATCCATATTATTTGATGCGATTTTTTCTGTTGGTCACAATTTTGGCATGTAAACAAACTGCAAAACACTAAACAATCTCTCGTAATGCCAACAACCTGTTTCACACAGTTGAGGGTTCCTGCTACGTAGCGCCAAAACTCGGCATTAATCAGACCAGCGTCGTTTGAGTTCAGTTTTGGAGCGAACCTCTTTCAAGTTTCCATCCAGATCATAATCCCTTTCCATCACAAGGTTTATGCCTTCATCCGAATACCAGCCAACACCAATGCAAAGGATGCCTTCCTTGTTGACATCGACATAAGCTGTCACACCACCTGGGAGCCAAAGAACCGTCACATCTTGTGTATCTAACATCTCTTCTTCACCAAAATGGACAGAATTTCCTGGCAGGCTCCGCTTCTTCAAGGTCTCAGTGCAAAGGTAGACATACGGGGAAGAACCATTGTCGTTGATGTCCGATATAATCTCCTGACCAAAAATTGGAGTAGCACTCATCTCAAACACTTTCCAGGATCCAATGAGCTCTGATGGCCGCAACCTTCTCCGCTGTGAAAATGGCTTCAAATCAAATTCTGCGTCACTGCCAACATATAAGCACACCATGTCAACTTCAAAACAATGGGTTGCAGTTCCCTAAAATTAGACTTTGGTTCATCTAAATTCATTGAAACACAATGGTTACTTCCATCGTCCAAGTAACAACCAGAACTTATGAAATTGTAAAGTATTTAGCCAGATGCCAAGTCCATTGATGTGTTATGGTTCCACTCGGCTTGACCTAGTATTTCTCTCCTATCCTACTCGGCTTGACTCATAGTATGAAGCTAGTAGTAGGACCATTCTGACTCTTTTTAAGCATACTATTTTGAAAATTCTTATCAACAAAGTTCAAATTCTTCACCCGTCAAGTTGAAGCACGGAATACCTTTGGTCGTCAAGATTAGCAGGACTGGCCCACTGTTCTTCATATGCGGCAACTCTTAGTATCTGCACATCTGCACCTCCTTGACTAAACTCAATAGTATGCACAATACGCAGTCTCTTGTGGCAACCTTTGACCAAACACTAGAAAGAAAAAAAGTCAAGAAAATTGCAACAAATTTCCTGCTAAACTGAATTTTGAAGGACGCATACTGTTGCCAAATAGAGAACCTCACCTGTTCAAATTTAAAAGTTGGAGACATGAAGTAGTTGGAATCATCAACTTCACCAACTGGAATCATGACGGGCCCTCTTGAATATGATCCATCCTGATGAATCAGTCAATCGCTTCAGTTGCAATATACAGATTGATGGGTCATGCTATCCAATAGCTTCAAAAGAAAAAAGACTTGGAAGGCATGCAAGAACGAAACCAACGATGAGTGCAAGAGCACAAAGACATTAATACTCTCCATCAATAATTTACCTTAGTATAAAGCTGCCAAGCACCTCTTGCTCCATAACGATTTTAAACTAGTAAAGGAAATTGCTGGCCGATTAATCATTACCTCAAAGAAAACCAGACCAGGTTCATTGCCCATCACATCTTCTTCCATCACATCACTCGATTTCAAGTCAAAAGACTCATAATTAGGCAACATCTGATTTCCTACACCGGCATCAATGGCTCCGTTGGATGATAAAGAAGCGTGCCCTTCTTCATGCTCAAATTTTACTTTATTACTACCTCCACCACTCTGCAACACTTCACCTTGTGGATTGAAAGTCGCCCAATTTATCTTTCTATGTATTTGAGACGGCTGCCCTTTAGATGGAGATGGCACAGCTTCGACGCGGGAAAGAGTATAGCAGTCATAAACCTCTTTCCCCTTCTTCCCAATTTCAATGGGCTCCATTTCAGCTGTGATGGGGGAGAAAACTGCCCCAACCCCTTTCCATATCCCACTCACGCTACTTTCAAACGTATTCCAGAGAGGCCTAATCACAGGTTCCTGAAAGCAAACCACCATTCTTTTCATCTTCACTGATGTTTCTCATTGTAGAAAAACAAGTGTGTGGTCACTATGCTAGACACGCAATCAAAGCGTTCCAAAACACACAAATGCACTGGTTAATCAATGAGCTTATCAGGCAGCATCTTTCGAATTTGATACAGGTAGTTCAAACGACCAATTCGCGAAGTACCTGAGTCTGGAGGACAGTCTCAACCTCCATAAGCAAGGCACCAGAGACCATGATACTTCCCCCTCTGGACCGTTTCCCCTGAACCGCACGCCCTCCTTTCTTCTTCCTCTCCTGCTTCGATCTTTCGTTCTCTCTCCCAGCCGTTGATTTCGCCATATCATTGTCGAGGCTCCAAATATTTTCCTTCTTTCCCTTCGGTTTCGGTGCTCGGTCTCGGGAATTCGTGCTATGGCGCTCATGACGTTTGCTATGGCAATTCGCCCTCCTATGGCTCGGTTCGTAGCCGGAAATCCGGCGAAAATGGAGATTGGGCGAGGCGTGGTCCAATCTGAGGCTGTGTCGGAACCCTAATAGAGGGATCGGCGACAAGGTCTTGCAGTTGCAGAGATGGAGACATGGCAATTGCATCTTCAACTGGGATGGTGAGAGAAGAGGGAGGAAGAAGAAGCCTAGCACTAAGAAGACATAGTATAGCACGAGATAAGTGGCCCGAAAGTTATTTGGTAAGAAGAGGCACGAAGCCCCGAACTTTGATGGGCCGCTTAGGGTGTTAAAACGGTTTGGTTACCATAGTAACCGTTTTAACCAATACTATTTGGATAATTTGGTTTGGTTAATTTGGATAATTTAGTTTGGTTTGGTTAAAGTTTTTAACTTGTTTGGTTTAGGTGGTTTGGTTTGGTTTCAGACACTCCTAACCAGTCAAACCAAATTAACCAGTTAAGTAATTAGTCATATATCTAACATATATTATATACACATACTTAATACTTTGCATGACCAGACCACTCAAGAGTTAACGTTCATCCCTTTTAGACTCATAAAATATAAAGCTCAATATTGCTCATATAGTGTATATTTGTATATGTATATGTAGACCACAACATATGGACGCCTAATTTAGATAAATTTCATACATTATGATGGATGAAAACTTGAAAGAAATGTCATTTCCAGCCTATGATAATTATTACGTTATTACGTGTCCTAGTCCTTGTCGGTCTTGTATTCTTACGTTTGAGTCTTGCTGCTTATGAGTCCTGTTGCTTGTGTTCCACGTATTTGTTTGTGGTTTAGGAGTCTTTATCTTCTATATAATGGCCGGTTCATGGTTGTAGGCCATAACAAGAGAAAATATAAAAAACACAGAATAAATAAAAGGTCTAGTCGTGAGCTCATTCGAGCTCACCGTGGATTAGTCTCGTTCAATCAAGAACGAGGATACCACGTAAAACTCCTGTGTTATTCTGTTCTATCTATTCCGCATATCAAAATTCTACATGGTATCAGAGCGTCTCGCAATCTAGGGTTAGGGTTTCTCGCTGTTGGATTGTTTCTGCTCCGCCGACTTCTTCAGCTCGGGCTTCTCCAAGTATCTCGTTCCCAGCTTGTGCGTCGGCCTCCAACGTTGATTTCTGTCCGCCTTGTCCATCAGGATGAGCATTGATGAAGGTATTCTCGTTACTGGGGCTTCTCCCACCATCGACGTATCGTCGCCGCTTCATCTACACCCCTCGGACCATCCCAATCTCATGTTCGTAAGCGACGTCCTTACCGATCTGAACTATGGTGAATGGGTGGCGGAGATGACTAATTCCCTGCTTGCCAAAAACAAACTAGGATTCGTTATTGGCACTACTCCTCGCCCTGCCTCTGGTCTCCAACTGGATGCTTGGATCCGTTGCAATGCTGCTGTCATTGGCTGGTTGCGTACCGCGATGAGTCGGGACATTCGTAACAGCCTCAGCCCGAATCTCACCGCGCAGCAAATCTGGACTGAACTGAAGGAACGCTTCAGTACCGGCAATCTCCCTCGCAGGTACAAGTTGCGGCGCGAGATCACCAGTCTTCGTCAAGATCAGCTGAGTGTTGCTGCTTTCTATTCTAAGCTGAAACGTCTCTGGGATGACTGGCTTGCACTTGATCCTCCTGCCCGTTGCACTTGTGGTAAGTGTGAATGCAACGTTGAGCAGCGCACGCGTTCGTCTCATGAGGAGATGCGCCTTCTCGATTTTCTCCTTGGACTCGACGATACCTTTTCGGTTGTCCGCACCCAACTGCTCTCCATGACTCCCACGCCTTCCCTTGGTGCTGCGTACCAAATGGCTGCTAATGATGAGCAGCAGCGCCATCTATCTCAGGAGTCCCGTCCTTCCCTCGATGCGGCTGCCTTCCAAAGCAAGATTGACTCCGCTACTCCTGAACCCCGCACTCCTGAAGGTCGCCCTTGGTGTACACACTGTGAGAAGGCTGGCCATTTCAAGGCCACGTGCTACGAAATCATTGGCTATCCCCAACGATTGGACAGCTCTGGTTCCCGTAGCACTCACGGCGGGAGAAATGGTTCCAAGCAGCGACGTCGTCCTCCTAAGCAGACTCGTTCCGACGCCAAAGCTGCTGCCGTGGAAAGTGAAAATAGCAGCAGCAACGTCCCCGGCCTAACCGCAGCACAACTCGCTCAACTCCGGACGTTTCTCAGCATGGATTCCATCTCCAAACCCGCTGCTGGGATGGCGGTTAACATGTCAGGTAAATCATCTCCTCTCTCTCATTCCTGGATTATAGACTCTGGTTGTAATAAGCACATTGTCACCGATAATTCGTTGTTTGTTGGTGAGTTCGAGCCCAACTCCAACTTGCAGGTTCGGATCCCTAATGGCAAAGGGGTTCCGGTTCATCATATTGGCATGACACGGTTGCAAAAGGGCTTGGTCTTAGATCGAGTCTTACACATCCCGAATTTTCAGTGCAACTTATTATCCGTCAGCCGTCTCACTGCAGATCATCATGTAGCCGTGATATTCCTAAGTGATTTTTGTGTTATTCAGGACTTGACCTCGAGGAAGATGATTGGCATGGTGATTCAGAGTGATGGTTTATATCAACTGCGGGTCATTGAGCAGAGTCATCCAATTGCTTATTCGGCGCATCAAGCCTTGGGGAAATCGGAGCTTTGGCACTCTCGACTAGGGCATCCCTCTGGAGCAAAACTGTTGGCCCTGCAGCCTTTTATTTCTTGTCCTTTAATTTCCAGCAAAGAACCATGTGACTCCTGTTTGAAGGCGAAGCAGACTCGACTTCCTTTTCCGCACAGCAGTATTAAAACTCAGTCTTGTTTTGAACTTATACATGTCGACATTTGGGGTGGCTTCACAGAACCTTCTCTTAATGGATCACGTTATTTTCTTACCATTGTCGATGACTTTAGTCGTGCTGTGTGGGTGTTCTTGATGCGCCACAAGTCTGAAGTGGCGCGCTATCTGCTCCTTTTCTGTCGTCAAGCTCGACGTCAACATGGAAAGAATGTCTGTCGTATCCAGGCAGACAATGGTCGTGAGTTCTCCACTCCTCCTCTCCGTGATTTCTATGAACAGGAAGGTATCATCCTTCAAACTTCCTGCACGGATACCCCCCAACAGAATGGTGTCGTTGAACGTAAGCACCGTCATCTTCTTGACACAGCTCGCGCACTACGGTTTCATGCGGGTCTTCCACTCAAATTTTGGGGCGAGTGCATCCTCACGGCAGCGTACCTCATCAATCGGCTGCCTCTTGTTCCCATCCAACATCAAACTCCATTTCAACTCTTACTTGGGACATCTCCCAAGTACGATCATCTGTGGAGCATGGGTTGCTTGGTTTATGCTAAAAATAATCGCAAAACCTTAAACAAGTTTGATGCACGAGGACGCCCGGGTATTTTCGTGGGATATCCCACTGCTCAAAGGGGTTTTCGTATCTATGACTTGGAAACACAACATATATATACATCACGGGACGTCATATTTATGGAGACTACATTTCCCTACAAAGATCCCCACGTCCTCGCTAGTTTGGGGCCTCAATTTTTGTCATCCACTACAGCTTCTTTTGTCCCTACTCGAGTTGTGGGTGATGATACATCTCCTCTAGTGCCGCACCTCCCTGAGCAGGCCACATCTCCTGTCGCCTTCCAGCCCAGCACTTCCGCTGACTCCCCATGCTCTCCCTCAGCTACGGCAGCTATCCCGGCTGAACAGGTCACCCCTCTCACCACCATTATGGCCGAGGCCTCCTCACCCGACTCCCCTCAATTTTGTGCTACACCCTCTTCGGATGTCGTCAGCCCGGAATCTTCTCCCCATGCCAAGGCACCAGAACCACTCACTACCCCAGCTCCTCCACCTCGTCGTGGGGATCGACCAAGGCGCCCTCATGTTCGTCTTGCCGACTATGATACTAACTTGCATGGTGATTCCCACGCTCAGCACGTCACTTACCCGATGGCCAACTTTGTTACCTACCATCGCTTGTCTCCTTCTCATCGAGCCTTTCTCACCAAGGTCTCCGTCACTACCGAGCCTAAGTATTTCTTCCAGGCTGTTCGTCATCTTCATTGGCGGCGTGCTATGCGCACCGAGTTCGATGCCTTGGTCGCAAATGGTACTTGGGAACTCACCCTCTTACCTCCCGGCAAGCGGGCCATCGACTCGAAGTGGGTATATAAGATCAAGTTCTACCCCGATGGCTCCATAGAGCGCTACAAGGCTCGACTTGTAGCCATGGGTTACACTCAAGTTGAAGGCATTGATTATCACGATACCTTTGCTCCAGTGGCCAAGCTCGTTACGGTTCGTTGTCTTCTTGCCGTTGCAGTCACGAAAGGCTGGTTTATTCATCAACTTGACGTCAACAATGCCTTTCTTCATGGTGATCTTGATGAGGAGGTTTACATGAAGGTCCCTCAGGGTTTTGGTATACCAGGTGATCGTCGGGTGTGTCGGCTTCGTAAGTCCATCTATGGCCTCAAGCAGGCCTCTCGGAATTGGTATCATAAATTCTCCACAGCCCTGCTTGAGCTTCATTTTCGGCAGAGCCCTGCTGATCATTCCTTATTTATCTACCGTACGGCCACCTCTTTTGTTGTCGCCCTTATCTACGTCGATGATGTCATCCTTGCTGGTGATGACATGAGTTTCATTCAGTCCGTTAAGACATTTCTCCATGATCGATTCACGATCAAGGATTTGGGACCTCTCAAGTACTTTCTTGGGATCGAAGTCGCTCGTTCTCGTGCAGGAGTGGTTCTCAATCAGAGAAAATATGTGCTTGATATTCTCGCCGATACTGGTTTCCAGGCTACACGTCCGTCTTCTTCCCCAATTGAACAAAATCATCAATTGGGACGTATTGCCTCTCCTGCGGTCGCTGATCTGGCTGCTTTTCGACGGCTCGTCGGTCGCCTTCTCTATCTCACGGTTACTCGTCCGGACATCACCTATGCTGTCAATCTTCTTAGCCAGGCTGTCCATGCTCCCACTGAAGCTCATCTTGCTGCAGCTCATCGTATCTTACGGTATTTGAAAGGTTCCCCAGGTCGTGGTCTCTTTTTCCCCACTCGTGGTTCCCTGCGTCTGACTGCTTACTGTGATGCTGATTGGGGAGGCTGTCAGACGACTCGTCGTTCTACTACTGGCTATTTCATTCGGCTTGGTTCCTCCCCTATTTCTTGGCGTACAAAGAAACAGTCGGTTGTTGCTCGTTCGTCTGCTGAAGCTGAATATCGTGCCATGGCTAGCACGATTTGTGAGATATTATGGTTACGTTGGCTGCTTTCCGAACTTGGTGTTCCTCAGGTGGGACCTACTCCTCTGTTTTGTGATAATCAGGCTGCTCTTCATATTGCAGCCAATCCTGTGTTCCATGAGCGTACAAAACACATGGAGATGGACTGCTACTTTGTTCGTGAACGTGTTCAATCGTCAGATGTCCTTCCTTGCAAGATAGCGACGGCAGAGCAACCGGCAGATCTTTTCACCAAAGGACTCGGGATCGAGCATTTTCATCATCTTTTGTCCAAGCTTGGCATGTTTGATCTCCATGCTTGCGCTTGAGGGGGCGTATTACGTTATTACGTGTCCTAGTCCTTGTCGGTCTTGTATTCTTACGTTTGAGTCCTGTTGCTTATGAGTCCTGTTGCTTGTGTTCCACGTATTTGTTCGTGGTTTAGGAGTCTTTATCTTCTATATAATGGCCGGTTCATGGTTGTAGGCCATAACAAGAGAAAATATAAAAAACACAGAATAAATAAAAGGTCTAGTCGTGAGCTCATTCGAGCTCACCGTGGATTAGTCTCGTTCAATCAAGAACGAGGATACCACGTAAAACTCCTGTGTTATTCTGTTCTATCTATTCCGCATATCAAAATTCTACAATAATTGCTAAGAGACTAAGTCAATTTACACAAACACAACAATTCATTAACCCATACCATTGTCATAAATTTTTGTTAGGTGAATACTTCTATACTAATCGTAAAAATAATTATCTTAGTTGCATGTATTTTTGTTAAGGGTCAACTATAACTACGTGTTGATTGTTATTATTTATTCATTATATAAATTGCGAATTATTGCATTAACCGGAAAATTTTCATCGTCAATGATAATGTGATTTTATATTGGTTAATCTGGTTAACCAATTAACCAAACCGATTAAACTTTAGTTTGGTTAATTTGGTTGTTGTATTAGTTTGGACGGTTTGGTTATGATATTGTATTCTATGGTTAATGGAATTTAGCCTTATTTAGTTTGGTTATAACCATGGTAACCATTTGAACACCCCTAGGCCGCTAAATAACAACGGAGGTGGTTCGGTGAAAATAAAATAAAACTAAAAATGTCTGCATTTTAAAACTCGGCAAAAAATTTGATGGTTCGCCGCATGATGGTTAATTGTTATTGACCCATTGGATATATAAGGTATAGGTGTCAATCGGACGGGTTTGGCTTGGGTTTGATTGAGTTATGGGTTAGTCGGGTTGTAGGTTTATTGGGTTGTTGGTTCGTTGCATTTGGGTTCGATCGGTTTATGAGTCGGTCGGGTTGCGGGTTAATCGGGTTGCGGGTTCATCGGGTTCCGAGTTAGTCGGGTTATGAGTCAATCGGGATACGGGCCAATCGGGTTGCGGGTGAGGTGGGTTGCGGGCGGTTTTGGTTGCAGGTTTTTCGGTCAGCGCATCGAGTTACTTACTTCCTACTCGTAACTACAATTTGCACATTTTATTAACCTATTTTTAAAAACTAATAATTATTAGTCTATTTCTTTCCACAACATATATGTTATATGTATGTACTTATAAAAGTTTTAAAAAAAATTGTGAATCATATTGTATGACTTGCAAACTTGTCACGTAATTAATCGTAAATCGACAAAGCACACTAGTTAATAGTTATGGTGGTATAAACATTTTAATTTTTTTCATCCAATAGTTATCCAATCACAACTTCTATAGTGTATCATAAAACATATAAGTAAATTTGTTGGAGTGGCTCATCTATCCCTCTAGTCCACATGAATTGATGAATAAAGAATAATGGTGTACCGAACTCCTGTGAAAAATCTAAATTGGAGGGGGAGGCAATGAGGAAATTCTTGGAGGGAAATCTAAATTGGTGGAAGGGGGAGTGGGGAGAAATCTAAATTATGTGGTGAAAGTGGCGTAGTGAACTTAATTATACATTTGAGGTTTTCAAAACTGATTTTTGAATTATCTTAATGTTAGTGAATTTGTTGGGGGAAAATCTAAATTGCTACTATAGTTAATTTCAAATGAAAACCATACTTTGATTTTCAAAATGCAGATTAAACGATTTACGAATTTAGATATATATATAACATATTTGAAGACAATTTGTCTAAAATCTACATCCATATATCAATAAAACGCATCATTCTTACCAAAATGAAAAAAACATTATATTTAAATTGAACATATAATGCCAATATCCAAAAGTTTATACTCAAATCCAACCTATAACATTAACATACAAATTCAACAAACAAATCAAAAAAAAAATTTGTAAAAATAATTCATCGAAAGAAAGTCATTTTGCTTAAAAATCGGAAATCAACCATATCGGTCATACCAAAGACATTCTAGACGTTTAATAACGGATACTTGTTATTACTAATTGTATCGGCCAACATGACAATCATACCTATACCTCATTATCACTCATCCACTTTTGCAACAAAAATGATGATATGTAATAAATCTATGGTAGAATGCTTTCACTGCCATAATTGAAATGACATTACATTTTCTTATCAATTCTAATACGTGAGTTAACTTGAAATAACTCTACTTAATCAAATATATCAAATGATAGGATCATCTACCATAATCTATCTAGGAAAAATGTCCTTTACTGTAATGTAGGGCTTATGAAATTTTTGCTCTTCTATTATTGAAAGTTAATAAATGTGTCATTCTACTAATATGTTGTACTTTCGCATCCTTCAACTATGAAAACATAACATATCTAGCCTGTCATAAATTTTAGGATCAAGATAGATGAGCATGATTAGGATGTTCCTAGTAAAGATAGGGCAAGCTAGAGATCTATTTCTAAGATGAATGCCTCTATGAAACTCAAAGTTTTCTTTGAAGGGTTCTTCACAATATCCTCTCAGTTGGTGTTAAAGTCAACAAAAGAATTAAGAAATTGTGCCACCAATGCCCTAATTGTGGTCTCAAAGAGAAAATCAAACATTCATTGGTTGACTTTGGTTAGGTTTCGTTAACGTGAGCCAATCCCCCTCCCTCATCTCTTTACCCAAGCTGCAGACATCACTATAAGGCATGGTTTACATATATCTTTGAGGAAGCTACAAACGATGAACTGAGTCACTTATGTAACAGAGTTTGGTTATTCTGGAAGGAGTGAAAAAAATCATATTCTAAAACGTTCTTTTGCATGATTGGGAGGTGTTTCCAAAGGTATGAAAATTTCATCAATGATTTTCTAGTGGTGGTCAAATTAGAGGAGACCCGAAGGAACTTGAAAATTACAAGACTTTAGGCTTGAACCCTCAATTTCATCAATGTTCTCCATAAGCTCGTCAACCTGCCTCTGCAACTCCTTAGTCTCTTTTGTATTAATCCTATAAGCCGCCTTGTTTGGAATTGTAGCTCAAGGATTGAAATCAATTTGATCATCTATCCCTCGAATTGTAGGAAGACCCTTTGGTGCTTCCTCGAGAAAGACATAATCAAACTCCTCCAATACCACTCGTGTCCTATGTGGTATGTCTCGAACCAATTCTTGATTGAGTATCACACCTTTGTAGATGATCATGATCATGGGTTCACAATCATTCATTTCTTGCTTCACATCTTCACTGCGCGCTAACATCAATGCCTTGGGTTCCACGGCACTCTTATTCTTCTCAATCTTAGTCGTGGCTCTAGACTCCTCCTTTTCTCTATTTTGCTGCATTTGAACTTGATCTTCGTAAACTTTATTGGGAGATAGAGGTTATAATACGAACTTCTGACCTCTATGCGATTACTTCTATTTGTTAGTGACCCTGTCATGTTATGCATTTCAATCAAAATGCCACAGTCTTCTAAGTAGTACGTGGGCTGTTTGCATTGGTACCACGTCACAAAGGACCTCGTCCTTGTAACCTCCAATCTCGAACTTCAGCAAAGCATGACTCGTGACCTTGATAGATCTATTTTCATTGAGCCATTGAAGAGTGTATAGGATGTTTCAATGTACTTAGCCCCAACTTCTTTAGTGCGCTTGCAATTACTATGTTACTGCAACTCCCACCATCAATCACTATTGAGAGCAACTTCCCATCTACCAAACACCGTGTATGGAACAAGTTCTCTTTTGGCTGTATTTACTCCTTGGGTTGCACACTCAAGATTCTTCCAACAACAAGGAGACTTCCCAGAGGTGCTTCCATCTCCATTGATTTGTCAACTTCAGAATCTGATGTCTCCTTCTCTACATGTGCCTCCTCCTCATATTCAGACACAAACTCTCCCTTCTCCAAAAGAATAAGTGCTCTTTTTTTGGGATAATGTTTAGCAATATGCCTTCTTTCACGACACTTAGAACATTGGATGCCTCGACTTGAACTTGATAGTCTTTCTCTTGGAGCTTCAACCTTGGCCACAGATTTCGGTGCTTCTAGTTTTGGCATGTTTGGACTAGGGTTTGAAGTACTAGGTACTCCTACTCTTTGTGTACTTGAGAGAGGTAGATACCTTCTCCCAAGGTTGTTTCTTTGTTGTCTCTCAACCTTGGTAACAATTGATACCAAATCGTCCAACTCTACAAATGAATGTAACTCCACCACGTTCCTAATCTCTTGATTGAGACCTTTCAAAAATCGTGCTATGGTGCCTTCTTGATCCTCTTGCACATCTGCCCTGATAATCATCATCTTCATTTCTTTTTAATAATCTTCTACACTCTTAGTACCTTGCCGGAAAAGCTGTAGGGTTTGATGCATCTCTCCCTGGTAGTAGCTAGGCACAAAGCCTCATGATGCCTCGCATGTCCACCCACGTCTCAATAGGTTGCTACATATTCCTCCTTCTCTTTGTACAGAACTGATCTAACCAAACCATTGCATAACCCATAAACTCTAGGGCAACTAGGGTTACCTTCCTCTTGTCGGATTAGTTGTAGCAATCAAAGATCAACTCTATCTTCCTCTCCTACTTGAGGTATGCATTTGGGTTGGTTGTCCCTTTGAACGCAGGGATGGTAATCTTGATCCCTCTCAATTCATTGTCACGTGAGTAAGGACCTTCTTTTTTTATTCGACTTCTTCTTCATCATCATGGAATCGTGGGTGATTCCTTCTTGTTGGTCGTGACATCCCCAAATGTCAATGGTGCCTCATGTGCTCGATCAATGGTTGATCAGCAACCCGTGCTCCTTGTCCTTCTTCCCTTCAAACCCTTTATGGATTAGGGTTAGGGTTTTCTTCAATGGGTACCTGAGGTTATTGCGCTTGAAGCCTTCCTTCTATGGCCTCTATTCGCGAATTAGTGGTGACGTGTGCTTGAAGCAATGCCTCCATCTGTGTTTTCAAATTCTTGATTGCATCCTCCATTCTTGCGCAACAAGAAAGCAAAAACTCACTTTAAGAATTGCAAGAACCTTCCAATATCCTTAAAGAACTTCAAGAAGTCTTCAATAGTCCATTTACTTTGTCCAAGAACCTTAAAACACGTCCAAGAATCCCATGTCCAAGAACATCAGGTGCACGAGGTTTCCGATCCGACTTGCCCGTGGCCAGCTCCGGCATCTGTGCCGGAGCAGCTCCCATTTCCCTCTTATTCTTTTCTTATGAGTGTTGAGTATGTTGCGGATTCTTCTCCCGCAACGGAGGTATCAAAGGGCGATGCTAGGGGTATTCCGACGAAGCCCTGGGCGTCGCTGTTTGGTATTTCTGAAGCGAATCGATTAACGTATATCCCTCTAGAAGTAGTCAATGGTGGTCTCCGAATGCCCAAAGCGGTTCGTGAAGCAGGAGCGGCACGCTGGAAGAATTGTTTGGTTGGGCAATTCCTTCAAGATCCACCTCCTCTCTATGTTCTGCACCATTGGGTAAATAAGCTCTGGGGAAGGAATGGATTGGTTAGGGTTTCACTGCTCTATGACAAGATGTTATTGATTCAATTACCGAATCAACAGGTTTGTGAATGGATTCTGGAGAATGGACCTTGGTTTTGGTTCAACAACCTGCTCTATCTTCGTCCTTGAGTTCCTGGGATCAGTTTCGAGGATTTAGGCCGAAAAGCTCTTCCAATCAGGGTTCACCTGTCGAATGTTCCGCTCGAATACAATGATTTCCAAGGACTAAGTTGTATTGCTAGCTGGGTGGGTGTCCCGCTTGGAGTTGATCATACTACTCGTGTGGGAGATCGGCATGGGTTCGCTAAAGTTTTGGTTGAGCTAACGGTTGAGAGCGAATGCCCTGATCATGTTCTGCTATGGCCAGATGATGGCTCTTCCATTAGGATTGGAGTCTCTTACTGCAACTTCCCCCCTGTGTGTTCAGTTTGCAAGCTATTCGGGGTTTCTGGATCATGTGCAGCTCATCATGGGAAACAGTGGGTACCAAAGGCGCAGAAAGCACAGGAAGTTCACTCTTCTCCAGTCCTAGCAGTTGCAGAGTTGGAGTTGCTTATTGTTCCTGTCATTATGCCAACAGAAAGTGTTAAGGGTAAAGAGGTGCTGGAGAGTGTAGATCCCCAATTACAGGCCATTTTTACTAGCCCTTCAATGGTAGATGTTGGCAGGATGGTTCCTCAAAACTTGGAGAAATCTTTCTCAGCAGTGGCTGGTTCTTCATCTCCTAAGCTGCCAACGGAGGATGAGTTTCAAAGGGTAATCAATGGTGCTAAACCTAGGGTCTGGTCTCAAGACAAGGCTAAGGGTTCTATTCAATCAACTTCTTCATCGTTTAGTGTATTAAGTCAACTGGGTGATAAAGAAACAAGTAGGGTATTGGATGCTCCAAAGAAGAAAGATACAAAGAGGGATCAGTGGAAAGGGGGAGGGGGAAACCCCCCAACTTCTAAATGATTATACTATTTTGGAACGTGAGGGGGTTTAATAAAACCTCCAAGCAAAGGGACTTGATGCAAGTCCTTAGTAGAAATAAGGTTGATGTGGTTGATGTACTAGAAACACGTATCAAATCAGAAAAAGCTAAAGAGGCGGTGGAAGAGGTGTTTGCAGGTTGGGAGAGATGCATTGATTGTGTTGATTCAAACTTAGGCCGAGTTTGGTTATTTTGGGTTCCAGAGGTCAAAGTTCAAGTGCTTAAACCAGGGAAAAACTTTGTTCACTGTTTGGTAAAGGACATTAACAAGAACAACTTTTTATGACTGCTGTGTATGCTTCAAATGATGAATCTGAACGCCTAGCAACATATAAAGAGATAGCTAAATACAAGGTGGCTGGTTATCCGTGGATTATTGGTGGGGATTTCAACACGGTCCGTGTTCCTGAGGAGACTTCGAATCAAAGAAATCTTACTACAAGTATGGTAGATTTCAACTCCTGGATTGAAGAAATGGAGTTACTGGACTAAAGGCCAACATGCCCTTAGTTTACATGGACCAACAGGCAAGTCAATCGCCCTATTGCTAGGAAACTGGATAGGGCGTTGGTTAATCTGGAATGGATTGAGAAATTTAAGAATTGTGTGGTTGAGGTGCTTCCTGCCAACTTCTCAGATCATTGTGGAGTGCAAGTAAGCACCGAGGCTCCAATTAAATCTTTGCCTAAACCATTTAAATACTTTGAATTTTGGGCAAAGCACCCTAAGTTTCTGGAAATTGTAGAGGTAGCTTGGAAGATTGAAGTCTCTGGGAATCCATGGCAAATCATTCAGAGGAAAATGCGTGAAGTTAAGATGGCTCTAAAAAAGTTCAACAAGGAGGTGTATGGGAATCTTCAGGATCAAGTAAAGGAGGCTGTTGATGCTTTGCAAAGTGCTAATATCCAGGCTTTTTCATCTCCCTCAGCAGAGAATTTTGAATCAGTAACACAGGCTAAGGAAAGATATGATCAATTGTCCAAAGCTTATGAGAGTTTTTGCTGGCAGAAATCCAGAGTTTTTTGGTTAACAATTGGGGATAAGTGCTCTAACTTCTTTTACCAAGCAGTGAAAATCCGCAGTTCCAAAAGGGCAATTAGAAAGCTGGTGAAGGAGTCAGGGGAAGAGGTTTATCAAACTGAACAAATTATTGAAGAAGCGATTGGCTACTATAAAAAAAAACTCTTAGGAGAGACAAATCAAGAAATTACCCCTAGTGAGGAAGAGGTACAACAGCTGGTTCAACGCCAAATCCCACAGGCTGAGTGTGCAGATTTGATCAAGAGGGTTACAGCTGAGGAAATAAGAAAAGTTGTCTTTAGCATGAGCTCCCAAAAGGCCCCAGGCCCTGATGGGTTCTCAGCAGGGTTTTTCAAGAAGACTTGGGATATTGTTGGAGATTATGTATCTAGACGGATTCTATTCTTCTTTGATTCAGGTAATCTTCCTAGTGGTATTAACTCCACAGTTGTTTCTTTACTGTCCAAAGTCCCAAATGCTGATTCCCTTAGGAACTATAGACCTATATCTTGTATAAATCTCTTATACAAGATAATAGCTAAGATCCTGGCTAATAGAATCAAAGGGATTCTGCCTCTGATTATTAGTAACTCCCAGTCTGCATTTATTCAAGGTAGAAGCATCATGGATAATATACTTATGGCTCAGGAGTTGGTAAGTGGGTATAACAGAAAGTGTCTCTCCTCTCGGTGTGCTATCAAAATAGACATTATGAAGGCATTCGACTCAGTCAACTGGAGGTATCTATTCATCATGATGAAAAATATGGGGTTCCTTGAGAAATTTTTACTGTGGATAAGGAGCTGCATGCAAACTGCTCACTATAGCATCAATATAAATGGCAGTCTATGTGGTTTTTTCGTGCTAGGAAGGGTGTACGTCAGGGTGATCCTTTATCACCATATCTATTTACAATAGCAATGGAAGGTTTGTCCACAATGTTGAAGGAAGCTAGTCTGACAGGGGGGTTACCTTTCCATCCTCAATGTAAGAAGGTTGGCCTGAATCACTTGTGTTTCGCTGACGATCTACTTATCGTTACCAAGGGATCTGCACAGGCAATACTGCAGGTCAAAAGTGTTCTGCAGCAATTTTACAAGGTCTCGGGTCTTAATTGCAATCCAGCTAAGTGTGAAGTTTACTTTGGTGGGGAATCAGTGCTATACAAGAGTAATGCCCTTACTCTTACTGGATTTCAAGAAGGAAAACTACCAGTTAGGTATCTGGGATTGCCCCTCCTGGCTGGCAAACTCTCATCTGCAGAAATTGATATACTAGTGGAGAAGATCACCAAACGCATCAGGTCCTAGCGAGCTAAGAAACTTACCTATGCAGGGAGGCTCCAGCTGCCGAACTCTGTACTCCAAGGCATAGTTCAGTATTGGATGCAGTTGTTCATTTTGCCTAAGCAAGCTCTAAAACGAATTCAAAAGCTCTGTTCTCAATTCTTATGGCATGGTAGTGATGCAGGTAAGGCCAAAGTAGCGTGGGAATATGTTGCACTTCCTAAACAGGAAGGGGGGTTGGGAGTGAAAGACTTGGGGGCCTGGAATCAGGCGTGCTCCATCCTTTTGCTTTGGTTGTTTCTTATGAACTCTGGGACACTTTAGGTTGCGTGGATGAATGAATATAAGTGCAGACAGCAGGATTTGTGGTCATTCCGAGTGCAGTACAGCAGCTCCTGGGCCTGGAGGAAGCTACTGAAATTGAGAAATTTGATCTCCCCTTGGATGAAGAAGCAAAATGGCACAGTGTTCTGGGACTCAAAGGAGATGACGGTTTACTCAGTTCGTCGAGTATGGGAGACCTTGAGAAACAGGGCTCCTAAAGTCTTGTGGTATAAACTTGTCTGGGGCAGGAACTTCCCTCCATGATTTAGCTTGATTGTTTGGCTCGTAATGAAATCTGCCATTGCGACGAGAGATAAATTGCAGAAGTGAGGGAAAATCAGGGATGCTTCCTGCCCACTCTGTGGTTTGGCAGTGGAGTCCATGGACCATCTCTTTGTTCACTGCTTGTTTTCGCGTAATCTTGCTGCTGCTCTTAATTGTAATCTCCTACTACACTCGGACTGGGAGGCAATGGTGAGAACCATGGCTCAGGTTGGCAACACCAGAGCAGGAGAAAGGCATGCCTTGATATGGTGTTTGGTGCTGACATTTGTCTGGAGGGAACGATGTGGAGTGACTCATGGGTCTCCCTGTCGCTCCCCATATTAGGTTGCAGATCTTATTCGAATGGATCTGCTGTTCATTTCTTGTGGGAACAGAGGGGTCAGGGATGCGCTAAAGGGATTGGGATACATATAGATTTCATTTTCGTTTTGGTAGTTATATAGTATACAAAATTACATATAGTAGTGGGAGGGTGAGTTAGTTTGTTGTTCCACTCGGGTTTCTTGTCTCGACTCGTTGTATCGGTTTCTTCTCGGAATAAAAGCAACCGATTCAACGGGAAAAAAAAATTGATCTTCTAGATTTTCTGAATATCTTCTAAAACTTGAACCAAAATAAAGGATAAAGGTGGAACTTGATCAACAATCTCAACTTGTGAGAAGGGCCCATCGCTATTTGGGTAGAAGCTCACCACAAATAGATGTGATCGTCTAGATGATAAGACACACACAATCTCCTGGAATCCTCGACAGAAGTCTTGCACAAACGTTCACTATGGAACATGAGTTAAACTCTTTAATTGATTGCTGAAAACTGGAATGACATTACAATGAAATTTGGTCCCTTTCAATAGGCTACAAAACACCAATCCAAAACTAACAATGAAAGCAAAAATAACTTAAGAAATAACACATAAGAATTCGAAAATCACAAATCATGTTCTACAAAGGATTTGAATATGTCATCCTTCCTTCTATGTCAAGGAATTGGTAATCCTTTTGTCCTAAGGACTCCTCAAAAGCCCATTCTTCATGCCATTGCCTTCCAACACTCTTCTCCACTCGATCTCCCTTCTCTTCCAACCCATCTTCATTCTTCTCCGCTCGATCTCCCAATTCTTTCTTCTCCCTTGATCTCCTTCCATTTATTGTAACAATATATGGAATTTACTTTGAGTAGATCCACGTCCATACTAGCAAAGTAATTGCTCAAGCAAGTTGAAAATTTTTTCCTCAACTTTTTAGCCTCTGAACATGTAAATGGACCTTCTTCTAGAGTGGTATTCTTGGTCTTAATGACCTCATTATCTTTCTACTCAAGACTTTCTCATGTCACACGAAGAAATGCTCATAAGGTTGGAAAAGAAGAAAATGGATCTTTAACAACTTTGTTTGAGGCTCAATCAAGATCGTCTATTTGACATCATCAATGAAGAGAAAGAGGAAATGGTAGAAGAGGAAGGAGTCTCGAAGGTGGAGAAGCAAGTAGAGATCAATTATTCATCTATTGAAGAACTTGATTTTGAGACCATCAATGTTCCCAATCAACAAGAAGCAATGGATAAATAAGGGAGCATTGGTGAGGTTGGGAAGGAGGAATAAGAAAGTGAAGTAGGAGAAGAGCTTGGTACTCAACAAGGGGAACATTCTTCGCAAGAAGGATAGGAGGTTGAGAAGGAAGTTGGAGTCCAATCAACGGACAAGATGTATGTGGATGAAGCTTCGACAAGTTACACGTGCTACCAAAGCTTTCCACGACCTTGATGCACTTTTAGAGAACCCTTTTGAGGTTACTCTTTTCCAAACCAAGGCCATGCCATCATCAATCCCTCTTGGTGGATTCGATGGCGGTTGAGGTTGCATTACATAGTGTGGTGCAAAGAGAAGAACGAAGAAGAAAAGAATAAGAGGTATCATGGGTGGAACCTCAATTCTTACAAAGTCCACGAGTCTTTATCATCATTTGAAGCATCAAACGCTCGAAACTTGAGACATCACCTCACCAACGAGAACCTCAACTTCAAGGAGGTTCTAAGCTATACCAAATACTTAAAGGCAACATCTGACGATAAGACCTAAAAGACGAAGTGGTTGGGAGGTACCCATACAATTGGTTTGCATTTTCTTACCCTTCAAAAATAAACTTGCATGATCGATCTTGATGTAGGAAGTGTTTATAGTCTTCGCTAGTGAATGAATCCCTTCCATGTCAAGACTTGCTTACTGCTATGGAAAACCCAAGGGAGAAACTCGAGCAAATTCTCGAGAAAGAAAAGTTTGAGAAGACCAGCATCAACTCAACTCCTAATGGAGATAAAGAACTCATTAAAGTACATAGAAAAATTTCATTGCATGATCAATTGTCTCCTAGATGACCACTATATAGAGAAAGGATTGGTGGATCTTGGTTCCAACATCAACACACTATCATTTCCACTCTATGAAGATATGGGTCTAGCGGACATTGAGGACATTCAAATGGACATCATGTTGGTAGACAACACTCCGTGTCAACCTCTTGGAGTAATTTGAGAATTGACCATCCTAATTGGGCCATTCATCTTTTTTCTAGACTATGTGGTGATCAAGATGGAGATAGAGACCTCTTGCTACTTAATCTTTGGTATACTATTTTTGGCCACTGTAGGTTCCATGATAAATGCATCGAAATGAGTAATCAAACTACAAGTAGAAAATATTATGCATAGATTAGTGATGTCTTTTGAATATGAGAATTCAAATCAACCCACCAATAATGATGATTTCAAGGAGAATGAAGAGACGGAGCCATAGATAGAGATCAAGATCAGATCGGGATCTCTATATGAGGATTCCTAGAACACAACCTATCATCATTACGATAAAGATCTACTAGTATGGGAGACGAGTTGAAGGAAGATCCACCAACTCCATAATTGAAGCACACACAAATGGCACTTAAGACAGCCAGTACAAGGACCAAAATGGTGCTAGAGAAGATTGAGGAGCTGTAATATCAAGACTTGGAGGAATATCAAGGGTTTATCTGCCATCATCAATAGAATGGATTCAATACAAATCCCATGATGCACACAACGACGAATGCAACTGGATGGGATGATGAATGGAAGATAGAGCTCGATTGGCCATCCAATGAGACTATGATCTTTGAAGAATGATGGGAGTATCACTTTCCCTTTGTTTTTCTACCTTGGATTTAGGAGTTGAGGCTTTTGCTCTCTCCATATATGCTTTTATTTTTCTTTTGTTTCTTTTGTTTGATTTAGAATTTAGGATAAGAAGAGTGCTATTAGCCTAGGCCCCTATATCAAAATTAGAATGCCAAATGAAGTAACACATAATAAAATTTTCTATAACTTACTATCTTTTACTCCATTGATGACAATGCCCATTTTAAAGTGTGGGTTGAATTACGTGTTACTTTATTATGATTGATACATGAAATATATATAGTCATTCAATTTGGAAATCCAGTGGTTATGATATATGTGAAACTTTTCATAAATTACTAAGGATGTTTTCCATCTAATGACTTTTAGTCATCCCCTACAAGCATATTCTCTGCTCATCTTACTTTGAATCAACGAGTCTAGAGAATATCATTTGACTTAGGGAGGATAGTGTAGTGACTATGAAGTATGTGATAGTCAGTGTGACATAATGACCATTTGATGTGTTTGAATGCTATGTTGTTTAGCTCATTCATAGATTTCTAACTATGTAAAGGAGTCTCCCATTTTTTTGAAGTTTTTCAAAGGACGAACTGTATCTTTTATAAAATGAAAAATCTACATATCAAGAAATGATTGTATCATTTGAATTGTCATGCTATATGTTGAGAAATAAAGTGAGGGGTCCAATGTATGATGCGTCTTTTCATTGCACAAAAATCGAGGTTTGGAAGAGATACTAGTTGAGTTTTAGTGGCAATTCTTACAAGGTGATGGTATTTTATCTCTAGTACAAGTAAAATTCCCCCTAAATGGATAGCCAACTTGAGAATGTGTCCTTAAGGGCATGAATGGAGCTTTCGACACCATTTCATTTCATTGACCCTCCACACAAGTTGACGTAAAGGAGCTTATAGCTCTTGCTCAATCAATAAGGGTCTAATGCTCTAGTAAGTAGATAGCTCCCTACACAAGAAACATAAAAAGAGATGTTCAATGGAAAAAAAATTTCGAAAAAAGAGAAAAAGAGTAAGAGTATGTGTTCTAATAAGGAAAGTGCTTAAAGGGTATGTCAAGTTGATGGTAGAATAATTCAAAGATTGAAAAATGTTTATGAAAAGCTTCACCCTATGTGTTTTGAGACTCTAATGCATGAAATATGTTTATGTTTGGATTGGATTGGATTGCATGGTGGTCTGGCATGTTGATATGTTGATGTAGTTAGGATTCTCTCGTGCTATTGTTGACCTTGTAAGTTCACTTACTATCCACTACCTAAGATCGAGATTGAGTGATGGTGCCTAGTGTTCATTGAGTTGTATGATTATGAGTAGTCTTTGCTTAGGGACCAATGATTGCTTAGGGACCAACGAAGTTCAAGCGTGGGGTATATCTTATGACACTCAATTTATAGTGTTTATGAATCACATATTTGATACATTTCTCCCTTCTATCAATACATATTTATTTATTACTTTATTTCATATAGAATTCGTAACTATTTGATCTATGAGCATATGATAGACCTTGAGTCTGTTTTGTACTTTTTTTTTATGCCTTTTGGTGTTGTTTTGTGATTTTCAAGGTTATAATACATGCAAAATGAATATGGATCATCAAGGAACCCAATGGATCTAAAAGAGGACAAGATTACAAGCTCGTGGGCGCAAATGAAGATGGATTCTAACACCAAAAGCTCAAGTTAGGACCAGAAAATAGTATTTTGAAGAGCAAACGGGTCAAACCAAGTCCAAACAAGCTTAAATTTAGGAGAAGCCCAATGAGCCCAAGATAAAGTTGCTCACAAAAATTGGATCGGTTTGGAGAAGAAATCTAGCTGCAGGCACTACCATCATACAGCCATCGCCAGGCTCGAGCCTCCAAAATCTTCATTTTCAAAGTTACTTTGTATACAAGTCGGATGATCCCAGTTCAAATCGTACAAAGAAGGTTTTGGATGACCTTAAGAGGAAAAAGACTAGAAACCCCCCTTATGTAACTAGTATAAATAGGAGGTCAGGCTAGAGTTTTAGATACACCTTTTACCAGCACTCTACCCTAGGGGCACGAGTTAGAAATTCATAGAGAGGAGGTGAAGCCCTGTTGGAACTCGACTATGATGCCTCATCATTGATGTTCTTCATCTTCGGTGATGTCTTCCTGTTCTCCTATGCTTTTATAGTTCTATTTGTTTATAGATGTGATTTCGATGATGTTCATGCATCTTTCAATGAATCAATGAGATGCTATTTTGTTCTATGCTATGATCTTTGACTTTTTTTACTTTAGATGTTTTATCGAAAGCATGCTTGAATCAGCTATTGTTTATAATCGTTGATGATTTATTTCATATGATGTTTGTTTGATCTATGCGTATGAATCTATGATATGTTACTATGTGCATTGTGCTTAGTATCATCTAAGTTGTTAAAAATTTACCCTATAGTGATGCCCCATTGATGCTAGGCGTGTATGGAAGAAGTACTAACCATCCATTCATTGACTAATATTAATGCCTGATTGATAAATCAACAACGCTATAGACGATGTGTTATGGCTCAAGAGGCCCGCACTTAAAAATATGCTATCCTAACTTCCTTGTTCTTCATTGATTAAGTGATGGCATGAAGCAAAAGCACGCATTAGCTAGTCATCTTCCTATTACATGGGCCGAAAGCTCGAGTAGGATGGCCTTAGTGTAAGGGATTGGTGATAAGACCTATATTGGTGTTATTTAGTCCTCATATCTAGGTTCTTTTCGAGTCATTTCATCTTCATGTGCATATTGAAAGATACATTGTCAACTACACCTATATTTTGTTCCTCGAAGAATATATCATTATATTAGGGTGTATTAGAGGATATGTGCAAATTAGGTACCAAAGGACACAAGTATAGCAAGAATGGGGCAAAAGCTGAAGATCCCAATCTGGACAAGAAAGATCACGGTCGGAAAAGGAGCACGCGAAGTGAAAGTGAAGATCGTGGCCTGCAGAGCAAAGATCACGACCGCGATGTTGGAGGCTCCATTTGTGAACTTCAGGAAGAGCCAGCTCGATAGAAGCAGAGAGTTTCGCGAGTCAAATCGCAACCCTCGACTTTCTAGCCCGCGAGAAAGATCACGGTCGCAGCTCACAGATCGCAACCGTGAAGTTGGCCCGCTATCTCCCCCCTTGGATGACGAACAAAATGACAATGCTTGAATATCACAGCCTCCCCAATGTAGATCGCGCCCGCAAACTCTCCCAGCATGACCGCGAACTTGTTTGATATCTCACTTTGCCAGCGTCTTCAATTCCAAGGGAGGGATGATGAGAGTGCTATCACCCATATGACGAATTTCCTAAGCTTTGATAAAACCATGAAGATACTGAGGTGTGTTTTCCATTTTTCACTATTGTGCCAATTTGACCTTGGTAGAGGGAAATCCCCTTCTTGATAAGAGGATAGTATAAGCTGAAATTCATTGGCCAATTGAGCCACCTACTTAGGCCGAATTAGGGCAGACCTCAAACTTCATTTTAGCGCTTTGAGTTGGTTGTTGTTTTGCCATCCGGATTAAGGTCTGAGGGAGTAGCATTGGCAACCCTTAGTCGATTGGCCAAGACAGCTAATTCGTTAGCTTCATTTGACATTCCTTGGCACATCGATTGGGAGAGTGAAGCTTCTTCACTAGTTGCGCTCTCCTACGGTTTACGGCCACTTTTCCACACATTTGCATTCTATTCGACTAATCTTGATATATAGCTAGGGGTAGCAATACCCGGGTGAATTCTTCTCTTATTGTGTCAACCTCGATTTACTTTACTTGTTTGTTTATTTTTGTAGTTTTCTTATTTTTTAAAACCCAAAATCGTTTGCTAGATTACAACTTAAGTGATTGAATTAGGTGTACATGAACCGACCCGATTTGACAAATTAAAACATACTTGCCCTATAATACACCCAGTTAGAGTTTATACTTGGCCTCTAGTCGGAATTTTTAATCCGCGGTGTAATCCATGACAAGTCAGTAGCCCTGCCCAAAAGAAACAATTTGATTAAATCATATCAAATGAATAATTGAGCCACATTGACCCACCTAGGCGGCTACGCCTAAACCAAACCAACTTTTACAAAATGTAAAAGTCACTCAAAGGAACAGAATTGTGTAGAGATTTTGACGAATTTTTTGGAACCCGAACAGCACACTACTACACTAGTAAATACATATTTTAAGGTTACTAATATATTATTATTCTACTGAAACGCCATTTAGTATCGAAATTAACGATCTTTCTTTCCAATAGTCTGACTCGGACTCTGACCTCTGTCTCGGCAAACCTAAAATATCGCAGATTCAATTTTTCGCAGTCGCTGGCGCATACCGGACGCACCCAAAAAGCAGCGTCGCTCCGAGTCCGTGCCGAAGCAGTCAGGCAGAAACGCCTCACCAAATTCCAGAGCACAACGAGAGCCGCACCACTCTCATTCACCACCCACTCCTTTTCTTGCCTAATTCCGCCCGCCCTTCCTTGTTTTGGATCTCTATCCTCCACTTTTTGCTTTTTCCCACACTTTTCCCTTCCTTCCACAAAGGGGTTCTTATTTCTATCCTTCATATCCTCCCACATTTTTCTCCTCTCTAGATTCGCCACCCTTTTTTCGCTGCCATTCTCCAATTTTCCGCCCTAGTAATCGAGGAGTCCTTTCCAGTTTCCAGGTTTGAGCTGACAAGCAGCAGCTCTCCTCTCGCCGCCATTTCTCCCTTTTTCTAGTCGACTTCGTTATCCTTGTTTCCTCTTCTGTTCTGATCCATTGCCAGTTCTCCTGCGCGATCGCTGAAGAAACAAAGAGATTTCGTGGTGATTTCATCGGCGCTACTTCAGGTGATTACTGCTTGTTGTTTCCCGTGCGATTCAATGGCTGAGTTGATTTCTGTCGGCACTGATTCTGATTCTGCTTGATTTGTCTCTGTAGTAGTAGTTGGCTCACTCGGTTGCAGATTGCAGATAAGGTGTTTGGCTGTCCCCCGTCGATTGGGATGGTGCCGCGGTGCTAGGAAGAGAGATAGATTCAGAGCTCGGAGCTGGAGAATGGAGGATAGAGGAGGGTCGTTCGTCGCTGTCAGAAGGATATCTCAAGGTCTGGAGCGTGGCAACAGCGCCTGCCATTCAAGTTCTGGTACGGTTTCTTCCTCTACCTCGCTTTTAAATTGCCCTCTCTTTGTTGAAGCTTTATTTTTATAGTGGAGGGCTCTTTTTCTTCGCTCCCGATTTCTCACTGCAATCAGATCTCTCTTTTCTCATTTTTGGATCTGTGGATGGAGACGCAGCTGCGTGTGAATTAGGTTTGAGATAACAACAAATTCTTTGCTAGCTTCATGTGTGCTGATATGCAAAATTGTTTTGGTACGTTAACTTTGCTTCAGTAGGCAGATTTTCCACTGTTCATCTTCTCTCTCTCTCCCCCCTTCCGCTCTGGTGCCATTTTCAGTTTTGTTAGGTCATTTTCGTCTTTCAGTCTAGCTCCTTGGATTCCCATCCGTTCCTGATCTTTCGTTTTCCTTGATTGGTGATGCTGGTGTTGCAAATAATATAGTTAACTTGTAAGCAAAACTCTGAATCTTAAAGCCAGCTTTATCAACTAGTGAAGAAATTGATGAGAAATCGACTTCTCCCCTGTCGGCTGCTTGTTTACTGGCTGACTCCAACAGCCCCACTCGTTTTCTTTTCAAGCAATGATTCATATACATCTTAGAAAATGAAAGATGCTCAACATTATGTATTGACAGAGAACCACTTTTCTCCATGCTGTTCCAATGACTTGGGTTGTCAAATTTCTTAGCTCTTGGAGAATGGCAGTCGGTTTTTTTGTTCTGTAGGATGTTGCTTCTTATTTCTTGAGTAGACAGAATAGATACCTTGCTAATCATTCATGACTCAAGGAGTCAAATGCGTTTATGCACTTCAATGCAAGCCAGTTCCTGTGAGATTGATTTTTGCAGTGAGATGGATAATGGTTGTTAGCCAATTGGTAAACACTAGGCCGAGATGTTGTTTGTTTTACTCTCTTGCTTTTCCAGTTTTCCAAGTCTATATGTGCCTGACATGTGAGCTTCTGATTCTGATTTGAAATTTGATTTCATTTGTTTGAAATGTTTATTTAATTGCAGCCGAGGTTGTAGCAGGGTCTGCTGCATGGCTTGGTCGTGGCCTTTCTTGCGTTTGTGCTCAGAGAAGAGAGAGTGATTCCCGTCCCTCATTTGATTTAACCCCTGCTCAGGTATTATGATTTGATGAACTATCTCCCATTTCCCTGCCTCGTAACAAACATTCACTGGTAGATTTCTTCTTTCCTTCATACCTGTACTTAGGCTACTCCAAATTTTTGTTGGTTATGGATGCATTTATTGCATGATGAGATGCAGCGGCAGCTTTTCAGGATTACATATCACTCTGATTCCCTAATAGCTTCAGCATTGCTGATATTGTGTCCTAGTGTTAATCCTGAATTCCCTAATAACCTGACAGCTGGTTTTCATTTTTCCTTCCATCTTTGTCTTCCGATCCGGTTATTGAACGGCCATTTATCTCCATTGTGGTTTTAACAGGAAGAATGCTTGCAGCAGTTGCAGAGTCGTATAGATATACCATATGATAGTTCAGTTCATGAGCATCAGGTGCAGCTTCTATTAAATTTTTTTATCAGTTCTTGTGTTGTTCTCTTGCAACTTAGTCACGAGAACAATGCTTCTTTGCTAAAATGTCAAACGGAGATACTTGGCTGCCCATGAAATTCCAATGGAAGCTCTGTGTTCAGTACAGATGCAAATTGCTGTTTTCTTGTAGGAAGCTCTGAGGGCATTATGGAATGCTGCTTTCCCTGAAGAGGAGCTATGTGGTTTGATTTCTGAGCAATGGAAGGAGATGGGTTGGCAAGGGAAGGATCCGTCCACAGATTTCAGGTAGGCGACATGGTTATTTGTCAATGCCTTAATAGTTCATTTTCTAGTATGTCTTCCCAGTAATTTGCAATGTTGTGTAATTAATCCTTCAGGGGCGGTGGGTTCATATCATTGGAGAACTTGTTATACTTTGCTAGGAATTTCCCGGTATGTTGGATATTTTTGTGTTATTACCTTAATGTCTGGACTTCCCTTTTCCATTTCATTGGAGTGTCAATTTTGCCTTTATGCCATGGCGTATGGCCCTTGATGTGGGTGATTTTGCTTTGACAATAGCCTGATAACAGTTTAACTCCATGTATAAGTGCACATGTCAGCAATCGACGTCCTCTTTCTAATGCTCAGGTTCACTTAACATCCCAATGCAGCAATCATTCCAGGATCTTCTTCAAAAGCGAGAAGGAGACCGTTCGGTTTGGGAATACCCATTTGCTGTAGCTGGTGTGAATATCACATTCATGCTAATTCAGATGCTTGATCTGGAAGCAGGTCCATCCAGATACTCTCTTCTAAAATTATCAAATGGGATATACTTTCATTGTTTAACTTAGCTCATTCTTTGTACAACTCAATAATATAGAGTAAGTATCTAAGTTTGAACTTCACTTCCACAGTCAAGCCCCGGAGTTTGGTAGGAGCAACTTTCTTGAAGTTCCTCACTGGTAAATCTTGATATCTTCAATTCTATTTAATATTTTGCAAACACCTTCTATGTACTGTCTAAGGCCTATATAACGCTTGATTGCTGCAGAGAATGAATCAGCGTTTGATCTCCTATACTGCATCACATTCAAGCTAATGGATCAGCAATGGCTTACCATGCATGCATCATACATGGACTTCAATGTAAGCTGTAGCTGAAACTCGCCTTCTTGTTTAGATATGGATATGCCCATTAATCAATGCTTGCTCTTGCTTCATGGAAGTAAAAGCTTGTTATTTGTTGCATGCTCCTTCTGTCTTCTGAAGCACTGGATGCTTCTGCGTTTTGAAGTCCAGAATAGACTGCATGTTACATTTCACATTAGAGAAAATAAATTATTATGACAAATTTGTTATCTGCAGGCTGTTATGAAATCTACACGAAGGCAACTGGAACGGGAACTTTTGGCAGAAGACATAACACGGCTTGAAGAACTACCCTCGTACAGCCTTCTTAAACGGTAGTATATGATATGATATGATGAGATTTGCGGCGAGTTAACTAATTTCCTGTCAACAGCAGGATGTTGGCCCGACATTGGGCATTCATTGTGTCCTTTTATTTTCTTGTGGTCGTTCCACTATCTTCTCCCGGGTTCTTGTAACTCAGACACCCATGTCAAATCCACTTACCATGCTTGTTCAAAGGTGGCCCTCCAGTGTTTTGAGGTGTCGAAAGTTGTAGGGTAAAAACCGTTGGTCTGAGCGTGATTTCTTTGTAGAGTAGTGGGGCAGTGTTTTATCTGTTGTGTTAGGTGAGTGTGATGAGGTCCAAGTGAGCTGGAATACAGAATGTAGCGTTTGTTTTCTTGGTGACGTTGTTTCCCCCCTATCCGGTTGTTCCCGTTGGTGAGGTGGGGGAGCTGTTGATTTGTTGCTACTGTAGGAACTATTGGTATTTAGGGTTTTGAATAGAATTAAGGATTGGGATGGGGAAAACAGAATTAGAGACTAGGGATTTAAAAGAGGAAATTGAGGATCGAGGAGAAGCATGGTTGTCTGACTGTTAGAGATAGGTGATGAAATTAAGATTTTGAGATTTTTTTTTTTTTTGAATACTTCTTTGATGGATTATAACGTAAACTCAAAGTACATCTAATCTAAACAACTAGTACGAGGAGGTTCTCCTTCAGAATCCCTACATACAAATATTCATTCTAATTTGAAATAAAATATCATGTGTTATAAGATTATCAAACCTTAGTACCTTACGGACTACAATAACATATAATACTAATATAATGTCCATACACCAATAATAGTTAATAAATTGCCGAGACTACTAATATTGTCACATCACTTTCACAAAACAAAAATAAAAACAAGTCTCCCACTATCCTCCAAATTCACCCCTTACATTATTAATAATCCAAATTCATCTCTTATGTACATTATTTGAAGCACAATATTTTAAACTATCCCGAATCCCCTCGAAATAAAAAGAAATGACTAAAAATAATTATAAATTAATATAAATTATCTGAAGACTAATGTAAGCCAATAACAAAATGAAATTCATCCGTTTATTACGAGAAGTATACTGCACGACAATAGTGGAATTACTTTATTTAATAGGAATACAAAAAAAAATAATTCTTTGGAACATAAGCAATTGAAAGCAATTACTGTGCATCGCTACCAGCATATATAGCTGTAAGTATATCAGTAATTACTTTCTCCAATCCGCCCAATTATTTCACATATTCGTTAATTATGACCTTACAAATTATTGCATTTATTCTCTTCCAACACAACTTGCATTGGCGCACCAATTTCACTTTCACCCCAGGTTCTTAGTCATACTTTACAGAACTTTTTCTTTTCCCTACCCGCTACCCGACATTAATTACCTCAATACAAACATGTTATTATGCATTTGCAGTAGACATTACATATTCCAATTCACATATGTTTATGGGTGTGGAAGGAATAAATTGTATTTCATCCCGACAATCATTCAATATAGCATTCCATATATTTACTTTGCAAGTTTACTACGATCAGAATATATTCATAGTTATGTATGCTAATATCCTTATCTTTGTTATTTAAACAAACCATTCCCTACATTAAGATTGTGCTCGTTACATTTTTGTGAGTTAGACTGATATATATTGTGAAAAATAAAAAATAGTTTACTGATGTTTTTATTGAAGGTTAGCCAATATGCAATCTCGTCTGATTTTTAATCTCACAACTTAAATTAAAAGAGGAACTGGATTCTTCAATGTCGTGTTTTGAGGAAGTGGTTGTCACTCAACCCTAAGACAAATGTTATTCTTCGTCTAGATATGATAGTCATCGACTCAAAGGTAAACAATCAAAAACAAAAATTATCTTTGTGATCCAATACGTTGACAATTATTGATATCCTATTTTTAACCCATGGCGATGATATTTTGGGGCAAATTCCCAAAGGGCAAATCATTAACTTCCATCCCCTGTTTCAGGATCAAAGAGTTTACACTATCAAGAACTTTAAGGTCAGTATGACAATGAGAGAATACAACCCAATCCCGAAAAAATTGGTCATAAAGTTTCAATCAAATACCAGGGCGAAGCATCCGGCGATATTCCAAAGATACCAACTACAAATTTTACTTCATCGAAGAAGATCAGGTCGAGAGTAAGTCCAACCAAAGGAATTTTTTTAAGGTATTAAGCACTATTCTGAAATAAAAAAATTATTATGCTGTCTGGACAACCAAAAACTTAAATTCGTCAGTTATTTGTTACACAGATGTCGTCAGACAACTTATTCGGTATTTAGATTTACTAATATCTACTACACTTACTAGAAAGGTTACATGCAAAAGCTCCAACTAAAACTTTCCAAGTATGTAACTCTTTTTATTATTAATTTAAAATATCATAATTTTATTAACTATATTCAAATATACATTTTGAATATAGGGGAGTGGTCGTCAAGGTCATTCTCTTTGATAGGATAGTCAGCCAACTAAACTCAATTCTCGAAAATGCGGGCAATCAACCTCTCATCGTGGTTATTACTTCCTTATGCATCCTTCTATGTGACGGTAAGGTGACATCTTGATTAACTTATTTTCATTCATCAAACAATGACACTAACTAACCCACATTTAATCAAACGAATGCTAAATTTGCAGGTAAAATTAATTTCACCTCTTCTGGATCGACCTTACTACTCGCAAATCCAAGAATTCCAAAAGTAATTAATTTTGGACCAAGGTGAAATTCTTCAACATTTATTTACCATATTTGTCTGCATGTTATGAGTTTGATGTTCAACAAACCAAAAGGAGAGTAACTGTCATTCCTTTTTGGTGATAACAGTAATGACGATGAACCAAATCCACCGATGAAAAGCATGTAAGCACCTCAAAGGAAGAATGAGGATGAACATGACATGGACGATGAGTATAAAGATAAGTGTTATTCAAAACAATTATAGAATTCAGTTATCTGGTAAAAGGATCAGTCATTGTTTTTCATAATTAATTATATTGGATGAGTTGGATACGATATCCCGGAATACTATGATGTTCGCAAATGAAACCGACATTGCTACCTATTTAGTATTTACGTGATTCAGAAATGAAACCGGCCAACCGGCCGGGCCTGTGACTAGTATGTATATAGCACATAAACTCGAAATAAACCTAATAAAACCCCTAATGCGATTCGGCTATTATGTAACCACCTCACCCTAAAATCCATGTGTTTCAACCAATCACCACCGCTTGAAAGCGATATTGTTCTCAAGGTTGCAATCAATGGGGGAGAATGTTTTCAAATACCGAAATCCATATTGGTCTCATACCCATGGGGGAGAATGTTTTGCAAACCCATCCCCATACCCATGGGTTTCGTGTACCCATGGGTAATACCTGTCTCGTACATCCAACATTATTATACCTAAAACTTAACAAAAAAATTTTAATCACAAAACTAAATGAACTTACTATATCATGAAGTCAACAAAACGCGGTCATTTTCTTCATACGTTTCTAAAAATATAATCCAAAAACATCCATTAATACCAAATATAGAGTACAATAGTTTCCAAATTATTATGCTATCTACTAAGTAATAATTAACTAACACAATGTTCAAGAAGACGCTGGGCGCCAACATAGGCCAACTCTACAGGGAGCATTGACTCGCTATGACACAACTCCTAACATAGGCCAAGTGTAACCAATGAAAGGGACTGCAATATAGTGGCTCAAGTAATAAATATCGAATCCACGGGTCTCTAGAGTTACTATTACTCAGCTTTAGTTCATTATCTAGCAAACCAGATTAAGATGAAAGAACGAAAACTACTCTTACACACTACAGTTAAGGTTAATCTAATTACAGGCTGGGAACTCACTTAGGTATGATTCCCCCTAGCCAGTAGCCAGATTAACGATTGATGATTTCTAACTTGTTTCACTTTCATTCACAATGCGGAGAATCCTTGACTAGACCTTGAATCTCGACTAAAGGATCAAGGCCCTCTTGAGTCAATTGCCTAGAGGGACGTATCCTTCTCTAGAACAACCGATCAAGGCGTTCTGAACTAGATTCCCTCTATCGAATGAGGTTCTCAATCGATACAAAGCAGTGAATCAACCCTCGACTAAAGTAATCGATCCACTACTATCAATCTATGGTGCTCTATTGACCTAATCAGGTATTCGCTCTCATAGGATCAAAGCAGAATCAATAATCTCGACTAAAGCATAATTGAATCATGAAAACATGCATAGATTGAATATGAACTCAAGATTATCAAGTAAGAGTACTCATACAATCATCCAATCAAACAAATATAGCTAGGGTTCCTCAAAACCTAAGTGAAGGGAAGTTACTCCATAGAGAAGAGAGAGACTGCAGAAATCTGATCTAGATCTTCAATCTCCAACTCCAAGCTTGATTCCCAAGCTCCAATGGCGAAGAAATCCTCCAAAATAGCTCCAAGAATGTTCCCAAGTCGCTCTCTCTCTCTCTAGGGTTCGTCCCTTGGGTGTTTGTGAATCAAACCCAGCTCCCTCTTTCCTTTGCTCGAATCTGCCTCAAAAACCCGATTCTGGGCGAATTACGGGCTGAATTACGGTCGTAATTCTTCCTTGCCCGTATTTTTCCCAAAACACGCGTTTTGGTTAAGTTTCAGCGCACAAAGCTCCTCTCGGCAGTGAAAATACGGGCATGGGAGGGTAAATTACGGTCGTAATTCTCCTGCCCGTAATTCTTCCTCCGCTCCTGTTCAAAGCTTCGTTTCTCCCTCGTCCGGACTCCAAATCAGTCGCCGTTTGAACCCAGACGCTCGTAGTCTCGTCCTATTTCTTTTCACAACAAACTTCCATGATAATTTGTCCATAATATGAGGTATAAATCCATTATTCCTCAGGTCATGCTCGTGTTTCTTCTCCCGAATTGCCAAATGATCTCCGATTGACTTGAAACTTGCGCCTACGCTTCACTTTATGTGCTAGGGCCTGAAATGTGACAAAGGAACATAACCTAGCGTAAAATAGGCCAAAGAAGCGATAATGCAAGCTTAAACGATCAAGAAACAAAGGGGAAAACATGTGCAAATATCGAGTCATCAAATTCCCCCACACTTAACTGTTTGCTTGCCCCAAGCAAACCTGACTCAAACCAATGCAACTCTCCAGACCTCTATAGCAACAAACAACCCCGATCGTAGGTAGAGGATTTCCTAGATCATATAGCAGCTTACGAGGTCAACTGGTCTTTTAAGATGTTCCCTATCTCCCTCAATGCGAGTTCTAGACTCACGCCAGGATCATGAAAAGAAGTAGAAGTAAGACAGGCAGTTCATGGATAAAGGGACTCACAACATTCACAACCAAGGACTCGTTGTACCGGGCTACTCTTTCACTTCATTTCACCGTCGGAACCCCTTTTTGCACTTTCATTCACATTTTTCTTGTTTTTTTCTTCTTTCACTTAGCAGGGGTTCCAACTGTAGTCTTTTGCACGGTCAACCCTTATTAGTCGATCAAGAGCAATTTCTGTACACCTGGCGCTCGCCAGAGTACTTCTTTTAACTCCTTTTCCTCAACTCGTGTGGAGGGTCAATGAAATTAAGGGGGGTCGGAAGCTCTATCCGTGCCCTTAAAAACACATCCTCAAGTAGGCAAACCGTTCAACGGGTGGAAGTTTTACTTGTACTAGAGACCGCTTAGCGTCACCTTGTAGGATTACCCCACTAAGGATCACTAAAATCTCTTCCAAAACCCGATTTTGTGCAATGAACGGTGCCACACACGTTGGGCTTACCCCATGTTTAAGATTTAATGATTTTGACATGGAGGACCAACTGCATTTCATTTTTCACATGAGCACCCTGTTCGATACACGAGTCCATAACACAATCCAAACAGAGTCACCCTTACCACATGAATTCAACGGTCTTAGCTCCACTAATTCACAAAATCAACTAGCACAGCAGAGAGCTAGATAGGAAAAATATTATACTTCAACATCCTCCATAGTGCTACACTACCTCCCTAGGTTGCACATTACTATAGAGACTGTCAATTCAAAGCATACTAAGCAGGTAATTTGCAAGGAAACACGTACTTGGAGCCCTCAAATTTAAAAATTTGGACAGTGGACTAGGCTCCTAGTACACAAATAGACAAACATTCACTCGCATACATAATCGAACATCCCCCCACACTTAAGCACGACATTGTCCTCAATGGAGGAAAGATAAGGAGGGTAGAATGAAGTTACCAGATCATGGGTGAATGATGGTGGACGGGGCAGGCGGTGCATTCCACGAGGGGAGAGTAGTCGGAACACAAACACCACACAAAATCTCACAAAGGTTGAGTCATTGACTCCAAAATCAAATAACAAAACTGACTCAACCGAGGAGAAAAAGAGAAAGAAATGCAAACCGACTGGTTGGGTTGCCTCCCAACAAGCGCTTCTTTCACGTCGTGAGTCGGACGATGGTTCCTAAGTTTTGGTCCACCCCAAAACCTCCTTGAAGTTGAGGTTCTCGTCGATGAGGTGGAGTCTCAAGTCACGAGCATGTGTTGTGGCGGGTGATGAAGGCTCATGCTCTTGATGCAGATGAAGTCTCCACCCTCGAGACCTCTTCTTCTCTTCTCTCGTCTCATTGCCCCAAACCAGATATGACAGCATCTATTGACCACCATCGCGTCCACCAAGAGGGACCGATGTCGATGTGGCCTTGGTCTAGCAAAGAGACACTGCAAATGGGTCTTTGCTAAGTAGTTCCTCGAAGTTTGGTGGAGATATCACATGTAACTCATGGCCGGGGCAGGCCTCTTCCACCTCAACTCCGTCCTCAGCCTGGACGCCAATTGCTTCTTCAGCCCCCCTTTCTTCTTCATGTGGTATCACCCCTGGGAAATGATCAAGAACTCCTTCTGCTTCACTTTCGTCGTCCTCCACAACTTCTTTCTGCACCCTTTCTTGCTCTTCTTCTTCTTCTAGCACGGATTGGAGAGCAAGTTGCCAAGCAATTTCTTTTATGAGATCTTCTTGCATCTCCTCACTCATGCCCACCTCTTGAAAGCTCGGTGTGAGATGTGGGAAGGGGTGGTCGGCTACGAGAGGACATTCTTGATCATGATCTTCACGGGAGCTCTCTGTGATAACTTCTGTTTGCTCCACAATGTCCTTGTAGCCTTCTTCTTCCTCCTCCTCCTCTAGTATGGTAGAAGACGGGTGATCTTGAGCAAGTTGTGCACAAACTTGCCCAACCCGCTCTGGTTGCTTTGATGAGTGCGAAACAGTCTCCTCCGATTCACAGAGGGATGAAGAGTTAGGAGGAGCAAAAGATGAGAAAAGGAGGTCCATCTTGCGATTGCGTCTCTCGGAGTCCCGAGCAAACTGCTCCATGAGAAGCCTCAATTCATAGTTTGGATCTGGCTGTGGAGTGTAGCATGGCTCTGCAGAATGGCTCGTGAAGGCCGCCATGGGTAACTCCAGCGCCGATGGCCCTTCTAGTTGTGGGAGAAAGTCTTCTTGGTAATGAGATTGTTCTTGATATGCCCAGAGGTCATATTTTTCTCCATAGTAAGGAGGTTGGTACTGGAACCCGAATCCATAGTCTTCTCATCCTTGATTGCTCCAGGGGGTCTCGGGGTAATACCACTCGGACGGAGGTGGATACCCCCAATGATTGGAGAAGCCATGAGGATCCATGATTCAGATATGCACCAACAAAAACAAAAACACCAAAGTGAAAAGCAAGGGTGGAAAAGAAAAGAAAAACGCTAAAGTAACAAACTTCTGTCTTTCCTAATAATCTAGAAAGTCCCGGGCAACGGCGCCAAAAACTTGACTCGCTATGACACAACTCCTAACATAGGCCAAGTGTAACCAATGAAAGGGACTGCAGTATAGTGGCTCAAGTAATAAATATCGAATCCACGGGTCTCTAGAGTTACTATTACTCAGCTTCAGTTCATTATCTAGCAAACCAGATTAAGATGAAAGAACTAAAACTACTCTAACACACTACAGTTAAGGTTAATCTAATTACAGGTTGGGAACTCACTTAAGTATGATTCCCCCTAGCCAGTAGCCAGATTAACGAATGATGATTTCTAACTTGTTTCACTTTCATTCACAATGCGGAGAATCCTTGACTAGACCTTGAATCTCGACTAAAGGATCAAGGCCCTCTTGAGTAGAGGGACGTATCCTTCTCTAGAACAACCGATCAAGGCGTTCTGAACTAGATTCCATCTATCGAATGAGGTTCTCAATCGATACAAAGCAGTGAATCAACCCTCAAATAAAGTAATCGATCCACTACTATCAATCTATGGTGCTCTATTGACCTAATCAGGTATTCGCTCTCATAGGATCAAAGCAGAATCAATAATCTCGACTAAAGCAGAATTGAATCATGAAAACATGCATAGATTGAATATGAACTCAAGATTATCAAGTAAGAGTACTCATACAATCATCCAATCAAACAAACATAGCTAGGGTTCCTCAAAACCTAAGTGAAGGGAAGTTTCTCCATAGAGAAGAGAGAGAGACTGTAGAAATCTGATCTAGATCTTCAATCTCCAACTCCAAGCTTGATTCCCGAGCTCCAATGGCGAAGAAATCCTCCAAAATAGCTCCAAGAATGTTCCCAAGTCGCTCTCTCTCTAGGGTTCGTTCATTGGGTGTTTGGGAACCAAAACCCAGCTCCCTCTTTCTTTTGGCTCGAATCTGCCTAAAAAACCCGATTCTGGGCGAATTACGGGCTGAATTACGGTCGTAATTCTTCCATGCCCGTATTTTGCCCAAAACACGCGTTTTGGTTAAGTTTCAGCGCACCCAAAGCTCCTCTCGACAGTGAAAATACGGGCATGGGAGGGGAAATTACGGTCGTAATTCTTCCTCTGCTCCTGTTCAAAGCTTCGTTTCTCCCTCGTCCGGACTCCAAATCAGTCGCCGTTTGAACCCAGACGCTTGTAGTATCGTCCTATTTCTTTTCATAACAAACTTCCATGATAATTTGTCCATAATATGAGGTATAAATCCATTATTCCTCAGGTCATGCTCGTGTTTCTTCTCCCGAATTGCCAAATGATCTCCGATTGACTTGAAACTTGCGCCTACGCTTCACTTGATGTGCTAGGGCCTGAAATGTGACAAAGGAACACAACCTAGCATAAAATAGGCCAAAGAAGCGATAATGCAAGCTTAAACGATCAAGAAACAAAGGGGAAAACATGTGCAAATATCGAGTCATCAAGCATGCATGCGCAACACCATCCTTTTCTGCTTTCTTCACTAACATATTAGTTATAGAACTTTTTTGGACCGCGTTACTTTGAACTCTTACGTTCTGCAAAATCGGAGGCACCTCAACCTCCACAACTCGCTCTCTTCTTCCATAGAATTGTACCTCGGTTCCAAAGTAAGGGTTCTGCGAGAGGCTTGAGGGAATAAGATCGTGATCTTCGGGCCAGGTAAATTTGGTCTACACTAGACAACGCATAAGAGGTCGTGAGTTTTCCTAACACTTACATTGAGTGGATCCAGACATGTCTTGGTTCTGCATATTTTAGCATTAGTATCAATGGTTCTTTATTTGGTTATTTCCTTGCCAATAAATGGGTGAGACAGGGAGACCCATTGTCGTCATACTTGTTCACTGTTGCTTTGAAACCTCTCTCTTAAATTCTATATAGGATTGCACAGATGGCGCAGATGCCCTATCACCCTCAATTGTAAGATAATAGATCTTACACACCTATGTGATGCAGACTATCTATTGATCTTCACTGAAGGTTCAATTGATGCCCTTAGTTAAGTGAAACAAATTTTGGAACAATTTTACATTGTATCTAGTCTATGGTGCAATCTCAAACAAGTGTTAAGTGATTTTTTCTAGGAAGAATTGGATCATCTTCACAAGATTTGTTCATATTTTCAATGGTATGGTGATGGTTTAGGGAAGACAAAGGTCTCATGGGATATTCTACCTACTCCGAAGAAAGAGGGAGGGTTGGGGTTATATACGTGGATTGTGACTTGTTTATGCAGGCTACTGTGCCTATTATTCAATCAGGGATGCAGTCTTTGGGTGGTATGGATTAATAGCTATCAGATGAAAGGCCTATATGTAGGGGCATGGCAAGGATTTCATCTGACGTGGGTCCACTTAAAAAATACACATTTTAAAATAATTTTTGTTAAGTTTTTTAATCATTCATGATATAATCTTATATGTGTAAATTTTTTGTAAATTAAAACAAATTATTAGGCAAACTATCAAGCATATCACTCTCTATGTACCAAACAATTAGTCAGTCATTTGCTTTCGAATAGTGTTTTTTATTGTCAAAAGTTGTTTAGTATCAATATAAAAGAATCTGAAAAATATTTGGATAAAAAATAGACATTACCCAAACTATTAAAACAATTTTAGTTTTCGGCATCATCCACATCAGCCTTTATGAAAAATTAGCCTATCCACGTCAGTTTTGGGAAAAAGCTATTCATTTCCCTTCCAATATCATCTCTCTTGAAAAAATCGGGTAATTAGCATAAACGGTCACTAACCTTTTCACTTTGTACAAAACGGTCACAAAACTTCAATTTGTAACCTATCGGTAACTAACGTTTAGCCGTATATCAAAATAGTGATTCCATCCTTCTCCGCCGAAAACTCTGTTAGATTTGTACAGTCAGCATGCCACATAACCAAATATATTAATTAAAAATGGAGTTAGAAATTCCCAACCCACCCGACTCATTTTCTGAACCCAACCCACCCCACATGACCATTATTCTATAGCTGCTCCCCTCTTTTGATCGAAAGAAACTTTCCACCTCCCCCCTTCCCCGAAAACCCACTCAAACCCTAATTCCCACAATCCTCTCCGAAAACCAATCTCTCGCCGCCTTTCTCGTATCTTCTTATCCTTCCCATAAAACCCAGCAAGCCATCGTTGCCCCTTGCTTGCTCCATCGCCGGATTCGTCATTTCTCTAGTCGCCGGCTACTATCTCTGCTCTGGACGCCGGCTGTCTGTAATGGAGGAGTGGGAGTGGCGTACTGACAGAGATAAGGATCCTACTGCTGATTATGGTATGTAAATCCATCACATCTATTTATAGTTTTGGGAATTTGGAGTTTTAGGGTTTCAAAAGTGGTGGACCACTTCGGGTGCATGTGGGTGCAGTGGACATAAACAACGCAATTTTGTTGTCATATAGTGAGAAATAATGTAGAGAAAAGCAAATGGTCCCCATTAAAAAATTGTCGTATTGTTTTTTCTAGAATGAAAAGTGATAAAAGCTCGATGTTGCTTCAAATTCGATTGCTGCAAAGACTTTGTTGTTAACTTGATCATTTACAATTTTGTAGGAACCTCTGGCCTCTTCACCATTGAAATGCACAACATGGGACAACTACTTGACGTGGGTTACTGTAATGGCAAGGTTGATTTTTTCGACTCTGTGGATGGTGACATGTTGTCAATGCTAGAGATCAAGGATATGGCGAGAACAGCTGGGGTGGAACAAGTTTTGCAGTATTTTTGATTGATGCCAGGTCGAGATATGAAGGATGGGTTGAAGCTTTTAGAAACTGATAAAGATGTATTAGAGATGTGTGGCTATATTCCTGAAGAGAGGATCATCAACCTCTATTTGAAGCATATGGAGACTAGTGGCAGCCATTCTGTTGAGAGGGATGGGGAAGAGGTTAGAGTCCCTATGGGTGCAAATGAAAAGAGAAAAATAAGCAAGCAAATGGGTTCATCTCACAAGGGTCAACCATCTACGTATGAAGCCGAAGTACAGGATGGTGAACTTGAGAGGGAGGATGAATATGCAAGTGAAAGTGAGTTAATGGAGAAGAAAGGTTGGGGAAGTGAAGAAGACGATGATGTGTTCAATGTGGGCACTATTTTTCCGGAGTTTAGGGATGAAAGAGATATGGTTTTCCCCGAGTTAAAGGTTGGTCAACTCTTTGGATCTTTTGATGAGTTCAAAGAAGCATGTAAAGCACATGCAGTGACTCAAAGAAGAGATGTCAGGTTTCCAACCAATGATAAGAAGCGTGTCATCTGTGTGTGTCAACATAAGTGTGGTTTCAAGTTATATGCTACGAAGGTGAAAGATTGTGACACCGTGCAGATTAAGACAGCACTGCTTCAACATACTTGTGGGGTTGATGAGGACCTAAGAGCTGCTGCACCATCATTTATAGTGAAGAAATATTTATCTCGATGGCCGTTGGACCCGTCGTGGTCAATTCCAAACCTTCAGCAGACTGTGATGACTGATTTGAGCATCAAGATCAATCGAATGAAGGATTATAGAACCAAACAGCTAGCGTTGCAGATTGTTCATGGGGAGGACAGTCTTCAGTTTGCAAAGCTTTATGCTTAGAAGAAGGAGTTGGAAGTGAGAACCCCGGGAACAACAGTGGTTATTGAACATAGCTTAAGAGTCTTTGAGAAGATATACATATGTTTGGGTCCTATAAAACAAGGATTCAAGGCTGGATGTCGGAAGGTGATTGGGGTTGATGGTTGTTTTCTCAAGGCTATGCCTGGATGGCAGCTACTTTCTGCTCTGGTGTTGATGGGAACGATTGCATGTATCCTATTGCATGGGCAATCGTAGAAAAAGAATGTCAGGAGTCATGGGAGTGGTTCATTGCACACCTAGCCGAGGACTTGGACATAGACCAATCAACAGAATGGACCTTTATGTCGGATAGGCAAAAGGTCAGTTTCTTTTTATAATCATGATTTGTTATGGATTATCGCACATGTCCAATTATTGATTCAATACTTTTTTCTATTTATAGGTATTGATGAATATGATGCATGCAATGTTCCCAAATGTCGAGCATCGTTATTGTGTTAGGCATATGTACGTAAACTTCAGTGGCAAGTTTACTCGATCGAAGAAGCCGAAGGATATTTTTTATGCAGCTGCAAGTGCAACTTACTTGGCTGAATATAGGGCAGCAATGGAGGAGTTGAATACTGTTGGAGAAGGGTACAAGATAGGTGATCAAACACTACATCAGTGGATGATGGAAAGAGATAGCAGTCAGTGGTTACAAGATAGGTGATCAAACACCACATCAGTGGATGATGGAAAGAGATAGCAGTCAGTGGTGCAAGGCATTCTATAGAACAGTATGCAAATCTGATATGGGAGTTAACAATCATTGTGAGAGCTTCAACAAGTACATCCTCGAGTCACGAGACATGCCAATCTTATCATGCTTGGAGGATATATTTGGGAAGGTTATAAAACGGGTTGCTGCGAGAAAGAGACAAATGAAGCGTCTAGAGGAGAAAGGGATTCTTATTTGCCCAAAGCCAATTAAGAGGTTGCACAAATACAAAGATTGGGCTGCATTTTGTTTTCCGACTTTCAACGGGAATAGGGAGTACCAAGTGCAATCTCACAGAGGTAGGTTGATATGATGAATCGGACTTGTTCATGTGGTCGATGGCAGCTAAGCGGCATTCCCTGTCAATACGCAATAGCATGCATGCAAATGAACAATGAACCTCTTGAAAAGTATGTTGCCGATTGCTATCGGGTGGATAGATGCAAGAGTTCATATTCGATTGTTGTCCGCCCTCTCAATGATTCCACCCAATGGATTCACGAAGGATGCATTGAACTGGAGTCACCTACCTTTGTTGAGAAAAAGAGGTCCTAGACAAAAGAAGAGACACAAAGAAGCATGAGAGTTGTTGAAGAGCAAGAAAAACAAGCATGGAACACAGTACAAAGCTATGTCACAGGCTGGAATTGAGATGACGTGCACCATATGCCATGAGAAAGGTCACAACAGTCGATTTCACAGCAAGGTCAATATCTTTCTATAAATTCCTTCAAACATTTCCACTTGATGATTCATTTACAAGTTGCATTTTTCTATGAATTTACTACCAGGATCATGGAGGATCATCTTCAACAGCTGCATCCCCTCCTAGACATGGAGGATCATCTCCAGCAGCCACATCTCCACTAGCTTTGTCTCCTCAGCATGCAGGGTTCGAAGGTTTAACATTCATGCCAACACCAATAATTCCCTCCTCATCTCCGAACTATGAAGGCAACTTAGCAGGTCTAAGAATGAGGACCAAGGTGACAGTTCGAAAGGGTAGTGCGGGCAGGCCTCAAAACTAAGATCGAGCATCACTAGGGTAGTGTACATCCTCATTTTTTGTTGAGGTCTGATTGTCACTGTGGCAACTTCAGGAAACTCTAATTTTGAACATGTTGATGGCTCGATGCTTCCTTTTTGATGAGCCTATCCATGTTAAGTAGGATGTAATTGTCCTGACGAACTACTGTAATCCTTATGTTTGAACATGCTCTAAGATAAATGTAATTGCAGGTTTGTGTTAATTCCTCCACAGGTTTGTGTTATGCAGTTGATCTTACAGATTCCTGCTTCCATGTACAAGACTATCGAATGACCATTTTGTTACAACCCAAATACCATCATGACCATTTGGTTGTAACCTTTAAACCATTATGACCGACCTGTCACCAAGTGATTTCGTGTCTGACCTCTTTTTTTTTTGTTAGTTAGCACGGGGTGTGATCTTTGTGTTACATGAGCCACACCTAGTCAACAAACCCAGCAACAATGACTAACATTACGAATTATAGATCGGACAGAGGTTCACAACCACACATTTAACAATGATAAATGCTTTTGTTCAATTACACATATATACCAACAATTATTCCTACAGTTACACAAATAACAACATAAATCAGATTCATCATCCGTGCAAATAGATCTTCACTTCGGTTGCCTATTTTAGATTGATTTGTGTTTCTTGCAGTAGATGTAAAAGATGCAGCGGCATTCAGATGTGAGCTACACTCTTGATGACTCTCTTCCTTTGATCTTCTCTCCATGTTGTTGATCATTCTTAAAAGACCATTTATGACAACTCTTGCCCTATCTTTCTTAAAGTAATCACAATGATTGGGGAATTTCTTCATAAAAAGAAAAAGAAAGATAATGTTACCAAATAATCATCTTATGAACACTGAAATCACAACATAATCGACCATCCTTACCATGTACTTTCTCTTACAACGGAGGAACCTTCTCCCAGGATTCTCTTCCGTCCATGATGTTAGAAGAACCACTCTTTCTTGACACTTGCAAGTAGGGAGGGAACCCATGATGATTTGGATCTTCTTTACTCCAAACAGATTTTGGATTGAGATTTTCTTGTTCTCTTACTAGGTTTGAGAGGGGAAAATAAGAAATGAGAGAGACCAAAGAGGTTGAGAGGGAATAAGGGTTTACTGGTTCTTAAAGAGGGGAGCAGCTATAGAATAGTAGTCGGGTGGGTGGGTTGGGTTCAGAATAGGAGTCAGGTGGGTTGGGTCTTTCTAACTCCATTTTTAATTAATATATTTGGTGATGTGGCATGATGACTGTACAAATCCAACAGAGTTTTCGACGGAGAAGGACGGAATCACTGTTTTGAAATACGGCCAAACGTTGGTTACCGATAGGTTACAAATTGAAGTTTTGTGACCGTTTTGTACAAAGTGAAAAGGTTAGTGACCGTTTATGCTAATTACCCTGAAAAATCCCTCTTTTCAACCGCTCAACCCTCTCTTCTTTCCTAATGATGGATCGACACCCTCATTCCCTCCATTTCAAACGTCTCCTTTGCTATCTACCTATAGAGACTCGATCCGAGTTCCATCAGAATTTCTAAGGTACATCATCAATTGGATTTCTTTCGCTCACTGTAGTGGTTAAATAACATTAAAGCCGGCCGGGGTGTTTGGGCGACGCCTGCAGTACTTCCTCACAAATTGAGGAGCCTTCCTCTGTCTTGAATTTGAACCCTAAATTTCTATGCAGGTTTCCTGTTCCCTTGGGTGGCTCCAGGCGTTGAATTTAGATTTTGGATTCTAATTTTGCTAAGAGGAAGGATGTATTGAGCACTTGGTTCGGTTGTTGATTATTCTAATATGTTTCTGTTTGATTTTGAATTCAAATTTCTGTTTGATTGGCTTCTTTTCTTGTCGTAACCGAGATTTCTTTTTCTCATTTGGTTTTTGCTGCTCATCTGTTTTTGGCGTCACTAATCCTATTTCATTGTTGCTTCATATTCGTTGCTCACGACCCCAGATAAAGGAGACAATATAGAATGATCCCCTTTACACTGTGAGAAAGGACAGACATACACAACAAGTTCATCCATTGATGCAAATGGGTAAAAAAATGTCGCTAAAATCTGAGAGACAAGAGTTCCAAGAATGCTCAATCATATTGGTTTGTTTCTTTGCTGTGAGCTTATAACTTGCATAGATTGGCTACACCCTCCCCACTAGCAATAAACTGATGTACTCCAAGAAATTGTGGACATTAGTGACTTAAATATGTTCGAAAAGACATCCAAAGAACCTAAGAACCCCAACCTCCAAAGAACCCTTCCACTGTCACTACATAAAAAAAAAACCTAACCACTTGATGAAGGCACGTATTATTTACGTGTGAGCAATTTGTTACTTTACTTACATCATATTTATTATTATTGGTATTTGAGGATATTCATTGGGATTTTGGGAGATTTGGGATTATTGAGAATATTTGACTTAATCACTTTCTAATCCCTCTTCACTCTAGCTCTTCGGCCGATCGGCCTCTTCCTTTCCCCCTCCCTCCTCAGGTCCAAACCAACCCAAACCCTCTTCTGTCCCTTACTGAATCACCAAATCACCCCACTTCCCATCTTCCACGCACCAGTCCACGACCATACCATCCACCATTTTCCTAAACCAAATAACATTCATCACCACTGCTCTACCATGAGAAATTCTATAATCGGATAAAACACTGCAAAAGGAATAATGGGTTTTGCAGAGGAATGAGCTCGTTAGGGTTTGTGGGAATGCGGCTCAATGGCCATATCATTCATCTGCAGCAGCAATTTATACTCTGTACAATTGTGACCTAGGTAAAAAAGAAGAGTAAAAACTACCTAAGAACACTGTACAAAAACGGCTAATATAACGGTAACTATGAACTACCCAATGTCTAACTGCCAAGTGGCAAAGCTGTACATTTTAGACACTAAGTGTGTGCTTAGCCGAAACGGTGCGCAGCTCTTGTGCTCTCTTTCTCATACGCCACCGTTTCGGCCCTCAGTGGAGACTCTATTTCCTTCAGCTGTAATTCGTCATCTTCTCCACCGAGTTAAGCTAGCTGCTGCATTTCTCCAAGTGATACAGAGATCACCATCTTCATACACCCCCTCAAGCTGGCGTGTACTGGTCTAGTACACCCAGCTTGGCCATCAGAAACTCAAAGCGTTCTGTGGACAACCCTTTCGTGAATATATCTGCAGGTTGAAAGTCAGTAGAGATATGATGTAGTGAGATCAGACCTGACTTCAACCGCTCTCTTGTAACATGTAGATCAACCTCCAAGTGCTTGGTTCTTTCGTGGAAAACCGGGTTCTCAGCTATGTAGATCGCTGACTGGTTGTCACAGAATAGGGGTATAGGCTGTGTGTGTGCCACTTCAAAGAACTCCATCAAGGATTTGAGCCACTGAACTTCACAACAGAGTTAAGCTAGTGCCCTGTACTCTGCCTCTGAGGAGCTCCTTGAAACAGTTCCTTGTTTCTTGCTTTTCCAAGTTACAAGAGAACTGCCTAAGAAGGTACAGTAACCAGTGACAGATCTTCTTGAGTCTGGACATGTAGCCCAATCTGAGTCGCTGTACCCTCTGATGATAAGGTCTGAATTGGATGAAAACCAAAGCCCTTGCCCTGGACTTCCCTTCAAATATCTCAAGACACGGTGCAAGGCTTGAAGATGCACAGTAGTGGGATTGCTCTGGAACTGGGACAGCTGCTGTACAGGGTAAGCAATGTCTGGTCTAGTTGTTGTTAAATACTGCAACTGTCCCAATAAGTGTCTGTAATCTTCTCCATCTTCCTTGGATAATGCATCACCATCTTGGCTTGATAAAACTGTCTTCATGCCCAAAGGTGTTTTGACAGGTTTGCTGTTAAGCATACTTGCATTTGCAAGCATTTCCAAACAAAATTTCCTCTGGTTGAGGGAAATACCTTCATGTGATCTATGTATCTCCAAACCCAAAAAATACTTCAACTCTCCTAGATCTTTAATTTTGAATTCTCCATGAAGCCAGCCCTTGACAGTAGCTATCAAGTCCAGGCTATCACTAGCCAATATCATGTCATCTACATATATCACCAAGAATAGAACACTTCCCCCCCCAGTGTATTTAAACACTGAATAGTCTGCATATGACTGCACAAAACCAAGCTTCAACAACACTTCTGTAAGTCTAACAAACCACTGCCTACTAGCCTGTTTCAGGCCATAAATGGATTTTTCCAGTTTAAGGACTTTCCCTTTCAAATCTGGTCTGTTCTCAAATCCCTGAGGTAATGCCATATAAACTTCTTCATCTAGATAGCCATTCAAGAAGGCATTACTTACATCCATCTGATGCAAGTGCCACTTCTTCACTGCTGCTAAAGCCAGCAACATTTTAACTGAATTCTGTTTTGCTACTGGTGAGAAAGTATCCCAAAAATCCACTCCATATACCTGTGTGTAACCCTTTGCCACAAGTCTGGCTTTGCGTCTTTCAAGCCTTCCATCTACCAGAAACTTGCTCTTATACACCCACTTGTTGCCAATGATGGGTTTATCTGGAGGTGGATCAACTGCTTTCCAAGTTTTGTTCTCCTCCAAGGCAAACATCTCTTCATTCATTGCTTGGTTCCAGCACTCTTCTTTACAAGCCTGTGCATATGTCTGTGGTTCAGGGTCAGTGGTAATGTTCAGAACATATGCTCTCTGTGCAGGACTTAGTTTTTCATAGTTGAGATGGTCAGAAATAGGGTGGATGACATCTTTGCCTTGAGTCTGAGCTGATGTAGTCAGTAGACTGGTGTGGTACTCTCTCAACCAGTTAGGTTGTCTTGAATTTCTTGGTTCCTTCCTCAGAGCAATGGGTAAATCCTGATGACTTGGTGAATCAGGTGTTGAGTGAGAAGTAGAAGGAGTTTCAGAGTGGTGGCTGGAAGTTGAGTGAGGTGTTTGAGGTGTTTGAGGGGAAAAATCTGGTGAATTTGGTGAAAAAGGTGTATGAGGTTCATAATCCGGATCATTTGTTTCATGAACATTATGATCCGTTGGAAAGAAAAAGTCTGTAATGGTTGAGTTCAAACCATCTTCTTCATTGCTCTGAGAATCTGGACCAGTGTTAATGGGAATGGAAACCTGATCTGTGTTAACAGATTTCTGTTTACAGGGAAACTCTCCTTCATGGAACAAAACGTCCCTGCTGATGAACACTTTCTGGTCTTCCAGATCATAAAGGGTATAACCCTTAATACCAAAAGGATACCCTATGAACACTGCCTTCTTTGCTCTTGGTGTGAACTTAGTTTTATCAGGATCCAAGTTGCTGGCATATGCCAAGCAACCAAAGACTTTCAAATTGCTATAATCTGGTGGAACACCAAACAAAACTTCAAAGGGTGTTTTGTTGTTCAAGATAGGTGTGGGGGTTCTATTAATTAAGTAGGCAGCATGCAGAACAAAAAAGCTCCAAAAGCTTACTGGTAACCCACACTGAAACTTCAAAGACCTAGCAACATTCAACAGGTGTTGGTGTTTCCTTTCCACCCTTCCATTCTGTTGTGCTGTTCTTACACAGCTCATTTCATGCACTATGCCATGCTCTTTATAGTATTCTGGCATGTGGAACTCCATGCCTTGATCTGATCTTATTGTTTTAACTTTCTTCTCAAACTGAGTCAATGCCATAGCACAAAATGACTGAACCAGTTTTCTAGCTTCTGATTTGTTTCCCATCATATAAATCCACACACAACGGCTATGATCATCCAATACAGTAAGAAAGTATTTAAAACCATCAATTGAAACAACATCAACTGGTCCCCAAATGTCAACATGAACAAGATCAAAACTGGAATCACTAGAACTGGAGCTCCTATTAAAAGGCAAACGTTTTTGTTTTGCTAAGTGGCAAACTTCACAGTGTTTAGAAGTAGGTAAAACTATATGACTATGTGTCTTCTGTAATTCTTCAAGTCTTGAAATGGAAGGGTGTCCTAGCCTCCTATGCCATAAATCTGTCTCCTGGTTGTTGGTGGTTGAAAGTGTTGAAAAGGAAGGATGGTGAATGTTCTGTGTTTGTGAATCTCCCAGAAGGTACAGTCCCTTATCTACTCGGATTGAACCAATCCTCTGTTGAGAGACAAGGTCCTGGACAAAACAGAAATGGGATTTAAAGAGTAAGGATACTGGTGAACTCTTTGTCAATTGACTGACTGAAATCAGATTGTAGGCAAAAGTAGGAACCAACAACACATTGGTAAGGAAAAGACCACAAGACAGTTTGACAATGCCAACATGAGTGGCTGGGGTTTGTTCACCATTTGGCAAAGTGACTAAGATCCCATGAATGGGTTTGCATCTCAAAAACAGGTTTATATCACAAACTATGTGATCACTAGCTCCAGTATCTAGGACCCAAGAGTTCTTATCATGGACATTTTTGGACAGGGAGAGAGTGATGTTACCTGCCATGGGGTTCTTTCCAGTGTTCCTGACTGTCACTGAGTTAGCCTGAGCACTGAAAGATGGTCTAGAAGACATAGCACCACTGGATCCAAGAGACTGCTGCATAGAGGGATGATTGTTGAAAAGTTGCCTGAGCTTTCCAAGTTCCTCCACAGCCGTGTTGAAGTGAGTGAAAAGGGCTTGAGCATCAGGAATGGAGTTGTTCCCCCTCTCACTTCCAGGGCTGGGAGGATTATGCTGCAAGTTGTTTGAGCCTCCCTCAGATGCAGTGTCAACACTTCCTGCAAATCTCCTCTCCCCAGAACCATTTCCACCATACCCAGATCCAACAACTCCTCTGTTCTTCTTCTTTAATCTCCAACAATCTTCAATAACATGATTGTCCTTTTTGCAATAACGGCAAAACAAGTCCCCTCTCCTGTCATCCTTCTGTGTATTACCCTGAACATTCTGATTAGTGTAATTCTGATTCCTGGACTGACTAGTGGGAGCTGCCAAAGCAATGGCCTCTGTTGTCTTACCCCCAGCTAGACTAGTCCCATTCATCTGTCTCTCCAATTGAACAACAGTTCTATACACAGTGTCTAGATCAGGAAGAGGATCTAACATTAACATCTGAGTCCTAGCCTGTTGAAAATTTTGGTTCAAACCCAGCAAAAAACGAATGACCATGGCATTCTGTTCATACTTCTTGACAGTTTTATACGTCCCAGCTTCACAATCACAAAAGGGTATAGGTAGGTATGAATGGAGTTCATCCCACGCTACTTTCAAGTTCGTGTGGTATTGTCTAACCGACAGGTTACCTTGCTTGGAGAGGTCTACCTTCTCTTGCAGATCTGCTATACGGATGTAGTCTCCTTGACTGAACTTGGACTTGAGGTAAGACCACGCCTCTGCTGCAGATTTGATACTCCTCAGACTAGGAACAATGTCATCAGACACAGAGTTCCTTATCCAGCACACGACAGTGCCATTGCACCTCTCCCAAGTGCGGAAAAGATCATCGGTTTCAGCTGGTGCTGGTATTGAACCATCTACAAAACCAAATTTGTTCTTGGTCTTCAGCGCCATTTCCATGGATTCACTCCACAGCAAATAGTTGTCGTCTGTAAGCTTGAACCCAATCACAGGGAGAAATGAGTTATCACTTTGAGCAAGATAATAGTGATTGTTGTAGGGATCTTCAAATCTGGACCCTGATCCGCCATTCTTCTTTGGTGATTCGTCTCCTTCAGAGGTTGCCATTGTTTACTCAGAAAGTTAATAGAAAGTGGAAGAAGAGAAGATATCAAAGCCAACCAGGCTCTGATACCATGAGAAATTCTATAATCGGATAAAACACTGCAAAAGGAATAATGGGTTTTGCAGAGGAATGAGCTCGTTAGGGTTTGTGGGAATGCGGCTCAATGGCCATATCATTCATCTGCAGCAGCAATTTATACTCTGTACAATTGTGACCTAGGTAAAAAAGAAGAGTAAAAACTACCTAAGAACACTGTACAAAAACGGCTAATATAACGGTAACTATGAACTACCCAATGTCTAACTGCCAAGTGGCAAAGCTGTACATTTTAGACACTAAGTGTGTGCTTAGCCGAAACGGTGCGCAGCTCTTGTGCTCTCTTTCTCATACGCCACCGTTTCGGCCCTCAGTGGAGACTCTATTTCCTTCAGCTGTAATTCGTCATCTTCTCCACCGAGTTAAGCTAGCTGCTGCATTTCTCCAAGTGATACAGAGATCACCATCTTCATATACCACAGGAGACTCAAATACGGGCAAGATATTAACGCAACTTATCATAACTTATATATTGAGTGACCAAAACTAACCCAATTCAGGTGACACCATCACGAAGCGACTTGCCATGGCAGGCCTGTAAGTGTAATGCCACCCGCTTCCAAACATCTCCAAACAATGTAATTTTTATGTTGACATACATTATCTGTACCTAGATATCCATGTAAGTGGCTAGAACTGCTTTCATGTTTAACACGCTAGCTTACCATTAACTTATATAAATCTAACTACATTGTAAGTGACTAAAACTGCTTTAAAATAGAGTATGCAAACACTTCGGTACAACTAAAAAAAAGAAAAAACACATTGCACAATAGAACACACGACAACATAGTAGACCAAGGCAAAGGCCGGGCACAAAGCTAGTCTTTATAAAAGAGACACGAGTTTAACATCCAAGTCAGAACTGAACAGTACGATATAAGCAAAAGTTTCATCCCGAACGAAAGACGCTACTTAAATGTTTCATCAAAAGGTAAAGCTCGGTCACGCTCGAAAACAAAACCAAGCCATACAGTACCAAATGTTCTTAAAAAAAGTTCCTCGACAAAGGGAGGAAGGAACTAGTTCACTAGAGTAGAGGGAGCCATGGCTGCAATCACTTTAATTCTCATAGATCCATGGGTGCACGCTGCTTGACCAGGCAACAGGGCCTTCAGGAAACCACAATGCAATCTCCTTCCTTCCACTCTCAACTGAATCACTTCCGTGAATGACATTCCTGTTACACAGAGATTTGAGAACAAGCAATTATGGACATATTTGTAAATCGTTGTTAATGAGGGGATAGAAGACAACTAACTAAACAGGGAACATTCAAATTCACTCGACCAATGTTGAACAGTATCAGATTGATCCGTAACTTTGAATGGAAGTAGCTTAAACAAGTTAGAGATATAGTGTTCCTAATGCTAAGGTAAAACAGTAAGCTAAAACCCTCAGTCAAACAGAGACTCTGAGACTGCATTCTCTGTTCAAAGAATAATTAAACGCACCTGACCTACATAAAGCAGAAGCTAAAAATAGATTAAAGACCAAAAAAACAATTCCCAGCTCAAATAATTTACCTGCCAATGTCAATTGCGAAATCGCCACGGATGGTCCCAGGAGCAGATTCGGCGGGATTTGTGGCGCCAATGATCTTGCGGCCAGTGGTAACAACATTCTTACCCTCCCAAACCATAGCAACAACAGGGCCAGAGATGATGTAATCAACAAGCCCGCTGAAGAATGGCTTGGCAGACAGGTCGGAATAGTGCCTCTCAGCAAACGAGCGATCCACAGAAATCAGCTTCAAACCTAAACAGGGATAAGCAGACGACTATCGCTCAGACATTGAACCGGACACAATGCAAACAAACAAGTTGTACGCACAAACAAACAAACTTACCCTTGAGAAAGAAACCCTTTTTCTCAAATCTGCTGATGATTTCGCCAACCTGTAGAAAACTTAAGCATATCAACCGGATTGTTTTCTCATTTACAGAGCTTTAGAAGAACACGGCGCAAAAGCAACGAATCAACTATTATGTACTTTGCTTCAGAAGAAGAAAAAACTATTTTATGTATTTGCAGAAAATTGAAAGAGGTTCAAGCGATTGAGGACGGGAATCACTTACAAGTCCCCTCTGGACTCCATCGGGCTTGATCATGATGAAAGTTTGCTCCGCCATCTTTGATTGGTAAATCTCTTGCTGGTTGTCACTTAAGCTGCGGGGCTTTGGTAGGGGAAGTGCAAGAGATGATGATGACTCGAAAAACTCTGGGAATACGGAGGTTTATATAGGACTGCTATCCGGACAACCAAACCCTAATTGCGGAACACGAATATTCGGGGTTTGGGCATGAATCTCTCTCTTTTCCGATCTTTTCTCTTCTTTGTCTGATTGGGCTTCGTTCACGGTATGCTCCATTTCTCGGCCGGGAGGTGGATTGGATCTTAAAGCCCTTTCTTCCCTTCAGAAATCGGCCCAGCTCCATTATTTTAAAAAACTTGCACACAATTGGCATCTTCATTCATATTCAATTATTTATTCATATGTGCTCTACTGAAAAAAAATCATATTAATAAATTGTCACCAATTTAGGATTGTTCATGCGCTATAACATAAAGAAATATATATCACACTAATTTAGGAGTAAAGTTATCACTTATTGTAAAAGAATTTAAATTCATGACATTTATCAGCAAAAAGTTCTAACAAAGTATTCAAATTATCTCACAAAAAGAAATCAAAATTTCTTTTTATTAAATTCAAGTTAGTACTCAGCGTGACATAAACATGACAAGGAGGTTGAGAAATGAAGATGATGAAATAAATATTATTAGTAAATGTGGTGGGGTGATATTAGTTTACATTAAAAATAATTCTTAATTTTTTTGGTTAAATTGTGAACTAGTGGACCAGTCAAACGGGGGTGGCTCATCTGATTTCATATCAAACTGACAAAAACCATTGGGTCCGTCTCTAATCGTTCAATCAAATGAATCAAATCGATATTATAATTGGTTTAGTGGTTCTACTAATCCAACCGTTGATCATGTTCAGTTCTCATAACAATGCAAATTAGTAACTAGATTTGGGCTCGACACGATGATCGGGTTCATTTAATCACTTGAAAAATCCAAAAGAAATATACATCATAAATTTTTCTGGCATCCTGCCCGATCTATCGTCCAAAATTGTTACCAAAAGTAAAAACACATGCAAGGGAACCCATATCTACACTTTAATGTACTCTTTGATATCAAAATTATGCAAACAAAATTTTAGAATTCTTTGAGTTTGCTTCATCATCAACATCTTCATATCCATTAATAATAGTTTCTTCGTCTCCCACTTTGAAATCTCTATCTATATCATCGAATTGTCTCTTCCTTCTTCTCAATATCGTCATAAATGTAGTCAAAATCGCGTTTTAAAATTTAAAAACTTACGCTTTTAAGTTTCTAGGTCATCAAAAAGTTTCTACGTAAAATATAAATTTTGATGGCTACTGTAGTTAAAACTCGCTTGAAACCTTAAAAACTCATGCTTTTACACGTCTAGATCACTAAAACGCTTCTACGTAGAAATGTCATTTTGACTACATTGATCGCCATTATCTTTATTATCTTATTCTAATGAATGAATAATTAGTCATTAAATTTGATGTTGTTAATCATTCTAATAATATGGATTTATTTACAAGGGAAGCCATGAGATTTATTGTGTGGATGTTTTATTTTTTTTTATTTGGGAAGCGGCCAATTCAATGACGTAGTAGTAGTATTTAGAAGGGAAGCCCTTAAATTAATTGTGTGTCTTTATTCATTCAATTAGATTATTGAAAAATAAATAGAATATTTAACTAATATATTATCTCAAAACTCTTTATATTCTTTCTCTCTAATCTCTTGATTTTGTTCTCTCTAAACCCTAATTTTTGTTCTACATCTCTTTCAATTTCAATAAGTTCTCTTTTGGCCCCTAAATTCTCTAACCTCAATTCTTTCTCTTCTCATATTCTATTTCTTTCCCTTATTTTGTTTGATCCTCCTTAATTCTATTCTATCTTAATGGTAATCAATTTTGGATACCAAGATCCTCTCTTTCATCAATTGGTATCATAGTTTAGTTATCCTAGCGCCCAACACCATCATATACGTCAATACAGCTTGTACCGATTGTCTTCAGCGAATTTGTCGAGATTTATTTAGAATTTTTGGTGGAAAACTTCGAGGAGGAGATCAATGACTCCTTCCCGGACGAGAGGCTATTCATGATGTTCTTAGTAGAGAGTGCCACTCCATGATTCTCAGAGTTGGCCAACTACCTCATTGGCAAGGAGGCGCCCAAGGTGATGACCATGCATGCCAAGTGAAATTTGTTATCTAACATCTGCCATAACTTCTAGGATGATCCATACTTGTTATGGATCAGTGCTGATGGCGTATTATGTTATCTGTCATGGAGGCGGGGATGCAAGAAATTTTCTCCCACTGCCACTAGGGCCCCACGAAAGACCATCATGGATGAAATTCACGGTGAAGAATCCAGTCAGACTTCTATGATCCATGCTGTTCAAGGATGCCAAGACCTTCTCATGCAAACGGAACCACTAAGAGTATTCCGTTAACATCTCTTCCCATGATGAGATTTCTCATAATATGTTTATCATATGTAATTTTTTTTTTTTATGTTTGAGGCATCGATTTCATGGGACCCTTTCCTCTTTCATTTGGTAATAAATACATTCTAGTCAATGCTAATTATGTTTCAAGGTGGACAGAAGCAAAAGCTTGGCCCACCAATGATGCTAGATGCGTTTGTTAGTTTTTGAAACAACACCTCTCTCGGTTTGGACACCTAACCCAATCATGAGCATGAGAGACACCCATTTCCAAGGCCAATCTGATAAGCTCCCCTCCCTTTATGGCGTGACTCATAAGGTCTCTATGACTTACCACCTTCCAATGAGTGGCCAGGCCGAGCTGACAAACCAGGAGTTAAGCAGATCGTGTAAAAGAAGGTAGACCAATCCCAAGAGGACTGGTCTACCAAACTTGATGATGCTCTATGGTCCTATCACACGACTTATGAGATGCATATTGGCACTTTTCTATCTAGGCTTGTATGTGGCAAGGCCTGTCATTTTTTAGTTGAGCTAGAGCATAAAGCCTTTTGGGCCATTAAACTGCTTAACCTCGATATAAATGTTGTTGGAAATGAGAAAAAGTTATAGGTTTTGGAGCTAGACGATTGGATGTATCAAGTTATGAGAACACGCGATTGTACAAAGAGAGAACATAGCATCTACACGTTGCTCATTTGAAGGTGCTAAATTCTAGCCTGATAATCGAGTTCTCCTCTGTAATTTTTGCCTTTAATTGTTTACTGAGAAGCTGGGATCACGATTGTCAAGGCTCCGTCGCACAAATCTTCCCCTATTGCGTGAGTTAGATCTCTCATCCACATAGTGACATTTTCAAGGTCAATGGACATCAACTCAAGCTCTACCTAGGTGGAGGGATGACCACCAAGGAGAAGGTAATGTACCTTGAGGATCCATAGTCCTCTCCACCAGCTGCCTCTAGCTAAACACGTAAAATAAGCGTTTTTTGCATTTTCTTTCCCTTTTATGTTTTGTTTTTGTGTTTGATTCGTTTTGAGTGAATTTTGAGTCAGTTTTGTACCCTAGGTTTTCTGGTTCTTGTCCTTGGATGTGTGAGATTCATTTTGGGGCACGGAGAAGTCAAAAAATGGCAAAACGGAGAACATTAGAATGTCACAACCCATCTCGTGACATTGGACCTCCAGCCATCACATTCCAATAATCCCTTTCTCATTTTTCAAATGTCACAGCCTGGACTCTAGATGTCACGACTATGACATTCCAGAATCCAGTTGTGACTTCCCCCTGTCTATGAGATCACCCCACCCATTACATCTCAATATGTTTGCCAAAGACCCTTTTTTATGCCAGATTTTATCCTGAAATTCCTGTGGTTTTTCGCGTATGGAAACTATTGCTAATTTGAATTAAGTTGATATCTAGTGGACAAGTGTGAATGTTCAAACCAAACAAACTATAATTACAACTTGATTTTAGGTGTTGCCTTGGAAGTGTGTAACTTTGAACTCTATGCATCCACCACCTAAATATCCCATACCCCATGTCCTAGCCCTTATCTAGTTACTTTGCAACCTATTTCAGTCCTCCTGACAGGTCAGTGGTGATACCTTTTTTGTGAACTCTAAAACTTAGAGGCTACCGTCATGGTGAGGAGAAGTTAGGGATGAGAGAATGAGTATGCACATCTATTGCATCAAATTGTCATGACCCCTCTAGTCGAGAGTGATTGGATCATTTTGCATGTTGTCTATCCCAGTAAGGACCTAGATTGCTTGACCTCTGATTCTGATGTCTTGATCATTATGCATGGGTTACTATGACTAGTGAGTAGTTGAGACAAGTTGTTTGTTGGTCAGTAAACAAAAAGAAGACTCTTCCTTTCCATGATTTTGCTGCATTCGAATGTCATATGTGGTGGTTGTCAGGGTTGCTATTGATGTTGTTCCATTGTCGGTGCCAACTAACCATTGTGAAACACCGCGTTTTGACATCCACACGGCCAAACTGGGATTCCACACGGCCGTGTGGTCGGGAAAATCTGGGTTTTAACCCAATTTTGAGCCAAAGAAGAGGGAATCGAGTTTTTGAGCATGAAACAGAGCCCTAAAGAGAGAAAGTGCGAAGAACACATCCTAGAAGTGATTTTGGAGCTGGGTTTTATCAATCGAGCTTGGAGATCATCATAGAAGTGAAGATCATCATCCCAGAGCAGATTTTCCTCATTTTTATGAGTATGACTACTCTGTTTTCTGTTTTCCTCTCTCTCTCTCTATGGAGTAGAACCTTCTCTCACTTGGGTATGAAGAACCCTAGTTCCATGTGTTAGGGATCTTGATTGTAATGACTTGGGATTTATATACTGTTTGATTTTAATCGATTGATGCATGATTCATTGAGTCAATTGAAGTTTGATCATCTTTTCTTGATTTCTGTTGCAACCTGAGATAGATAGAATCTGATTAGGTTGTTAGAGCTTCATCAATCAGTAGTGGTAGATTGGTTATACGAGAGTGAATCGATTTACTGTTTTGTACTGGAACCCAATTCCAGTAGTGGAGTTCTGTGCTTATAGCCTCAGCAGTCTATCCCGGTGAAGGTTAGTCGCCTGCCGGTTAGCCTACCTGAGAGGGCTTGGTCAGCTTAAGAGATTCCAAGCTACTATCGGATCTTCCGCAGTTTAATCAACAATTAATCAACCCAGGGTAATTACAACTGTGACCTAACTAAGGAGCTAGGGGGACTCATTCCCGAGTGACTCTTCCCTTGCTTTAGAAAACCGAACCATTTCCTGCTTTCTTACTGCTTTTAGTTAAAATCACAATCACTTGACTTAGTTTGCTAGATAATAGATATTCACGGAGTAGGTAGTAGATCTAGACCCCGGGTTGACAAATAGAGCTTTCCTGTTACTGCATTTCCGGACTGCGATTACACTTGGTCATGGTTAGGTGTTGTGTTTTAGCATGTCAAGTTTTTGGCGTCGTTGCCGGGGAACCTCTAGGTTATTGGGGAAACGTGAAAGTTTGTTACTCTAGCTTTTTCTTTACTGCATTTTCTCTCTTCCACCTGTGTGCCTTCACGGGTTACTTTTGATGATTGTGTGTAGGTAGTGCATGACCCGTAGCCAGTCGGGAGATTTACTACCATTAGACCAAGAGTTTGAACGGACTTGTAGGAACTTCAAGCGGGATTTAAAGGCGCGACTGGCTGCGGAGGAAGCTTTAGCACAGCTGCACATCACCGAGGAGGAAGAAATGGGTGAACCACAAAACAATGATGTGCTCACTCCCGAGGAGCAAACTATGGGCTATTACTGGACCGCCCGCGCCGCAGACATGAGGTCTCCCATCCAACACCCTCAAGTTGCTGCCAACAACTTTGAGGTGAGTACCTCTGTCATCACCATGCTGAGCGGTTCATTGGTATTCCGTGGCAAGGAGGGGGAGTGCCCCCGATCACACCTGAGGCAATTCCATGAGCTCATCGTTGGGATCAAGATCAATGGGGTCCCAGCCGATCCCATCCAGCTGAGGTACTTCCCATTTACTCTGGAGGGGCAAGCCAAGGAGTGGCTGGACACTAGGTCTCCCGGATCAATCACAATGTTCGCCAACCTGGCGGACAAGTTCCTTACCCGCTATCATTCTCCGTAGAAAATGGCGGACTTGTAGAAGCAGATCACCCACTTTCCCCAGGATGAAGATGAGACCATCCGGGACGCATGGGAGAGATACACGAGTCTCTTCCTGAGGTGTCCCAATCATGGTTTCAATGATGCCTTCAAGGTGGGCACCTTCTACCACGCCCTCTTCCCAGAAGAAAAGCAACTGATTGACTCGGATTGTGGCGGGAACATGCTGACCAAGACGCCACCGCAGTTGAATCAACTCTTTGAGGAGATGGCAGAGAAAGGGTATGATTGGGGCACTGCTAGGAGGTCGAGGAGAGCACCAAGCCGAGGTGTACATGCTATGGGCACCCACTCTTCTGATTTGGTGCAGGTTGTGTCTAAACTGGTCTCAGCCATCGATCGGAATGGGATGGTTCCGGGGACAGGGCAGCAGCCGGCAATGCGTTGCCAGTGGTGCGAGAGCGCCCATCATACTGTAGAGGACTGCCTGGCCATGCGTGAGTCCAATACACCCTAGGAGCAGGTGAACTCCATCAATAATGTCCGGCGCAACGACCCATATAGTAACACTTACAATGAGGGATGACGCCAACATCCAAATTTCTCCTGGAGTGGCAACAGCAATCCGAAGCCACCTGACTTCCAAGCTCCTGCAGCTAGTTTTCCGAACCAGAGGCAGCCATACCAGCCTCGCCCAGGCTAGATGCAGCAACAACAACCACTTTATCAGCCCAGACAGGGGCAGGCTTTTCAACAGCCCCCATAGCAGCAGTACCCGCAGCCTGGTACATCTCCATCAGTCCGAGCACTGGGCGATCCCGTGTCAGAACTGAGTGATCTAGTGACTACCTTGGCCAACACTAGTACCCAAAAGTTCAATAAATTGGAGCAATTCATGGAAGTGGTTGCAGGCAAATTCATGGAGATTGAAGCTGGCCAGAGAAACTAGCAGGCACTCCTACAGGATATGGACACCAAGATCGGGCACCTAGCAGATGCCCTTTCTTCTAGACCGGCTGGCACACTTCCTGGCCAACCCCTGCCGAATCCCAGAAATCATAAGGAGGGGTTGCACGCCATTATGCTGAGAAGTGGGACTTTTACTGCGGATGCACCATAGAAGAGTGCCAAGAAGGTGACCCAGATCACCCCAGAGCTGAAAGAAGACCTGGTGATGGAAAAGGAGCCAGAGGATCAAGCTCCAAAGCCACAACCAGTAGTGGCTGAATATAAGCCTAAGCCCCCTTTTCCCACCAGGGTTTACAAAGACAAGCTAGAGGCAGAGTTCCACAACTTCTCGTCCATGCTTAGGAAGCTGCATGTTCAAGTGCCCTTCATTGAGGCACTATCTCAGATGCCTAAGTATGCGAAGTTCCTGAAGGAGCTTCTCTCAAAGAAGCGGAGACTGAGCGATCTAGCCACTGTGGAGCTCAGCGAGGAGTGCTCGGCCATTCAGCAGAACAAGCTTCCGCAGAAGTAGAAGGACCCAGGTAGTTTTACTATCCCGTGCTCTATAGGTAAATTGCATGTAGAGAGGTCCTTGGACGATCTAGGTTCTAGTATTAATGTGATATCATATAAATTATTCAAGAAACTAGGCCTAGGTGAACCCAGTGCAACTAGGATGAGTATTCAACTAGTTGACCGATCTATAGTTAATCCTAGGGGCATAGTGGAAGACCTTCTGGTTAAGGTTGGCAGATTCTTTTATCATGTGGATTTTGTTGTCTTGCACATCAATGAAGACACAGAAGTGCCCCTTATACTAGGAAGGCCTTTCCTGGCCACCGCCAAGGCTCTCATAGATGTGCATGATGGGACCTTAGTCTTGAGGGATGGCGAGGAGCGAATAACATTTTCAATTGCTAATAGTCTCCCTGATTCATCGCCTTTGCATGCCGTTTCTCACCAGGAGCACGAGTCTGCTGTGTATCCTTCTATTCTTCCCATTTTGCAGGATCCCTCTCACATATCTTCGCCGACACTCCCGTCCACTCCGTTACCAAAAGATAAGATCAAGGAGGAGTGGCGGCCGAAACTGCAGGTAGCTAAGCCTGCTGAAAAGGAAGCAGGAGACCACTACGAGCTGATCCCGGCTCCTGAGCCTCGACCGCCTTGGCCATCCGAGTATTCACCCGCTTGTATCCTGCCAGATGGCCAGGTCGAGTTGAAGAGTGCTGGTGGTCACACTCGTCGAGTACATGGCCACCACTTGAAGTTGTACCTCAAGAGCGAGGTGGATCCACTCTTGAAGGCACATGTTCCTACACCTCTCTAAGCATCCACCCTACTGGCGTCCAGCTCACGACGTGAAAGAAGCGCTTGTGGGGAGCAACCCCACCAAGGTTTGTTTTTCTTTCGTTTGTTTTTTGGTTTGTCCACTTGGAACTATGGTTTTTATCACCTAGTGTGTTTTGATGACTCTAGCCCTGTTGACTGGTCCCATTTCCAGTCCCCCGACAGTCCGTATTCCCGGTAACATCGTTTCCCCTTGTCTTTCCCTCTGCTCCATTGAGGGCAATGTCGTGCTTAAGTGTGTGTGTGTGTGGGGGGGGGGGGGGTGTTTATCTTTTGTTGACTGCTAGATGAGTTTGTGTGCTTGGAGCCTAGTCCGATGTCCAAATCTCGAGATTTGAGGGCTCCAAGTACTGATGTTTGCATGATCATATTGGCACTGTGGATTTGATTGGTGAATCGAATGGCTTTCGAATTAATGCATGACAACTGGAGTGTGACTAGGACAGCCTATAATGATGACTTAGACGTGCAGGTAGAATTGTGTAGGGGTTCAGTTTTTCAACTGTTTTCTTTCCAACTGTGACTTGGATTGATCACTTGTTCTTGACAGTCGTTTATGCATCTAGTTCAGGGAATTAGAATGAGAGATAGAGCATATAGGTAGCCATGTGAGATTTGAGCCTGCTCGTTTCTTTCTTGTGCGATAGTTCCCTCTTCTATGATGTGTAGCATTCACGTTTTCACTAGCTAAGATGATGGAGGCATATGATTAGCCCACGACCAAATTGATTGTCCTGGTGTGTCATACCCCTAGTCAGCCCCTTTGAGCCGTGTACTTTTCTTTCTTTCGGTCTACAATGGAAAATCACCCTTTTGCATCTCTTAGAAGGTTCCACAGAGTGGTTTTTGCATGTTCTCTGCTGTTTCTGCTAAAAATAATGTGAGGGTTGGAGGTAGTTCTTAAAAAGTTGGGCATGTGTTTGAAAAATGTGCAGAGGTGGTGGTTCTCTCAAGAAATGAAAAAAAAGGAAAAAATGAATGACAGCAAAAAAATGAGTGAGCGATTCATTTTCTCATATTCTTTATGCTATTTACCCTGGTGAGGACCTGGATGGCTCGGTCTTGATTCTGGTGTCTTGAATTTGATGCATGCGATGACTGTCTTGGTCAAGTGGTTGAGTCAAGTCTACGCTGGTTGGTGAACAGAAATGATTCCTCTTCCTTTACCCGACTTTGCTGCACTCGAATGTCCTCTATGGTGGTCTTCCAGGTTGCTGTTGAAGTTGTTCAGGTGTTGATGCTTGAAAGCAAGTATGATTCACGTGTTCTATGCCTATATGATTTGTCCCCAATGTTGGTATGATTGAAATATGTGAGCTTACCTTGTATCTGACTTGGTTTGCTTGGGGACAAGCAAACGATTAAGCGTGGGGGAATTTGATGACTTGATATATACACATGTTTTTGTCCACCATTCTTATACCGTTTGAGTCTTATTTCTCGTGTTTTAGGCTGATTTCACGTTAGGTTGTTCTTGTTTGTGATATTTCAGGTCCTAGTACGTGAATGAAGGTTTGGGAACGAGCTCGGGGTCGATTGGACGAAGATTGGACGTTTGGCGAGAAGCTGAGGAATCCACACGGGCACGCATAAAATTCCACACGGCCGTGTGACACCAATTTGCACGGGCAAGCCACCCTGGCCGTGTAGGGGACCCTTGTGGCCGTGTGCAAAGTCCAGGGAACTCACACGGGCAGCTTGGAAATCCACACGACCGTGTGTCTCTGGCCGTGCAGCATGCATGAAGACCCGTTAAGTGAAACACCGCATTTTGACATCCACACGGGTAAACTTGGATTCCACACAGCCATGTAGTCGGGAAAATCTGGGTTTTAACCCAATTTTGAGCCAAATGAGAGGGAATCGAGTTTTTGAGCATGAAACAGAGCCCTAAAGAGAGAAAGTGCGAAGAACACATCCTAGAAGTGATTTTGGAGCTGGGTTTCATCAACCGAGCTTGGAGATCATCATAGGAGTGAAGATCATCATCCCAGAGCAGATTTTCCTCATCTTTATGAGTATGACTACTCTGTTTTCTGTTTTCCTCTCTCTCTCTCTCTCTATGGAGTAGAACCTTCTCTCACTTGGGTATGAAGAACCCTAGTTCCATGTGTTAGGGATCTTGATTGTAATGACTTGGGATTGTTATACTGTTTGATTTTAATCGATTGATGCATGATTCATTGAGTCAATTGAAGTTTGATCATCTTTTCTTGATTTCTGCTGCAACCTGAGATATATAGAATCTGATTAGGTTGTTAGAGCTTCATCAATCGGTAGTGGTATATTGGTTATACGAGAGTTAATCGATTTACTTCTTTGTACTGGAACCCAATTCCAGTAGTGAAGTTCTGTGCTTATAGCCTCAGCAGTCTATCCCGGTGAAGGTTAGTCGCCTGCCGATTAGCCTGCCTGAGAGGGCTTGGTCAGCTTAAGAGATTCCAAACTACTGTCGGATCTTCCGCAGTTTAATCAACAATTAATCAACCCAGGGTAATTACAACTGAGGAGCTAGGGGGACTCATTCCCGAGTGACCTATGAGGAACCAACCATCATCCTACCAAGACCCACCAAAATTTGTATCTACTCCGTCCAGATCCCACAGAATATCTGAGACTGTAAAGGGTGAGAAAAGATTCAGATTTCTCATACCTTGGGAGACGGTGGTCATCAAATCCGAGAGAGTATCTTAGAAATAGACGATGATGGTTGGATTGGAAGGATTTTCCTAGGAAGCAGCGACAGCGTCGATGAGATCAGTTGCGGTGGCATTTTTCTTTACGAAAGATGGACCGGTACCAGGATTAGCGGTGATGGCAGTTTTCTTCACAAAGAACGGAGTTTTCCTACAGAAGGTGGAGAAGCGGCGCTAGAGCTCCCACTAGGCATCATTAGGTGATGGAAGGTCAAGAAAACAATCGCATTGAGCTACGATGGACATAAGCAAATTTCATAGAACGACGGAGATGTTTGACGGAGAAGAAAATTAGAGAAAAGATCGAAAACACAAACAAAGAGGGTAACTTACCACAATTGAATCTTAGTGGCTCTTTGACTCGCACAAAACTACACCACAAATAAAACCCCAACTAGAGCCCAAGTTTTTAAACTCTAGTCGGGTGCAGTATAGGGAAAGTATTTAGATATCAACCCGGGCCGGTCCGTCTACCCCTACTTCGGTTGTTGAAATCATTATCTATCGACAAAGTTTTGGTTTAAAGTTTTGCTAATTGAAATAACAGAAGGCAAAGGTAAATGGCTTTGGAAACTCTTTTGTGGAAGGATCACTCGAGTGTCGCTTCCCCCTTACTACTACCATGATATGTAAATTGGAACGATTGTTTTGGGTACGGTAATTGCAAACCGCCGAGGGATGCATATATGGTCGAAGACCACAATCTCAATTGCTAAACCGAGGTGAGCATGAAAGCCAGTGTCACTCGACCCTCTCGGTTTAGATAATCGGTAATTAACTTACTCCCTCACTCAACTCAAAGGTCGGACGGTTTAATCGCAATTAGCCAATTTACTTCAGTCAACATTGAGGGTTTCCCTAACTTAACCTAGTTAGGTGGCTTAGAAAGCGGAAGGAAAACCAACTCGATTGAGTCTCCCTTGGAAGGGGGATTTTCCACTCTAAGCTAGGGTAAGGTGGCTTACTAGATTGCTAGCACCAACATGCACAAACCTAAGGGTGCTAAGCACAATTATGCACAATCCTTAGGTTGCTAAGCACCTAAATGCATAAATCTAAGGATGCTAAGCACAAAACATGCACAACGCCTAGGTTGCTAAGCACAAGCATGCAAAATCATGATAAATAATGCCTCAATCATTGAATTGAACAATACCCAATGACAATCATCCAATACACATAAAACAAAACTACATGGTAGAGTTAGGGTTTCACAACACCCAAGTGAAAGGAGGTCTACTCCATGCTATAAGTGTGAAAGGAGGTCTACTCCATGCTATAAGTGTGAAAGGAGGTCTACTCCATGCTATAAGTGGGAAAACAAAAGGGAAAGAGGTGGAAACCATCTTGGAGGATGCTCCCAGTCTTCTTGTCCCTTGAGTTGAGCTTTCCTTGGAGGAAATCTTCCCATAATCTGCCTTGAAGCTAAACCCTAGCCTTCTTCTCCCTTTGGTTCGTGTTTCTCTCTCTAGAATGTTGAAGAAGGCTTCACACAAAGTGGGCTCTCCCTCTCTCCTCCTTTCAGCTCATCATTTAAACCAGAGACGAGCTGAGTTCACGACCTTGAACCACAAAATGCGCATCGTTCACTCCTGTTCACGGTCAACTTCCTTTGTTCATGGTCTTAGAGACCGTGAACTCACCATGCGTCAGTAACCTTCGATTTGGCTCTAGACGCCTCGCGATTCACGCTCAAGGACTCCTCTTCACAGTCTTGCATGACTGTGAACTTCCTGGGAAAGCCGTGAACTGGCCCTTTTTTACCTCTTCTCCCGGTTTTCGATCCTTTTCGCCCAACTTTCGACTCCGAGGCTGGTTTCACCTGTTGAATCCTGAAACACACTAAAACACGAGGAACCTAGCGTAAAACCAACCTTTTAGGAGTAAAATCGGCACAAACACCTAAGTAAAACGGGGGCAAAACATATACAATTAGGCCGAATCGCTCTTTTAATGGAGGAATGAAGATAATAGACAATCGAATGACCCAAGACAACAATATAGGGAGTAATGATGAAAAAATTCAAAAACACGAATCTTGACACGATTCTCAAAGAGTAGGTGTGACGTTCAACCACAAATTCTAACATGCGCGTGCAAGTAACCCAAAACCTAGAGGCGTGAACGCCCATAATTTGACGGTTGAGGGAGTAATCCGTCCCTCGATCATGGCCTAGGTCAAGGTAGTATACCCGTCCCAGGTCTGGAATAGCCAAAACACAAGGTTTTTCCCGCCTACAGGGCAACTGTTGGGCCAATCGGGAGCAACCTGGACCTAGGCCCACTTAAACTAAACCGACCCATTAAGGAATTTAAGCCCGTCAAAGAGCTAAAGAGGTTGAAGGCATAGATCAAGTAAGTACAACTTGCGATGGGACAACATAGATAAGACAAAGACTTTAAATGCACCCGAAGGCAGGACGTTAAAATAAGATTACACTTGATGAGACAGAACAGTAAAAACCATACCACCACTGATACAACATTAAATGCGACCGCATGCATGGCAATAATGAAGTGACATCCTTGATGCACATTACATAGAATTAAATACTTCGTACATTTTGTCGTTGGCTATAAACAGGGAGTCACCACATCATTTATTGGTAATCAACCTACCCCATATCTCTCTAACTTTCTCTTTCCCAAACTCAATAACTTGGATCGTTGGAGAGTATCCAAGGCCCCTGCCTCCGGATCCTTTTTATAGGAGTCGTAGTCCCCGACCCGCGTTCGACGAGAGGCAAAATCTCGACAAAGGTGGCCCTTAACCCTCCTGGTACTTTCTAGGCTTAAACAATAACTAGAACTTAGTTCTTTTTCCATTCTTCAACAATACGACTACAGTTGCGTTAGGCAAAGGAACTTCACTTAGTGTTGGTTAGGACATCAATTTCTTCTCTTACACATCCATATTTTCTCTTTAAGATACGCTTACAAAGGGGTAAATCTGGTGGCCAATCTCCAAGCACCTTTTGCTAACATTGCTTGGTTAGACATTTTCGCTGAACGAATACCCACACCACCTTGATCGTGAGGTAGAGTAATTTGATCACTAGCCACCAAATTGATTTTATTTTTCCTTCTTCCACAGATCGTACAAAACACATGTTACATAAATCAAGAGAGTTGCAAATATTGGCAGGTAGGTGTTTTGTAAACATGTGATAAATTGTCATAGAGGAGGATATAGATTTGACTAGGGAGATGAGAGCAACCAGGAAAAGATGGGGAGAGTTTTCCAAGGTCACAAATACTTCTTAATTTTCAAATTGAGGTCTCTTTATCTAGCTTTGATCATCACACCCTCATTAATGGTGTGTATGCCTAACTATTTTCTCAAAAGAAAAGTAAGGGGGTTTCGGCACACTCACTTTTCCATTGAGCTCGTTTGCATTGAATATTTTGATAAATCAGCATCATAGAATTGTTGAGGTTTGCATGTTGTCCCGAGCTAGCACAAAAATTGTCTAGGCATCTTTGGATGATGTCTATTTTCTTACTCTCTACTTCTGCAAACAAAACCAGGCCGTTAGGAAAAAATGCGACAACTTAGGCCCATCTCTCGATATAGAGATTGGTTTCTTTAGGATCTCAGATATAGCTAAAAATGTTAATATAGTGAGATAAACGTTCCATGCAAAGCAAAAATAAGGTAGGGAGAGAGGGGTCCCCTAAAGGATGCTCCATGAGGGAATGATGTGATCCTTGAGTTGGCCATTCCAATTGATCTGTGTTTTATTATGTTCAAAGGAGAACATGATATTACTAGTCCAAGTACTCGATAGGTCAATCTCTATCAGAGTATCATGAATGAAGTCCCATCTTAGTTGATTGTAGGCCTTCTCCAAGTCTTTTTTTTATCACTAGACCACCCTTGTTGCCTTTCTTCCTACTAGAAGAATGTAAACTTCTTGGAAAATGATAATATTATCACTAGTCTATTGTCACGTAATGAAGCTGCTTTGAGTGGGGGCGATTAGCTTTTTCATTAGTGGCTTCTATTTGTTCGTGATAGTCTTAGTTATTGTTTTGAAGCAAACATTATTCAGGAAAATGGGACAGAACTATGTTGGGTATTCTGACTTATTAGTCTTCAGAATGAGGATAGTTGTTGATTCCATCACTTCCTTAGCAACCTAAGGTAGTAGCCATGTTAGACAAATTCATTCCAACTCGAGGCCATAATTTATTATAGAAAACTGACTGAGAGCCATCTAGCTCAGGAGCTAAGAGCGGTTTCATATCAGAATTCTCCTTGTCGAAGTCAGATATATGAAAGGGACGCTAGAGATTGAGGAGATCATTGTGTCTTATGCGGGGAAAGAAGTTCTTTGGCAATCGATCAGTGTAGTAAGGGTTCTCCTGAGTTTAAATATTTATAACACCAAAATTAGTGTTATTTGCCTCCCTAGATCTTGGTGTTTTCATGTCCACTCGTTTATTAAAGATTTCTAAACTTGCATTACAACCTATTATTGCTTCCTAGCACATGCATGGTCGATACTAGCTGAAGGTGTGTGTGTTTAACGCATATGGCTAAGTTTAAAGCTCAAGTGTAGGAAAATTGGGACAAAGAGAGATCGAGCAAAAAATGAAGCATATCATAGCTACAAACAACCAGTTGTGAACCCGAGATCACGTGACCTCAACCAATCACTATCCAGATCTTTGGTCCCTCGATAGTGAACTTTGAGAGACTAGAATAAAGAAGAAAAAAAGTTCCCAAGAATATGAAAAAGATCACGACTACGAGTTCCGACTAGAATCTCCAGCACATGAACTCCTTTCACGAACAGGCAAAGCGATGTCGTACCAAGATCACACAATAGATTTCGAGTTCACGATTGTGATCTTTCCTGTAAATAGCCGCAAACTTCTCCAAATTTCATATCTCTATAAATAAGACGAGACCCCCAAGATTTGAGAAAGCTAATTTTTCTAGAGATTTTAGTGAGAGAATAGTTAGGGTTTCCTTGTGAAGAAGAATGTAGAAGAGAAGAAGGGAACAACTTTTGAAGGTTGAAGACTAGCTTCTAGATAGAATTGAAGAAGATTATGATTTTCGTCCCCCTTCTTATTGTATTCTCCTCATCTCTCACGGGGTAATCCCATTGTATTTGGGGTAAGTGACCTCTAACTCTAGGATATTAATGTTTAGTGTTGAACATTAGTGTAATGACTCCTCCTGCTCTATTTATGATTACTTGATGTTTAATTATGCTAATATCTTGCTAAAACAGTGGTTATCACTTGTTCTTGACTTACGTTAAGGAGACCAATACCTTAAGTTGAGAGTAGAACCCACATAAAATAAAACAAGATGTTAATTACATGATCATTGAATTGATGCTTTGTTTGTCGTTGGGTTTTACCCTTGTAGGAATCCATTCTTATTACCTTAGTGATTTGTTTGTTACATGATCTTGAACCAATGAAAATAAAGGACTACGACATAATGAATGAGGGGAGTGTTACATGTACATTCATTTCCGACCTAGTCTTAGAGTTACCGGGAGTTATCCCAAAGTATTGCTTCTCATTTGAGTTAAAGTGCATAGTAAGTAGTTGGGTTAGAATATCTACCATCTTATTGTTATATTAATTAGTGATCAACCCTGGAAGTAGCTATAGATTTTATACCTCGTGGAATACGAATTCGTCCATCCACTATACTAATGCACCCAATTAGGTTATACTTGGCCTAATTGGGGTGTTAAGAAAGAAATGTCTGAATTTTTAAATGTTGTGTGTGAGAGTGTTCTGCAATCGTGCAACCAAAGATTAATGAAGAAATCACTTATTAAATCATGCAACATTCTAGGATCGTGCACCAAGTCCCTGCTCTGATTATGTAGAGCAAGGACTTTATTCCTTTTTCAACCCTGAGTCGCTTGTTGAGACCTATTTGTCTTTAGCTTACTGAAACCAGATAATTTCTTCTTAAGCTAGGAGGTCGTGAAGATATTTCTCCAATTTGACTTGCAGTTTGATGAGTCCAAAAGAAATGAGTTAGTAATCCTCTTTAAATCCAATGTAATTTGGCTAAAATCCTCTTCTTGGATGGAAAATAATACCAAAAGTTAGCTTATTCTGGTCTTGTAGTTTACGAGATATGTCTTTAAGAGCTTGTGTTAGATTAGTCTCCAAGTTCCAGGCCCTGGCTACTGCAAAAAAGTCGGATAAGTTACCGAACAATAACCAAGTAGCTTCAAAATGTAATGGCTTGATTTCGCTATTAATGTTCGGGGAGAGTTGCGAAGAACACGAGGGATAGGGAGGTGGTCTGAGTGTAGGGAAATGCCACATTCCAATATGAATTACAAAGACAGTCGGTCAATCCTGCTAACTTTGTGTGCCTAACTCGAATTGCCTCTAAACCAAGTATATCAGGGTCCTGAAAATATCAAATAAAAAGAAGGCTAGATATGTCAATCCAATCGATAAAAGTAAGCATTGACATCAACAAAAAAGCAGAGGATGTTGGTTCATGTTTTTCCAATGGTGAACCATAAGCATTGAAATCCCTGATGGCAATTCAAGGTATATAAAATGTTTTGCTAGTGTGGATGATTTGGTCCTAGTGTAGGCGGTGAAAATTGTATTGTGGGCTAGCGTTGACGCTGGTTAAGAGCAGTTAGGCTGCGCATTTATGGAAACTTTGATTGAAATGTGCTGGTGGCTGGCACCTATCAGTTCAACCTTGAACTCGTCAGACTTCCATGCCAGCCAAATTTCACTTTCCTGCCTTCCACATCAACATGCAACACGCCAACGTAGCTAATGATGTTGCAAAATGTCGTTGCTCCGATGGCACTAATTTGGGGTCAATTTAGATAAAAATTTCGGATGGTGAGTCCTGAGCATCATTCTCATGGCTCGGAGGAAGCTTTTTCCCACCTGCACAACATACATTCCAAACCAGGATTTTTAACGTAGGATAACTAGAAATGTTAAAAAAACATAAAAGGGGCAGTAAAGTCGGGTTGGACGGAATGCGAGAAATCAAGTTGACAAGAGGGCATTCAATTGATCCATTTGGGTTATTGACTCACAAAAAATACAACTCCTAACAATAACCAAATTTAACCAATGAAAGGGGCTACACTTTAGTGGCACAAGTAATAAATATCGAGTCCACAGGTCTTTATCTAGCAAACTAGATTAAGATAGAAGAACTATAACTAATCTAGCAAACTACAGTTAAAGTTAATCTAATTATAAGTTGGGAACTCACTTAGGTATGAGCCCCCTAGATTGTAGTTAGGCCAAGTTGTAATTCACCCAATTCAATTCAGTTGACATTTTTACTACGGAAAATTCTCAAATAGTCTGGAGTTGAGTTTCCAGACCCTCTTGAATAGATTACCTAGAGGATGATTAACCTCCACCGGAATAACCTAACGAAGGCAATAAGATTGAAACTTCCTTTACTAGGTTTTTATGCAGTACATGGAAGTGAATTGATTGAATCTCGAACAATCAACTCACTATTTCTAATTCAGGTGGCTCTGTTAATCTATGCAGATACTATCGTTATAGGTCAAAGCTGAACCTGCAGGAATGTGATCAGGATTTAAGCAATTCCGAATAAAACCTCAACTGAATATAACATGTCAATCAATCACGAATTCGAGTTCCTACAACTCTTCCTAGCCTACAAATCAAGGATTCCTCGAAACCTAAGTGAAGGGAAGTTACTCCATAGAGAAGAGACATAATACAATATAACTTTTCAAATCTTCAATCTTCATGTCTTGGCTTGTTCCTTGAGCTTCCAAGGAAAATAAATCCTCCAGTTCCTCTCCAAGATCACCCTCAAATCGATCTCTCTCTAGGGTTCTTCCCTTTCGTGTTTGGGAACAAAAAAACCCCGCTCTCCCCTCCAAAAAATGCACAAAATAGGGCTTTATACTTGCTGCTGGCCTGTTCCCTGGCCATGAGATCCCTTTTTCTGATAGAGGAATGTCAAGCCATGATAAGAGAATTCCTGAATGCGCCATTTCACTGAAGAAGATCCTTGGTCAGCTCCTCTTGATCCCGATAAGGGAATAGGCTCTTCCTAACCGGGGACTACTTTGTTCCTCATCCTCGATCCACATATGATGATCCATGGTCGGGGAATTGGTGGTCTAGATGAGGATTTTAACTCTCCAACTCCCAAGTCTTGTCTCTCCATTTTGACATGAAACTCGCTCTTGAGCCTTCATTTCCGATCCAGATCATGAAATACAATGCAAAGTCACAACCTAGTGTGAAATCGGCTTGCAAAGCAAAAAATCAATCCTCAAACGGTCTAAGAATGATAGAAAAAACATGTACAAATATCGTGTTATCAGTTATCGATACCGGAGGGTTTGGTTTAACCATCGTTTCCACCATCATCATCTCGTCCTTGCTGTTGTCCATTCTAATTTTAGTAATTGAGACAGACTGATCTTTAACTTTGCAAGTCATTTCACGCTTAATAGAGGAGCCAACTTGAATTGGTTTTTTTACACCTTTGAGTTTCAACCCCTTCTTTATCTCTATGATGGCGACTAGCTGGTGTTCTTTCTCTGGTAATGTTGGCTTATTGAGGAGTTTTCAAGAATTGGGTTTTGTTTTTCCTTCGTCTGGATTGCGAATGGAGGCACCAAAATCATTTGAATCCTGGTGTTGCTTGGGCCGAGTATTGTGGAGGCCAGAGTGTTCGTCATTGTTCATTCGGGATTGCCCTGGATGAACTTGTAGATGGGTCTTTGGTGATTTGGGTAGAGCCTGAGCGTGAGATTTCTCTTGTCCCAATCGAGCCCCATTCTAGGAATATTGTTGAGATTTGAAATAATTTCTATATATCAATGTTGTTAAAATCGAACCAGAGCATGACCCGGTAATGTGAATGACTAACACTTTAATGGTCCAACCGGTATTAAACCGTTGAAACCCGTTAGAGAACTGGTACTTTATAAACAATAATATCATCAGTAGAAGATATGTAAGGTAATAATTTAACAATTTAATAGCTAAAATAAAATTTATCAAGTATCATTTAATAGTTTTACTTGATATATATAGCCACTAAAAATCAAAACCTACCACCACGCCATTCTAGCCGCTCATCTCTCTATTCCTTTTATTTTCTATTCCCTTTCTTCGTCTATCTTAGGATCCAAATCCTATCCTTCTGCTGTCTTGCAACTACTTTGAGTTTCGCTGACCATCTGCCCATATGCTGTCGGTTTTTGTCGTCATTCTCATCGCATAAACCTTCCTACAGGATCGTAAACGTATGACACACTGCTTCTTCTTCGCCTTCTTCGTCGTTGGTTGCAGCAAGGCGGCAGCTTCTTGCATTTCCCTCGCCGCGTTGCTGCGTCGATGCGTTGATCTTCCGTCACTTAGTCTGTTTCATCGCAAAGAATCTAGGGTCATTGCATGTCGATCTTTCCCGTCTAGATATTTTCCCCCTTTCTGTGAGACAAATAAGGAGTCCATAACTTGTTGGATAGTTCGTGCGGTTCGAACGGCTAACCGTTTCGACCGCTTGCCAATCGGTCTTTTCGACCGTTGCGTTTTTTATAGTTATCCGTACCAGACTGATGGTCGGGTGTCGATTTTACTAGTCCGACGGATCAATCCGGCTCGACTTTAACAACACTGCTATATATGCATTTTTTCACATATCCAGATAAACCGACTCGATCGGTAACCCTAACTCATTTTCACTTATCGAACTCTAAAATCGGGTTGACAATTTTGCTCATTTGGCACCGTAAATCGGACTATAATATATAATATCGTTTTATCTTCAGAAACAGGGAGAACGCAGTAATTACGCTCCACTCTATCTTCACAACAGGAAGAGCAAAGCCCAGCGAAGGCATCGTAGAACCCAGAAACACAATCCTCTTAGGCTCTACTGCAATCTCACTCTCCGCCGAGCGGCTCATTTCTCCCCCCAGAAGACCTTTTTCCGGTAAAAACAATGCTTCTCCAGCCGTCTCTGTATCAACCCAAGCTTTCTATCTCCTGCTCCAGCTCCTTCCCATGGAGAACATCCAACTTCACCCCTCGCCGGTCTCTCGTTCATCGCACACTTCCAATCACTTGCTCCATCTCACAAGTTAACAGCAGTGGAACTGTTGATTTCGAGAGGAGACCTCTAATCAACTGGAACGGCGTCTACAGAAGCATTTCGTTAATGGAGAACCCTGATTTGGGCGCCGGTACCGTGTTGGCGCTGTGCGATAAAGAAGGGAAGAAGCTCACCAAATGGGAGCTCTGCAGGGTTGTCAAGGAATTGCGGAAGTACAAACGATTCAAGCAGGCTCTTGAGGTAAATAAATAAACAAACATCTACCCCATTGCTAAAATTTCCTACTTCGATTGATTTTATGGGGTTCTGTTGCATGCTCGCGTGAGTGCGTTTCTGAATAATTGAACCTTCTGAAATGGATGGGTCAGGTTTATGATTGGATGGTTAGCAAAGGAGAGAAATTTAGGCTATCTGCTAGTGACGCTGCAATTCAGGTGGATCTTATAGCCAAAGTTCATGGAGTTTCTGCCGCTGAAGAATACTTCCAGGGTGTTTCTGATACTTTGAAGGACAGAAGGATCTATGGAGCTCTGCTCAATGCTTACGTTAAGCATAAAGAGAAGGAAAAGGCCGAAACACTGTTTGACAAAATGAGAGTAAAAAACTATGCAGGCCATGCACTTCCTTTCAATGTGATGATGACCCTGTACATGAATCTGAAGGAGTATGATAAGGTCGACAAATTGATCTTCGAAATGGAAGAGAAAAACATCCAGCTCGATATATATTCCTACAACATATGGTTGTCCTCTCGTGGTTCCGAAGGTGCTGTAGAGAAGATGGAGCAGGCGTTTGAGCAAATGAAACTGGATCAGTGTGTTACTGCTAACTGGACTACCTACAGCACGATGGCGACAATGTACCTAAAGATGGGACTCAAGGAGAAAGCTGAAGATTGCTTGAAGAAGGTCGAGGAAAGAATCACTGAGCGTGATAGGATGCCTTACCAGTATCTCTTGAGTTTGTACGGTAATGTCGGTAAGAAAGCAGAAGTTATCCGTGTTTGGAACACTTACAAATCGAATTTCCCCAATATCCCTAATCTGGGATACCATGCTGTGATCTCGTCTCTGGTCCGGTTGGGCGACATTGAAGCTGCAGAGGACATGTATGATGAATGGATGCAAATCAAGACATCTTATGACCCCAGAATTGCAAATCTGCTTATGGCTTCTTACGTTAAAGATGGAAACTTTGACAGAGCCGAGAGTCTGTTTCACGATATAACCGAAGCAAGAGCAAAGCCTAACTCCAGTAGTTGGGAAATTCTTGCTGAAGGTCATGTGAGGGAGAAGAGAGTTGCTGAAGCTTTGACTTGCTTGAAGGAAGCTCTTGATTTCGACCCATCAAAGAGGTGGAAGCCAAAGCCTGCAATTGTTTCTTCCTTCTTTAAGGTTTGTGAGGAGGAAGGGGACTTGGCCAGTAAGGAGGTACTCGAAAGTTTATTCAGGCAGTTGGGATTCCTTGTAGATAAAAATTATGCATCTCTTATCGGTTTGTCCAGCAGTGATGGGAACGGCTATGAAGGAGATGAAGACGCTGAAGACTCAGAGGTGCTTCTAAACCAGCTGGAGGCTAGTGTTTGAAATGTTTAGACGTTTGGGTGCCCAGTGTAATTTTACCGAAGGAAGATGCTTAACTCACTATGAAAGCTGAAAGGTGGAATCTTGTAGGTCTTGCAGAAGAGTTTGTGATTCGTGCACAACGCACACGTATGACGTATCAATAGAAAGTCAATACACAAAGCTTTGACAAGCGAAGGACATGACCATGTATGTTTTTCAATATATTTCTTTGGGGAGGTTAGGGAAGAGCAACTGCAAGCCTACCGTGAACCACCTCTTATTTCTCCCCTTGCATGGTTTGGCAACCGAGTTTTTGTGTAACATTTATTTGAGACGACGAAATCTAAATTGTACCTGGGTTGAGGTAAAAGTTCGTCAACTAATAGATTTTTCAATGTAAATCATCCAATCTCCAAGGGATTGAATCTTGTGTCTGGTTTTCCCCACTCGCTGTTCATGATTGTCGATGCGCGGGCGGATTCGGACCCGGTCGAGCTAGTGGGTTAATGGGTCACATGTTTTAGTTCGGTTTAGCCTGGAAATATAGAAAGAGTCATTATATTGTACTTATCTTGCTAAATTATATCAAATCTCATATAACATTTGAGTTATAACATATAATATTACACCAAAATAACATGTCGTAATTAGATCCAACATATAGTGAAAATTCACACACACTTATATAGCATCAATATTCAAACGCTCAACTTAGAATTCCAAAGATTGAGTTAGGCGAAAAGAAAAATTGGAAAATAGAAACATTTCGCAAACCAAAGAAAAAAATGACACAATTTGACCTCCAACCCGGTACCTTTTAGAGGTCGACCCGGCGGGTGCGTACGGTCCGTTTTTCTCACCGAGCCAGGGTCAAAGTGGGTCGACCCGCGGGTTGACAACCTTACTGTTGTTACTGGAATTGTTCACATCGAGATGCACAATGGTAGATGTCTGTTTCTAGCAACCAATTTTGTTTGGAACAAGGTGGTAGGTACCCTTAAATTTGAAAATTTAGGTATAAAATCTAGGTTTCAAAACACTCACAATATAGGTCATCAACATTCATCCATCCATAACTGTTCGAAGCTCTCAAATTGTTGAAATTTGGGCAATAACAAGGCTACAAAGCATTCAATAGATATGCCACCATTCACTTTCACACGTCATTCACATACACATTCAACACCCTACCAAAATTAAGCACGACATTGTCCTCAATGGAGGAAAGATAAGAGTAGAACAAAGTTATTTAACATGGCTAGTGAAGAATCGGACTGGAGAGTGGACAATTTTCGAGAAAAGATGAGCTATCACCAAAATAAAATAAAATACACATACACAAAAACAAGCTCACAAGGGTGATGTCATTCAACACACATTATTCATAGTCTAAAAGAAAAGAAAAGAAATAAAGTAGTTCAAATTCAAACACACAAAAAAACAAAAATAAATGAATTGAGGTGGAGAGAAAATTGGGTGGTGGTACAACGCCAAACATGACACTCAACCATGGTGAACATCTCATCTCGGAGTCTCTCCCGATGTCGAGTGAGAGAGGGAATCCAGCCAGAACCACTGAAGTCAAGACCCTGTCGGGTCATCAACTCCTACTTCATATAGGGAGAGTGGCGCAGAGTTTCCCTCTCTCGGTCGACACGAGACATGATCCCCTTGTACTGGCCCCCATAGTGGTGAGTCGAGCCTCAACTGAGGCTGAAGATGGAGGTCGAGCTCCTGAAGTTGATGAAGAAGGGCCAAAATGGGCCTGGCGATGCTGGGGTGGAGCTCTATGAGCAGCCTCGGCCGACTCTGCCCCTGGTGCTGCTGGTCTCATCAGAGCAACATGTCACAATCTGACAATGAAATGACCTCCCCTTTGGGACTGGATGAGTCCCATATGTGAGAGGGTATCCTTTAGAAAAATCTTGGACTTCCCGACCTAGTGCAGATGGTGGTGTCTACTCGTAAGAAGCGAGCCAACCTCGTGATGATGGGCCCCATATGTATGAAGTAGACCCTCTTGCACCTCAATATGCGAGAGAAAGAGGTCGCCACCACTGACCTAATATGAAGGATCTCTCATGGCCTGCCCAGTGTGTGGAGGGCGACAATCCCTCTCAGAGTTACTTGACCTGGAGTATGAGCACTCGGTAGAATAGAGTGGGGCATGAGTATGAACCGTGCTTATCCCGACCAAAAGATTAGATTAAGGCAAAAGTTTCGGGCCAAGAAGGCTACCCTATGGAGCTTAAGTGGGGAGGTGACAAACCTCGCCCCGAGACCGTAGCGGATCCACTCTCAGTAGCTTCGTGCTCTCAAGCATGATAGATCCAGAACGTCGAGCTAGTAACTTTAAACTAGCGTTTGTTGGGAGGTTGCCAAACGACAGTTTATTTTCTTTTTCTTATTTTCACTTTTTGTGTTTGTGTGAAGAGTTCAAGCATTGGAATGGGTATCACTGTGCCAGGTCTGTGTGTTTGAGTGTCTTCGGTTGTGTTGTGATTGAAATAGGGGCACGGTTGAGTAGATCGAGTCAAATTTTTCAGAAATGCTCTGTTTTCACTCAATTCACGATTTCTGCTTTCAGTTCACGATCTTAGCGATCGTGATAAAAGGATAGAGATCGTGAACGAGGGCGAATCCAACAGTCTTTGAAACTCACCGTTTTACCCGAGTTCACGGTCTTAGCGATCGTGAACTGGGCCCTCCGTCTATAAACTGCGGGATCGACCTATAAATGGGGCGTGAACCCCTCTTCTTCACTTCACGTCGCCTCTCTCGCCGGAATCCGCTGAACATCGCCGGTAACCGCGATTTCCAACGGTTCATTGTCGATTTTGGCGACTTCCGGCCACCAAATCCAAAACCAACCACAAACCCAGTCTTCTCGAGTTCGAGAGCTCCTTCACCGAAGTTTTGGGGAGGTTTGACTCAAATTTTTCCGGTGAGGCAATTTCCGACGAGCCTCTTACGAGCTATCGACGAGGCTCCGGCGACCCCCCTCCGGCCAGTTTTTCGTGGATTTTTTGACTCACTCGCCCTCTCCTTACTTCCCCCTTAAATCCTACTTGAGTCTCCAGTTTGTTTTCAACTTTTAGATTGTCAATTCTTGGAGAATCGGATTAGGGTGAAGGTGAGGGGAATTCTCGAATTGATTAAATGAATGTTGAAAGTGGGGGAGGGGTTAGTCGATTTATGTTGAATGAATGTTGCATGTGGATTCTATGAGCTTAATTGAGCCTTGGTGGGCATGATTTGGGTATAGTTTGTAGTTAAGTGTGGAATTTTCCCACCAAGTGCATCATGTTTGAATTCATTTTTTGTGAATGGTGATTGGAGGCCATTGGGGCATGGTATGGTTTTGATATTGTGTTTTGATAATCCGTGAATAACCTAGAACCATGCCTCGATGAGCTTTGTTTGCACTTGGGCTTAAATTGTTGAAATCCGGTCTTGTGAAAAGCCTTCAAAGGCATAGAACCTTAGTGGAATCCTAAGTGTGGGGAAATTTTTTTCTCCCCTTTGAAGTGAGATTGACAGATATTTCCACGTATGGTGTATGTTTTCGATGTTTTGCAGGATGGTGTATATGGATCACACATATGTTCACTGCCTGGTGAACCATAAGAAGTAAGGTACCAAATTCTAGCAGTGGAGGTACAGCGAGGCGGGGCCTCATTGGGTTGCGTATGTTGGTGAGTTGCTTAGTGTCATACTTCCTCTTTTTTTTATAAAAAGAGTTCCATCAGTGCAGTTGATTCGGGCTCAAATGTACACATTTTACCCCTCAATTCTTATTCGTTTAGCTTAGCATTTTATCGTTCCTCGACATATTTCACGCTAGGTTGTACTTGTTTTGATAAATTTCAGGTCCTAGCATGTGTGGAAGGGTCGAGGTCGAATTTTGGAATAATTGGAGGTCAAAAAGCGCAAAAACCGAAGAAAAGTCTGAAGTGTCCAGGAAACAGCCGCAGTTCACAGTCGGACTAGGCAGTTCACGGTCTCCTTATACCGTGAACATGGACCACAAAACATGAACATCGAGCAGTCCAGCGAGGTTCCATAAGTTACTGACGACAAGGCAGTTCACGGTCTCTAAGATCGTGAACTAGGGCCATTGACCGTGAAACCAGCAGAGTGAAGCGGCGCATTTTGGACGACACTGAGTTCACGGACGGGTTTAGGTGTTCACGGCCGTGAACTGGCCAACGCGTCCGTGCACTGATCACTCTCGGGCAAATATGAAGACAACAGCGGGGAGAGTGAGAGGGGAGCTGGTTTTTGGAGAAGAATTGGTTTCTCTCTCTAGGGTTGCCCAAAAACACCAAAGGGGAGTTCTAGTGAGAGAGAGAGAGAGAGAGAGAGTACTAGAGAGATCTTGGAACATCATTGGAGGCTTGGGTGGAGATTCAAACCTAGAAGAAGAAGAAGATCTTGAGCTCAAATTTGTAATCTCTCTCTCTCTCTCTAGAAACTCACTCTTTTCTCTTGGGTGTTGTAGATCTCTAACTAATACTTTGTAATTACTTGTTTAGATTGAATGATTGTCATTGGGTATTGTTTAATTCAATGATTGAGATATTATTCATGTTGATTGTGCATGCTTGTGCTTAGCAATCTAAGGTTGTGCATGTTTTGTGCTTAGCATCTTTAGGTTTTTTCATTTTGGTGCTTAGCAACCTAAGGATTGTACATAATTGTGCTTAGCATCCTTAGGTTTGTGCATGTTGGTGCTTTGCAATCTAATTAGCCACTTTAACCTAGTTAGAGAGGAAAATCCCCCTTTCAAGGAGACTCAATCGAGTTGGTTTTTCCTTTAGCTTTTTAAGTCACCTAACTAGGTTAATTTAGCGCAAACCTCAATGTTGAATTAAGCAAATTGGTTAAGCGTGATAAAACCGTCCAACCCTTGAGTTGAGTGAGGGAGTAAGTCACCACGGATTGCCTAAACCGAGAGAGCCGAGTGACACGACCTATAATGTCTACCTCGGTTTAGCAATCGAGATTGTGGTCTACGATCATATTTGCATCACTCTGTGGTTCGCGGTTACGTTGCCCATAGCAATCGTTTCTATCCAGCGAGTCACAGTAGCTAGTTAGGGGGAAACAACTCCTGGATGAAGCTCCCTTAGTTAGAATTTTCCTTTATTTACTTTTCTTTGCTTGTTTAATATGTAGTTCCATTAGTTATAAACCCAAAATTTGCTTGCTAGATAACAACCTAAACGATTGAAGTAGGGGTACATGAACCGGTCCGAGTTGACAATTTAAATACTTGCTCTATACTGTACTCGGCTAGAGTTTAAAACTTGGGCTCTAGTCAGGATTAATTTGTAGTGTAGTTCGTGCGAGTCAGCAGTCTAGGAACTTGCTGCTGTTTGATATGTTCTTCACCAGATTGATGAAAAGTCGATTGTAGCAGGGAGAAGGAAAATTGATGAGACCTTTCTGAAGAAGCTTCCGCTACCAGCACACAAAGAAAAGAAGGTTCAATAGGTAAATGCTTACGGAGCATCAATCTTTCCCCCTATCCTACGCTTGCATTCCATGGTTAGCTTATTCATATATGAATCCGCACTAATAAATTGTCATGGTAGTTGATCCCAATATTGAGCGTTGCCTCAATCCCTTGTGGAGTGACTTATGTATGTCCGGTGGTGGGAGAGGAATCGATTGCGCCCAATTATATTGTCGGACACATCTATTCGGGAGGTGTCACTCGACAATGTTGTGGCAAATCACATGCAACTTGCACGACCAGAGTCGACGATCCTCAGGGTATCGCAACTCGTACAAATCCTTTGCTCCGTTCGAATACGGATCCCACTACACCTAAGTTTCAACACAACATATAAATTAAAATTGAAGCAAATAATTTCAACAAATAAAATAGGATTCATAATCATAAAAATAAATCATGGGCTAAGACAAATAATTTCAGCAAATAAAATAGAATTCGTAATCATAAAAATAAATCATGGGCTAAGACAAATAATTTCAACAAATAAAATAGAATTCGTAATCATAAAAATAAATCATGGGCTAAGACAAATAATTTCAACAAATAAAATAGAATTCGTAATCATAAAAATAAATCATGGGCTAAGACAAATAATTTCAACAAATAAAATAGAATTCGTAATCATAAAAATAAATCATAGGCTAAGACAAATAATTTCAACAAATAAATTAGCATTCATAATCATAAAAATAAATCATGAGCTAAGACAAATAATTTCAACAAATTAGCATTCATAATCATAATCTAGAATGTTACCTCATTGAATTCTATACGATCAAGATGTTGGCGGTACCCGTCTAGAGAGGTGAGTCTCGTGATAGCTCCAATCCATCTAGCACCATAAGCCCATTGTCGTAGTGGCTCTTCGGGACCCCAACTGTTGGCAAGGCAGATCGGAGCGAAAGTAGGAAGGTGCTCCCAAACCCATAGTTGGAGGATGAACATGGGACCACCAGCTTGCTTTGTCTTCGGGTCCGTACACTTGCACAACTCCGAATATATCATCGCCAAACAAGCAGATCCCCAACTTTTTTTTCGCAATCTCGTCCCAATCTTCCAAAAGAACTCGAAGCCACATACAATGCATATTTCCACCAGACTTGTTCGGAAACAAAAATCCTCCAACCAAACAAATCAGGTAGATGCGAGCATACCTCTCTATCTAAGCATCCGTGGCATCCTCCGGTAATTCTCGAGCCATCCTCACTAGCCAAGGTATCAATAGCATAGACTGGTGTAGAGGTGGTACACGACGACCTTCTGGTGCTTCCTTGGGAATGTTGATGCCTAAACGCTCGCTTATAAATTGGCCCCAACCATTAAATGGTTTATGTGAACTTTCTATTATTGCATCACCATCGATTGGAAGCTCTGTCAGCATGGCCACGTCCTTCAACGTAATCATCATCTCTCCCTCCAGAAGGTGGAATGTGTGCGTTTCTTTTCTCCATCTTTCCACCATTGCCGTAAGAAGGTTTTTGTCCATCTCCATCCCCACAAACTTTTGCACCCTCAGCAATCGCGCTCTTTCAATGAAAGACTAGATACGATCATCCCATTTAGGTAAGCGAGATATCGATCGATGGGTGATTACGTCAAGTTGTTCCTGTAGAAAAAAATTTAATTGTTATAAAAATTAGAAGAATACTATCGCATTTAAAAAAAGAAAAGTACATGAGGAAGTGCTTACCAGATCTGCCGCCCAAACACTTTCAGACAGATGGTAAGGTTGCTCATCCAACAAATCGGTTTCTCGCGGTCCACCTTGAATGTATAATCTAGGATCATAAACACTCGGGTCCATCTCCGCAATTTTGAGTGATAGAAGTACCAAACTAAAGAAAAAAAATTGATGCGGAAGTTTGGGCTTAGCCGCAACCACAGAGCATATTTTTTTCTTCAAGAGTGGTGGGAGGAAGAGAGGAAGAAGAATGGAATGGTGTGAGTTTTGGTGGAATGGAAGGGGGTATTTATAGGTGCAGTGGGAGGAGGTGGATCGAGTTTAGGGGACTCGAACAACTGCATCGAGTTTGTAGTCTTCGATCTGCGTCAAAAGCAGCTCGAGTGATGGCAGATCGAATGACCAAGATCAAGTTTGGAGTACTCGATCTACGGTAGAGCTTGTCTGACATCATCGATCTGCGTCAAGCAGATCGATTCCCAAGCACTCGATCCACTTGCATCGAGTTCCGCCCACTCGATCCGCGTCACCACTTCATTGCAGATATGGCCATCGGACGGTGGAGATCGATCCCCTGTATCTCGATCTAGGGTGGAGCGCTGCCTATGTCATCGATCCATGTCACCTAGTTCGAGTCTCTGTACTCGATCTATGTAAATCGAGTTTAATAAACTCGATCCGCGTCGTCCTGTGCCAGCCAATCATGGCTGTTTCGCTCGATGCACGTGGATCGATCCCTTGGCAATCGATCTAGTACTAGTTCGAGTTTATTAAACTCGAACCGGTTCAAATTTTGGTAGTTAGGGAAATATTTATAAAAGTGATGTATTATAGGAATTACTTTTAATTTTTACTGTATTTAGGAAAATAATCCTAACTTAGGTAGTAACTTAGGATAACCCACAAGAAAATTTTATATAAACTAATTAGTATTAATGTTACAATTATCAAGTAATACAGAGATTACTTTAGAATCTATAATAAAGTATTGAGAATGCCCCAAATCTTATGAAAATACAAATGAATTGATTATTATGAAGTAATGACAAATAAGATGAATTCATCCGACCAATTGGTCGGGTAAAAACTAGTAGGCTACTATGAATCCTACATATTTCTCTCTTCTGAGGCACCTGTGCAGTTCGATTGATTGATTTTAGATTATGAGGGACAGTAGTTTCTGGTATGCTCCTACACAAAGTAAGATTCGAATCTATCTATCTATATATATATATGATAGCTTCGGTTAGGCATGCAATCATATTGACATCCAAAACCTCAAATGAATGTCACGTAATTAAAACAGTCGACCATCCTTAGGGTTCTACATAATATAAACAATCTGAGAGTTTACCTATCCATGAATGCAAGAGAAGTTTCAAATACAATGAGAGATGTCACTATGTCATCTATAACCCTTTACAATACACACGGTGGCGAACAATATATGACTTATTTGTCCGTTTCAAATGTGTTTGCTAGCAATTAAAAGTCGTGATAGTTGAAAAGTCGTTAAAATATGGTTTATCATATTGAAAATTCTGTATTTGTGCGGGGACCACCATCGTCCCCTCAGCTGGCTGAGTTTTTAATTCAAAGCATTTCACTAAGATCTTATAGTCTCTGCTTCCATTAATCTTCATCCACCCTCCCATCCCGTCCCAAAGCAATTAAAACAAAACACACGATGGGTTACCACTTCTCCAAAATCAATCAGAAAAGCCTGGTCTCTGTGGCAATCTTCTCCACCCTCGCCGTGGGAATCCTTTACCTCCGCGTTTGGCCTTCTTCTCCCTCCTCCGATCGCGATTCTTTGCTCCTCTCCACTATCAACAACGTCACCGTTAGGGACGAGCTGGACGTGGCGCTGGAAAGAGCTTCTTCCACGGTCAACGACAAGACGGTGGTGATCGTGGTGATCAACAGGGCCTACGTGGAGCCGGCGCGTGGAACGAGGGATGCGACGACGATGCTGGATAATTTCCTGGAAGGGTTTTGGGTGGGCCAAGGGACGAGGGAGCTGGTCGGGATGCTGCTTGTGGTCGCCGTCGATCAACCAGCTTACGACCGGTGTGTGTTCATGCGCCTCAACTGCTACAAGATGGAGGCGGCGGGAGAGGCTGACGATCACGCCGCCGGCGGCGAGAAGCTCTACATGTCCGCTGGTTTCATCGACATGATGTGGCGCCGGACGTTTCTTCTCCTCGAGGTCCTCAAACGCGGCTACAGCTTCATATTTACGGTACGTACGTACCAGCCCTAGCTAACTTACTACACTGCGTGTGTGTAACATTAATTAATTAATTAATTAATTAACTGTAGCATTAATTACTTAGTGATCAGGGCGAATGCATCGAAAACTATTTAACAGCAAATCATAATTACTCAAAACGCTCAAGAAACAAATTATACCTTCATCGATCGCCAGCTGCGTGCATGTTTTCAAGGAAACTTATCAGTTAGTTTTAATGAAGTGCGTGACTTTGCTTGTTGCTAGCACTTGTGTTGTGGAGGAAAATGGGTGGCAGTGTCGGCACGCTCCGCTAGTGGAGGATAGTTGGCTTAATTGGGTGAGACTAGAAACAGTCCGTAGCGTAGAAGAAACCGTTTTTTGACTTTGTATGCCTCCAATGCCCACATCGGAGTGGGTGTTGCCAATCGCAGCGGCAGCAGCTGGCTAGGCATGAATATTGATTAATTAATATACATCTAATTATCTGAAAATGTTTTTTTTTTTAATAATCAATACCTAATATTAGTTATAGTTTACTTCTAAAAAAATACATAAGATGAGTTGAATGACAAGTTGGTCGGCGAATTAGGAGCCTACCTAGCTTAGATCGGGGCATAGGGCTGTTAGCAAGCATTCGGGAATTGTATTAAGGGTGCACCATCAATGTATAACTTGATACATAATCATTTATACAAGGTTGATCTCTAACCTTTTTTCTTATAAATTTTAATGTGATATATCTAATTTTTTATACGTCGTGATGTTTTCCACAGATAAATTATATTAATTATGCTATTAAAAAAAATATTCAACTTAATATATTTTGTAACAAAAAAAAAAATCAAGACATTTATTACTAGTCTATGACATGATGGTAATGTTTGGTATTGAATAAGATCATACCATGTGGTATGACAATGTACCATGGTGGTATGAACTGTCATTTACTACATTCATCATTGCTTACCATCAGTAACCACCCCTCTATCAGGGGTGGTATATATGGACTGGTAGATTTAGGTCCAGTATTTTTTTTTCAAAAAATTGTAGATAGAATAAATTACAATAATTCGTTCCATCTATGCAACAATATTCCAAATTTCAAATTCGAGTAAAATGGTGGTAACGAGTGGCATGAATTTTTTTTGCCAAAATATATTGAAAATTGATCTCATTTCGTAGATCACAACGAACTCGCTTCTTTTGTGGAAAAAAAAATTAATTTCAAGTTAAAATGAAAAAGATAAGAATTGAATAAAAAAATAAAAAATAAATAGAAAGTCATTAATTCTTACTCCGTCATTTGGACTCCACTTAAAAGTAAAGATCCAAATTTAATTATGAATAGTTATGCACTCATCTTAAACCAGCAATTAGCAAACAATATTCGGGAACCGGAAAAGAAATGCTTTGCTACTGTTATTACTTATTATATTAAGAACTTGCTGTAAGCGGGTATGTTGCATGATGGATATTAGAATAACTAGACCGTCAATTTCGGCAGGAGTCCCTAGCTATTAATTAAGTATTAAATAAAACGCGTGGGTGCTCATAAGTCATAACAAAAAGGAGGCAATATTTACTGGTATTGATTTCACGGGAACAAGAAAATACAAGGGTTGGTAGGGGTTGCTTTCGTGTTGGCGGTTTCATGAAAATTGTGCTGATCGGCCACTAGCTACCCAGGAGAGATGAACTCTCCAAGCTGTAGCTTTATTAACTGCTAAATAATATGTTTTCTTTAGTCATCATTTTTGTTAATTAATGTTGTTCAGTGCATACTCGATAAAAAATTCGTTAACATAAAATTCATATGTTTACATGAATAAAAAAGGGAAGAAAACTATATGCCTTTTCTATTATTCACTTGATATGAAAATAACTGTACCGTTTATTAATTATGTTCTCTCTAAGTATTGTATTGATACTTTTACTGATTTACTATGATGAGACGCGCGAACTCGGCTCTTGCAGGACGCTGACGTGGTGTGGCTAAGGAACCCATTCCCAATCCTTATAGGCAAAAACAAGAGCGAGACGACAGAAGATTTCCAAATCAGCACCGACGTGTATAACGGGGACCCACACTCCCCCGAACACCTCATCAACACAGGATTCTACTACGTCAGATCCAACAACCAAACCATAAGAATGTTCGAGTCGTGGTACGGTCGGCGGGACAACTCGTCGAAAAAGGAGCAGGACGTGCTGCTAGAGATGTCGAGGGGCGGCGTGCTGACGTCGGAGCTAGGTGTGAGGACGAGGTATCTGGACACCGCCTGGTTCAGCGGCTTCTGCTCCGACATCAAGGATGTCGGGCAGGTGGTCACAGTCCACGCCAACTGCTGTCGAAGCATTATTGCCAAGGTCAAGGATTTGAAGGTGGTCATCGGGGATTGGAAGCGGTGGAAGATGCTGGCTGCTCACTGGAAGGCCACCGGGAGGCGGAGAGCTATTCCTTTCCGATGGACGGGGCATTTTGGGTGTTGGAACTCTTGGAATAATCATAACGTCACCACCCAATAATGATTACTCAAACGCTCAACAGTTTTATTTTTTCTTCTTTCCTTTTTTTTTTTTTTTTTGGTTCATTGAGTGGTATTTTGCTGACAAACTGTTACGTTTCCCTACAATTATAAAAGCATTTAGCTGCTCATGTGGAAAAGCAAACTCATACCATGCAATCCATGCTTTCAAGTATATAAAATCAATTTTCCTTCTAATTTTATCAAATATTAACACAAATGTATGTCTCTTCGCGCACGTGACTTATTGATAACACGTAAATTATACATGTTTTTAGATCCTTTTAAACTCTTTTGCTTTGTAATCTTATCAATATTTCTATGTTTTGGCCACTTTTATGCTTTGTTTGGTGTTTTATTGTGTTTCAGATCATGACGAGTGATTTTGACAATATTTGGACGAGAAATACACAAAGTACGAAAGCTTTGGAGCATTTAGAATGCATTTGGAGGGTTTTCCCGAGGTCCTCAAGACTAGCCCCACGGCCATGAGCCAACCCGCGAAAATTAGCAAATTCCAATTCTCTCAATTGAAAATGAGATTTAATTTGTCGAGGGATTCACGGCCACAGTCACGCCCGTGAGCCGGGCCGTGAGCACTTGATGGTTGTGACCTGCACAGTGAATGTCGTAGACTCCCCTCCAAAGCAAGACTTTGTGCAACTTAAAGTGTTGGGCAAGGACTTCTCTCACGCTAGTCCCACGATCGTGACTATACCCGTGGATGATTCTCTCTCTCTCTCTCTCTCTCTCTCTCTCTCTCTCTCTCTCTTAACTATTTAAGAACCATTAAGCCTAGTTGACGAGGGAGTTGGGCCATACAAACCCTAATACGATCATAGACGAGTTAGAGAGAAGAAGAGGAGGTTTTCCATAAGTTCTAAAAGGAGTCACCTTGGAGCATCTTATCAATCCCCTCATGATGGAAATCGGTTCTTCTACTTCTCCTTTGTTCGTTTTTCCATTACCCATGAACTAATCCTCTATTGTTATTTGGATCAGATGAACCCTAGCTATATGACACTGATTTTATTAATATTGCATGGATTTCGATGTTTATGTGATATTTGATTTGTCTATGAATGATATTTCAAGTATGATTTTATTTGATTTGTCTATGAATGATATTTCAAGTATGAGGAGAAGATCCCCATAGATGTGATAGAATTCCCATAGATAAAAATGACCTTGAAATACTAGAAGATGGAGGGAGAGGGACTTTTGGATTAGGGTTGAACCTAATAGGGGGATTCATAGAGTTATAATCGTGAGGGAATTGGGTCTAGGTCAAAGAGAATATCGGATCTAGGTTGATAAACTAATTGGGTATTAATACACGAGAAGATCGGGTTAATACCAATTCTAGAATTCTTACGGTCAATGAGTATACATCGAGTCTATGAATATTCAATTAAAAATTATGAATTAATTAGGGGGATTCTAAGTTTGAACAACGCCTTCTCTTTCTTAATTTGCCTCCGTATTTGCGATTTGTCTTTGCTTAATCTCACTGCTTTGTTAGTTGGTTTAGTTAATCAAGAGAATTGGAAAGAGAATGGTTAAATAATAAGAAACATAGCTAAGTAATAGTAGTTCATAGTCTTTGTGGACTAGGACCTTGTTTACCACTATATTACGTCTATGACAGGTACACTTGCCTTAATAGTCGCACTTGGAAAACTGTGATCAAGCGTTTTGCGCTGTTGTCGGGGATGTGATATTAGGAATAGTTTGATGTTATTACTTTAACCATTTGTTTTGTTTCTCTTTGTGCTTTCTTCATACTTCATGGATTGTGCTTGTCTTAGCTTATGAGTCTAAGTTAGTTTATGCGAAGAGGTCATCCTTCGAAATTATCCTTTGATTCGGAGATAGAGAGGACCTTGCGTAGATGCTTAGTGAGCAGCAACAGGATGCAACCATGGTTGGAGGAGCCAAAGAGGGCAATGATAAGATGATGTTGTACTACTCTCATCCAACATTGGATGACATCACTTCGAGCATCCAGTTCCCCAATATTGTTGTCAATAATTTTGAAATCCCCTCTTGGCAACTGAATATGATTCATCATAATCATATGTTCAGTGGGACATAAGAACAGATTCATGCTCACATCAAGAAGTTCATGATATTAACCGCTAACATCAAGATAAACAACTGTCCAACATCTCTTTGAATATGAGGTTGTCCTTTCAATTTGGAATGACTTGTCCTTGAGTGGCTAGAATCTCAACCACCAGCCTCGATTACCACATTGAAAGAGCTAGGTGAAAATTTTATTGCTCACTTCTTTCCTCCCTCTAAGATTGGAGGCGTACAAGGAGAAGTCCTTGCCTTTAAGAAATTATATGGAGAGACTCTCTAAGAAGACGCCCTCGTCATTGTATAGATACTTGGCTCCAAATTAATGTCTTTTATAATGGCATGTTTCATGCGTTAAAAAAAACTTTGGACTATGCCAGAGGCAGCCAAATCCTTGGTAAGACTCCTCCTCAGGTGTAGGAATACATTAGTAACATGGCCGAGAACAACTATTGGTGTCATAACACTTGATCCAAACCCCAGAAAGCATCTCATCTTCACCATATTGATCATATCCAATCATTGGCTGCACATAGTGATGGCAATGGGGCAGGACGGGTACCTCAATACCCATGTCCCGCCCCACGCTACTGAGGGTCAGGGTGCGTAAAACCCAGGCGGATAAGGGGTGCGTAAAACCCAAGCAGATAAGGGGCACGATTAGGTATAGTATGACAAAAGGTGTTGTCACAAAGGTTTGTCATTTTATCGCCGTCAAGATATATCAAATATGACAAAAATTTAAAACAAGGTTGTCACATTAGTTTTCAGTATAGTTGAGGTTTTGGGTAGTCTATTATGACAAACGGAGATGTTATGACAACATATTTTGTCATTACACTTGTCATAATCTGATGATTTTGGGAGAACTGTTCGTCATATTACACGATTATATTTTGTCATAACTGTATATTGTGACGACTACATTTTGTCACAAATCTTTATTGTGATAACATTTTTTTTTCATAACTAAATATTATGATGAATATATTTTGTCATAACTGCATATTATGACGAGTATAGGTTGTCAGGAAAGGTGTCACATTTGACCTGCTCCATAAATTTTATAAATCGAAATTGTTTCCACTATTGCAACCCAATAATGGAAAGATTACTAAAGATCCAACACATTAGAACCATTTCTATAGCAATCTAACTCCTTGTTCAACATGACCAAACATTCTAAGTTGTCCACCATGACACAAAACATTATGACTCCTTTGCGTATCTTGGGTTCTCCTTCGGTCCATACTTCACCTTTTTCTTCAGGACCTTCTGAACAATCTCACAGCCTAATACATGCTTCCCCTCTGCCTTTGCTACTATCCAAATGGATAACACCGCTGGGCTTTACAGTGAAGATCCTCAGCAATGAAGCTCCTGGTTTTCAGACTTTGGAAAACGCTATCCTGTGCCAGGAAAATTCAGGTCAAAATGTAAACAATGTTCTCAGTTTCAAGTTCTGAAATTTCTTTTCCAATGCCAGGAAAATTCGATCATGGTAAGACAAATGGAAAGCTAAAATGTATATATCACATAAGCCAAGAAATTGGAGGGAGAATAGCAACAGATACTTTAAATTGAAGAATAACATACAAAACATAATGTACAATAAGAAAGTGACTAATACTACCACACGAAGATCTCTAAGCTGCAAAAAGATTAATTCACTCATGGTTTCACACTATATTGCAAGGACTTAATAACTTCCCTCACCAACAAAGCACTGAAGGAGACATCACAAAACAAATGAAAAACATAAAGTACTGACAAGTAAAACCGAACGGAAAACATCCCTCGCCGGAATTCTCCATGATCATGACTAGTAAGCATCTTTCGATGCCTTCATCGTTGAATTTTCCAAATAGACAAACTTTGGCTTAATTAATAATAACAAAATTATGTGCAAAACAATGAGTTCATCCACGCATGCTTGGAATGAAATGAAACCTCGGTCAAGGTCAATGTGTCTAGTAAACAGGAGAAGATTCCACTTGGAATTGTTGCAAACCAAAACCTATCAAGGCATCGCTTACTTGGAAAACTGTGACTTGTTTAAGACCATAAAAAAATTCATATTTACACAATGTTGGTGCCTGAAACTTCAAGCTCCGGTGGCAGTTCCATACACATATTACCATCTTCTAAATCACCATCAGAAAATGGGGGAGGGGCCGCAATCAGCCATGGCGTGGCTGTCACAAGCAATTCGTAAATTCAAACTACAATTTCACACTCAATAATCCATTCAAACTCAGAGCACAAATCTACAAATATGAAAGATCTTGTTATTAAGGAAAACTTGACCAAAATCATCCTACAAATCGATCAAATTCAGCATCACAAGCAAGCATCGATTGGGTCGCTGAGGGAGAATAATTACCTGGAATGGATCGTTAGTAGGAGGAGGAAGAAGCGTCGGCTGGACCTTCTTTGCTAGAGGAATCGAGTCAGGGGAATATTTGTCGGTGTTGCTTCTACCTAGAATGGGTAGCTAGTAGGAGGAGGAAGGGGCGCTGGCTAGAGCTCATCGGTTCATACCACATCGCTACTACTTCATATCTCGGATGCGAGCTCGCATTTGTTTGGAGGGAGAGGAAGATGATGGTGGTGCAACCGTCGTTGCTGCTTGACTTCTTGGATGCGGCTCGTCGTTTTCTGGAGGGAGATGAAGATGATGGTGGCAAGGTAGAAGGAACGGCAGAGTTGGTGGTGGTCTGGGGGTAGGGAACGGCGGGACTGGTGGTGGTCTGGGGGAAGAAGGAACGGCAGTAGAGGATATGGTGGGATGGGAGGTCGAGCGAGAGGGAAAAAAGTGGGAGGAGAGTTCGATAGCTGTCTCCTTCTAGGGTTGTGGTGGACAAAATGACAGCGTTTAGAAGCGCGAAGGAAAAGGGGAAAAAAGTACCCGCAGTGAATAGAACGCGGGGTCTCCATAATGAATTAGTGTACGTTTTCTGCTGGGAAACGGGGAATAAACCCTCCCTTAATTCCATAAAACAAATATTCATTATTTCAGTTTTCAGTTTTCGCAGCTTTCTCCTTCCCTTAATAAAAAATAAGAGAAGAGGATTAAAAGTAGTGGGGTTTTAGGGTAAATGAAAATTTTGTTGGGGAGAGAGGGAATTTCAAGTTTTGGGTGGGCTGAAAATTGGGGTCTAAAAATTGGGAGTGATTGAAAGGTGGAAAGTTAAAAATTGAGCGGGACTGAAATTTCCATGGGGGAAATAATGTGTCGCCTGGGCCGATTGGTTTGAGTCTAACACAAGCAAATTTGGGGAAAATTTCTTTTGTAAAAAACGAAACCATTATATTATGACGTACATGGCCTTTTGTCAGTTAGTCGTGGGATTATTGCTATCTATTGTGATAAAATACTTTTTCATTTAAAAAATTCAGGAAGGCATAATGTGACAAAAGCTACTCTGACGATATAATATGTCACTTTTGTGTCTCTTACATCCCGGTATGGGATGTTATTTTTACAAACATAATTGTAACACGAAATATTTGTCACATTACTCACTTTAAATGACGAACTATTCTGACAACAAAAAATTTGTCACTGTTGAGTCTCTTACATCTCGATATGGGACGCCTATTTTGAAAAAATTAATTGTGACGTGAAGTATTTGTCACATTACTCACTTTAAATGACGACTAATTCTGACAAATTTTTTTTTGTCACATTAGGCATACCAAATAGGAAATATATTATTTTTGTTATATCACCGTACATATTGTGACAAAAAGAAAATGACAAAATAAATATTTTGTCATAATAGGCCAAATTTATTGTAGTGAGGCGCCAATTCCAGTGGGCCTCCTAATGTCTTTGTTTCCATAGATGAACAGATGAACCTTTCCCCATGGTTGGCTAAGTTCCTTAGTTGCATAGGTATGTGAACCCTAGGGGTTCTAACCATGTAAACCCGATGATTTGGTTTAATACAATTGTTTGATTTTCATGTGTGATGTTTGATTTCCTCCATTTTTTTATTTGTTGATTTGAATGATTGTTTAGTTAACCTTGTAATACTTCGAGGTGCAAGGATAGAAATCCTAGTATTTCAGGATGGGTCAGGAAATAGAATTTCTACTCGATCGAACCCCATTCGATCAAATGGCGTGACGCCATAAGGGAGAAATCTGAAGGGTCCCTGTCGCCCATTAGTTCGGGTAAATGCTTTGGCACATGGTGGGATTGATAGACTGATAATTACACATGTTTTCACCCCTATTCTGAAGCCGTTTGAGATGTTGATTTTCGTGTTTTAAGCCGATTTAACGCTAGGTTGTGCGTTTATGTCATATTTCAGCACCCGGCGTTGGAATCGAGGCGGAGAAACGAGTTTTGGGTCGAAAGGAGCGAAGTTGGGACGAAGTGGGTTGCAAGAGGAAAATACCCGGTCAGGGGGTAAAATACCCGACCGGGTATTTATCATTATGGCAGCACGAGGAGCAGAGAGGGGCCCGGGCGTGAAGGTTAAATCCCCGGTTGTGGATTATTGGAGCAGACCGGGGATTTTTCCTTACCCAAAACGCGCGTTTTAATAATACTCGGTCGAGACCCAAAATACCCGACCGGGTATTTCGACCGGGTATCGCGACAGGCAGCAAATTTAAAGGAGAAGAAGGCCAACATTCAAAGGTTCCGAGTTTTAGAGAGACAGAGCGATTCCTAGAGAGAGAAAGCGACGAACAAGAGTTCCCAAGTGCCCTAGCTTAATCTTCATCACCATTGGAGCTTGGCTTGAGCTTGGAGAAGTGCCGATCAACGTCCAGGAGCAGAAATCCATCCTTCACAGTATGATTTCCGTGTCTGAATCTGCTTTTGCTTCTCTCTCCATGGAGTAGTTCCCCCATTCATCTGGGTATGGGAACCCTAGATTTGTATGCTAGGTCTGATTGTATGAACCCAAGTACAGGGTTTATGAATTGATTATATTCTATTGAGGCTTGAATGATTGAATGACTTGAATCCTGATCAAATTTCTGTTGTTTCTGCTTTGACCTAGAACGAGAATATCTGCCGAGGTTGATAGAGTATACTTAATTGAAGGTAGTGAATTGGCGACTTTAGTCGAGGAGCCAATTCGCTATTCTGTACCGAATTCAGTTCGGTAGTGGAGGTTTGGTTCGTTAGGGTCTCACTCTGTTTACTCCGGTGGAGGTTAGTCGCCCGCTGGAGACTCAGATTGAGAGGGTCTGGAGACCTTTAGACGAGACTTCAGACTGTTTAAGAACCTTCCGCAGTATAATTTTCATGAAAACTGAACTTGGCAAATTACAATCCGGCTTAACTGCAGTCTAGGGGGAACCATATCCGGGTGACCTCTCTTGACTTGAAAACAACCGTTTAACTTGCTTTGTTTGTTTGTTAACTTGGACTTGCACTAAAGTTTCACTGCTAGACAACAAGAATTCACCGAGTAGTCATCAAATCTAGGACCCGGGTTGACATTAAAACCCAAACCCGCTATACTACGCTTTAGGAAGTGGTTATACTTGGCCATTTTCTAGAGTGACAGTAGGAGTGAGTCAGGGATCTAACAAAATAATAAATTGGTAGCTCGTATGCTACTGATCATCAAGAGCGCGTGGTTAGAATACCTATGGGGAGCTTGCCTATGCAACGCCTTGCTTCTCTTATCTCTCGCTCATCCAACGTAGCGTACATTTACTTTTTCGCACCACTTTACTTTTTTAAACTCTTACCTTCCACAAAACTGAAGGCACCTCAACCTCCATAACCCGCTCTCTTCTTCAATAGAACCATACTTTGGTTCCAAAGTAATGGTTTTGCGAGAGGCTCAAGGGAATACGATCTTAGCCTTATAGCTAGGTAATTTTCGTAGTGATAATAGAATCGAAGATTAATTTTTGGCGTCGTTGCCGAGGACATCTCCCAAACTTCGCATATGAGGACATCTCCTCAAAAGATAATGAGGCACGTGTTCTACTCTTTTCCAAATTCTGCTTCTCCTTCCCTATCTCTTGAGAATCAAGTGCTAGTGCGTTCAAGGAAAATTGGTGCTAGAAACAAATGAATTTTCATATGATATCGCCGCTCGGAGCGCCGATTCCTGGAGAATGCCGTTTTCGATCTGTAATCACCTTTCATCCTGGCTCATAATGATCTGCTCTCTGTAATAATCCATGCCTACGGGGATTGATGTTTTAGGAGCCAACGAGCCTAAAACCACGGAAAGTTGTGTAGCATTCAAATTTGACGTGCCAAGGGCATGCCTCAATGAGTTTGAAGTGGTTGGCCTTACCTGCTGTCTATGGGATAGAGGACTCAGTCATGCACAAATTTCAATACGTGAAACCTTTCTTTAGCTTCCCAATGCGGATCCGTTCAACCATCTCCAAAAGGTTCAAGAGTTGTTTCGATCATAACAGGATTTTGATGCAACATTTGAATACAGAGTTATAAGGCTTTTTCCCTATCGAAAGAGCTAGTTTTAACAACTTCTCGTACGATTGTGCCCTTACTATCGAAAGAGCTAGTTCAAACATTTCTCGAGCAATATGCCCCACCGTGGATCAACTATCTGGTAGCCACAACACAATAGAACACGTGCTTAAGAAGAAACTTCTCAAAATAAGGTTTAAAAAAAAGGTCAAGCCCGTGACCATCCCCGTAAGGGTAGAAGTCAAGGCAACAAGCTTGAAGGAAATAAGCAACGATCTTGTGTTAATCCTCGATAGACCTCAAGCTGAGGGTCGAAAAACAAGCCCTCTTGGACAAGGATGGATCATGCTCTTGCAAAGCAAAGTAACACAAGGACTTTAATACCCTGACTTTTGGGCAGCGGTTCAACTGAAGGTCAAGGTTAATGTGTGATTTGATCTACGGTTAGATACGAGATCTCAAACCAAATCAAACCAAGCAACCAACCAACGAGTCATAACCGGGCCTAGGAGTAAATCCTTAGCTCGACCAGTTAATGCACTATCGCATCCTCATAGGGCCGTTTTAGAATTCTATTAGTGTTATAAACACGCTGCTATGGATTGGAAAATCATAGGAATCGAGAAATCAAGAATACGAAAGCGAGAATCAAAAAACACAGACACACGATTTACGTGGTTCACTAACACGATGTGTGTTAGCTAGTCCACGGGCGAGAGAGAGCCAGTTTCACTATATCTAGGAGATTACAGATTACAGAGGAGTATGAGAAGTATTTATAGTACTTCTCCATGTGGGTCTAAACCTAATCCAATCTGGCAAAGGAAACGGTTACAGACCAGGCCCAGAACCCGAACCCAAATAACATTGAGCCCGAACCCAAATAACCCTAATCAAATCAAGTCACATCAATAAATCTCCACCTTGACTTGAATCCTCTTCCTCTGAAATCTGTGATGTACTCTGCTCTGCTCCTTCTCTCTCTCTCCCGCCATCAATGACCCACAGGGCGGAGTCACCCACTCAAGACATTCAGCAAGTCCAAGCAGTGTTGGAACCGGCTTCGTGAACATATCAGCAGGATTATCCGCCGTGCCAACCTTCTTCACCTTAATCCTCTTCTCTGTCCTTAAGAAATGATACCTCACGTCAATGTGCTTAGTCCTCTCATGGTGGACTTGATCCTTGGCCAAGCATATTGCACTCAAACTGTCGCAATACACCACTGCCTGATCATGATGTAGACCCAGATCACCAACCAGTCCCTTCAACCATATTCCCTCCTTAGCAGCTTCTGTCAACGCCATATACTATGCCTCAGTAGTAGACAATGTCACCGCCGACTGCAAAGTTGCCTTCCAGCTCACAACAGAACTCCCAAGAGTGAATACATAACCGATCATCGATCTCCTCGTGTCAACATCTCCAGCATAGTCCGAGTCAGAATACCCAGACATCAAGCACTCTGTATCACTTCCGATGCTAATCCCCACATCAGGTGTACCCTTAAGGTACCGGAAGATCCTCTTCAAAGCCTGCCAATGCTCCTTCCCAGGTTGTATCATAAACCTGCTGACAACACTAACAGCATGTGCAAGATCAGGTCTAGTGCATACCATAGCGTACATCAGGCTACCTACTGCACTAGCATATGTGACTCTCGACATGTACTCCTTCTCAGCCTCTGACTGCAGTGCATAAGCTGAGGATAGATGAACATTTGAAGCACTAGGAGTATTTAAGGGCTTTGCTGAAGACATGCCAAACCTCGACAGTATCTTCTGGATGTAGCTCTTCTGTGACAAGAAAAGCTTCTTCTACGACCTATCCCTGTAAATCTCCATACCCAATATCTTCTGAGCAGCTCCCAAATCCTTCATCTCAAACTCAGCACTGAGAAGCCCTTTTAACTTTTGGATATCAGACTTCGACCTCGCAGCTATGAGCATATCATCCACATACAGAACAAGATAGATCATCGAACTATCCTCCACCTTGTTGTGATACACACAACAATCATATGGACTTCTGTTGTAGCCCAGCTCAAGCATGTAACTGTCAAATCTCTTGTACCACCGCCTCGGAGACTGCTTAAGTCCATACAATGACTTCTTCAGTTTACAAACATAGTCTTCTTTTCCCGGAACCTCGAATCCTTCTGGCTGAGTCATGTAAATTTCTTCCTCTAACTCTCCATGCAGGAAAGTTGTCTTCACATATAGCTGCTCGAGCTCCAAGTCATAATGTGCCACTATTGCTAGTAGCACTCTGATCGAAGTATGTCTAACCATTGGTGAGAAAATATCATTGTAGTCAACTCCTTCCCTCTGCGAGAAGCCACGTGCAACCACCCGAGATTTAAATTCCATGCCCTCTTTAGAAGTGATTCCTTCCTTCTTCTTGTAGATCCACTTGTTTGTAACAATCTTCCTTCCCTGTGGTCGTTTGACTAGCTCCCAAGTCTGATTCTTGTCATGGGATTCCATCTCATCTCCCATTGCGGCAAGCCACTAATCAGCTTCGCCACCCGAAACGGCTTCTCTATAGGATTGTGGCTCACCTGCATCCACTTCTTCAGCAACCTGAAATGAATACGCCACCATGTCCTCGAAACTATACCTCTCTGGAGGTACTCCTGCAGTCGCTCTCTTTGGTCTACCGGAAGCCATAGACTATTGAGCTCCTGCACTGGACTTTGAAGTTTCTGGCTCTGTAGAAACATCCTCATGTTGATCTTCTCCACCTTGGTGCTCAAACTCACTCTTATTGACAGTTTGCAGCTCCGCCTGCTTATCAACATTCCTGCTACCTTCAACAACAGTAACCTTCAACATGGGGTTAAACATATACTTCTCATCAAATATCACATTTCTACTGAGTATAACTCGATGCTCAGAAGGTGCCATACTCGAAATCCCTTAACTCTGTCTCCGTAACCCACAAATACACCCTTTTTGCCCTTGGGTTTAGTTTACCCTCATCCACATGATAATAAACAGGACACCCAAAAACTTTCAGTGAAGAGTAATCAGCAGGCTTACCATACCACACCTCATAAGAAGTCTTAAACTCGATACCTGTGTGAGGTCCACGGTTAATCAAGAAGCACGCCATGTTCACTGCTTCTGCCCAGAATCTTCTCTCTAGTCCAGCATTAGAGAGCATGCACCGTGCTCTCTCCAACAATGTATGGTTCATCCTTTTTGCAACGCCATTCTGCTGGGATGTATCTCTCACGGTCCGATGACGGGCAATCCCTTCATCCTTGCAGAATTCGTTGAACTCAGAATTACAGAACTCCAGACCATTGTCCGTTTGCAGCTGCTTGATCTTCTTCCCTGTCTGATTCTCCACCAATGTCTTCCACCGCTTGAACTTCGTGAAAGCATCACTTTTCTGCTTCATCATGAAAATCCAAGTAAATCTCGAATAATCATCAATAATAGACAGAAAATACATGCTGCCTCCAATGGATTCAACTCGTGAAGGACCCCAACAGTCGGAGTGGAGGTAATCCAGTATCCCCTTCGTCTGGTGGATACCCTTCTTGGGAAACTTGCAGTGATGTAGCTTCCCAAACACACAATGCTCACAGAATTCCAAATTCTGCACCTTGTGCCCGTAAAGAAGATCCATCTTCGATAGAACTTGCATCCCCAGTTCACTCATATGCCCCAGTCTCATGTGCCAGAGAGTGGTCATATCTTCCTGATGAACCTGAGGCGATGCAACTGCAGCAGAACCAGACAACACAGACCCTTGTAATGCATACAAGGTCCCACGCTTCACGCCCTTCGGCACCTTCCTTGAACCTTTGCAGCAATACACAACTCCACATTTTCCTTTGAAGCTGAAACCCTTATTGTCGAGTAGACTCAAGGAGATCAGGTTCTTTGTAGTTCATGGAACATGCCTGACATCATTCACGGTACAGAACGAACCATCATGTGCCCGAACCTTTATTGACCCGATTCCAACAACCTTGCAGACAGCTCCATTTGTCGTGACCACGTTACCACCATCTATCTGCTTGTAGGTTGTGAAGTAATCCATGTTCGGAAACATATGGTATGAGGCTGCAGTATCCAGAAACCACACATCCCCACGATGTGCCTTCTCATCTACAGCCAAGGCGAGATCGTCTTCAGAACTGTTGTCCACTTCTGCCCTCTTCTTCTGGGACAGTTGTACTTCCAATGCCCCACTTCCTTACAGTTGTGACAAGCATCACCTGGCTGTGGACCGGGACCCTTGGAATTCTTGTTCGAAATCCATTTACCATATTTCTTATTTCCCTTTCCACCTGTAACAGCCAAACCTGATGCCTCACCACCTGTACCAGATCCGGACGCCTTATGCCTGATCTCTCTCGTATGAAGAGCAGACCTGACATCCTCCAACGACACCCTTTCTTTACCGACAATAAAAGAATCAACGAAATTCTCATATGAACTCGGCAAAGAAACCAGCAGGATTAGGGCAGCATCCTCGTCATCAACTTGAACATCTATATTACGCAGATCCAGCAAAATAGAGTTAAGCTGTTCGAGATGTTCCCTCAAAGGCGTACCTTCTTGCATCCTCAAGCTGAACAACCGTTGCTTGAGATGCAGCTTGTTGGTTAAGGACTTCGTCGTAGACAAACTCTCCAACTTTAACCACAAGCCGGCGGTAGCCTTCTCAGCAGCGACTTCAATGATGACGTCATCAGACAATGATAGCATGATGGTCGAGTGGGCCTTCTCCTCCAGGGTATTCCACTCATCGTCATCGACCGCTGCCTTCTACTGTTTCGCAGACAACGGTCCCCACATCCCTTGCTGTTTTAATAAAGCTTGCATCTTGATCTGCCATATAGCGAAGCTGTTCTTCCCCCTGAACTTTTCGACCTTCATGTTCACCGACGTCATTCTTCTGAATTGAAAACCGTAGCCTGATTTCCAGCCGCGGCTCTGATACCACTTGTTATAAACGCGCTGCTACGGATCGAAGAATCGCTGGAATCGAGAAAGCAAGAATACGAAAGCGAGAATCGAAAAACACAGACACACAATTTACGTGGTTCACTAACACGATGTGTGTTAGCTAGTCCACGGGCGAGAGAGAGCCAATTTCACTATATCGAGGAGATTACAGATTACAGAGGAGTATGAGAAGTATTTATAGTACTTCTCCATGTGGGTCTAAACTTAATCCAGCCTAGCAAAGGAAACGGTTAAAGACCAGGCCCAAAACCCGAAGCCAAATAACATTGAGCCCGAACCCAAATAGCCCTAATTCAATCAAGTCACATCAACAATTAGGTCGTTAATTGGAGGCATTATAGTGCCCGATTAAGCTCTTCAATTGGGAGCTTTTGTGGTGACTCCGTTACCCCTCACCCTCTCGGTTTCCATCTCTTCCCCCCAATCTCATAAACCCCAATTGGACATAAGGAGCCGCTTTCAATCCTTCTCCATCTCCCCGCAAGTAAACCAAACACCACCACCACTGTCTTCTTGTTGCCGCCAAATATTGATGACCAGGAGAAGCAGCCGCGAGCCTAAAGGGAGCAGTCAGAGTTACATGGAGATTTGCAGATCATGTACGTTAGAAGACAGCATGGGGATGATGGGATTCAAGGGTCCAATGGAGTGTACAACGTAGAGCTGTGGGCATAAGAAGGGAGCACGGCCACATCAACATCATTTCGGAGGGGAGCCGGGAGTCATTGTCACAACGACGAGAAAGGAGGATGAGGGATCCGCCGAAGGTGTTTCCGTACCAATAGACTGATAAGCTTCCGCGACCCATGATTTATATGTTGTCTTTGTTGAGTGAGAAGAGGAAGGATTTAGGTTCAAAGTGGAAGTGATAATCGTTTGCGAGTGGGTAGGGGATGAACACATGCGGATTAAACAGAATTTAAAAAAAGAAATTGGAATACTAAATTAAGCTTCCTTCTAGATGGGAGCTGTACGTGTAATACTAGCATGGAGATCGTATCATTAAGACGTGAAATTTTGAACCCGTAATTGAATGGTTTTGGGGTTGGGTGAATGAGGGAAAGGGATTATTAGTAAGTTTCAATTTGGGGTTCACTTCTCATACACATAAAATATTTTTGGCCTGAATTCGATGCCGCATTAATTAGTCTCGGCATTTAATTCGATACCACATGTCAAAAAATGGTGTCGTTTGGTGTTGAGCGGCATTGCGGAGAGTAAAACGACACCGTAAGAAAGCCCAACAACACTGCGGTACTTAAAACGATGTCGGATCCACTAGGCCTGGCAAAGCTGGTGTTGTTATTGGAGAAGGAATGCATTTTGTTTCTTTTCCTTGTCGGAGGAGGAGAGAAACGACCTGTGTTTGGAGTCAAACGACGCCGCAGAGAGATTCAACGGTGTCGCGGAGCTGAGACTAGGAAAATATGTGGTGCTAAGAACGGCACTGTGGGGTGAGAATCGCGGGTCGTGTAACATCACGATGGATAAGTTTTAGAATGGCCAATTTAATTAATAAATATTTTCAATAATTAATTTGGACATTGTCGTTTAGTTAAAAACAATACCGCTTTAGGCATCAACAACGCCGCGATATGGCTAAACGACACCGTTTAATTAAAAAACTACACAACAGTGGGTAGGATTTTGGCGAGGGCAGCCCGCCAAGCCCAACCGCACCGCAATACGAGAAAACGTCACCATTTGGTATACAACAATGTCGCAAAATGAAAACGACACAGTTTGATGGGACCGGGCCGAAGCAATTGAGTTGTGGCTGTGAATTTGACAAGGTCAGCATCGATTAGTGAAAAGCGATGTCGCAGAAAGATTAAACGGTGTCGAGGGATGAGAATGTGACAGCGTGACAATAATGAGCCAGTTTAATTTATTAATCTTTTCAATAATAATTTTAGACGGTGTCGTTTAATTGAAAATGAAGCCGCGAGAGGTATCAACAACACCATGACATTAAGAAAACGACAATGTTTAGTTGAAAACAGTGTTGCCAGGATATAACAATGCCGCGAGGAGTAAAACCCCAACTGTACCACTGTACTAAAAAAACGACAGTGTTTAGCAAAAACAATGTCGCGTGAGATTGCAGCATAAACGGTGTCGTGGGAAGTATCAACGACACCTCGGTATCGTAAACGATATCGTTTGATTAAAAACGGTATCGCAATGGATAGGATATCGACAAAGGGCGGCCCGCTATCTCCAACGCCACTGTTTATCCCAAAGCAACATCGTGAATTCGAAGTCGGCCATGATATCGAGAGGCCGCATATTTTAGTAAAAACAATGGCGCGAGAAATGGCAGATAAACAATGTCGCGGAGTAGAAAACAACATTGTTTCTTGGAGTACAGTCATGTGAGATAAGCCCAACGGTGTCGCAAAGGTCCAACGACACCGCGAAGATAGGAAGTGACGTTGTTCAGCTTAAAACAACGTCGCACTGGCGAGAGTTCAGCAATGGCGTGTGTTTGACGATGCCGCGGACTCGATGTCATTGTTTATTGTGTGGACAGGATTGTTTAGAGGTTCTAACCATGGTGGAGAATTGTGGATTTTGGCTCAGTATCGTTTTGGCCAAGTTCACGCGTGTCCAAGTGGTTTCGCACTTGTGGGAGTTACGCAACAAGGAGGAAGTTACCCGCACGGTTGACAGGAATGAAGCATGGGAGAGACAAAGGCGCGAGGGCGGTTACTACGACTACGGGAAAAAGATTGGGGTATAAACATCGGGAAGAGAGAGAAGCTCAGGACGGCAAAATCAAATCACAAACTGCACCGTCGCAAAATCTATATTTTTTCTCTCTAGTTTCTTAAAACTTCTCTATCAAAGACCTCCTTTGAAAAGTCGTTGTAGTCGTAGATCGTAGTCGTAGTTGTGGAGCTCTCTAGAGGAACCTCTATAAGAGTAGAGGTAACGTAACTTAGAACACTCCTGGTTTGTTTTTCTGGTTATTCGTCGAACACCCTCGTCCGAACGTAGTTTGGAGAGGTGGTGAACCGAATAACGGTTTTTCTTGGTTAGGAGTCAAAGGTGCATCGATCAAATCAACATCGCCCGAAACTCGGCGGTGGATATTTGACGGTCGTCTTTGTTTATGTTTGATCGATCAAATCAACAGCGCCGACATTCGGCGGTGGATATTTGACGGTTGTTTGATTTTGTGTTTTGTGTTCCCTTGAAAACAGAGCGCATTAACACGCGAGTTTCGCCATCGAAACAAATTGGCACACCTGGTGGGACCAAATAATGTTTGTTCTTGGTTAGAAGTCAAAGGTGCATCGATCAAATCAACATCGCCCGAAACTCGGCGGTGGATATTTGATGGTCGTCTTTGTTTCTGTTTGATCGATCAAATCAACAGCGCCGGCATCTGGCGGTGGATATTTGACGGTTGTTTGATCTTATGTTTTGTCTTCCCTTGAAAACAGGGTGCATTAACACGCGACTTTCGCTATCGAAAAAATTGGCACATCTGGTGGGACCCGTGTGTTCGTGTTGCCTCAGCGACGATGGAATCAGGAAGGGGATGTTCCACCCGGCTTCGTGGAGGAACAAGTGGCCAGCATTGAAGGTGCCTAAGGAATCGGTGCTGAAGACATCGGCGGGTCTGAGAATCCGCCGTCCACCGCTGGGTCGACTGAGATTTTGTCAATTCGCCATTTCATGGATGAGAACCGTCACATGTTTGCTAGCCTCAACAATGAGTTTGCAGGCTTCAAGGGCGAGTTTGCAATCTTCAAAGGCGAGGTAAATCATCATTTTGACACTTTAACAGCACGACATGATTCTCTTCAGTCTCGTGTTGATAGGAATTTAGGTCAACTCTTTGAAGTTGTTACTAAAAACAAACATGAGTTTGATGTTTTTGCGGATAAAAATCTACGTGATATGAATGAAATTAGGGAGCTTTTGGGTAGACCAATAATGCAAACTAGGGATTTGCCGCTAAACGCTGAAAATAATTTAAACAACAAAATTGTTTTTCCAAACAATAGTGCTCGAATTAGTCCGCTGAGACAGGTAGTTCCGCCGACACCGGTGATGAATCCACCAACTTCGCGACTGAATCTTGGCGAGACCAGCACTGCTGCTAACACTCGTGTTGAGCCGCCACGGATGCACAATGTGGGTACACAAAATATCCCGGAAGCCAGACCCTACATGGCTCCGATGAGTGGTATTGTTGGTGGAGGAACGAACAACAATGATCATGTTCCACCATGCGGCTACCCCCAAAACGTGCATGCTCCTCCAAACGAGCTTGGCATGGATCCTGGTGAATTCGTACCACAAGGGGGGCAACTCAGGGGGCAAGACGTTAATGTGATTCGAGATCAGGTAGCACAGATGCTGGCAGATCAGTTTGGTTTAGGGATTAGACCGACGATGCCGCCGGTGTACCAAAAAACCATATCCGGACTGGGTTGATAGATATTATCCATTTCCACGTGGTTTTCGTGTGCCTAATCTCATCATCTTCAACATGACTGGAGATCAGTCTACCGTCGAGCACGTTGGACGATTCACTGTTCAGTGTGGTGATGTGAGCGCTTTTCTGAAGTTGTGTTTGTTTGACAGCTCGTTGACCGGTCCCGCATTTGCGTGGTACGTCAACTTGTTATCGAACTCGGTTCATACGTGGCAGCAAATGGAACAAATTTTCCATGCCCAGTTCTACCGTTCTAAGCCAGAAGTAACGATGGCAGACTTGGCACGAATGCGCCAACAGCCAGGAGAAACGGTGGAACACTTCTTAACCAATTTTAAGAACGCAAGGAATCGCTGTTTTGTAAACTTGACAGAACGCGAGTTTGTTAAGCTTGCTTAAGGCGGTTTAAATTTTGAGCTACGTAAGAAATTCAAGACAGGGAATTTTCAGATCTGTTCAATTGATGTCCTGTGTCGTTAGGTACGAGTCCCTTCTCGATGAAGAAGAACATAGGAGAAGTGGCTCTCGTGGGCAATATTTCCCTAATTTTGAAAATTATAGTGTGAATCACGTCGGCAGCAATGCTGACAAGGTTGAAGTTGACTTGGCCGAGATTGTGCAGAGGAAGCCATATGTGTGTGCTTCTCTAGCCAAGGCTAATGGGGAACCACAAGGTGGAAAACTCAACCATGCTCCAATTCAACCTAGAAATTATTCTTTCTATGTTTCAAAATCGGATTTAATTTTCGACCAGCTTTACAAAGATGGCCAGATTAAATTGACTGGAGGGCACACTATCCCGCCAGCTAAAAAATTAAAAGGAAAACGCTACTATAAGTGGCACAACAGTGGGTCTCACTCAACTAACATGTGTGTGGTGTTTCAAAAAGTGGTGCAGGATGCTATTGAAAAAGGTCGGTTCAAGTTATCAAAGCCGAGGAAGGAGGCCATGATTGTTGACACTGACCTGTTTCCCAACGGTGTCGGCATCAATATGGTCAACGTTGTGGGGGGCAATGTTGTCCAAGCTCTTTTGTACCACAAAGACTTGGGTCCTCGAAAAATTACGAGCATGGAAGTTGGACCATGCAACGTTGTAGTTTCAAGCACAAAGGTGTGAGTAAGGCGTGTTTGAACCCATTGTCTGAGATCGTGAGACCATCGATGTTCGCATTAGACGGTCCACTGAAATCTGAGTAATCCACCTCAAGAGAGGGTGGCGAAGGCCGAAATTACGGCCTTGCTGGAGGGGTTGCCGATCAACGGCGACGATTCGAGTAACGAGGTGGAAGAGGACGCAGTGTTGTTGTCTCCGACGCTGTGGAAGAAATCAACCTTGGTGCGGAGGAGGATCCACATTCACCATTCATAATACCAGTTTGCATGAGTCTGACAGGTACGAGTTAACTATGCTTCTGAATGGCTTCAAAGCTTGTTTTACGCGTGAATGCCATGAAATATTTGTATGGATATGTTGCAATCATGTTGTTTAGCCAATCGCTTTTAATTTTAGATTCGTTGAGTGAGTGATCTACTTAAACGCTATCGGCGTTGTAGTAATTTAATCACGGTTGTAGTAATTTAATCACGACGTTGTTGCAGAGGTAAAAGAAGTATTATATTTGAAAAAAAAAAAGAGGCCAAATACTTGGCGGCAAGGAGAATGAAAGAAAGCTGCATAGAAAAAATAATAATAAATTAATGATAATAATAAGCCGCCAAGCTGATAGAGAGAAAATTCGGGTCTGTTTGGCACTCTGGGTGGAGGAAGCTTTGACGGTGGTGATTTTGGAAAAATAAGAGTGAGAACCAAGGTTCTAAAAAGCGCTAGGCAAAAGGCAAGCGCTCGGCTCCTGATTTGCGCCTCGCCCGATTAGGCGTAGCCCAGAGCATAAATGAAAAAATTCTCAAATATTTCCTGTTTTCTGGAATCATTCATATAATCCAAGTGCATATAAAATTAGCAATTCCTAGTTCTTAACAGTAAACACTTAACATAACAAATAACAAGCAAATAGTGACCAATCATCTGCTAATAGGTACTTATAGAGGCAAGAAGCTTGTGCTACGTACCGAGGAGAAGGAAGGAGCAGCAATTGACAAGTTTCGACTTTATTTCCCACTATAGCAGCGGAGAGCTGTGAAGGCGAGAAGAGTGATCGATGACTTTCTCCTGCGGCAGCAGAGAGCAACAAATGGGGCGAGAGCTAGGGCGGCAGGCGGTAGCAGATGGGGCGAGAGCTAGGGCGGCAGGCGCCAGCAGATGTTACTTCTCGTGTTTCTGATTTTCTAGGGCAAGAGGCAAGTTTCTGATTTTCTAGGACAAACCGAAGAGTATTGGGTTTAACCGCCTAAGCTCGCCCAGGCACGCCTTCTCTCCACTAGGCGCAAACTAAGCGCTATTCCTACCTACTAAGCGCTATCAGCGCCTTTTACAACGCCTATGGCCAAGTCAAGGCGATCCTCCACCGCCTAGCGCCTAATTGAGCCTAGGCGTGCGCCTAGGCGCGCCTTCTTGAACCCTGGTGAGAACACAGTGGATCTGAGTAGGCAACGTCCCAGGGCTGCGAACAAATTCCCAGCGAAATTGTAGGGCGCCGCAGCACTGCGAAAATAGATAAAGTGCTGAGCCGATATATATTTTTTTTTTTAATAATAAGATGAAGCAAAAAAATGAAAAAATTATATTGGCGCAAACAGCGTAGTCGAGCCGCTACAAGGCAATGCAGTTGAGGAAATAATTCGCACCGTTGCGATAGGTCTTGGTAGCGTTGTTTGGCCGAAAACGTTGTTTGGCAACCACGAGAGTAAAAATCGGATCCTGGGGAGATGAGTCCAATCAGTGTTGCGCTGCTACCACTAGTATGCGTTTTGGGCAATTATGCGCCGAACAGTGTTGCGTGGAATTGTGTTGGCCGATTTTTGCTTTATGGCCATTAAAATAAAATAAAAAAATCCAAGCACGACTATTTTATCCGAGCAGAGCTGTACCTATAAAAAAGGAAAAAAACCGAGCAGAGCTACAATTGCAATTGTATTGTGGATAAGAAAAAAAAAGGGGGAGAAAGCAGCATTGTTGACAGTGCCGCAGAGTTGCTGGCAAAGAAAGAGAGTCCGGGAAGCTTTTGGAAGTCTGCCGCAATGTTGAAAGAAAGTGAAAATATATATATAATAATTATAATAAAACTTAGACTGCTAATCCGCTGCGCCGCGGGGGAAATAAACAGGGCTGTGTAATAGGAATACGCTGTCATTTGTTTGAGAAGTTTACTGCAGGGTTGCTACGGACTGCAGCGTCGTTGGATTTTAAGCCACCTAACCGCTTTGGTTAAGGGCTAAGAGATAAGAGTCGATGAGAATTGATGTTTTGGCTTTTAATCGTGGCGGGGAAGGTAACATTGCTGGAATGTGACAGCTGTGCGGAAGAGGCTCAAAATTGGTGGGACGTGTTGGTCAAACTTATTTATCCCTACCAACATTGCATGACTAATCAATTTCATGCATTAGGCTTGCGTTGGAAGTAGCCTAGATTTTACCATAGTGGCGGTACTGCAGCCACAATTTTTTCTGGGCAAATTTGATTCGCTTCGTGATTGAAATTATTTTAGCTGATTGGATTATATCAATAATTTAGTTCATAAGAATTTATTCTTATAAACTGAGTTGTGGGCCATTGTTTACACCTAAAATATTTTTGGCCTGAATTCAATACCGCATTAATTATTCTAGGTATTTAATTCGATACCGCATGACAAAAAATGGTGTCGTTTGGTGTTGAGCGGCCTCACAGAAAGTAAAACGACACCGCGAGGAAGCCCAACAACAACACGGTACTTAAAACGACATTGTTTAGGGAAAAACAATGTCGAATCCACTCGACCTGGCAAAGTTGGTGTTGTTATTGGAGAAGGAATGCATTTTGTTTCTTTTCCTTGTCGGAGGAGGAGAGAAACGACACCAATTGGAGTCAAACGACGCCGCAGAGAGATTCAATGATGTCGTGGAGCTGAGACTAGGAAAAGATGTGGTGCTAAGAACGGCACTGCGGGGTGAGAATCGCGAGTCGAATACATTGCGATGGCCAAGTTTTAGAATGGCCAATTTAATTAATAAATATTTTCAATAATTAATTTGGATGGTGTCGTTTAGTTAAAAACGATACCGCTTAAAGCATCAACAACGCCGCGGTATGGCTAAACGACACCGTTTAATTAAAAAAACTACACCATAGCAGGTAGGATTTTGGCAAGGGTGGCCCGCCAAGCCCAACGACACCGAAAGACGAGAAAACGTCACCGTTTGTTAGAGAACAATGTCGTAAAATGAAAACGATATTGTTTGATGGGACCGGGCCGAAGCAATTGAGTTGTGGCTGTGAATTTGACAAGGTCGGCATCGATTAGTGAAAAGCGATGTCGCGGAAAGATTAAATGGCGCCGAGGGATGAGAATGTGACAGCGTGACAATAATGAGCCAGTTTAATTAATTAATATTTTTAATAATAATTTTAGATGGTGTCATTTAGTTGAAAACTACGCCGCGAGAGGTATCAACAACACCGCGACATTAAGGAAACGACAATGTTTAGTTGAAAACAGTGTTGCCAAGATATAACGATGCCGCGAGGAGTAAAACCCGAACTGTACCATTGTACTAAAATAAAATAGTGTTTAGCAAAAACAAGTTCGCGGGAGATTGCAGCATAAACGGTGTCGTGGGAAGTATCAACGACACCGCGGTATCGTAAACAATATCGTTTGATTAAAAATGGTATCGTAGTGGATAGGATCTCGACCAAGGGCGGCCCGCTAAGTCCAACGCCACTGTTTATCCCAAAGCAACATCGCGAATTCGAAGTCGCCCATGATATTGAGAGGCCGCATATTTTAGTAAAAATAATGGCGCGAGAAATGGCACCTAAACAATGTCGCGGTGTATAAAACAACATTGTTTCGTGGAGTATAAAGTTGTGAGATAATCCCAACGATGTCGCAAAGGTCCAACGACATCACGAAGATAGGAAGTGACGTTGTTCAGCTTAAAATAACATCGCAGTGGCAAGAGTTCAGCAATGGCGTGTGTTTGACGATGCCGCAGACTCGATGTCATTGTTTATTATGTGAACAAGGTTGTTTGGAGGATTGAACCGTGGTGGAGAATTGTAAATTTTAGCTTAGTATCGTTTTGGCCAAGTTCACGCGTGTCCAAGCGGTTTCGCACTTGTGGGAGTTACGCAACAAGGAGGAAGTTACCCGCACGGTTGACAGGAATGAAGGACGGGAGAGAGAAAGGCACGAGGGTGGTTACTACGACTACAGGCAGAAGATTGGGGTATAAACATCGGGAAGAGAGAGAAGCCTAGGACGGCAAAATCAAATCACAAACTGCACCGTCGCAAAATCTACATTTTTTCTCTCTAGTTTCTTAGAACTTCTCTATCAAAGACCTCCTTTGTAGAGTTGTAGTAGTCGTAGATCATAGTCGTAGTTGCAGAGCTCTCTAGAGGAACCTCCATAGGAGTAAAGTTAACATAACTTAGAACACTCCTGGTTCAGTTTCTGGTTATTCGTCGAACACCCTCGTTCGAACGTAGTTTGGAGAGATGGTGAACCGAATAACGGTTGTTCTTGGTTAGAAATCAAAGGTGCATCGATCAAATCAACATCGCCAAAAAATCAGCGGTGGATATTTGACTGTCGTCTTTGTTTCTGTTTGATCGATCAAATCAACAGCGCAGACAATCGGCGGTGGATATTTGACGGTTGTTTGATCTTGTGTTTTGTGTGCCCTTGAAAACGGAGCGCATTAACACGCGAGTTTTGCCATCGAAACAACTTCACTAAATTACAAAGTCATGGATAGCTAAGGGGCTTGAGTAATGTGGAAATTAAAAGGTCCCAGATGAGTTGTGCTTTCCCAGAGCCTCGAGACCAACCACACGCGGAGCAAGAAGCAACCAGAAAAGAGGTATCGCATTACACCATGTGAAGAAGCATGGCTTTGGCGATCTAGGTTGATTAATAAGGTTAGCGTAAAGGGGGTAAAATCTTTGTTGAAATCCTTTATATTACGTCTTTTATTTCAAGTTATTTAATTAATTTACGAATTATGCGCGTTTACTTATTTTAGGTATCCTACCGCCTACTGAAGGTGGAGGCACACATTGTGCTTATGTGTGTGAATGAATGTGTGATGATATATGAATGATGGAATTAAAGTAAGGGAACGTACCCTCAGACGGTTGGATCACTACTGGACGCGGTAGTTGATCGGATCACTGCTGGATGGCGAGACGTAACGCAGCAGTTGATCGTGAATTTTTGGTTTACTACCGGACGCAGAGACGTAACGCAGTAGTTGACCGGGCATGGTGATAGACAGCGAGACATAAAGCAGTACCATTGATTTTGAGGTAGGAACACCGGACAAGAGACGTAACTCGGTGGTCCTTAGTAGTAATTATGTGTATGAGTTAAGGATAGGAGTAGAGAACTCCTATAAGTTAATTAGAGAATGGATTATAAAGGTGAAAGCGAGATCGACTTTCACGTAAGAGGAGCAATTCTAATAATGTTAAATATTAAAGAAATGATTAAGGCAAGGGCCTTAGGTTGTAGTAATGACGAGACTGACCCCTTCTCACTCACTAGGTTGAGGAAGGGTTAGCGGATGTGTAATTCGAGAAGAGGCAGGGCAAGGCAAGCAGTCGTACCAACATTGACGAGATCTCGAGGAGCTCAGTTAGGAGCCAGAGTTAGATTTGTGTAGTTATTGCTTTTATGATTTGAGCATATACTGGAGATCAGGTTGAGGATTTAAGGATTGTGGTCGCCCAATTGCTTAGGGCATTGCACTTGATGTTTTTCTTGAAAATGAATAAGTTGTATTTGAATTTTTTAGCTTTTTTTTAACCGGCTTCGGAACCATGATTATTTCGGTTGTTTAAAAGGATTGGGGTGTTTCAAGGACAAACCCCACGTTTGGGTCACGTTATAACATAACTTCCTCTCCTTGCTTGCATTAGGCTTTCATAACTTATTCAGGTGTAATCACCTCCACAAATACATGCAGGGCAAGTTTCTGCGCATGCTAAGCCCAACAAAATTGGCGCCACATTTGCCAGCCCAGGGTGCCAAACTTGGGCCTGGGCCGGTGATTTTTATGGTCTCGGATTAGCACCCATTGGCTGAATTACGGAATTGAAAGGAAAGACTTATGCCATTAGAAAAAAAAATGGGGCATTCAAAAACCTTATCTCTTATGCAAAAGGGCTCCTACCCCTATAAAAAATTCTTCTTCCATCTCAATTACACACTCCTTCGAATTGGAGATACAAGGAAGAGATTAAAGCAACAATGGATGAACCAAGAAACCCGAATCACCGCAAAAAAATCAGCAGCCAAGTGATTTGGGCGTATTTATACATTTTTGCCCATTAATATCTTGAGTGTTTGACTTGGTAATCTCCTATTTTACGCTAGGTTGTGCTATTTTGTCACTTTTCATGTCTTAATACGTGTGGGAAGGTTGGGGACGCATTTCCAGACATTCAAAGGTCGAAGCGCGCCAAAAAGTAAAGAAGAGGCTAAGATCACGGTCTGGCATGAAGATCACAACCTCAGGCTGAAACCATAGCAAGGAGGCTATGATCCATGCATGGTTCTAGAAGGGATTGTGCACCTCGTGAGCACTATTCAAGTCATGACCTTAGGTCGTAACAATAACAGCCAGGTCGTGAGGTCAGCTCTACACACTGCGTTTTTGTCCGAGATCACGGCCTTGTCACAACCTGATCACGACCATGACGCGCGCAGTGCTTTAGCTATAAATAGGCAGATGCGTGAAAGTAGAGAGGAGCTTGGTTTTTTTTTTAGGGTTTCAACCCAAACCTCCCAAAGAGGCATTTGCAGAGAGAGAGAGAGATCTTTAGTGATCTTGGAGCTTAATTAGAGGTATTGATCAGGCTTGGAGTCAAGGAATCAAACTTAGAAGATGGAAGATCTTGTGCTTCTTATTGTAATCTCTCTCCTCTCTATGATTTAGCTCTCTTCTCTTAGGTTGATGAACCCTAGGTCTAGATTTTTGTTTGAAGTTGATGTATGTGACAAATTCTATGTTTGATTAATCATATTATTTAGTTCATGGATGGTTATCAAGAATTGCATAAGTTTTACATGCTAAATTGAGTTTTTGACCTAGGAGAGAGAAAATCCACTTTTGGTCCATTCTTGGCAATTAAGGTCACTCTTCATTATATGTCGTTTCGGGTTAATCCCCGAGTGATTCAATACGATCAATCTCTTGACGACATATGATTTCCCTAGGTTAAATAGAGCACTACCAATTCATCGCTACGCCGTACCGGGTCAATTCTCAAGGGATCCAATCTCCTAATGATAGATGTATTGAGTCGATCGGGCTAGGATGATATGCAACGTCGATCCAAATGATGGAACTAGGGGGATTCAAGGTTGTGAGCTCATTTATAGATCTTCGATTAGGCTTTCTGAGGAGGAAAACTCTCCTCTCCTTGGATAACTTCTTGATGTAATGGTCAAACTCCTTAAAATGACACTGTTGGTGTCTAATTTCTTCAACAAAATGGCGCTCCGAGCCCCATTTTACCTAGGCGTCCGGTTTTGAATCATGGCTCCAAAAACTTGGTATCGATGTCCCCTACGGCTTCCAAGTGGTCCACTAGACTATTTTTCCCTAATAATGCACAAAACGCTACCAAAAGTGTATCAGTCATATAAAAACAATCCTATGGTTTCTTAAACACACTTGGGCAGATATTCATAGCTCGAAGAGGATGACTGCACCATCTTGGGTGGTGAAGACATAGTATTCATCGAATCCTCGGCTATATACAATCTCTTTCTGATCGATTTCAGGGCAACATGGAGCCTTCTTATGAGCGGCTCAATGATTTCCCTTACGAGTTCTTCCGGAAGCATGAGGGCAAGGAAGAAGAATGGGGTGTCGGATGGCTTTCTTGAACCAACTAGGATGTCTGGATCAAAGGCATTAAAGCGACATCGCTTTCTGGGATGGAGCCCATGTATGGCATCTATGTTAACGACGTTAAACAAAAGTATTAACGGGAGATAACCTGGGATCCTTATTTTCTTGCATTTAATCCTTTTGGTAAGATGATTTGATGGAGTCGAATAATACTTTTGGTGATTTTTTTTTTTTTTTTTGCATGGGTTTATCCATACTTAAGTGAATACTTGAGCACAACCGTTAAAAAAGGCAGCAAAACTGCCATCCTGGGATACATTTTGGTGCCAGGTTCATCGACTTCGGGAAGTCCACATTAACATCCTTTGTTTAGCAGCAGTATCACTAATAAAGTTGGTCGACCCTAGCTTCATGGGTCGTAACTAGTACCACGCTTCACAGAATGACGTTAAGATGGCACCATTAACTGCTTCTCCACGTAAAGGTGATCCTAAACCCTTGTAATCTACAAATTTACGCTTCAATAGAACGAGTGGTTGCAGCCCTTTCGTGTGGAAGTGGTCTTGTCACAAAACCAAACCTGCCTATCTTAAACGACGTTAGGTCAATATTTATAAAAGCAAAATAAACTAATTAAATTAACTAAATGAAAACTGTAGGGAGAAATCAACGGAGAAAGCTCTTGGAGAAACACCGGGACTCGCTACCTATCATATCCAAATTAATTCACACATTCCAATCAATTTAATCGATATCTCTACAGCCAGGATATCACTACTGTGCTAGCTATCCCTGTCGGGAATTACTACGTACTAAACAATTAAATCAAATCCTACTGTTGTAGCTCAATGACTTAATTATTTAGCCTGAATGTCGATATCCCATTTAAGACCGCATAGTACCTTATTTAATACACTGTCGCTTCGATAAGTTACTATGTCACATGAAATAGGTTCAGTTATTAGGGTTTCACTGTCGCTAATAACCTAATCAACAACAAATCAATGTATTGGTGGCCAGTCAACACAAAGCATTAAGCAATTCCATGCAATAGAGATTGGAAGAAAAGAAATATGAATCAATCCATCAAGTCTAGAAATAGATACATCCTATGGTGTTTCCCCCAGAAAACGGGGTTTAGTTCATGACGAAATTAAGATAAAACAATAGGATTTTGTTCATCATGTTCTAAATCAACAATAAACAACTAGTTCGGTTCAGAAAATCCAACCAACTAATCGCTCTCGTTAAACTCAACTCAAACCACCTGGAAAACTCGATCGCAACGCGCTCAATCGAATCCGCTCGCTCCCGCCTGTTCTGTGCCCTTCGCTTTTTTTTCTTTCGCCCCAAAAGAATTTCCGTCCTCCCGATGTCCGCTCTTTTCCCAGCAATTAATTCTGCTGCCTTTTTTCTCTGTCCCAAAACAAATCCTTCCCCCCAAGACTTCTCTTCTTTTTCGTCCTTTTTCTTTTCCCCGGAGAATAGCGTGTCCAATTAATTGGACCTCCTGGCCCATTCTTTCCTTCTTTCAAGTAAAATTCCGCCCAGCTCCTTGTCCAAGTAATAGGCCCCATTAATTCTCCTTCAAATAGCACCAATCGGCTTAAACATATCATGGAATAGTCACATAAAACTCTAGTATTCTATATGTTAAAGCCGATTATCAACTGCCATCGTCCGATTTTCGCCCACACCACCCACTTCGTGTTTTTGTTTTGTCCTCCTAATATCCTTGGTTTGAATCCTTGTGGATGCATCAATGGTACCATGTATTTGCTTTCATTTCGGACCTTTGTGCTTCATATGTCTATTCGAAGTGAATGCATGATGGTTTAGCTCATATGCTTCCCTCGTCATATCTTTAGTGTTTACCCTCATTGGTTTACGTCACAATGGATTTGGGTAGGGTAAACGCATCACGAAGTTCTTACTTGGTGGAGTGGATGATTGTTGTGTGTCAATAGATTGAGGTTGGTTGCCCTCTAATTGTGGCATGACACATATCAATCATGCGTAAATGTCTAGTTCGATATGGGCTCCAATTTTGTGATGTAAGCACTTGCATCGCTTTGACGAGGTAAGAATTTAAAGTGTGGAGTGAAAATTTGGGTATCATCCAGTGTAACTCTCTTTCAAGAATGTCCCACAATGATATATGATGGTCTCTTGGCAAGCTCTACCATGACACTCTTCTAATTTGGCAGGGTGAGGGTATCACCATTACACCTTCATACATTTCAATGCTACTATGACCTTGCCTTACGCATGTCACCTAGCATTGAAGGTTCTCTGCTCTTCTCGAGTTGGATTGCCTTAATAGAACCACTTAGGTGAACCTCTTACGTTTTTCCGTACAGAAGGAGATGACACACTTGCTCTCTCCATTTTACACATTTTGTTGATTTGCCCCTTGTTCGGTTCAATGATGACATTGTCTCATTTAAAGTGTGGGGTCAGATTTAGGTTAACTGGTTTTCATTCTATATACCATTTTCTGAGTGCTCTTGCATATGGGAAGGGTGTTTCCTACCCAAACACGTACAAATTCACATACCTCACTTTGGATAAAATTTTGTTGCAATTCACTATCACTTCACCCCCGTAAGCGTCTACACGGCTCATTTCATGGTCGTCGCTTTGGTTTTGAATTTTTCGGCAATTTTATTCTCAAATTATCAATTTGGAAACTCATCTCCTAATTTTCATGATTTGGCTCACGCCCGTGAGGACGACGAGATGAACCTCCAAAGGTAGTAATATGTGTATTATGTGTACTGGGAACAAATTTTGTGTGTGCATAAATTTTGGAAATTTCTAGTAATGCCACACATGATATAAGTCGAGGCTCCTACTCTTAAGCAATCAGAAACGCAGCAACTATAAATTAGTAACACAAGGATGGAAAAACAACTCGGACCTAAACCACGGTTGGGAATAGGGTCAAGTATACAAAGTGACTCCATAACTAGGGTGATTGACTAGTTGATAACGTCGGGATCTCCTTACAGGCTCGATTCCACGAACGAGCAAGAAAGAAAATAAGAGTTCTATGTTGAACGCTCAAAAACTAGGGTTTCGATTCATAATAACTTGTCCAACCTGTAGGAAAATCCTCCACTATTTATAGAGGTTACAAAACCATGTTTTTACCCTTAATGAACTAAGAAATTCGAATCCTACAAGCTAAGGAAACCAAAAGCCAAAAGGAAAAGGAAATACAACTAGAATCCGACCCACAAGGTTCTTTTCACACCTTGTGTTCCCACCAAGGATGACTTAATCATAAAGTAAGCTCCTTTCTTTCGTCTGACCAGTTGGGCTCTTCTTCTTGAATGTGGATGATGGTGATCTCTTGGCCCACAAACAATTCAGGCGCCAATGATTCTATACTTTTAGCCAAATAAGCTTGTAGTTGTGCCTTGAATGCTTTGGTATGACTTCGAGTAATTAGACCTTCACTTTGAGCAGCCTCCAATGTTTGAGTTGTATTAGCTTTGGTGTTGATGCCCTCATCATTCCCCTCCACTTGAAAAGGATTTGCCCTCTGCATTTGAGACGAAGTCCTATTGACCATTTCAGTTTGAGGGTGGCATCACGATCAGAAACAATGATACGAGGCATTGCATGTAACCTAACAATTTTTGAACAGTTCGGCTACATTAGATGCATCATCAGTTTTATGACATGGTCTAAAGTGTGCCATCTTCGAAAAACCCTGGATTTCCTCATTTCCAAGCTATAATTACATGTCCAATAACAGTCTGGATTTTCGGCCAAGTATATTGACGAGTTCAGAAAACCTTCTTTGGGAGCTTGGTTCTTCCAATTGGGTGGTGGAAATGTGAGTTTAGGGTGTTGTTTTGAACCTAGAGTTCTCCTCTACAAATTGGGGTGTTTTCAAGCTCGAGGAGAAACTCAGAAGACCACTTTAAGGCTCGACAAAGTGATTCCTCAACACAGGAAAACTGTCAGAATCTGTCTAAGTATAAAACTGTGTTCAGGAAGGCTACTTTGAAGCTCTATACCAGGAAGATGATTTCGAATCAGGACAAGAGATTCCTACTATATGAAAGTATTCGTATTAATATACAAATAAGAGGCATTTGATGATTTATTGCATACCTGAAAGTCATCAATCGAGAGCCTCAAAGATTGCCTCAAGGGTTGTTTGGTGACTTGGAGATGAAGGCGGAATTCTTTCCTTATGTGATTCGGATTGTGATTCCTTTTATGTTTAAGCTTAGTTTTTTTAGTTGTGTTAGGTTTAGGACGTCTTACTTTGTTTAGAAGTCTAGCTGGGATCTATTTAAGCTTTTGATTGTGTTGTAATTGAACCGAAGTTGAATGAAAAAGAATAAGTTTGTTCATTGAGTTTGTCTCGTGAATATGTCCTTGGTTTGATTGGATTGAATCCATCAAACAAGCGAGCTCTGCATCAATTGAGTATCCGCCTCAATTGTGGACTAGTTGCTACCTCCAATTGATCTAGCCTCTTCTCAATTCTTGGCGAGAAGTTGCACGTTCGACATCCACCCTATTTCAATCCCTGTTTTTGGCTTCCATTGGATTCAATCTTCGTGAATCCACAAAGCTGAGTAACTCTGACCACGTTTTCTCCTAGGCAATTCAATCTTCGAGGTTGAGGGGTTATCAACAAACACAGAATCCCTACCACGTTTTCTCCTAGGCAATTCAAGCACAAAATCCATAGAGATATCAATCCTAGGAGAAGTAGGAATAGGGAGGGAATATATAACCCGGTTGGTTGCACTTTCGATTTGGATTGGCGGCACTTAAGACAACTTGCACACAGCTTCTCCACGTCATTTCTCATGTGTGGCCGATAAAAATATTCTTGTAGGCAATCCAAAGTCTAGTAAAGTCTATCGTTGTCCTTCTGTCTAATTAAGAGTGTTGTTTACCAGCTACTTTGTGCAGCTAATGATTTTCAAGTTGTGAAAAATATAACTTCATTAGGAGAATAAGAAGAAGCAGGTTCCTGACCAGCCAAGCACGGAGAATGTGGAGGAGCAGGTTGATGAAGAGGATCAGGAGCCCATAGATATTACATTGTATGCTAATTATGTAAGAGGAACGATGGAAGCTGGACGAGCGAGGAACCTAAGACAAATTATGTAAGTTGAATACTGATGCACTAAGAGCTATTCTAGAGTAATTAAAGAACCACTAAATTTTGTAACCAAATGGTTTTCATGTAGGAGGAGATGCAAGCTATTCATGCCCAGACAAAGGAAGATGGGAAAACATTGTCGGGTCACGAGATTGTTGAGATGGTGCTGAAGAAGAAAGTGAAATATGGACCCAAGGAAACAACCTGTACAGCTCGAGATATACAGCTGGAAGCAGAGAGAGATGAATCGGAAAGAAGAACTAAGGAGTTTGAAGAAAAGATACAAGGTCAGGAAGAGAAGATAATTATTCAAGAAGAGAAGATTCAAAACCAAGAGGAGAAGTTACAGATGCAAGATGTGGAAATGCGAAAGCTGAAAAGATTCACAAGCAGATGGACTCTTTTGCTGCAAAACTCAATGGGGAAATGAGTATGGAACGTCTTAGTCCCAACAGGGTTATATATTGTCAATGTCGGCTAAGAACTTAGATGAACTACCTGTAGTACTTTTAGGTGAGCACATATGATTGTCATTACAATTTAATTAGGGGAGTAAGTAATTAATGACTGTGTTTTTGTCATTGTCTTCTTGCATGCATCGATGATTACAAGATGGAATCTGTAAACCTTTTGGGGGATGGCGATGTTTGAAGCAGCAATATGAAACTTTTGTGGATGCCGAAGTTAGAAGTATAGCTAGGTAGCTATTTTAAAACAACTTAGAATCAGCAACTAGCCATTTTGTGGAAGCCGACGTTAGAAGTACAAGCTAGCTAGCCATTTTGAACTTATGAATGATCTAAACCATATGCTAGTTAGAATTCGATGAACTTATGAATGATCTAAAACCTATGCTTGTTAGAATTCTAGGTTGGAATGATGTTACTGATCTTTTTAATGGTTGAATGCCACTTTGGCAAACATATTATTGTTAAACGTTACATGATTGTCTAGTTATGCAGTATCAGGTTTGATAAAAATACTTGGTCACATATGTTGCATATGACTATTGTGTTTTGTCAAAATACCAGGATCCTGTCGAACAGATTTTGCCACTAGTTAAAAATGAAATGACAAAACGACAAATGGTCAGCTATAAACTATGTAGCTTTTTAATATTGACTGGCAAAATTATTGTCGTCGTAAAAGGTATTTAGTAACAAAATCATTTTGTCAATTATGCAATGATATTAATTATGACGGATGTATAATGTGACAAAGATACTGACAACCGTAGTCGTCATATCAAATGGTGGTTGTCACAAAAAACGTCCAGAAAATCAAGCTTCTAGTTAGGGCTGGGAAACGGTGCGGTCTGGTCCAGACCAGACCATATATACGGTCTACGGTCCAGACCGAGAGGCTAAAGTATAGACAACAGACCAGACCACAGACTATACGGTCTGGTCCAGACCACGCCTGTGCGGTCTGGTTCGGTCTGGTCTGGTCCAGATAGACCACACTCAATGAAAAATGAATAATTTGTTTAGTCAATCACACAAAAAATTGAACCAATAATCAAGAAAAATAATTTTTATTTGCCTTAAAACATTATTCCTAATATGCATGAATAATTTTGATACTCTAAATCTTAGTACATAACAAAGATACAAAGTAAAAGCATCCCAGCTTGCACCATAATGTCATAAACATTAACATAATGTCATATGGAGACACGATTATCTCTACTCTGTGGTTAAATGTGGTTGTGAATGAAGGAGGGAAGAGATTCACAAAATTAAGGTTGAGACTTGGGTGTGGTTGTGGGAGTTTGGAGAGTGGTCGAATGGGCTGTTAACACGTATTGACAAGTCAGTTGGATCAACGGTTTGGTCCGGTAAACCGCGGTCTAGACCAGACCAGACCAAGATATCAAATCATAAAATAATACAGACCATGGACCAGACCAGACCATACTTCACGGTCTACGGTCCGGACCAAACTGTGCGGTACGGTTTGGACCACGGTTTTTCTAACGGTCTGGTCTATTTTCCCAGCCCTACTTCTAGTGACAAGTTCAAAGAACTTATGACAAGTATTTCCTTTTTACTGACGAAACTCTTCGTCACAATATTGTCCCTATTCCGACAACAATTATTGGTCATGTTATGTCTCAATCTATTATGACAAGCGGTGTACGATTTCGTCACAAACCATCTATTACGATGCCGATCTTGTGACAAACAGTCTAACAACTATATTTCGACATAATACATTAACGCTGACAAATTGGTGGCCTAATGTGACAAAAAGTATGTGTCATAAAAGGCCAAAATTGTTGTAGTGTATGGGGAATGCATAATTAGGTCAATAGAACAATATGGATTGGATGTAGGGGTTTGATTGTACAAGAGTGATTCAATTCAATGATTTGTAATGAGTCAGAACCTCACACAATAGAGGGTGTCTAGTAAAAAATGCTTTGATTGATTGTGTTAGAGAATGATACGTCCCTCAAAACAACTGGCTCAAGAGGACCTTGATTGCTTTAATCTAAATTCAAGGCTTAGTCAATGACTCTTCGTATTATGAATGAAGAGTGGAACAATTTAGAGAATCATCAATCATTAATCTGGCTAGTGGCTAAGGGGAATCATTACATGGGTGAGCTCCCAATTTGTAATTAGTAGGCTAACCTTAGTGTAGTCTGTAGAGTAGTTTAGTTGTTTAAACCTGAATCTGATTTGCTAAATAATAAACTAAAGCAGAGTAATAGTAAATCTAGAGACAAGTTGATTTGAATATTTTATTACTTGTGCCACTATAATGCAGTCCCTTTTATTGGTTATACTTGGCCTATGTTAGGAGCGTAGTTTGTAGCAGCCACTGCACCACCACCATGCATCATACCTTGCAACCCCAGTGCTCGGAGGATGTCTCATGGGGAGATGACATGCAGAAGGTCTATGGGTTATGCTTCCATTGCGATAAATGTTATACTATAGGCTACCGTTGCATGAATGATCACGTAATGGTCATGATTGGAAAATGCAATGAGGAAGAAAAGTGGTGTTTTTCTTCAAGGGTAACCAACCTTGAAGACAAGGTTGCGCTCAAGGGAGAGGATCGTCACGCACACAAGCCGATGTGACTAATCTAGCATTTTAGTCTTGCTTATCTTTATTTTGCATCCGTATTTAATTGTTATTTTGGATTATTTGAAATATTTAATTATTTCATATATATAGCTGAATTAAGATTTCATATTTATAGCTGTGTAGGTTTAACTAATGTTATATGTGGGTTAGGAAAGCAGAGTCGTGGGGGCCGATGGCCAAGCGCTAAGAGTGAAGTGCTAAGAGTAAAGTGATTAGTGATGTTATTTCTATAAATATAGATTTATTTCTTAGGTTAATGCATAGAAGATTGGAATCTAGTTAGTTTCTTGGTTTTCCTCTTTCTGACATCTTGTTCTCTTCACTTTTACTCTCTTACTTGATCTCTAATTCGTATTACGCTCATATCCCATCAAAGATCTTTATATTACATAGATTCTCCTCAACCATTTCCAGAGCATCTCAAACTCACAATTGAGACTTAACCTCTTTGTCTTGCTTGGTTTGGGATTCTTCACTTGATCCCTTCCATGTTCATCAAAACGAATTTCAGATCCATACGTTACCTCATTAAGCTCTTCCTTCTTCGTGACCACTAACGAGGCTTTGATACCATAATATCATGAACAAAACTCTTTCATGGGGCCTTAGCACTCAAGTCACATTAGAGAGTTAAGTCCGCCTACACTCACATTTGTTCAAACTCACAAGAATGGGGGAACTCTTAATATGGATTTATTGCTCTCAACATTTCTGGATGGTCAAAATGAGGGGGAGGTGTTCCTTATATATGCCTCACCTCCAAAATAGGTGCTAGGATCTATCTAATCAATGAGGTCACTATTGATTCTCTAGACTATTTCATACAAATATCTAGAATCTAGATTCCTCTATTAAAATATTTACTTCTATGGTAGAGGATCTGATCAATAACGTCAAGGTCAGTAACCATAAATAACCATAACCTTACCATTTATGGAAGATAACTAACTTTCTCTCAATTAATTTTAATGTGCTATATATCTTTCATTTTAAGTCTCAATTTCTTTTTTTTTACACAAATAGATCATATTAATTGTGCTCTTCAAAATGACATTCACTTTGATATATTTTGGAACAAAAAATTGAGACATTTTCATACCATGTGGTAATGCTTAGTAGCTAGTAGCACATATGATTATAACACGTGGTATGAATTGTATCATGGTGGTATGAACGTAGTAGAATGTAGTGGTTGCATAAATGATAGTAGGAATATACTAACCGTAATTTGTCACCTTCATCACCATATAGGCATATACCATCGGTTACCACCTTATACTAGGGTGGTATATTTGTTCTTGAAATTTATTTCCTAAAACTTTGTAGATACAAATATAATAAATCATGATCAAATCGTTCCTTATCAGCAAAAAATTTCAAAATATGAGTAAAAATGAATGTGGTACCAAGTGATACCAGGCGGTATTAGGGTGGTGACAAGTGGTATGGGTGTTATGAAATTTGTTTCTCAAAATATATTGAAAATCGATATCACTTTGTCGATCACAACGAACATGTTCCATTTGTGAAAAATATTGGAAATCCAAATTAAAATAAAAAAATATAAAAGACAATTATAAAATAAATAAAATAAAAAGTTCTTAATTCACATACCATAGATCTTGTCCTACTTAAAATCAAAATGCCAAACATTTATGTGCCCTATCCTAAGAGGAAATTTTACAATGCTATATAGCATCGGTGAAATAGGTTTTGTTATTATTGTACAACTTGAAGTTGTATCTTTAACGTTATGATACAACTTCATATTGTACCTATACTCTTTTGTATACATTCTTTTATCGTACAATTTGAACTTATACATTTATGTGATGATACAACTCAAGTTGTACCGTAACATAAGAATACATATTCTTTTATAGTACAACCTGAACTTATACATTTAACGTTATGGTACAACATCAAATTGTACATTAAAGCACTAATTCTTCTATATATATATATATATATATATGGTTATGTCTTCGGTGCACTCACTTTTTTGGGTGCATTCAATGCACCCTGCTCATAATCGTTATTCTGAGCAGGTGATTCATGTGAAAACGATGTCAATCATCCCTTGTGGTATGATGAACAAGAACCACATGAATTTGTACAAAAATCATTCAAGATTCACTTTAATTTGAATGATTCAGGGTTTAGGAATTTAGGGTTAGGGTTAGGGTTTACAATTTGGGATTTTGGGTTTAGATTCAAAATTGAATGTTAATAGGTTAGGGCAATGGGTTGATCTGTTGTGATTCTGTGTTATATCATCATATTAGACTAATGCTACCAATTAAATTTCAAAATTTGATGTATTATGACCACTTTTAGAGATGGGTGCACCGAATGCACCCAAAAAAGTGAGTGCACCGAAGTAGCCACCATATATATATAAGCTGGCTACGCTTTATTGACCTAAATTGTATGTTACTGTTTCGCTATTTGTCGTTTTGTCAGCCCCAACTTCGTCAATTTTGCCCTCCCTTGGGCCTCGACCGAGACGGGATTCCCCCTTTCAGAAGACAATGCTTCCGTACCCGCTCACCTGTCGCGCGTCGTCTCCTGTAATCTCATCACTCTGGAGTGCTTCGCCGAGTCGACGGTTCCTTGCGGCTGCTCCCACATGCCACCACTATGGCCATACTTTCTACATTACGTCCTCTCAGGACTGATCCAAAATCTGCAATCCCTTCCCCTCATCTCTGCGGTTGCTTCTCGATACTGCGACCTCTACACACCTACTCCAACACCCTAGCTCCCATGAATTTATTTCTCGATACTTCTCCTTTCCCTCAAACTTTCTTTCTTCATCTCCGCCTAGGATTCAATTCTGTCTCTCTGATCTTGGTCGTGCGCGAGAGGAAGTGAGAGCTACGTCGAAGGGAATAAACCATCAGGAAGTCCGACGCCGGAGAAGGGAAAATTTTAGGGCAGAGGGAGGAGAAGGTATATTGAACCTCTCACCGTCGAGCAAGGTTTCCTATCTAAAAACTCTTTATTCCTTCCTCCGTTGATCATTCCCAAACCGTCGTGTACGCTTACAAAGGTTACTGTGGATTGACTCGGTTTCAGAGGCCAGGAACCGTTCCTTAATCCTGCCTGTGAGATATTTGGCTTGGTTTTGCCATTTAGCTTCTTCTGGTACTCAATTTTGCAGGCCAACACTACTGGTTGCAGAGGTGAAGCTTCAGGTGATACAGGGGGTTATTTGGGTTAGTTTTTCTTCTCTTTTCCATCTCATCCTGGCCTTTGAGTCTCAGTCATGTCAAATCCACCAGTTTATCCCGTGCTTATTTCCCTTCTAGAGGTTTCCATTCATTGCCCAACAAGTCCAAATTGCCTTTGCATCTTTCGGTTGTTTGTTTTTTCATTCTTTTGTACCATGCAGCTCTATTTTTACTTCTAATCTTTGTGACTATCACCTTATTTGTGTTGACTGTGTTTGTAGATTTCCAAATATTGGACTGTGATGGCTCCTATGATAGGCTGACTCCAATGCAGCCTGCATTTATGGAATTCTCGCCATTAATGGCAGTTTTGGAGCTCCAACACAAAGCCAAAAAATGGCGAAAATCGGCATTTATGGAGGGCATCTGCATCTGGGTCGCTAAATATGGGGGAGGGAATGCCGAAGTCGGCATTTATGGGGAATGGAAGAATTGTTGGGCACGCGCAAGGGAGAGCATGAAAGGTGTAATTAATTGCAGGAAAGGTGTAATTAATTGCTTTTTTTAATTGCTTGCTAATTAATGTGATTAATTAAGGGAAGAAAGGAAATGTGTAATTAATTGCTGGATAACACAACAACGCGGTCAACCATTAATTAAGTGAATGTCAATTCTTGTTTTGTATTTTATTTAGGCTTCTTTAATTTGGATTTAAATTGTTTTTAATATTTTGTTTAATTTCTTTTGATTTGGTTGTGCCGTTAATTGTTTATTAGTTATTTAAGAAAATTGATTAAGGGAATGAAATGTGATTAATTAGGGGAAGGGGAATTAATGTTTGTATTTAAACCCAAATTAATCTCTTTCGTTTAGCTTTATCATTTTCAAGTGTTGTGTGTAACCCCAAATTAGATCCATAATTTTTCACCAAAAAAAATTCGGTCTCGGAATTTAACAAAATTCTATCGAAAAATTTGTATTTAAAAATGATGACGAACTATACAAAAATTAACATGAACAAATTATATTAAAGCTTCGATAAGTATATTTTTAAGTAAATGGCAAAACTGAAACTTTTAAGATCTCCAAATATGGAGATTGAAGCATTGGAGCAAAAGAAGTGAAAATAGGGTTCAATCCCCCAAATTTGGGGTTGAAGGCCCCCAAATTTGGGGTTTTTGCATTGGACTTGGCCTTAGTCTTATTATGTTCCTTCTCTCCTTCAAGAATGTGAAATCTCAATTCGAAAAGCCTTATATTATCTCTGCCTCTTCCTACTGTCAAGTGTCAAATGAATTTCAGGTAGCATACCCGAGGATCCTGATACCTCATTTTCCTTCTGTTGTCAGGGCATGAATGAATAGATAGAGTATGATCTAGGTTGATGGACAATGTCTTTCTCCTGCTTTTGGGTTCAGCCTTATTGGTTTTAAGAAAGTCAATCCATGACTATAGAGGTGAATTTAGTCTGTCCTAGGAACCAAATAGCCGATGGAAGATATGTGTATATCCCTGTCTATCAGCTCTCCAAACCTGCACGATGGAAGATAAATGGTGGTAACAAGGGGTTCCAGTTGATAGAGCTAGATTCACGAAAATAGCTCCTCATAGTCTGTCATATAGGCTTACAGGTATGGTAGTCCATGGTTCAAAAAGATGTGTATGCAATGGTGTTCCTACTTCTGCAAACTTGGCTGATTTATTGAGAGTGTTCCTCATCCATGCTGCACAACATCAGTACCATTTTAAGCACAAGATCAAGGTTGTCAACCCGCGGGTTGACCCGCGGGTCGACCCGGATTAGCCCGGACCCGTCCACGAAAACGGGCGCCAACAACCCAGTGAAGCATCAGTCCGGATTTGGTCAAACCTGGTCAAACCCGGCAGACCCGGGCGGTTGGCCCAAAGGAGCGGGTCAGCGGGTGTGACATTTTTGCGGCGCCGTTTCAGGTTTCTGCACTCATTCCTTCTCTTCGATGGTTGGTGATTGGGTGGTTGCAGAAGATAAATTAATGCTAAATCAATTAATTTCATTCTCTCAACTCGGGTCCCTCAGCCGAGGCTCAAATCAATTGATCTCCACCTGCCGTAGCTTCGTTTGCCGCCTTGCTCTACTCTGTCTCTATCTCGTCAGCAGATCTGTTCGTAAGGAGGAGGTGAAATGGAGGAAGGAGAAGCAATCTTAAAAGCCATATTCAGAGGGAAGGAGAAGAGAGATGAGGAGAAGGAAGTCGTGAAAGGGAGGAGAGGCGGCCAAATAATGGAAAGAAGGGGTGATGACTGCAAAAGGTGGGTAGAAGGCAAAAGTGATGGGATGTGCTCCATCAAACCCTAATATTCCTTTTTCAAATCATATTTTTACTTTTGGCAAGTCCCGATTACATTAATTTTGGAGAATATTATTCAAAATTTAAATTTTAGCAATTTTTAAGAGTAATTTATCTTATTTTAGATTTATTGTATTGTTATATGTATTATATTTGTAATAATATCCGGGATAATCCGGTTGGCCCATTAACCCACTAGCTCAACTGGGTCCGGGTCGACCCACGGGTTGACAACCTTGCACAAGATGCTCAATGCCATACTGCAGAAACCACTTGCAATTTCCTGACATACAGTGGAAGTTCCTACCCAAGGTTAGCGTACAACTCTTCTTCACCTCTCTAATGTCTATTACCACAAAGTTAGCTTTGATACTAAACACCACTCTATCACTAGGAATAGGTACTGATGTTCTTCCATTTTTGTTGAATCTGATTTATCCCCCCAAATTTTTGCAGGTTTCCGTACTACGGGAGTTTAGGTGATATTCTTCCTCATACTTAGAAGTGATCTTTAAACTCAGCCTCTGGTCTCAATAACAAGATAATCTAGCCCAAATGAAATGGTCGATTATCATTGCCAGCAGGGATGGCAACTTGGCGAGGTTACAAGCTGAATGAACTGAAATTAGAAGGTACTATTTTCTGCTGCGATTGTTAGGTTTTTCATTATATCCAATGGTTACTAACTATAGAGAGCTATCATCTATCAGGTTAAGACAAATAATTTACTCAAGTCCGTTGAGCAATGAAAGTGCACCAACTAAACTGCCAAATGTTGGACGGTAAATGCAGTGGAGAATTCAGAAGAGATTTACTGAACGAATTTTCAAACTAGCAGAGCAACGAAAATGGTTGGAAGGTGAGAAGCATTCGGTCAGATGAACTAGGTAAAAAGTCTAAGCACTTTCAAATAGCTTCTGAATTTAAGCTTATGCCAAAACTTAATTTTTTCTTTCAATTGATGCGAACAGTGAATAGCTTACGTTTTAGCGCTTTAAGTTGTAAATTTATACACACATTGGAAGTGCTTTGAGGTGAATTGAACCGATAGCTCTAAACGGTTAAGATATGTGCTATTGCGGGGTTTCCATTTGCAACTTTCATTCTGCCATGGATTCAAAATGGTGTTTTAACTCTTTAATGCAATTTTTAGTTTTTTAGTTTTTTTTATAAAGGTGAAGATTAATAAAAAAGTGAGATACAAACAGTTCACGGTTCAGCAGAATTGAACCAAGCGAGAGACAAGCAACACCTTATAACAAGGCAGGTGAAGCGAAAAAAAAACCAGAAGCACCAAATTAACAAAAAAGAAACAGCACTCAGGAAACAGAGGATGCTACTGTGGCATAATCCCTTCAAGCCACTGGACACAAATGTTCTTATCAATCTTGCCATGGACCACGATCCACTCGATTATAATCTAGATGACGCGACGAGCGATGATGTTGCCAGGAGTGGAGGCTTCATGAAATATACGACGATTGTGCTCAAGCCAAATATACCAACACACGGCGTGAAGGCAGCAGAATCAAAACCAGCCTTCCAGGCCTTCAGGGATAGCAGAAGGCCATCCTCGAATTGTCTCGATAATGCTTTGAGGAGCATCCTGCAGTCTTCTGCATCTTCGGCGGATGAAGTTCCAAACATGCTTCGCATAGTGACATCCGAGGAACAGATGATCAGCAGTCTCTTCATTCTGATGACAAAGCTCACATCGACTTGCAAGTTCCCAACCCTTTCTTTTTAAATTATCGATGGTTGGAACCCTGTTGTGGAAGAGGGTCCAGATGAAGAAACAGATTTTTGGAGGGATGATGCTCTTCCAAATAGCAGCGCAGGGGAATGCAGGATCGCCCGGATGAGAATCATTGTTCATACACCTGTACATAGCAGAGACAGAGAAATGCGAATTCGGTTTTGGAGCCCAAACGGGCCTGCAGGGACTACACGGATTGTTAGACACACTCAAAGAATTAAGATGAAGAAGCAAGTTTTCTTTTTCTCTCAATGCACCACCTCTCGAAGAGATATTAAGTTTTAGATCCCAACCATACGACTCACCAGAGATAGAAATCATGTCTGAGATAGATGCATCAGGGGAAGTGGTAGCCGCTGCGACACGCAGAAAGTTATTAGCAATGATGATACCAGGCACCCAGCAGTCAAACCAGAAAGAAACTCTGCTGCCATCTCCTGGGTCGATGTAAACATAATTCCAGAATGTATTGTAGTCCTTGGATATGCCTGCCCAGGGAGATCTCCCATATCCATGCTTGATCTTAGTAGTGCTCCAACGCGAACATTTATGCTCGTACTTACTAGTAATTAAGGAGCGCCACCAGCTGCCAGTTTCAGTAATAAACCGCCACAGCCATTTTTTTTATGGTTAATCAAAATTGCATTTAAAGCCCGGGGAGATGCAACTCGCATCACCCTCTCAAAAGATCAACATTCTTTACACATCAATAATCCTATACTAATAGCTACCCCAATCAAAAGAAACCAAAAACTATCAGCACATTACATCTGCTGCCATTTTCTGTAATTCTATAGTACTACTAGTATATATATCTCGAACTCCTGCATAACAGCAATTGAAAGTTGAGTAGGGTCTGAAATTCTCTTGACTCCATAGACTCGAGTGCATCTCTCCCTCCAAATGTAAGCACAGCACATCACCCATAATAACCGCCCAATCTTAGCAGTCGAGGTTGTACCCGACCAACGCTGAACCACCCAACTCAATTGAGAGCTCCAATCTGTAAAAACCGGCCACCTGCAAATTTTCTGCAACACAACCTGAAAAACAACTGCACTAAACGAACACAAGGAGAAAAGATGGTCCCTGCTTTCAAGTCCACCAGGGCATAATGCACAGCTATTCACATCTGCCAAGCCCCAGTTAACAAGGTGATCCTTCGTAGCAATTCGATCTAGAACCACCAACCAGACCAACAGACTGTGCTTCATTACAAATGGCTTACCCCATAACACAGAGAACCAGTCAACTAGAGAAGAAGGGATGCGTATGGAATTCCAAACAGTCTTAACTGAATACTTCAACAACTTCTTTCCATCCCAAGTCAAACTACTACCTGTCCCATTCACATGAGCATGAGCCACTTCCCTGCATTTAAGCACCTTCTTCCATACCCATGAGCTTACTGAGCTTGCAGCAATCCCCCATAAGTCATTCCCTTTGATCCTATACTTCTGGATCCAAGCAACCCATAATGAACCAGCCTTGGCAAGTAAGTTCCACAAATGCCTCAAAACACAGGCTTTGTTCCATGTTTTGAAGTCCCTGATCCCTAATCCCCCTTCTATTTTAGGCATAGCAACCTTGGACCAGGACACTGGTGCTCTCCTTCTCCCATTCACTCCAACTCCCCACAAGAATTTGTTACACACCTCCTCAATGGATTTCAAGACTCTCATTGGCAAGAGGAAAACTGTCATCCAATACTGAAATACACTGGTAATTACAGAAGAAATTAATTGGATTCTCCCTGCATAGCTAAGAGTTTTAGCTTGCCAGGTTGTAATCCTCTTAGTAATCTTGCTCACCAGAGTACTACAATCCTGAGCTGACAGCCTACCTGAGAGGAGGGGCACACCAAGATATCTCACAGGTAGCTCTCCTAGAGGGAAACCAGTAAGATCTGATATCCACTGCTGCTCTTCCTTAGATATACCTGCACAGAACAGTTGGCACTTGGCCAAGTTGCATCTCAACCCAGAAACATGATAAAACTTATCAAGCAACCTCTGCACCCCTGCAACTGCCCTGACTGATCCATTGGAGAAAACCAGCAAATCATCCGCAAAGCATAGGTGGGTTAGCTCAAGACTCTTGCATCTTGGATGATATGGTATGAGGTTTTGTGACACATCCCTAGCAAGCATGCATGAGAAAATTTCCATGGCAATGGTGAAAAGGTAAGGGGACAGTGGATCCCCTTGCCTTAACCCCTTGCCTGCTGGGAAATACCCACATAACCCCCCATTAAAAGCCACACTCAGCATGGGAGTAGTGACACAAGCCCTAATTAACCTGATGAAACTCATAGGAATGTTCATAGCCTCCATAACTTTCATTAAAAAGTTCCAATCTACAGAATCAAACGCTTTCATCAAGTCAATTTTCAACACACATCTTGATGAAACTGATGCCCTATGATAATCCTTAACAAGCTCTGTAGCCATTAGAATATTATCACTGATTAACCGACCCTTAACAAAAGCAGATTGACTAACTCCAATAAGCTTAGGTAACACTGAGGAGAGCCTGTTAGCTAACAGCTTTGATATTCCCTTATAGACCACATTACAACAAGAAATTGGCCTAAAATTCTGCATTTTATCCACCACTTCAAGCTTAGGAATCAAAGCAATAATGGTAGAGTTTACCTGCCTAGGCATAATACCAGTCTGAAAGAAATTTAGGACAGTATCTTCCACTGCTTCACCTACAACCCTCCAATCCATTTTGAAAAACTCGGCAGTGTAACCGTCTGGACCCGGTGCTTTATCATTCCCCATCCCCATAAAGACTACCTTAATCTCTTCTCTGGTAACAGGAGCTAACAGAGCCTGGGCATCAGCCTCCCCAAGCTTGTGGCTAAGAAGACCCTCAAAGTATGATAAAGGCATGTCCTGCACTGAGGAATCAGCTTGACCAAGCAACCCCTTGTAGAACTCAACTGCTAACTGCCCCATCGCCTTCACCTCTGTAATCACCTCCCCTGCCTCTGTAACCAGTTTGTGAATTGTCTGTCGATGATTCCTGACTTTAACCATACTGTGGAAATACTTAGTATTTGAATCTCCCTCAGTAATCCTTCTAATTCTCGATTTCTGCCTATAAAATTGCTCCTCAGCCTTCTGCAACCCTCTACAAACCTCTTCCTGATCCACTACTGCATTAGCAAAGCCAGTAGATGGATCAGCCAACACAGCCTGCTGCATAGACTCCAACTTAGCTTCAGCTTCTCTAACACGGGCAGAGATCTCAGAGTACTGAGAACGGTTAAGCCCCTTCAACTTCAACTTCAGCGCCTTCAATTTCTGGTATAACTGAAAATATGGAACACCTCTAATCTCCACTCACCACGCCTCCTCCAGTAAATCTTGATACTGAGGGTGCTGTCTCCAAAAGGTGAAGAACTTGAACGGCTTTGGCAAAGAAGAGGTTGTAGGATCTATGTGCACCAATAATCCACAATGGTCCGAAACACCAGGAGCCAATGTCTTAACCATACTCTCCTTAAAAACATCCAGCAACTCTTCATTAACCAAGGCTCGATCTATTCGTCTAGCAATGGGATTAACAGATTGCTTATTCCACCAAGTGTACCAAGTCCCAATAGTGCTATGATCAATCAGTCGCATATCTGTTATCCACCTACCAAAATCATCCATACTCTGACTCTGACTAGGGCTGTTAGAAGCTTCCGAGGCCCCAATGATTGCATTGAAATCCCCAATGAATATTCCAGGCTCCCCTGTTACTGCACATCGACGCAGTATCTCATATAGGTCAACCCTCTCAGCTGTTTTATTAGGTCCATAGACCACAGTAATCACACAAGACTCCTCCCCAGACTGCACTCTCACTTGAATAAAATGCAGACCCATCTCAACTTCAACCACTGACAAAGCAGGCTTCCAAAACAACCAAATTCTACCATTATAAGAAAATTTATAATTACTAAGGTGCTTCCAGCCACAAAATTGACGACTAACTATCTCATCAGCATTACTCTTCAACACTCGTGTTTCTAGTATGGCAAAAAAATCTACTCCTAACTGTGCTACTTTCTTATTCACATATCTATGCTTCTCAGAGGAGTTAAATCCTCTAAGATTCCACACAAGCAGCTTCATGTTTTCTTCTTCCTACCTCCCTTCTTCTTAGGAGATAGAGGAACAATCAGACCAATACTCTTCTCATTCAAAGGCACCCTAGCACGAACTGCAGTATCAGGTATCCTCAACCCCCCACTCTGCATTGGACGATTAACTTGCACAGCCTTCCCATTCTTGCCCACCAATTGGAACCCCTCCTCATCCACCACAACTGAACCTTTCCCTGAATTCTGATTCGCCAGTACCCTGCCCACAACAATTGGAGTAGTACTTACAGAGGCATTAGACGCCTCACCCCTCACTAGCACCCCACCCAATGACTCATCTTCAATAGCATACTTCCCTTCATTCCCCTGTTCACCTGATCCTTCCATTACAATAGGCCCAGGACCCTCTGCATCCTCAGAGCCAATCAATAAACGCGCAGGTGCAGCAGGACTTGCTTCCCCTCCATATCCCATATCAGCAGCCTGACTTACAGTTACAATTTCCCGGCACCTAATCCCCTCTCCACACTTATGCCCAAATTCCATACACTTCTCACAACGATGAGGAGCATGTAGATACTGAACAAACAAGGTAATAGCAACTTCCCCTTCAGGACGAACCCTAAGCTCAGCCGGAAAAGAGGAGCTAGCAGACATCTCGATACAAAGCTTAGCAGTACCCATATGAGCCCCTAGCTTCGTCGACTGATCCATCCAAAGCGGCGCACCAATCATACTCGCTACCCTGCTCAACCCTTCTTCTGTCATGTATTCCAGCGGCAACTCTCTAATCCGCACCCAAATTGACAACCGAGAACACCCCAATTGAAGCGACTGAATACCTGGAACCCACTTTCGCAGGAACAACAGAACATTCTCACAATGCCATGGCCCATTTTCAAACACCCAAGTACTCGTCTCCACACACTCAAACTGGAAAAGAAACATATTCACCCCAAACACTGATACAAACACTCGCCCATCCCTTCCCCAGTAACGTTGAGCCCAGCGGCGGATTGTTGCAATCGGAGGAGCCGCAGAAAGAAACTGCCCGACCAACGCATTGCGCCACTTGACTGCTCCCTCATCGCGAACCGATCGAGGGATTATTAGCTCCCCATCAACCAACTCTGGCTCCACAAACCGAAGCCGATTCCCGTCCCCGACTCCAAAGAGCTGAGCCCAGTTTGCTGGCTCCGGCGCGGCCACAGCCATTTAGATAAAAGAGATAAAAGAGCCTTTAAGTTTTTTAGTTACTTTCAAGTGACGTGAAGCTATGCTTAGTTGGGACCCCACTAGGAACTGTCATTGGTTGGGATCCAAGTTTGGGATTAAGGGGATATGGTCGGGGATGGTGGCTACTTATGTATTTGAGCTTTCTGTGGATACATTTGGTTTAAAGTGCAAAGCTTTCGGTGGATAAAATTGCTTTAATGAAATTAAAATGGTCAGCGCTTTGGTTATGAGTATTTGATTTTTATCAACTCAATCCTTAGGAGTAATTGGGTTACCTTCAATGTAAACCTGCTCATTTTTCAAAGTCAGGAACTTCCGCTGCTATGCCTCTAGGAGTGTCAAAAGACACTGCAGCTGTAATTACTTGACAATTCACAGTTCTTTGATTGCAGGCTCTTACTAGCTTGTAGTGGTTGAAATTTGTTGTCAGCGGCTGCAGCCGAAAAAAACGAACTCTGTGTCTGGTCATGGCTCCTCTAGCTGAGGAAAGAAGGATGCTTGGAGTTTTGGGTTTGCTGCTACTGCTACTGGGAATGCTACAATTGGTAGTGGAGACTCACCAAAATCGCTCTATTGCTCACTTGCAAACTTTCCTTAGCCACCCTTTGTTCCTCAAAATTATGCTTATCTCTTGCAGGTTACAGAAAAATCTGCTATATTTGCATGCTTGGATCATGTTCCTTTGAAGCAGGGCAAAACTGATTCTAATACCATTTTCCCCGGATTGTTTCAGCCCAAGGGAGATCTCGTTGATGCTGAGGAATACTACCACAGGGCAACACAAGTGGAGCCTGGAGATGGTGAGTTATTGATGCAGTATGCACAGTTTGTGTCGCACCTCTATCGTGTGAACCTATGGCTGATATTTCTCAACGACTCGTGCATTTTGCAGCTATGTTATCGGCGAATATGCTAGCTCTATCTGGAAATAGATAAGGGAGAGGGAGATGAAGAGAATTGGACGGCAAATAGTAATAAATCAATGTTGCATTGTTTCTTTGGTGGTTGATGCCAGTTCACCCAAGTTAGGTGTGTTGGTGTCTTAAATTGTGGCAACTGTTCTCTTCTCAGCGATTTTGATTCATGGAGGGACTACAGAGAAACTGTTGTTTCCGAGGAATATTAATTAGTACATGGAATCTCTGGTGGTTCATTGGAGTTTGTGATACTGTCTTATTGCTTCAACTCTTCGTTTGCCTTTTTCCAAGCCTCATGCATTGCTTCTTCGTAGAGCGGTAGAGGTTGTTTGGAACAATTGATCAAAGATAAAAACAAATTTTCCTTTTTCTTAGTTTCCTCATTCCTCATATGCATGGTTCCAGTTTGAGCTATATGTTTGGGGAATAGAATTCCTCCTTTGGTTTTTAAGGTTTTTGCTCTTTTAATTGTTTACAAATAGTGTCTGCTTACAAAATCTCATATTATTGGAAATTTTATGGAGTTTCGACACATTGCTTGGTTCTAAGAGATAAGTAAAGTTAGGTCCTTTGACTAATTTTTCGTTCATATCTGTTTAATCATTATTTAAATTCATAACCTCTTTATAACTTTATTTGAAGATATTGGTGATCCATTTCATTAATTCACATAACAAATCCCCTTGTGCCAAGTTGATTGAATTCTCTTCTTTCGTGATATTACATGATCTCTATTTAATTTTAAGTTCCTTCTCTCTTTTGAGCACCTATCAATCATCGATCTTAGAACATGTCTATTTCAATTTCTCACATCTAAGTTGCCATCTTACTTAACCAATGAGATTGGTTTATGAGAACACATATAGTATATGATAGACTAGGTACAAATGGATTCTAAATGATGATTTTGCTGCAAGTTTAGTCCCCGTGGTGTAGCCGTGGGTATTGATTCTAGTGCTTTATAGAATAAGAGTGCTCCCTATCGTAGGTTTACTTTTCACTATAGGTGTCAAAACATAGCCCGACTCGATTAACCCACCCGATCAACCCGATCCGCAACCCTACCGCAACCTGAATTGACTAAAAGTCAACAACCCGTAACCCGTCCGACCCGCAACCCGATCGACCCGCAACCCAACTAACTCGCAACCCGATTGACCCGCAACCCGATTAACCCGAACCCGATTGACCCGAACCTGACTAACCCGTAAACCGACCGACTCAACCCGAATTTCATCTAATCCACTTGAATAATTATAGAAATATACAATATATAGTTTTTCAAAATAAAGTTTTTCATTCTAAAGTTAAGTAAAATTATTTTTTGTTTCGTATATGAAATTTAAAAAATATGAAACTCACTTGATATTACGTATTTTAAGAAAATTACAATAATTGAAACATGAAGGTCACTTGAGATCATGACAATATTAATATAATATATAAATTAAAATTTTGGTTAATTTAACTATTCAATAAAATTATCAATTAAATATAAATAAAGTAAAGTAATGTATTTGGTAATTTGATGTTTTTAAATGAAGAGGGAAATTTTGGTGTATTCAAGTTTTTGGGAAGAGAAAGAAGAGTGAAATTTGGTTCTTTGAATTTTTTAGAGAAGAAACAAGTGGGAATTTTGGTGGTTTTGATATGTGGGAAGAGAAAGAAGTGGGAAAGTTTGATTCATTTGATTATGAAAGAGAAATAAGGAGGGAAACTTTTGAGTTTTCAACTTTTTGTAGAAGGAAAGAAGAGGGTAATTTGATTCTTTCAATTTTATGGAAGAGAAAGAGAAGGGAAAATTGAGTTTTCTAATATATGGAAGTAGAAACTAGAAAGAAGGAGGGAAATTTTAGTATTTTTGTGAAAAGAAAGAAGGAAACAAATTTGGTGTTTTCAATTTTTTGGTTTTTCATAATTTTAGCTTTTGAAATATTAATCTTTAACTTTTATATGGAGGGCATGTCTAGTTAAAATTATTCTTATATGCTTTGAAGGCTAATATATATATGTATGTAATTGTTTATGGGCTAATAAATAAATTAACCATTAGTTACAACAATTTATACTAAACTTGATAAGTAATCTTTGACGGTTCGTTGTTTAGGATATAAAGTATATGGTTAGGGTATAGGGTATAAGGTACATATGGTTTAGGGTGTATATGGTTAGGGTATAATATATTGATGGTTTCGACGGTTCCAAGTTTTTTATTAACATATGTTCACTTGAAGTCATTTGAAGTCTTTAACGGCAGGAGATCCCTTTTTAATTTATGTTTATGGTACGTGGTTAGGATACAAGGTATGTGGTGTAAAGTATAGGATATATGGTTAGGGTATAACAATTAGCAAATATCACTTTTTATCTATGTTTTGCAATCAAATTATGAGTTTCACTTTTAAATTAACTATACTAGCAAAATCATAACTCAAAGACATATGGTTAGGGTATAGGGTATATGTTATGTGGTTAGTGTATAATGTATTGATGGTTTAGGGTATACAATCAACAACATATACTAACTTAATATTGTTGATTGAGGGTAAGGCTAAGTGTATAGGATATATGATATTGAGTAAGTTATGATTGAAGTCACAATAATTTTATTAAATTTGATAGCTAATCTTTAATGGTTCAATTTTTAGGATAATTCGAATAATTTTACAAATAACTCATTTTGCAACAGTTTACCAAATTTGGGCAATGAGTTATTTCGAAATAACTCCTTTTATCACTATGCTTTTGCCAAATACCACACGCCAAATACCAAATTTGCATGGTTATACTAAACGAGATACTTTAATCCAATTACTACTGAATTTAATACTAAAATATCAAATAAACAATTAATGATGTCTTTTGGTTGCAAATATTGATATCACCATTACTATTAGCTATAATACTTTACCAATTATGATTAATTACATAACAAGTTTGCAAGTTATACAAATTGATTTAACATTTTGACTATTTTTTTTTTTCAAAAAAATAAAGTATATATATACGAGGTAGAAATAAATTGGTTAAAAAGTTGAGAAAATATTTTAAATTAGTGTAATAAAATGTGTAAGTTGGTAATGAGTAATGAGTAATGAGTTAAGTTACTTGATGCGCTGGCCCGAACAACCCAAAACCCGATCCGCCCGCAACCCGCCCGACCCAAAACCCGATGAACCCGCAACCCGATTTGCCCGCAACCCGATGAACCCACAACCCGACTAACCCGCAACCCGTTTGAACCCGAACCCGATTGAACCCAACCCGAACCCCGCCCGAACCCGCCCGATTGACACCTATACTTTTCACTATGACAAATTTCTACAGAACTTCATGATGCTTGAAGTTGAATCCTCGTTAGCGCTTCAGTTTAGATTTATACTACAAACTACATAGCATTTCCGGATCCCTGCATGACCGCAACCCTTCTCGAAAGATATACAATCTTAACAACCTCTACAATTCTCGCTACAGGTTTCACCCAATAACGGGGGCGGACAAGAAATGAATAAAGAGGAGATTTAGAAGAACAAGGAACGGGAGATGTGCAATGCAGCCTAGTCCCAACAAACAGCAAACCGGTCATGTTGATGATGGATCTAAGTATCTAACAAGTCGAATCCAATTCCGGTTGCATGTTTTGAAATCATTGGTACACAGAAGTGGCAAGAAATTCGTACCACAATCTAAAAGAAAGACCCAAAATTGGAAAATCCTATACACTAGTACTGCTGCTACAAAATACCTACCCATGGCGACTTTCACAGCCCAACATCAATCTATTTGCATTTTCCTCTCTTCTCCTGGGTTGGTTTCATTGTCAAAGTGGGCTCTTTTCGATTCTTCTAATCCGCAAGGGAACACTAGTTTCCAGTACAGCTACATGAACATTGTTCCAAACCTCCGGCTTGGTGGGAAGCCTTGCAATCTTCTCTACAATGCCCATATCTTCTGGAAGCACATAACCGAACACGGTGTAGTAGTCCTTAGGCCACTCACTGTGGTGAGCTAGACTGATAAAGAACTCCGGACCTGAACCAACCCAGGCAACGGAACCTCTTGTTACTGTGGGGCATGCCTCTGGTGAGATGTCCTTAAAGATTGTGCCTTGAGCTTCCAGTGTTCCTTGAATCAGGGCATACGGAGGCCCATAAGAAGCCTGGAGCAGAAACATCAGTATAAGGTTTACATCTTCGAGTGTTGAAATTAACCTATTCAAGCATGGGCAGCTAAAACTTTCTGGTAATTGACTACCACCCCCTCAAACTGCTAGCCAATCTATCATCTTACATGTTTTATGTGATTTCCTGCATCGTCCCACGATCTTCCACGGCTTTCTGCACGGTAAAAGTGGCACCCTGAACAATGACGCAACGCCAGCAGCTCCAGGATATAGGAAACCGAATGTGGAGCACAGTCTGGTAAAAGCTGCAGAGAGGAGTTCAATGACAAAAAAATAAAGGCAAAGTTGAACAAACAATTATATGAGATGGAAAACTATACAAGACAGAACGGGATGCTGATTCAACAAGCTATGTCACACAAATATCCAATTCGCAGCTCTTCATTCAATTAACAATAGAGTAATGCAGAACACAAGTAAATCAAAGGAAGATAAAATAACTCGAAAGGACAACCACAAATGAACCCATGACTAGATGGAAATCTGAGTAAGTTATGGGCTCGATGAGTTCATAGGAGCGGATGGAACCGAAGACCACTTACGTGTACACGAAGCATCCCATAATCTGTTTCTAATCCGACGATGCCCTATTAACCCAATACATGAAGAGAATAAACAAGTCAGCTAAGAAGGACAGAGAGCCTTGTGAAGAGAAAGAAAGGAATTGGTAATTGATAGCTACAGGGTTTCTGTCATGTTTTTACCTCTCTTTCTCCATAGACAAGTCCAGAAGTCCACATCACCAGACTGCCAGCGTCTCGCCGATCAGGCTCCAGTGGGTCCTTCTGTTTCTTGAGCCAACACTGAAACACACAAACGACACAGAATAAATCCCATTATGGGGAAATGATCAGTAACAGGAGATAATGGTATTTGGAGGGGAGAATTACTGGAATTGCAGCAGCAGCAGAGAGAGCAGAAAAACCTCGCCGAAATTAGACCCACAGGCGGGTTTTTCTCCGCAAAAGACCCAAGAATCACAAAGGCAAGGGGATTTGCACATGGCCTTGCAAGCGAGACAGCATTCCCTGGAGGAATTGAGCTTGAAATTAGCACCCCATTTTACAGCATCGCCCCAAAGCTCCAGGTGCGGAATCCCTCTGCAACAATCCTTGTCCTCCTCCTCTTCTTCGACTTGTCGACCCCCGAATGCCAAATCGGCCTCCGATTCAAATGAAGGAAAGTCATCGAGATGATCAAAGGCATGGGAGAAGCAGAGGTACACCATGCAGCAGGAGAGAGCGGCGGTGAGGAGGAGAAATAGGAGAGCGCGGCGGCCGAGTTCGGAATCCGATTGCCGGCGGCCCATCGGAGGAGGGTTACTTCGTCAAAATTTCTAAACCCGCCGCAGGCAGGCAGCCTCGTTTGTCGGAACTGTGTGCGATGGTGAGAGCGAGCAGGCGGAAATGGGAGAGTGGTGAGGGAAAAGGTTGTGTTCTGCTATTGACATTTTGTTTGCCAATCAACAATCAATGGCGGATCTGTACTGATTCCTGATTGGAGATCAGTCAGGCGTTGAATGGCTTCGCCTCTTCCTCTTGTCGCGACTCGCGACGCGTGTACTCTCTTTTCTTTTGAGCTAATGGCTATTTGGCCCCGAACTAAGTGATATAGTACAATCAGGATAAAATATTAAAACTGGTTTATAGGTAAGTTGTAGGTTTTAAGTTTTAGCGTATTGGATGTCACCGTAACTTGCACTTTTTGGTCGAGCTAATTTTAACAAAGATCGATCGAATACATTGATGTGAGCACCCTGATGACTTATCACGGTCGACCTTTAAAATGTAGTGGTCGACCATTTGTAGTTTAACTTGTCATTGTTGGTCGACCACAATAAAACATCGGATGCCCTTTTCATTGGCGTCAGAAGCAAAATGGACAACCGTATAGGTATATAGGTCGACCACTTGATGACAGTCATTAACAAAATGGTCGACCATTTACAGAAAAAGGTAGACCAAATAGAAGAGAAGTGTTGTATCCATTTATCCATCACCATTTGACGTAAAATGAAGAACAAGAGTGTTGGTTTCGCGGTCGACCTAATCTTGTACGAGGTCGACCGAATACAGAAAAATCAACCTATGACCCGCCCCTTTTTTGCTTATGATAGCAAGGACTCATAACTTCATAACTTAACAACTAAACAAACTAACAAGAAATACAATAAAACACAAATCATAATTATTCACACATAACTAAAATCTAAAACCACATATAATATCAATCCACAATCATTTTTAGCACTTAACAACAAAAACACACAATCTAAAATCGACAAGTTCCTACTCCTCTCCCATCTCTTCCTCTTTCGCATTTTCTTCATTGGTGTTGCTAGCATTATGATAGTCAGATGTGGTGGGATACATGTATCTTCCACTGAAAGATCGTAACTCATCTCGCATCTCATTCATGATCACCTGCAGTGTGCTCATCTGGGTGGTCATTTGCCCCACGTAGTCGTACATGCAGTCATTTGGGTGGACATCTGGCCCATGTAGTCGTACATGCCATCCATGCGCTCCCACATGCACTCTAAGGTGACCGGTGGAGTTGAACTCTATGCCTGCGCCATTGGCTCGTCTCCGACTCCTTCATCAGCATCACCAGCATCATCCTCATCATCATCACCACCGTGGACACCATGAGGATTGTATAATCGGACATACTCACAATTACGCAGCTCAAATCCCATTTTTTTCAGGGATGAAACTGTATAGAACTCATGTCTTGAGATTCTTAAGCCAACCTCACCACTTAAATCCACATTAAAATGCTCAAATAGCAAAGTCAGGATCATCCCATGGGGAAGATTCCTGGTTGAACTCTCTGCAGCAGCAAGCATGTGGTTAAAGATCAAGTATGGCAAGTTCACCTTCTCATTTGAAAGTAGGTTGGTGAGGAGCTCCATGTCGAAGTAGATGACTGCCTCCTGATGTTCGCCCTTTGGCAGAATGTTGTAGGAAAGCATGTGGTGAAGAACTCTGGCTTGAATTGTCAGCTGGTAAATCGTTGGCCTACTACGATCCTGAGCATCTTCCTCTTCAGCAAGACCACATACAGTCTAAATTCGTTTGGTTCTCGATAAATGAGTTTCACTCCAAGCACTGTAAGAATTGATTCTCTTCTTCTGGTTTGGAGTCTCAAGTATTTCTGCCACACATTCTTGCTGATGCGCATCTCCACCCCATTCACATAGCTTTTAAAAGCATGAATCGATCCATTTGCATTATGCTGGTAGATGATGTTGTTGTAGAAGTATTGTATCATTTTTGGGTAGTATGGTGCATTGAGAGATATCACCTTCAGCCACTCTTGTTCCACAAGTGGTGCAAGGAACCCGTAATTTTCAAAATGATCATACACATCGATCGTCAATGGCCTGCTAGGAGCAACCTTACGGTTGAGCATTCTCCTCTTTTCATACGACGATAGCTACATTAGGTCGACCTCACCTTCGACGTGGTCGACCTCTTGAAACACGTACAACAGCAACCGCAAAGGATATTCTTCACAAAAGCTCTAACCGTAAAAAAAAAACTAATTCAGAGTTTTGGTAGCGGTGAAGGTGACATATATTCGTATTTATAGATATTTAGGATGAGAATGGGTCGAATTAAGTGGTAGCTAAGTTAGGGTTACCTTTTTGGTGTTGGCATCCTTATCCAATACGGATATAGTGTGCACAAAGTCGACCTCGTACTTATGCGGTCGACCTATTATGTGCAAAATGGTCGGCCTATGAGGTATTTGGGTCGACCTTTCATTTTGTTTGCTTACCAAAGAGGTCGACCATTTGCTATAAAAGGTCAACCGCGTCATTGAACCTCACAAAACTGAAACGGCATATTAGGTCGACCTAATCCTATATGAGGTCGACCTAAAAGTGCAAGTTACGGTGACGGGCATGTCACCGTAGCAAAGTCCTAAATTTTAACAAAATGTACGAGAAAGTAGGAATTCACTAACACCAAATTTATGCATTTACATAAGCTATCTTTAAGAAGATTTATCTGTATTAAGCCGATACATGTAATCAGAAGAATTTGTCGTTTTTTTGTCTTAAAATGAAACAAAAGGCTTTTATTTGAACGAGAGATGGGACTACCAGAATCATTCATTATGAATGATTGTCAATCTTAACTTTTAGCAAAGATTGTGTTTGAGGGATTGTTAGCTTACTTTTTCTTCCTTATTATTTGACGGACCACCAAAATCATTCAATCTCCAAACAATGTATTTTTCAAATTCATACATTCATACATTGAAACAATGAATCTAATTATAATATATACATTAATTAAATACATCAATTTAGAGAGTCATAACTTCCAAACATGCCCTAAAATATTATATTATATACAAAATATCAAATCATTATATTAATGCAATGTTTAACGTCAACATCCAAATGTTTATACTTAAATCCAACATATAACATCAACGTTCATACCCGAATTCAAAAAAATTCTTGATTCCACCACCAAAATGTCATTTTCTCTAGGGACCGGAAATTGATCATTTCAGTCAATCACTTTTTCAATTTTGACTATTTTGTATTGATTTTAACTACCACTTCATACTTATGGTAAAAAAATAGTTTTGGTCTATTATCGATTGAACCCGATTGTAACGGTCGTCATACTATTGGTTTCACAATTAGGCAAACTTGATCACATTCGTCCGTGCAGATTATTGTCAATGGTTAGCACATGTCAACAACTACCCCATTCTAGGCCAAGTTTAACCTAAAATTGTGTTTCGTATAGTGGCAATCAAGGTCATATTCACTCAGGTCCAGGTACCCTAGCCTACTTCCCATGTTTTTGTTATCTAGCCAATTGGTTTAAGGGTTTGTGTTGGAGGATATGAGTGAACTAACTAGTCTAGAGATCAAATAAAGATAAAAGCAGGCCTTCGGGGAATTATCCCTCACCTTAGTCTAGGACTACTATGCAATGTCTAGATACTCAGGGTTTGTCGAATCTGGTGAGTGAGCTCTTTTCCGTGGGCTTTCATGGCTATCCACATGCCTCCGAGTACGCCTCCCCTAAAAACCCATTTAAGTCACCTCGATCTAGGCTATCGTATTTGCTACATTAAGAACATAGCTCCTTTCAATGGGTACTACCCATCGTCCACACCAAGGTTTCATCTCGGGCTCTATCTAGGAAGGCATTCCTATAACAGGGGTTAGATCGCCTCCTCCACCATAGGATTCTATTCATAAATCTAACCTTAATTTGCTTGATGACGCATACCCGTCTAACCCTAAAACTCCATACCCAACGTAGAAGCTCAAGTAGGCTAGTAGAGAAGATTAGAGCGACTTACCCAAATACAATCAACGATAGAATAGCATTCAAATCAACTAGATAAACACATTCATTCATTAAAACCCTAAAATATCCATACATATATAGTAACCTAAAACTAGGGTTTGGGGTTTAGAACCCCTAGTACCTTAGAGGACCACTCCATACAAGAGGGAAGAAGATACATAGAAAAGGTGGAAGAAGACTTGATGTTGAGGAAGATGGCTCCTCTCTTCTAGCTCCTTCTCCTCTTCTCCTTCCTTCAACTTCTCTCTCTTCTCTCTCTCTAAAACCAAAAATTCTATCTCAAAATCAGCTCTCTTTAATGGGGGGAAAGGGGTCTTCGATTTGTAGGCATCAGATGTAACACCCCGAGTTCGGGTTTAGGTTCGATCGATGTTCAACCAAATTTATTTTTTTTGGGAAGACGGTTGGAAATAATAAGAGGTCGAGGAAGGATGAACAGGATAGAAACACGAGCGTATTTCTAGAACATATTCGGTTAGGTGTGCCGTTTTGAGACAGCATGTGCTTGAACACGGCCAACGAACACGCTTGTGTCATTAGATGTGTTCAGGTAAATGCTCGTTTTAAGACCCTGGCAGGCTGGACGAGTCGTTCTAGAGGGGTCGCAGACGAAGCGTAACACGGCTTGGACACACCCGTGTTGGTAGGCAGTGGTGCTAAAGTTTCTTAAAACGTCGACAAATGATCTGATCGAGGCGAGACGTCTGAAGAGAACATGGTTTGGGAACATGGTTGTGTCTGTGCCCGTGTTCGACCTGATATATAAGATATCAGATTTTCTGCTATCCCTCCATTTGCAATTTTCATCTTCCCAATGTAACACCCCGATAATTTAGATTTAGGTTCGACCTTAATACGTGATCGGTTGAATTGACGGTTACGTACTAAGAGTTACAATCACGGATTAAGAATAATAATATTATCTACAAAAACATATAAGGCAATGTCAAGATAAAGAGTTTGCCACGTAAGACTCTGCTGCAACGCCCGTATAGTGCGGAGGGACATTAATGTAACTTCCCTAATCCTTTCTTTCCTCACCGTCCGTCTTCCAATCTCCTGTCGGAAATCGAACACCCCTCTCTCGCCGTCCCAAAACAATAACCTCACAATTCCTCAGTCTTCCTCCTGCACATTTTACTCTGTCGGAGTCTGCCCTCTACCCCCACACTTCCCGTATTCGTTGTCGTGGATTCCTCAATCTCCTAGGGCCGCCCTATCTCTATCTCCTGACTCTGCTCGCTTGCTGTTGTTCTCGCCGCACGGGAAACCCCCTCATCTCCTCTGTTGTCATCGATGTGTGTCTCCCACCTGCCTCCTCTCTTTTGCTCTTGCCGTCTGTCCTGCTCCGCAGTCTATCTCTATCACTGTCCTTTACCCAAACCATCCCGAAATATTTAACCCGCCTCTATCGCTTTCTCTGTTTACCCTGCCGCAGAGAGTCGAGTAGTTGATCGCCTCCATAGTTCCACTGAGACTGGCCAATTAAACTCGCATAGTGCGCAATTGGAGCTATATCTCCTGTACCTGTAAGTTCGCCAAGTTTGGTTTATGTTTTATTTTGGCTTCTGACTGGGTTTCTAGGTTTGCCCTTGCAACTTCATTTCTGCTCTCTCCGGCCGAGATCAATGACCATAAAAGTGGGCAATATTCATCTTGCTACTTGGTTTAAATGTATGGATTGTCTTCTTTTGTTGAGATTTAATTGTGGAATTCAGTGGGGTTCTCTGTCTGCAAATTTTTTCTCATCAGTTGGATAGTCTCTTCTCTCGAATGGCAACAGGCTGCTTCCTGGCTGCCAATTGTTATGTATGGTTTTCTTTCTTCGATTGGTAATATAGAGCTTTTGGAAGCCCAAATACTATGATCAGCTGGTATTTATTTTTCGATCTCGAGGTTTTGTTTCTCAAGTTCGGTTCATCACTGCCAAATTGATCTCAATGGTAGTTGGTGTTTGAATGAAACTCACTACACTATGACTGAAAAGCTACTGAGAATGTTAGCTTCATTTTTTGGATTATGTGATTCCGGGGGGTTTTCTATCTTTCTTGCCTCTGATGTGTTATTTCTTGCCGATCAATTTGGAGGTTTGGCCTTCTATATAAATTTATCATCAACATAGTCTTTTTTAACCAAGTATTTATTGGTTACTATTATGTTTCACATAATTGAAAACCGGAATGATTTTTTATTATCAGGTAGTAATGCTCTTATATAGCTGCTATCTGAGTTTGTTAATTTCCAACAATTAGCTAAGATTCTGCTATACACAGACCAACTAGCGGCAATATCGACATAAAGCTGCAGTTGGGACTCCATCTGGTCAGTTGCAAATGATAGCAAAGACTGTAAGATTGGAGAGAAATATGATGGTGCTGAATAGAATGGTGCGAGTGTTTGACTTTAGAAGCTTAGTGATCACAAACAGTTTGTTCGTTTCAAGTGGAATTTTATCAGGTTGGTTGTATTTCTTAAACATTGGAACTGTTCTTTATATAAATTTATTGAACTTGGTGTTTTTTTGCTTAGATGTGCCTTTGAAACACATATATGAAGTTTGATTATAGTTCATTATGCAATTGGGAGTTGGAGTTTGCTGCATAATGTCAATTTGATTACTTCACAAATGACACTTGGTAACTGAATATAATAGCTGGGGTTGGTCAGTCCCATGGGGCTTCCTCACAACTCATCTCATTGGGGAAGTGAGATGACTAATTAAGTTATCCAATATCGTGATGAGCTTTATGAATAAGATATATCTAAATGAAAGAGTTCTTATAGGTGTAAGAGAAGTTTGTTGCAGTAGCTGCATGGAATCATGTGTCTACCTTGGATCAATGGCGGGGAAGGACAAGTATACAGAAGCAACTTTTGCTTCTAAGTTGACATTCTTTCAAAGCAAATCTCCCATTCCAAACATCTATAATAAAGTAATCTCCCATTTTTGTTGGGCGTTTATTGTATGATAATTTTAACTTCTTTTTAGTTTTTATCTTATGAAATAAAACATCTTTAACTTGAAAGTCTCTTGAGCTTGCAAATTTCTAATGAAGGATGCATGTATATATGTTTGTATGGATTGCTTTATTCTTTGGAATTATTTACTACATGTTTGATAATATGTCTTGAACTTCCAGTTTAATTTTATTTATACATTTTTAATTCTACTTGCAGCAAAACAATTTTTACGTGATTTAATCTACCAATCCATTGTGCTGGAATTCTCGATAATCCAATCCACTCAAATAAATAGCAAGCTAATTGTAGATACATTGTCTTCAAATTCTCGATAATCCGGCCAATAGGCCAACCACTATGATCCCACAGATACCTGTTAATTCGCTTCACTTCACTTTCTGATAGCTCTACTTTGAGTGCAGAATTTGAGTGAGACATCAGTGCTCTACTCCTAGCAATGATGGTCTTGGAGGGACAATCTTAACCAGACACAAAAGAAAACATGGGGTTGACTGGGAGGCTGCGAAAGACAGGTAGTATTGCTGCAACTTTCTGCAGTTGGGGCTATGTTGTGAGCCTAATTTTAAGTAATGTGTTTTCCAGACTATGGAATGTTCGTGAATGGTTTAGTTCTTAGAAAATTTTGAACTTTTAGATTGTAAAAAGTTTTATTTATCATTTTTCATAGACAAATCATAATTTCAAGTTGATTCTAGCATGGACCTTATGAGTTTATACTGCATTCGTCTGTTTTTGGCACCAACAACTTGAATATTTTGATATTATCATGCTGCAATATGTTTTTGCCAAACAATGAGATGTAATTTGATTGATCCAATCAATGATTGTTGTTGTTTAATATACGTGAATAGGATCAAATGCCAACTCAATAGAGTGTTGCATTAGGTTGTAAACCTTGGACTTGATTTCTTGGCTAATCACTCCAATGCTAACTGAAGATTGTATGTTGTGGCTTCATGATCTGAGAATACTACTATATCAATCACAAACTGTAAGATACTATTATCATTTGAACCCCTTCTATTGTTTGGTGGGTGGAAGATCATTTACTTGATGATCATTACTCATCAGTAGTCTCCTTCAGTGAAACCTCATCAGTAGTCTCCCAAGAACCCTTACATTCTTCCCATTATAGCCACCCTAATGCAGAATAATTCCAAATAATTTATACTCATCTTTCATTAGCCTTGGTAAATCAAAATGTAATCATTACATTATTTGTTGTGGGTCAGGGTGGCTTCGCTTTGGGCATAACCATATGCAAGCACCTAGATCACTTTCAATGTTTGAACTGGGTAATGAGTATTATCATAAATAAGTCTATAAAGGCTTACAGGCATCAATGTAGTGCTTACTTGGGGTTACTATTATATTATATAGTATTTTGCTTAGGATGGGTGTGGTTAAGAAACTTTCGGGAAACTTAAGCACTCTCTTTTGTACCTCTTTGTATCTTATGTGTGTGATTACTTTTTTTCTCTCTCTAGGCTGATAGCTTCCTTCCACTATGCAATTGAGCGAATGTTGTACGAAGTTACCAAAGGATGAAAAACACTTTTGGCTGGCACCGGGACATAATGACAGACTTGAATGTTGATGCTTCGAGTCCCAAAATATCGGAGTACCTGAAAATGTAAAACTGATGCTTCTACTTTTAATGGGTATTAATTGGTTTCACAATGAGATAACACATTCATAAGAAGTCAAAATCATACGTGAACTGGGACTTCCGGTTTATTGCATAATGTTATATTCGTTGAAATTCATTGTACATAGATTGCAACCCAATACATGTTGAGGTTCTATACTTTACCGGCCAACGGGCCGGGCCCAATGCTAGTTATTATAATGTTATATATAATTATTATATATATATACATACACGCAAGGCCCCAAAAAGGGCCGGCGAACCTCCACCCAAAAACCCTTCCCCCTATATTATTTCCCCAGCAGCGCAAAGATTTCCCAATTCCCCAAAACCGCCCTCTCCAAACTAACCCCCCCCCCCCCCCCCCGCCCCCGGCCGCCCTCTTCAATCGATTCCCCAGAGACCGACGCCAATTAATCCCTTAACCCAGCAGCAAATAAACCCCGTCAGCAATCCCTCGTCGCGTCCCTACTGCTCATCGTGGGCGCGGACGAGAGGAAAAGAAGGAAGAAGCCAGCAACCGATCCCAATCCCGACCCCGATTCCGATCTCACCACTAACGAAGATGTAAAATTAGTTAAATATAATTATGGTTTATAATCTTATATTTCATCGATTGTATTAGGAAACTTATTAAGGTTTATATGTTAGCCCAATAAAGATAAATGATCTTAATTACATCAATTATAGTCCATGAAGGACATAAATTTAAAGGGTTAATGGCATTTTGTACCCCTATACTACTGCAAATGAACAAACATACCCATTTACTAAGGGGTCGTTTGCTTCAAGGATTTTATAACGAGGATTTTGTCATGGATTTGCTGATTAAAAACCTTGGGATTTATTAGGGATTTTGGGCATTATGGATTTGAGGAAATCTTTTGTTTGTTGAGCTATTTTTATCATGGATTTGATGGTTTTTCAGCTTGTCTCCAAATCCCAGAGTATGAGGTGGGATTTACAAATCCGTGGGGCCCACAGATTTGGAGCCCCAAATCAGTGGACCCCACGAATTTGGTACCCTCCATTTTGGCTCAACAAACAATGGCTTTTGGACAAATCCTTCATGTGTGGGATTTGAGAACCAAATCCCACATCCAAATCCTTGAAGCAAACGACCCCTAATATTTTGCACAAACAACCCTTCTAATATTAAAATATAACCAATATGTCCTTTCATCTAATTATCTATTAATGGACCGTTAAAGAGCTGAAAATGACCCAACTGCCCGCCATTACCTCGTATCACATCCAATTAAAAATAAAACAAAGCCAGCCGGTTACATTCAATCAAGTCTCTGGTCTCCAGCCTTTCGTCTGCCTCAGTCTTCCTCCTCCCCTAACTTCGAAATACTCTCCACCTACCAGCGAATCCTTGGCAGTTGTTGCACCCGACTCTTCCTTGTTGACACCAGGGGCGAAGCCAGGAATTCAAGTCCGGGGGCCCAAAAAAATTTCAAACAAAATAATACTATAAGAAAATATCAAATATAATTTATTATTTTAAACTTACACGGCGTCTTTGAGATTAATCACATCACTCAAAATACTACCTATACGGAAAGGGTCGATTACATCTCGTTCAATATAAATAACAAGACCATCAGCGAGAAAATCATCACTCATCTGTTTCATAGTTTAGTGACTAATTGCATGACAGAAAAAGCTCGTTCACCACTAACAGTAGAGACTAGAAGAGTCAAAACAAAACTAATAATCTGACGGAGAACACTTTCTTGCAAGATCGCATAGCACAATACATACTAGGTTAGTTGATAATCCAATAATTTAATACAAAAGAAAATAAAGCATTTGTATAAATTTCGTCTAAAGTGGAACTAAAGCCAAAAACTGAAATAACAGATAATAGATATTGAAATGTGTACCTATATTGAGGTTCTCATTTAGTAAGAGGATAGAAGGTAGAAAACGTTTATGAAGAGTAAAAATAAAACGTTTATGAAGAGTAAAAATAAAACGTTTATGAAGAGTAAAAATAAAACGTAGGATCCCATAGTAATCGAACTGCCCACCTCCAGGTTATAATCGACAACTTTCACCACTACACTATACTTAGATTCATGTCATGCTTCTACCACTACCTAGTATTATTCGGGTTCTACAAATTCCCGGGGGGGGGGGGGGGGGGGGATGGCCCCCCCGACCGCTGCACTGGCTCCGCCCCTGGTTGGCACCTATGGCGACTTTCTCCCGGTGAGCAACAATGATCCCCTTTAATCGAATCTATAGGAAATCAACAACCACTTTTATCCTTGCGAGCAGCGGCGACTTCCACACTACTTCTTCTTGAGTTGTGTCCGCCGACAAGTAGAAGGGTTAGGCGGTTGGGGAATTCTTTCTCAGCGAGTTAAAGGGTTTTGAATTGTCTGGCAGAACAACCCCAGAACCAACCAACATAAGGATGAAAAATATTTCAACTCTCAGGTGATTACACCTAAAGAAACCGACAAACAAAATCAAGATTGAAACTTAAAATTGGGAATCCTCTCAATCAATTAGTCTTAGGCAAATAATTTGGGGAAACTTGGCAAGTCAAAGATACTCCCCAGAGATCCACCGAGTCAATTATTGAAAGAAACCATAGAGACTCCTTAAAACTCAAAACCCAAATTAACTTAAGAAATTCCAGAAGGGCCAAACACAAAATCACGAGGGAGCAATAGAAGCAACAACTACAAGCAGTCTATAGCACAATCAAATTGATGATCGAGAGAGTACTGAGCAAAAAGCTGACAATTAAAATTGATATTCCTTGGGAAATTGGCAGAGGCTCAAACTTGTGGGGACCAGGAATTCCTAAAAAGTGAAGAAAGAATTCCCCCAACCACCAAACCCTTCTACTCGCCGGCGGACTCATCGTCGGGAGAAGTAACTGCGAAATTTGTCACTGCTCTTCGGGATAACGTTGGTTGTTGTCTGTGTGGACTGTCACTACTCGTCGGGAGAAAGTTGATGCTTGTCCATGCGTCGGCGAGGAAGAGAGTTTTTGCGAAGTCGGGATATGTGGCAGCCAAAAAAGATGAGACTCGATTGAATGTAACCGGTTGGCTTTGTTTTATTCTTAATTGGATGTGATAAAATTGATAAATAAAACTAATTAAAAGGTAAGTGATGACATTTGGGTAATTTTTTCAGCTCTTTGACGGTCCATTAACATATAATTAGATGAAAGGACATATTGGTTGCGTTTTAATATTAGAAGGTTATGTTTGTGCAAAAAATTAGTAAAGGTATACGTTTGTTAATTTACAATATTAAAGGAGTACAAAATGCGATTAACCCAAATCTAAAATAAAAAATAAATGGCAACTAATATAAAACCAGCAAACAGAAAAGGAAAAAGTGTGCACTTTCTCTTTGCCAACGCAGACAGGAAGTGTAATTGACGCAGTAGAAGGGAATTGTTCCCCTCCGTGTGTGTAAACAATCTCCCATTATGGCACATTTCATCAGTGTAAATGGTGAGGGCCGATTGGTTTAACTCTTTTTGTAATGCAGCGAGTCAAATTTAGCATTCAAAGCTCTATTTTTTTTTTTTGGCATTTTGACATTTTGAATGCTTATTGAATGGTCTTTACTCTTTAGTACTAGATTTTGGCACTTTGGCCCTTGTTGGAGATGGCCTTAGAGATTTCTTTCTCAATCTCCACATGTAAAGAATAAATTTTGTAGAGAGAGAAGAAGTTTCATACAAAGATAAATATTCTTGTTTGGAATGTAAATCATATCGCTTAGTTCTATTAGTAGTAATTGTTTGCAATGTAAATTAGTTTGATTTGTAATAAAACAGAATAAAGAGACATAGAGAGACGAAGTTTCGTAGAGTGAAAGAACTCGTTTAAAGATAGAGAGGAGAAGTTTCATAGAGACAAGTTGCCTATAGAGAAAGAGAGACGAATAATAGAGACAGAAACAATCCGCTTTGTAATATACGTCAGTGGCGGAGGGGGGTGGATTATAGGGGGTGTTCAAATGGTTACCATGGTTATTACCAAACCAAATAAGGCTTGATTTCATTAAACTTGGAATACAATATCATAACCAAACCGTCCAAACTAATACAACAACCAAATTAACCAAACTAAAGTTTAATCGATTTGGTTAATTGGTTAACCAGATTAACCAATATAAAATCACATTATCATTAAGTGAGAAAATTTCCGGTTAATTTATCAATTCACAATTTATATAATGAATAAAACATAACAATCAACACTTGGTTATAGTTGACCTTTAACATAAATACATGCAACTAAGACAATTATCTTACGGTTAGTATAGAAGTATTCACCTAGCAAAAATTTATCACAATGGTATGGGTTAATGAATTGTTGTGTTTGTATGAATTGACTAGTCTTTTAGCAATTTTCATAGGTTGAAAAGGACCTTGCTTTCAAGTTTTCATCCAACATAATGTATGAGATTTATCCAAATTAGGCGTTCATATGTTGTGGTCTACACTCTACATATACAAATATACATTATATGAATAATATCAAGCTTTATATTTTATGAGTCTAAAAGGGATGAACGTTTAACTCTTGAGTGCTTATTCAAAGTATTAAGTATGTGTATATATTAGATATATGGCTAATTATTTATCTGATTAATTTGGTTTGACTGGTTAGGAGTGTCTGAAACCAAAACAAACCACCTAAACCAAACAAGCTAAAAACTTTAACCAAACCAAACCAATTATCCAAATTAACCAAACCAAATTATCCAAATAGTACTGGTTAAAACGGTTACCATGGTAACCACACCGTTTGAACACCCCTAGGGTGGAAGGGAGTGGGGTCCTAGAACCGCACTTAGATAAATTAAAATGGTTGTATGTATGTACATATTTGTTTAATTGTGGTAGATTTAGAATCCAGGATCCCATTCATATGGAATTTAATTGTCCTAGTATTATGAAACACACAAATAAATTAGACTATATTGGTCATATATCATTGAAAATCCCCAATTTTATAGTCCTTATTCTAAAAATTCCTAAGTCTACTAAATATGTGTACAAAAACCTCAAGTTATATCTAAAAAGCTCTTAGTTCAACAAATTGTTCCTATCCATATACAATTTATTTGTCATCAAATGTTTTTTATAAAACTTTTGTGTGTATTAGATTTTACTTGGGAACTAATTATTTTAGCTAGTTATTGAAATATCACTTTTCAATTATGGGTTACTTTGTAAGGTACAAATATAATAACTAATGGTTTGATAAATGACTACTTGACTGAATATTTTTAAGAAAATTTATTTGATAATTGAATACAATGTTATAAGATTTTTTTAATGGGACCCCACTAAACTCGAATCCTGACTACGCCACTGATACAAGTCATATCTATTTGTAATGTAAACAACTATAATTTGTAATGACAAAAGATTAAAAACATACTTATTTGTACTGTTAATTTTATCCATTTATGTTGTTAACGTAAAGTTCTAACATTTGTATTGTAAGTATTTGTCCTTGTTTCCAACGTTATTGGATAATGGAAAATAGTATGGTTTGTTAGTCTGTAATAAAATTTGTCTTGTTTGTGATGTATGTCTTAGTAATGTGTATTTTAAATAGTCATAATCTATAATGTCAAAAAATTCTGTTTTGGTTTGTGATGCAAGTAATATTCATTTGTATTGTTAGTAGTTTATAATGTAAGTTAGTCTTATTTGTAGTGTAAGTCATATTCATTTGTATTGTAAGTTTTTTTTTTAATAATTGGAGGACGTTTTATAGCTCTTCCGCGATCTAAAATTATCAAGTCTTGAAAAACAAAATTACAGCAGTACATATGTTCACTTGAAAAGAATAAACTTGACTCTCGCTATCTTGTCAAACCTGATAGCTGAGCAAAATGATCGAGTATCCTTTTAAATTTTAACACATTCAAGCGCATAAACTGATCCCTTACTGAAAATGAGTAGGTCATAAGCAAATCAAAGATGTGTCAGACCTACCATTTTACATTGAGGATGGTAAGGGACATGTGTCTGCCTAGCAATGTGATCAAACATTGTTGTTAAGAGTTCCATAATAATGGTGAAAAGATATGGTGACAAGGGGTCACCTCGTCTAACTCCTTGTTGTGTAGTGAAATTCTCAAACAAACTTACATGCATTGCAATGCTAAAAGTAGCAGTAGACACACATGTCTGAATCCAACTGATGAATTGATTTGGGAAACACATAGATTTCATGACACAGAAGAGTGACTCCGAATGGACTGAATCAAATGCCTTTCAAAGATCAACCTTTACTGCACTTCTGGAAGCAATTCCTTTCTTTTGATAATTTTGAACCACTTCTTGAGACATAAGAATATTGTCCAGGATAACACTAGGGAGGACTTCTAGCAATCTATTAGCTAAAACCTTAGAGCCAATTTTATAAAGAACATTGATACAAGCAATGCGTCAATATGCATTCAAAGAGACTTCATTTGGGATTTTAGGACACTGAGTGAGAAGCTATGTTCATACCTTTAGGAAATGTGTTTAAGATGAAAATTCTTTTACTCCAGCAATAATAGAGTTTCCTATCACATCCCATTTTTCTCTTTGAAATAGCTAACTATCCAACCATCACGCCCGGGCTCTTCGTAGGATCCATGGAGAACGTAGCCTGTTTAGTTTCTTCATCAAGCATAGTCTTACATAAAAAATCACCTTCTACATTGAGTTTCTTTTGAATATGTCTTTCAATAAATGCAGGGTCAACATTAACGGTAGTATTGACCTTGCCAAAGAGGTTTTGATAATAACCAATAGCTTCATTTGCAATAATATCCAAATCTGTGATTTCCTCCCCTAACTCCAAGATTAGTTTCCTTATTTGTTTACGGGCTGTCCTGATTTTAGCAAACTTATGATAGAAAGATGTATTAGCATCTCCCAAAGATAACCAATTCACCCTCGATCGTTGCATAAAGAATTTCTCATCTACTTGCTGGTAGAAGAGCCATTCTTTGGTAATATTTGATTCCGCCGCAGGTACCACAATGATTATTGAGAGCTTGTATATGAGCATCTTTCATCTTAGATTCTGCTTCTTTTACTCTACCAGTAATGTCAGAAAACTCATTCTTATTGAGTTTCTTAAGTTCCATCTTCAGTAACTTCAGCTTCCTTCTAACCCCAGCAAGGATCCAATTGTCCTATAGTAAACTCCAAATTTCTTTGAGTTTATTAATATAGTCTACATGATCCATTCACATGTCATAAAACCGAAATGGTTTAGGGAATGACTTGCCTGGAACGGTCAACTTGATTAGCGTACCACAATGATATGAAAAATCTGGTGCTATAACTCTCTTCTTCATTTAATGCACGCACACGCTGGTGCCTCCATTTCTCCCTTTTTTTTTATCAATGATCAGCGTGTTCTTCGGTGACCTTCACCATCATTAATTGTAGTCAACTCATTTAAATTTAAAATTCATCAATATGAAATATTTCTATTGGTTGAAACTAGCATTATCACAATGGTAACAAAAAAAGTGTTAGCCCCTAGCCATTTTATAGAGTATAATAATTTGATCTTTCTGTGAAACAAATTTGAGTTAAAATCAATAAAAAACAATTCGTTAAAAATGAAAAGGTATAGTGATGGTTATGACTGATGAGAATTAAAGGTACATTTTGTTTTCCAAAAATTAAAGAGATATTTGATTATGGATCAAATTTTGGCTCCAAAAATTATCAAAACAAGAAAAGAAGAAGGATGGTGATGAGAATAAGAGCGAGAGGGGGAGGCGGGGGTAAAGAGGGAGAAGAAATGGAGATTGGGGAACGAGGAAGAGAAGAAATAAGCGAAGAACACTCGACTCCGATCTGGAGACGCTATGACCTATTCGAGTTTTGGGTTTGGATCTCCTAAAAAACCTACTACCCATTTGACCAGTGCCCTTTCTCTCTCCTCCAAATTAATCTCTCTCTCTCTCTCTCTCTCACCAAAACTAAACTCTCTGGCTCTCTACCTTTTTCCTTCTTTCTTTTCTCTCCCGATTGTTCGTTTTTTTGGCTCCCCTCTTCGTACTTCTTCCTTCTTCTTCTTCTATCTCCTCTCTTCTCCATATCCCCTCCCCATGACCGTCCATTAAAACCCTAATTTCTTTCTCCCCACCCCCAACAATCTTCACTCCCTACTCTCGACAGGTAGGTCACTTACCGTACTGAATCTTCTCCACACCGAGTTTAATATATATTTTTTGTTGGCTTTTAATCTTTGCCCTTTTGGTTTCTGTTTCCCTCTACCTGGTTTTGTTTTTCAGTCGTTTGATTCATCCTGTTTACAGTTTCCGCTTGTTATTTCTGGTTATGGTTTTTGATTCCTCTAGCTCGATCTGCTTCCCTGCTAGATACAAAACCGAGCCAGGGGATTCCTAAACGTACGGATATATGTCCTTCAATCAATCCAGGTCGGAGAGGAGCGATACTCAGTTTCGGAAATCGGGGCGATCCGCCAGCTTTAATCAGCAGCGGAACAACTCAGGCCCTCCTCACGGTAAAGGCGGCGGCCCCGCCCCTTCACCAGCAAATCTCTCTTCCACCCGCAGGTATTCCCATGTCATCAATTGCATTGTTTGTTTTCTCTGTATTACTTTCTTTGTGTTTGTTTAGTCTCTCTCTCTTCCATTCTTTCGGTTGTCAATGCCCAGGCTTTGTATGAATTCTCCCTTTCTGTACCTCATCATTGTTGCCCTTTTCTTTTATGGATTCTGGGATCAGTTTTAGAAAACCTACCAATGCCCACGGTGGACAATCGAGGGTAAACGCATCAGCTGCTAATTCTGTCGATTACGCCAGTGCGGTTTCATCGCATAATGTGCAGAATGGTGCTCGTGTACAACCCCCATTACAAGGTACGCTTGATCGGTCAAGCCATTTTCTTTCTCTATTTTCTTTCAGGAATAACTTGTGGAGGATAAATCTGGCTGCTTTTGTGTCTTGGTTAATAGCTAATTGTTATTGTTTCCATAAATAAACGTTTTGTTACATTTCTGGACCTCTAGCCACTGCCTGTTTTTTTTTTTAATGTTTTTATTGATTTATCCTGGTCAGGTCTTGCTGACGCGACAGCTGCAAGTGAGGTTGCTAGGGCAACTGAGGCTCCCGTTTCACAGAGGAGCACCCGCCCAGTACCAAAGGCTCCAACTTCTCAATCTTCCACCTTGACTCCTGATAGTGGGACACCAGCTACACCTGTCAAGGGTGAGCGTCTGTTCTTTATGCTATGAGTTGGTATGCTCTGTTAAGTTTGCTTTGGCTCTCCGTTTGTCGTTGGCACTCTCTTATCCCTAATATTGTCATATGCTTCCAGGTGATGCGTCCAAGTCATTCCCCTTTCAGTTTGGCTCAATAAGTCCTGGTTTTATGAATGGGATGCAGGTATTTATTTCACTTTACATGCTGGCTTTTATAATCTTTTTGGCATAAATCTGGATTGAAGAAGCATTGTGATGTAGATTCCTGCTCGAACTAGCTCCGCTCCCCCAAACTTGGACGAGCAGAAGCGCGACCAGGTCTATTCTTCTTTTGTTTTCTTTCCCTCATTCTAGTAGTAGATTTTAGTGAGTACAAATATTCCTTTTTTTTTGGTTGCTTATTTGATAGCAGAGGCTTCCTCCTGTCAAGGTGGATTGAGTTTACATTTCTCTTGCTTCCAAGACCTATAATTGTAGTGTAACTGAGCTCTTGTTTTGTATGTAACTCACTTTAGATATCCTGCATTGCATCTGGGATTGGGAATCTGTTTGTCTAGGATCACTCACAAACACACAGATATTTGTTATCTGTGAACTTGCAGGCACGGCATGATGCATATAGATCTGCTCCTTCATTACCAAATCCAATACCGAAGCAGCCAGTACCAAAGAAGGATGCCAGCTCTGCTGACCAATCCTATATTGTGGAGTCTCATTTAACCCCCAAGACCAAGAAGGACACACAAATCTTGCCTTCACCACATGTAAGCCAAATGCAAAAGCCTTCTGTTCTTCCAATTCCTATGACTTCCGTGCAGATGCCGTTTCCCCAGCCACAGGTATCTGTGCAGTTTGGTGGGCCAAACCCTCAAATGCAGTCGCAGGGTGTCACTGGAGCTTCTCTTCAAGTGCCTATCCCCATACCATTAGCAATGGGAAATGCTCCACAGGTCCAGCAGCCAATGTTTGTTCAAGGTCTTCAACACCACCCAATGCAGGCTCAAGGCCTCATCCATCAAGGGCAGAGCTTGAGTTTTACAACTCAAATGGGTCATCCAATGCCTCAGTTAGGGAACTTAGGTATTGGTATGTCTCCACAGTATCAACAACAGCAGGGAGGGAAGTTTGGCGGTCCAAGGAAAACAACTGTGAAAATTACTGATCCAAAGACTCACGAGGAGCTGAGGCTGGACAAGCGAGCAGATGCATATGCAGATGGTGGAACATCAGGCATGAGGGCTCATCTTAACATGCCTCCTCAATCCCAGCCGATACCCTCTTATCCATCTTCTCATACAATTAACTATTTCCCCAACTCTTTTACTGCCAGTAATCTATATTATCCCCCTCCAGGTTCTTTGCCGTTAACCAGTGGCCAAGTGCCTCCTGGGTCTCAGCCACCTAGATTTAGCTATCCTGTCAACCAGGCCCCACAAAATGTTTCATTTGTAAACCCATCTGTTACAGCTTCTCAATCAGGCAGCAAGTCTAGTCCTGCAATTCATGGACATTCAGTGCCGCTGAATTCTGTACATGCCCGTGATGTTTCGATTTCTATGTCAGCTGTGTCGCAAGTGGCAGCCCAATCTCTTTCAAGCCCAACCAAGGAGAAGGCCATGGATCCACCTTCAGCTAATAGCATTTCTGCTATTGATAAAGCTGGGTTACCAAAATCATCCAAGCCTTCTGAAGTTGTCTCGTCTCCCCCTCGTGGGGAGACTCAGTCTGGGATGTCCTCGGGACAATTGACCCTCGGGACTGAGATTTCTGGATCTAAAGCATTGAGAGTATCAGCTAAAAATCCTGCTTCATCTGCTGGTAATGCTGTGGTTCCCGATTCCCTCTCAGCTGCCTCATGTGATCATAATGAGGGATTAGCATCAGCCGCTAGAAATGCTGAAGTGAGGAGGAAGGAGAACCTTAGCAGATCCAACTCTATCAAGGACAATCAGAAAAAGCCGGTGAAAAAAGGTTATGTTCAGCCCCAGCATGAGGTTTGTCTCAATCCATTAATTCTTGAGATGAATGTTTCATTGATAGTATTGTTATTCTTGAGATGAGGTTTCTAAAAGAAATTCTGTACTTCCTTGAATTCCATTTGCAATCGTTTTGTACAGGTTGGTGTGAAAACTACTTCAGCTTCAAGTTCCTCCACTTCAGTAGCCGCTGATGGTTTAACTGACATAAACAAGAAACCAACTCTGATGGATTCTTCGTCAGATCTTACAGAAGTCATGGTTGGCCATATTGAAGGTGGTCCTCCTAATGGGGTTCCTCTTAAAACTTCTGATATTAAAGGTGTAACTGACATTCCCAGTGTTGTTAATATAACTGAGGCTCTGGGGGCAATAGAAAAAGGAGAAAATGAATTACATAATGTTGCTAAATTGGATGAAAGCAGTTCTGTGCCATCATCAGCAGCCACTTCAAAGTATGCAGACGTTAATAATGCCCAGGAGAAATCTGATTTGGCATTGATGAGTTCTGGCAATGAGGTTCCTACTGTAGAAACTGTAAAGGAAGTACAGAATGAACCGGTGACTTGCCATGCAGAAATTACCAAGGAAGCAGATGCAAAGGATATTACCTCATCCACTAGTTTCTGTTCATCAGATGCTATGAAGTTGGATGGTGACGAAACTTATGTCAATGTAAGCGAAACCAATATAGCCACTGACAGTGGAGATTCTTGTGTAATATCAAGTACAGCGAATCAGCTTACTGACTCGGCGTTGAAGCATGAAGGAGACGACTATGCCACTGGTGGTATTTTGTCTTATGGACAATCTGGTTATGTGGAAAAAACCCATGAATTGAGTCGATTGAAGAGTAATGCTGGTAAAGGTAAGAAGAAGAGGAAAGAAATTCTTCAGAAGGCTGATGCAGCTGGCACAACTTCTGACCTCTATATGGCTTATAAAGGTCCTGAAGAAAAGAAAGAGAGTGCAAGTCCTACGGAAACCACAACAGGCTTGCCCACTAGTTCTAGCACAAAGGAGGCAACTGCTGATGATGCGCTGCCATTGGGTTTGACACCAAGTGATAAAGGAGCATCAAATAAACCTGAACCCGAAGACTGGGAAGATGCTGCTGACATCTCGACTCCAAAGTTGGAAAGTGTTGACAGTGGGAAGCAGCCTGGCGACAGTTGGTTGCAGCAGGATGGAAATGGGAACATAGACAAGAAATATTCCCGAGACTTTCTCTTGAAATTTTCTGAACAATGTACTGATCTTCCTGAGGGTTTTGAAATTACAGCAGATATAGCAGATGCCTTGATGAGTCCAAATGTAGCTCATCTCGTTGATCGTGAAGCATATCCTAGCTCTGGAAGGGTTGTCGATAGATCAAACAGTGGATCGAGAATGGACCGGCGAGGTGGAAACATGGATGGCGACGACAGGTGGAACAAACAACCAGGTCATCACGGCTCAGGGAGAGACTTGCGTGTGGATATAGGTTATGCTGCAAATATGAACTTCCGGCCTGGTCAAGCTGGAAATTTTGGCGTCTTGAGGAATCCACGAGCACAGAGTCCCATGCAGTATGCTGGAGGAATATTATCTGGGCCAATGCAATCAGTGGGTGCTCATGGAATACCTAGGAACAGCCCTGATGGTGACAGGTGGCAGCGTGCTACCAATTTTCAGAAGGGATTAATTCCTTCTCCGCAGACGCCATTGCAGGTGATGCACAAAGCTGAGAGAAAGTATGAAGTTGGCAAAGTAACTGATGAAGAACAGGCCAAGCAGAGGCAATTGAAGGCCATTTTGAATAAGCTCACACCTCAAAATTTTGAGAAGCTTTTTGAGCAAGTGAAGGCTGTTAACATTGATAATGCTGTCACTCTAACAGGTGTTATCTCTCAGATTTTTGACAAAGCTTTAATGGAGCCAACCTTCTGTGAAATGTATGCCAACTTTTGTTATTATATGGCCGGGGATTTGCCTGATTTCACTGAAGATAATGAAAAAATAACATTCAAGAGATTACTTCTGAATAAGTGTCAGGAAGAGTTTGAGAGGGGAGAAAGAGAGCAAGAAGAAGCTAATAAAGCTGACGAGGAGGGTGAGACCAAGCTGTCTGCAGAGGCAAGGGAGGAAAGAAGGGTGAATGCTCGAAGAAGAATGCTTGGTAATATAAGGTTGATAGGAGAGCTATACAAGAAGAAAATGTTGACAGAGAGAATAATGCATGAGTGCATCAAGAAGTTGTTGGGCCAGTATCAGAATCCTGATGAGGAAGATGTGGAAGCATTGTGTAAGTTGATGAGCACCATTGGTGAGATGATAGATCATCCGAAAGCAAAGGAGCATATGGATGCTTATTTTGACAGGATGTCAAAATTATCAAATAACATGAAACTGTCCTCGAGGGTTCGATTCATGTTGAAGGATGCCATAGATCTTAGGAGGAACAAATGGCAACAAAGAAGGAAAGTCGAAGGGCCGAAAAAGATCGATGAAGTGCACAGAGATGCTGCTCAGGAACGACAGCATCAAGGAGGTAGGGGTTCTCGCAATCCTAGTACTCCTGCGAGAAGGGGAACATTGGATTTTGGTCCCAGAGGGTCGTCTACGCTCCCTTCGCCAAATTCTCAAGTTGGTAGTTTTCATGGTTTCCCCAGTTCACGTGGATTCCCCAGTCAGGATGTTCGGTATACTAATGATGATAGACAGTCTTATGAGGCAAAGGCCCTATCAGTTCCCTTGCCTCAAAGACCTCTTGGCGACGACTCTATAACTTTGGGTCCACAAGGAGGCCTTGCTAGAGGAATGTCGGTTAGAGGCCCTCCAGCGGCAATTACAGCCAGTCCAGTGACTGATATTGCTGCATCGCCAGGTGATTCTAGAAGAGTGGGGCCCCGTTTGAATGGTTTTAACAGTGTTTCTGAGCGTCCTATTAATGCCCCAGCGGAAGATCTTGTGCCGAGATATGTTCCTGATAGAACTAACGTTCCGGCTTTAGATCAATCAGCTCCTCAAGATCGTAATGTGAATTATGTTAACAGGGATGCTCGAAATACGGATCATGATTCTGATAGATCTCATGCTATATCACCTCAGGCTACTGTTGGTAGCCATAATGCAGCTTCAGAAAATGCATGGCCGGAAGAGCGCCTAAGAGATATGTCAATGGCAGCTATAAAAGAATTCTACAGGTACGGCTTCTCACCTTCCTCCTTGTGTTTACCTCCAAACCTATTTCCTTGTGTTGACCTTCAAAACATTGTGTGTTGCATTCTTCTCACGCAGAACTAACTCAGTATTGGTATTAGGTTTGCTTGCTGCTAAGTAGCTAGAGCTCTGCTTTTTTTGGCTGTGAATTTTATTTAACTTGAAGAATTATCTGGGTTATCTGAACCATACTGATCCCGACTATTCTATTTGTTAACTGCCAATTTGAAGGTTTTTACCCAACTACTATATTACATTATTAGTGCCTCATCTTCTATGTATTCCACTCCCAGTGCTATAAACAGTGGTAACTTGGCTCTAATTTCTATGACAATGTGTTGACAAGCCTATCCTTGAGAAGTGGAGGGATGTCCTTTGGCAATTATGGCAGTATTGTCATGTCTGGCCAGCCCTTGCTGTTGGTTGAAATTCATACCATCAAGGATAGTGGCCGTTTTCATTGGCAGGGGAGATTATTTTTCTGCATTGGTCACCTTTATGAAAACTTTGAAATCCTTCTTTTCCTCGTTCCTCTTCTTTTAAGTTTCCCCTTCTCCAGCCAGGACTGGAGATTAAAGTTCATGATATTATGGTTTCTGCCATCTGGATTTCATTATTTGAAGCTGAACAGCTGACGCAGAAGTTGTAGTTTGACTGGGTCTGCTATCTTATCTGACGAGGTAACTGATTATTTGTGCTTTGATGATTTCTAGTGCCCGAGATGAGAAAGAAGTGGCCCTATGCATAAAAGACTTGAACTCTCCAGGGTTTCATCCTTCAATGATCTCACTCTGGGTCACAGATTCCTTTGAGAGGAAAGATATGGAGAGAGACCTCCTAGCTAAGCTAATTGTAAGCCTTGCAAAGTCTCATGAGGGAGCACTGACTTCAGGCCAGCTTGTTGAAGGGTAAGATGCTTGTGACCCACAGCCTTACTGATTGGTCGTGAAATTTGAGTTTGGAATGTAAGGCTGGGTTTTGACTTCATATACTTTATTTTTGGCAGTTTTGAGTCGGTGCTAAGTACATTGGAGGATGCTGTGAATGATGCCCCTAAAGCTGCAGAATTCCTGGGACGCGTCTTTGGACGAGTTGTGGTGCAAAACGTGGTGCCCCTGAGGGAGTTGTGCCGGTTATTGAAGGAAGGCGGGGAGGAACCTGGGCAGTTACTGGAGAGTGGGCTAGCTGGAGATGTTCTTGGAAGCACTTTGGAGATGATAGAAGCAGAAAAAGGGGAGAGTGGGTTGAATGAGGTAAAATCTGGATCCAGTTTACGGTTGGAGGATTTCTTGCCTCCACAGCCCAGCAGATCAAGGATACTAGAAAGATTTATTTAGACAACATATCATATGAGTACAGGGAGAGAGAAAGAGAGCCATCGGGGTCGGGTTGTATGTTTGTTAGAGAAAGGGAAATTCCAGTCTGTTAGTCAGTCCTGCTGCTCTTGGGTTGTACTTCAATTTGAGTATGTAGTAGGGAAAGTTGTTAATTTTTGAATGTGGGTTGGGGTCGGGCGGGGGCTTTAACTGGCTGGCTTTTTTCTGGCTTCCAAATGTAATGAGGCGCTGGAGGGTTTTCCTTCCCTTCTCCATCAGCTCGGTGGCTTAATATCATTCATTCTTGAAAAATGTTATTACTTTCATATCTGTGATAAACAAGGGCGGGTTTAACAGGTTTTCATTTCCAACGCAAACGAATTGCCAGCCTTTTAGTGGCCGATATTACTTAGTGTTGTAAAATTGTGTAGGTGCTCCCGAACTGTATGTTTTACAAGTTGAGATCGTATTGATGCCAGTATTCACGACCAAACAATGTCTTGTATTTTATTAGCTCAAGTTCATTTTCTACAACTGTAATATCCAGAAATAATTCTTTTGACATGCTCAGGAGATGACTAATTCCAGAGATCTCCATTCAGTACAGACGTTTTGCAGCTCCTCCTTTTCTTCAGCTTCTCTACCATTTTCCTTCCACTTTCCTCCAGAAACCAACTCTGGTGGGACACCGAGCTTACATCTTGAAACACATCACACATGCACATTCACGAACAATGAAAGAGTGACACAGGGGGGAGAGTCAACATACAATCCTCGAATGTGATAACAGTTCAATTTAGACTTTAAAATATGTCATAGAGAGAAAGGGCGGGTGTACACGTCGAATGGCTGACATGAAGTTAACTGTGGCTCCTGTCGTTATAAACAAAGCAGAAAAGGGGGTTAAACATCAACTGCTATCACGTACAAAAATGCAAGATAAAGCACATCCAACACTACGCAATCAGCAAATATCTTATGCCAGCAGTGGAGCAGTCTGAACATGAGTTCTTTCTTAAGATTCCTAGATTGAATAGTTCCAACAGGCATAAAGATAAAAGAATCCTATTGTTTTTACAGAGCTCTCCAGGGTTAGAGATCTCCGTAAGATGTTAAATTATGATCTCTCCCTCTGAACAGGAGTTCTATAACCATGCAAATCTAACCAGATTCAAGAGTAAGTACCTAGCCCTTATCCAGCTCTCAATACACAAAACCAAAGTGGACAAAAGCAAACCAATTTAGCTAAGATGTAAATTATGACCTCTCCCGCTGAGCAGAATGATTTCTAAACCATGTAAATCTAACCATTTTCCAAGAATAAGTACCTAGCAAATATCCAGCTCTCAATACACAAAATCAAAGCGGACAGAAGCAAACCAGTTTCGCAAAGATGTTAAATTATGATCTCTCCCACTGAACAGGATTTCTAAAACCATGAAAATCTAAACAGTTTCAAGAACAAGTACCAAGCCCATATCCAGCTCTCACTACACAAATCCAAAGTGGACAGTAGCAAACCAACTTAGCTAAGAAGCTGGAGAATGAACAATTCCTAGAGATGGAAAGTGCGCACATATGATGTATGCACGCGATTAAATTCACAATGACATTTCTTTCTCCACAATCTAACTACCGTACCTGTCTCAGTCCACCACTAAGACTGCTGCCACCTGTCAGAAGCATGGTGAGGACAGAAGTGACAGGCCCACCACCAAGGCCATTATTGCCAGTAGCTCGAATGGCCGAACGCATCGAACTGAGAATACTCCCATAAGTTGTACCCTGGCTGCGCTCAATCGCTTGGATGAAACAAAAAGTCATTGCACCAGTAGACGTTATTTTGGACAAAGCCTGAATCAACAGTAACAGACCAGAAGAAGTTCGAGATCTATATTAGATATATAGCATATAACAGAATGACTATTTACCCAGTAGCTTCCTTGATCCAGCACTTACTGATGTATCTGCAGAAGTTTGGTCATCATCACAGCCACTAAAGGATATTGCCTCTCCACCATTTGTTCCTGTCCACAGACCGGAACGTGGTCTATGGTCCTCCCATACATATTGCCCACTCCTATTCCCAATACATATTTTACTAGTTAGAAGAAAGGATTAAAACTGCTCTTAGCACGAGAACATATAATTACGTTTTAAAATGAAGAGCAGACCATGTAAGGTGTTGGCAAGGATTAGAATAGGAGTGGAATGCTCAATATGTGACTGTACATTCTAACAGCATGGCCAAAATGAGTTCTTGAACCTATCCTGAAATTAACAAACATGGATGGATAATACTAAATATCATGTGCTTGTTTATCATTATTTAACACCCTAGGGGACAGAAGCTGTAGGGACGGAGCAAACTCAGAAGATCAATGAAATTCTGACACCATGCTCGCTAATACAGAAACGAATAACAGTCATGTGATCTGTCCGTTTTAATCATCTAACATGAACTTAGGAGAAGGCTATTGAGATTCTTCAAATAGGACCCTACAAAAATGAATCAAATTCGGGCTTATCTGTTGGTTTAAATCATCTAACATAAACTTATCATAAGGCTGTTCAGATTCTTGAAATTTGACTGTCCAAAATTGAGTAACATTTGAGATTATCTATCCCTTTACATCATCCAACATCAACTTTCCTAGTGATACAGTAATTGATCAAAATCTTTAATTAATGTGGCAGCTAACCTGTTCATTCTGCAAAGGAAGGGCAAATCCAGGACCGTTCCACTATGACAAGCATCAATTATAGCATGGAGCTTAACACCGTGAGGGAGAGGTCTCACAATTGTGGCATTAATTTCATCATCCACAATCATGCCTTGAGTTTCAAAATCCAAAGGACAAAGGGTTTCATCATATCCATCAACTTCATCACCGTTGTAGTTTCGTTGCCTGGAACCATGACCAGAATAGTGGAACAGCAGCGAGTCTCCAGGCTGACAACCTTGTACAAGCCAATATAACGCCATCCTAAGATTATGTTTAGTGGGTATCCTGTAAGGATCAGTTTCCTCCTCTGCATTTTAGAAACACAAGAACTCATAAGATAAACAAAATTGGTAACCTCTGTTGATAACATAAGTGGGGATGTCCCAGATCTGAAAGCTACATAGTCCCAGGGTATTTTCTTTCGGCCTATTAAGTTTCCCAATGCATCCATCCAAGTTTAATACCATGAAGAAATGAAATTAAACAGGCAAGCAGTAGTCAGTTAAAAAATCGATAAGCAAGGGCAATTCTAAAAATGGTGACTTGCAACAACAACAAAAAAAGCATTTAAAGGAACCAAGATCATCCAGATAAGGGGAAAGACAAAAAAATATAAGAGACAGAGAGGAATTGAATCAATTACCGGTGAGCATAAGAATAGAATCAGGGGGGAAGCTGAACTTGTTGATGAGAAGGTAACGCATACACTTGGCGTCGTTGATGCAACCTTTGAGCTCGTGCCTGGAATACCTGTAGGAAATCCCGCAGATCACGGCCCTCTTCCGGCCGTGGGAGCTTGGCGGCGGAGGTTGTTGGTAGGGAGAAGGAAGATTGGCGGGCGGAGGAGCGGAGGAGGAATGAGGTTGAGGCGCAGAAGAAGGCGGAGGAACAGAGCGCGGATCGGCGACGTTTGTTACGGCATGGCAGAGCGCACAACGGATGGATCGAGCGCCGGGCGGGAGCTGCAACGGCGTCCGGCAATTGGAACAGTTGACCAGCATCAACGTCGCCATTTCTTCTCTCTTTCTCCCTTTTCAGCAACAGGTTTCGACTGGCTTGCGAAAACAAAAATCAAACGAGTTGCGAAATCCAGCAAGCAACACGAATAGTTGAGGAAATCGTCACCAGGGAAGAAAACGAAGAAACGCGCAAAACTGACGAAGAAGAAGAAGCTTCTTTTTCATTTTGGGCCTTCGGATTCACTGGGCTGGCCGAGAACTTTATCCCCCACCCTAGTTCTCGAAACTAGAATAGTTGAAGGCCTGCTGGGCCCAACTCTAACGTGGAGTCGTGGATGCAATCCACCCGGACCCCAAGGGTTTCCCACTCTTCACCGTTTCAAAGAGTTCGGTTATTGTGGAGCATGGACACGGGGTAAGATAGGACCAAGGGTCCCTTAGTTACTTGATTAAGTCGATCTCACATCTTCAAACTTATTAAAATCTAATGATTTCAATTAATCTAATTAATCTAATTTTATGAACGGCAATATAGTAATTACAAGATAATTTATAATTTTCAATTATTATATAATAAATAAAAAATCTCCAACTGCGGTCCGTCAACTTGATATAAAAAAAACGTTAGATCGTCCCCTTCCGGTCAGGCAATTTTCCTGGCACGACGGCCAGACAATTTTCCTAGCGCTACGGTCAAACAATTTTCCGTCGGTCGCTTTCCGGCGCTCGCTAGCTTTGCCTTTTCTTTTTTTGGAGCATTTGCAATTATTTCCCCACTTCAGCCACGTAGAGAGAGGGGGGAGAGAGAGAGAGAGATTTTTTCCCGGCGATTGGAGGTGGCTCTTTGGTGATGGGAGGTGGCTTTCCGGCGATCAGAGACTGCGAAGAAGGATTTTCCGACAACAGTGCTAATTGTGATGTTTGCCGCCCTATTTTCTAATGTTTATAAGTCCTGTCTATAATGTTTATGTAAATTCGGTTTGTATTGTTTATGATTCTTGTTTGTCATGTTTGTCTATTATTTTTGTAATGTTTATATCACTATTTAGTATATATTGTGATTTGTAATGTTTGTTTGTCTGGTTTATACATTTTTATGTTATGATTTGTATACTTTGTATTCATTGATTTGTAATACAATTTTATCGATTTGTATTGTAAGTAGTGTTATTTTGTACTGTTATTATGCTTTGTAATGTTTGTTGGTTTCTTTTGTAATGTTTGTAACCTTTGTTATTTTTGTCCAACATGTTTGTCATTTTTGTCAACCATGTTTGTAATGTTTTTTTATGTCTCAAAAACAACCTGGTTAACTTTTGGAAATAACTCTTATATATAGAGATGAAGTCTCCAAAGTCAACTCGGGTGTTTTTCCATTTTGTATGGTTTGTCGGTCTACTTTGTAATTTTTGTCCACTATGTTTGTAATGTTTGTGATGACTTGATATATACACATGTTTTTGTCCACCATTCCTGTACCATTTGAGCCTCATCTCTCGTGTTTTAGGCCGATTTCATGATAGGTTGTTCTTTTTTGTGATATTTCAGGTCCTAGTACGTGAAGGAAGGTTTGGGCACGAGTTCGGGGTCGATTGGACGAAGTTGGGACGTTTGACGAAAAGCTGGAAATTCCACACGGGCAGACCTAAATTCCACACGGCAAAGCCACACGGGCCGTGTAAGGGCCCTTTTTGGCCGTGTGGGATTTCCAGGGAGTTCACACGGGCAGGCCTAACTTCTACACGGCCGTGTGGTTTTGGCCGTGTAGCGTGCCTGGAGTCATTAAATCGAATGCAGCATTTTGGAGAGCCACACGAGCAGCTGGGGATTTCACACGGCCGTGTGGCTTGGCCGTGTGATTGGGCAGAACTGGGTTTTAACCCAATTTCGGGCCTTTTGAAGTGGAATCGAGTTTTTGAGCGAAAAACAGAGCCATAGAGAGAGAAAGTGCGAAGAACACATCCTAGAGGTGATTTTGGAGCTGGGTTTCATCAATCGAGCTTGGAGATCATCATAGGAGTGAAGATCATCATCCCAGAGCAGATTTTCCTCATCTTTATGAATATGACTACTTTGATTTCTGTTTTCCTCTCTCTCTCTCTCTATGGAGTAGAACCCTCTCTCACTTGGGTATGAAGAACCCTAGTTCCATGTGTTAGGGATCTTGGTTGTCACGACTTGGGATTGTTATACTGATTGGTTATAATTGATTGATGCATGATTCATTGAGTTAATTGAAGTCTGATAATCTTTTCTTTATTTCTGTTGCAACCTGAGATAGATAGAATATGATTAGGTTGTTAGAGCTTCATCAATCGGTAGTGGTAGATTGGTTATACGAGAATTAATCGATTTACTGCTTTGTACCGGAACCCAATTCCAGTAGTGGAGTTCTGTGTTTATTGCCTCAGCAGTCTATCCCGGTGAAGGTTAGTCGCCTGCCGGTTAGCCTGTCTGAGAGGGCTTGGTCAGCTTAAGTGATTCCAATCTACTGTCGGATCTTCCGCAGTTTAATCAACAATTAATCAACCCAGGGTAATTACAACCTTGACCTAACTAAGGAGCTAGGGGGACTCATTCCCGAGTGACTCTTCCCTTGCTAAAGAACTTTGAACCATTTCCTGCTTTCTTACTGTTTTTAGTTAAAATAACAACCACTCGACTTAGTTTGCTAGATAATTGGTATTCACGGAGTAGGCAGTAGATCTAGACCCCGGGTTGACAAATAGAGCTTGCCACTTACTGCATTTCCGGACTGCGATTACACTTGGTCGCAGTTTGGTGTTGTGTTTTACGGTGTCAGTTTGTAAGTCTAAAAAACAACCGGGTTGACTTTGGGATGATGCTCCTCTATATAGGTATGGAGCCTCAAAAGTCAACATGGTTGTTTTTTCATTTTTTATGGTTTGTATTGTTTGTCGGTCTACTTTGTATTGTTTGTATAGTTCGTATATTTTGTTGTTATATTTTGTACTGTTTGTCAGTCTGTGTGGTTGGTACTGTTTGTAAGTTCGGTTTGTATACTTCGTAATTTTTCATAATACCCAAACTACCCCTGTTAGTAATTAAAAAACCCTTCTCACTTTTTAACCGTCATATTGGTGTGTCCAGATCTAAGGGCTGGGAGGGGCTTAGTCAAGTGACTAAGCACCCCCCTTAGTTACTGGATCTGCCCTCATATGGACACCTCTTAAGGCTTTCAGGCGTACCTACCATACTGGGGTGACATGTCAAGGCTCGTAATACCATGTGCTTGAAGACAACGGTTAATATTGGGGGTTGTAAGGACTTGAACACGTGAACTCAAGTATAAACCAGACTTTGATACCATGTCATAAAGCAACTGGTCCCAATTGCTCGAATTGTTGGGAGATGCCTATGTATGGAACTTAACCACTTTCTTACATGCGGGTGGGCATCTTGGAGATGCGAGGTTTGAGCCTAAGTAGCCATGATAATAGGAACTCGCCTCCCTGGGTATTGTGGGACCAAACTCGCGTAGGGGAGGGTAATACCCGACCCATAGTAGCATGGTCCGGAATATGGGTACTGCTTCCGACCTATTCTGTCCCATTACGCTCCATTCTTGATCCGGTTTATCTCGGTTCGTCTAAATATTTCTCCTATGTAACTTATCCTAACTCATATTTTCACATTATATTATTTAGATATGTGCAAGACTTTATCTTTCAACTAATTGGGCTCCATTAGTTTACTTATTATCTCTATTTTTCATTTCAGAACTAATGTTATTTTGTTTTATCACTAAAAAACAAACATTTTCTTCAAACACTATATAAGAATGGGCCAACTTGCCTCAACCTGTATCCGCGCAGGTATTGTCCGACTTGAAATGCGCTTGGTGCGTGACGGGTATCGATATTGAGGTACTCACCTTGCCTCGCCCCATTGCCATCACTAGCTCTGAGGCAAGGTTCAAATGAAAGCAGGGGGTGCTCTGTGATGGGTCTAGGAAATGGAATAATTCGATCAAGCCAGACCAGGTTGACTCATTTAGCCGGGTTGTATTTTTTACAAAATAGGAACTAGTAATTGGATTGGATATGATTCAAACAGTAACCCGCTCTCTTCTGATCGTGCTTGACTCTCGGATGGTCGAGGCGTTAAGCTCTCTTCTGGTCGTAGGTAGACATGATTCGCGGGAATGGTTAGGAAGTGGAGGCCTGGAGTGAGTTGTGGCTCCACCTTCTGCTTGCGTTTGTGATGCGAGCGAGTGTTGAGACCAGAGAGTGAAAGAGAGCTAAGAGATGTGAATTAGGCCATTTGGGTTAGTGGTGTAGGTGGTGACTTTTCTAGGGTCAGGCTGTTAATTTGGTGTGGGGCGGGTTGTGGGCGCCTTGGTGGGGTCGGGCTTGGTTGTAATTATATAGGCCTGAAGCTAGGTTTTTAGTTTGGGCGGCTGAGGCTGGGCTAAAGAATGTGTTATATGGGTAGAAAAGAATGCAAATTCGCCAAGTCGAGTCAAGGTTTACTTCAATTTGAGCTCAACTTGTTTATTAATGAGTCGAGTCGAGTCGAATTCAAACTAGCTTGGTGACTCACACAAAACACCACACTAGAAATCCCCTCTAGAGCCCAAGTTTTTAAACTCTAGAGGGGTGCAACATAGGGAAGTAAGTTTTAATTATCCACCCGGGCCGATCATGTACCCCTACTTCAATCGCTTAGATTGTTATCTAGCAAAAAACTTTTGGGTTTAGAACTAATGGAACTACAAACTAAACAAGCAAAGAAAAGTAAATAAAGGAAAATTCTAACTAAGGGAGCTTCACCTAGGAGTTGCTTCCCCCTAACTAGCTACCATGACTCGTTGGATTAAATGGAGTCGTGTGGTCTAGAGTGAACCACGAGGGTGAGCAACTAGTGATCGATTTGTAATGGAATCAATTCACTAGCGATCGATTTGTCACAGAATCGATCCACTTACAACGTATAGGGGAACCGCAAGGAGGACCAACTAGTGATCCATTTGTCACGGGATGGATTCACTAGAGATCGATTTGTCACGAAATCGATCGTCTCACTCAGTCTCTAGGGGTTGCCTAGGGCCCTCCCTCAAACCGAAGTTTGAGCGGCTTAATCACAACCAACCTAGATGCAACCTTGAGTCAAGGGGGATGCTCATTTCTAATAATCAAATTGATGCACACCCATACAAAATCATTCAATCTAAACAAGTAATTACAAAGTATTAGTTAGGGATCTACAACACCCAAGAGAAAAGAGTGAGTTTCTAGAGAGAGAGAGAGAGAGAGAGAGAGAGAGAGGAGAGTTTACAAAGAAACTTCTAGAGTGAGTTTCTAGGGTTTGCCCAAAAACACCAAAGGGGAGTTCTAGTGAGAGAGAGAGAGTGCTAGAGTGATCTTGGAGCATCATTGGAGGCTTGGGTGGAGGATTCAAGCCTAGAAGAAGAAGCTCTTGAGCTTAAATTTGTAACCCCTCTCTTCTCTCTCTAGAAACTCACTCTTTTCTCCTGGGTGTTGTAGATCCCTAACTAATACTTTGTAATTACTTGTTTAGATTGAATGATTAAGTGTGGGTTTGAATCAATTTGAGCATTAGAGGTGTTTTTATGGTGATTGTGCATGCTTGTGCTTAGCAATCTAAGGTTTGTGCATGTTGGTGCCTACTATCTAGGTTAGAGACCCTTGACTCAAGTTTGCATCTAGGTTGGTTGTGATTAAGCCGCTCAAAATCCGATTTGAGGGAGAGACCTAGGAAACCACTAGTGACTGAGTGAGAGGATCGATCCCGTGACAAATCGACCTCCAGTGAATCCATCCCGTGACATATGGATCACTAGTTGCTCCTCCTAGTGGTTCCCCTAGACTTGGTGAGTGGATCAATCCCGTGACAAATCAATCGCTAGTGGTTTGATTCCGTGACAAATCGATCGCTAGTGGTTTGATTCCGTGACAAATCGATCACTAGTTGCTTACCCCCGCGGTTCACAACCACCTACGCCACACGACTCCATTCAATCCAACGAGTTATGGTAGCTAGTTAGGGGGAAGCAACTTCTTGGTGAAGCTCCCTTAGTTAGACTTTTCCTTGCTAGTTTAGTTTGTAGTTTTCTTAGTTTTAAAACCCAAAACCGTTTTGCTAGATAACAACTTAAGCGACTGAAGTAGGGGTACATGGACCGGCCTGAGTCGATATTTAAATAATTGCTCTATATTGCTCCTGGCTAGAGTTTAAAAACATGGAATCTAGTTGGGATTAATTTATGGTGTAGTTTCGTGCGAGTCAAGTTTTTGGCGCCGTTGCCGGGGATCCGCGGTCCATTATTTTGAAAAGGTCGCTTAGTGTTACTCTAGCATTTTCTATCTTGCCTTTTTGTTTGTGTTTTGTGTTGTGTTTTGTTTACCCACTCTTCGTCTTGAAGGGTGGTTTGTGTTTGTTTGATTTTGTTTTTGTGTTTTTGTTTTTGTAGGTTATGAATCATGGATCCAAATGGCTTCTACAATAGGTGGGGGTATCCACAACCACCTGAATGGGTGTACCCTGGAGCTTCATGGAGTGAACAAGAAGGGGGAAGCCAAGGATCCGGGTTCTATTACCAACCCCCCTTCCAAGAAGAACAACCATACCAATAAGGGTAGGAAGAGGCTTCCTCATATCAAGAAAATTTCCCTCCACAACCCGAGGAGAAATCCAAGTTGGAGTTGGCCATGGAGGCTTTCATGGCACAAGCCTCAAAGAGCAAATTAGAGTTCATGGTGGATCGATTTGTTCGAGGCACCAATGAAGGGTGCTCTAGCTTGGACCTTCCCATCGCCGACTCTATCGACTCAACCTTTCTTTAGGAGGCTGAGGAGCTCCGTCGACGCATGGAGAGGCTAGCAGAGCTTGTTGAGAAAGCATGTGCACAGCTTGCTCACAATCGCCTCCTACCATTGGAAGAAAGAGAGGAATTCGAAGAGGCGAGCCATGAGAAAATTGGAAGAACGAGCTCCGACATGGATTTCCAACCACTCCCTCCTCCCGGTTTGACACTAGAAGAGAAAGTGGCACGAGCTTGTGAAAGCTATCTCCTCTCATTATTGGAGGAGAGAGAGGAGGCTGAAGGGGCGCTCAATGACAACCGTGTGGAACAAGAAGAACTCGCCCTGGAGAGCTCCCGTGGTGAGGATGAACAAGAAGGTTGCATTGATGACTCCCATCACTTTCCGCTTCCCAAAAGCAACTTTGAAGACCGAGATACGAGTGTGGAGGAGCAATTGAATCCTTTCTATGATCTTGCATGGCATGTTGCCCTCCAAACCATTCTTGAAGACATGAAAGGGAAAGAGAAAGAAGAGGTTGAAGAGGATGAAGAAAGCATTGAAGAGGGGGAAGATCTAGAGTGTTCCCAAGGGGAGGAAATTGAAGAAGAAGGAAGGGAGGTTGAGGAAGAAGTTGAAGGAGCAAGTGGTGTCCAAGATGAGGACGGGGTCGAGGTGGATGAAACATCCACAAGTTAGAAGTGCTACCACTGCTTTCCACCAGACATCGATGCGCTTTGGAGAAGGACGCATTTGCAGCTCTTTGCCAAGCCAAGGTCGAACCATCGGTGATCCCTCTTGGTGGATGCGATGGAAGCGAAGCGATGATCCATTACATGGTGTGGGGTAAAGAGAAAGAAGGAGAAGGAAAGAAGGAGAGGTCTCGTGGGTGGAGCCTAAAAAACAATCAAGTTCACGAGCCCTCAATCATGGACTCGTCCAATGCTCGTGACTTGAGACATCACCTCACCGACGAGAACCTCAACCTCAAGGAGGTTCTTGGGTGGACCAAAACTTGAAAAGCAACCGTCTGGCTCACGACGTTAAAGAAGCGCTTGGTGGGAGGCAACCCAACCATCAACGGTTTACATATCTTTTCCTTTCAATAAGATCAATGAAGAGATTTTGGTGATGTTTTGCCGTCTCCTTGCTCTTCCAGATCTCACCCGCCCTCCGCTCCTGAGCACAGACATTCAAAACTTGACCGGTAACATCGTTCTATCCCCTTCTTTTACGCCATTGAGGGCAATGTCGAGATTAAGTGTGTGTGTGTGGGGGGGGGGGGGGTAGTATATTATGCACGTGTGTGAATGTTTGGTATGGTTTTGAATGCTTGGAGCCTTGATGTATGCCCAAATTTGAAAAATTTGAGGGCTCCAAGCATAACAACTTTTACATTTGCATCATCATAGTGGCACCTTTTGGTGATTTGTTTAGAATCTCGTGGTTATTAGCATTGTCTATGGATGATTTGCTTGTGATTTTATGCAACCTATGATGATGACTGAGACATGTATTAGGTTCATTTCTCATGTTTTTGTGAACCGATAGGTGTTTTGAATCGGTTACTTGCTTTTCACAGTTGCCTATGCATCGAGTTTAGGGAGTTAGAACGAATGATTGAGCACCTAAGTAGCCATGTGAGACTTGTGTCGTTCGTTTCGTTCTTGTGCTATAGTTCCCCCTTTACATGATGCGTAGCATTCACGTTGTTGCTAGCAAGGAAGATGGAGGCATAGGTTTAGTCCATGACCCAAATGTTGACCGACCCGATCAACATTTGGGTCGTGGACTAAACCAATCATATCATCCCTTAGTCAACCCCTTTGAGCCGTGTGTCTAAGGGTCGTTCTCATCTTAGGTATCTCACTCTACTTGAGCTTGATTGATTTAGATAGAACGACCCTACTTTCTTCGTGTCTACACCGTTATCGAGTCACCCTTGTGTTTGGAAGCTCTATTCATACCATTTGAGCTTAAACGAGGTTCCACAGGAGTAATTTGTGTATGGTTATGCGAAGAAGTGAAGTGAGTGTGGAGGGAATTTTTCAAAGTGAGCATTGTTCCTTAAGTTAAAAAATGTGACATGTTTTTAGCTTTCTATAGCCCCCAAAGAAAAGAGAAAAGAAAAAGAAAAAGAAAAAGAAAAAGAAAAAAAGAGATCAATAAGAGGGCAAAGAAGAAAAGAGAGTGACCACCAAAAATATAATAAATGTTGAACATGCTCTTAGAACTGTTGCTTAGCATGCAAGTTATAGAACACTTACATGTTGTTGACATCTACACTCTTGTGCTTTAAATTGAATAGCAAATGTAGCAAGAAAGTGTGCGTGATATGGTTTGGTGATTGGTTGTGGTTTGGAATAGTGGGAAGTGCAGTTTTTGGCCGATGCTAGTGGTTGTTGTTCGTAGGGAAGGTTCTAGTCAAAACCATAGAACCTTGTGTTTTAGGTTGAAGATGTGGAACCTCATGTTTTGTTTGCCACCACCCAAAAGCCTTTTCCCCATGTACTAGACCCTAGACAATCATTTGAACCTGTGTCTAAGACCTCCGGACAAGCTAGCAACGACAACCATCTTGTGAACTCTAACATTTAGAGGTTACCGTCATGATAAAGGGACGTTAGGATTGAGCGTGAATATTCACATATTTTGCGTCAAATGGCCTTGACCCCACTGGTCGAGAGTGAGTGATTCATTCATCATGTTTTGTTCATTTCTTATACCACGGTGAGGACCTAGGTTGCTCGATTGTTCGTTCCTATGATGTGATCTTCATGCATGAGTAACTGTGATTGGTGAGTCCTCGAGGCATGTTCTGTGTGGGTTCGTGAATAATGTGAGAACTCTTCTTTTGCACAATCTTAATACAGTTGAATGTCGTTTGTGGTGGTTGCCAAGATTACCTTGTTTCCGTCCATAGTTGGTGTCAAATAACCATTGTGATTCATTCGTTTTGCGCCCTATGACATGCCCCAAAATTAGTGTTGAAAAAGAAGTTGTAAGCTTACCTTGTTTTGTACTTTGTTTGCTTGGGGCAAGTAAACGTCGAAGTGTGGGGGAGTGATTCGGGCCCAAAAGTACACATTTTACCCCTCATTTCTTATTCGTTTAGCGTAGTATTTCATCGTTCCTCGACATATTTTACGCTAGGTTGTGCTTGTTTTGACACGTTTTAGGTCCTAGCACGTGTGGAAGTGCCGAGGTCGAATTTTGGGATAATTGGAGGTCAAAAAGTGCACAAACCGAAGAAAAGTCTGAAGTCGTAACAGTGAAGTGAAGGCGTCCTAGGAAACAGTCGCGGTTCACGGGTGGACAAGGCAGTTCACGGTCTCCTAAGACCGTGAACTTGGACCACAAACCGTGAACATCGAGCAGTCCAGCGAGGTTCCAGAAGTTAATGACGACAAGGCAGTTCACGGTCTCTAACACTCCGGTTTGAGGGGGAGACCTAGGCAACCACTAGAGACTAAGTGAGAGGATCGATCCCGTGACAAATTGATCTCTAGTGAATCCATCCCGTGACAAATGGATCACTAGCGGCTCCTCCTAGTGGTTCCCCTAGACTTGCTGAGTGGAACGATCACATGACAAATCGATCGCTAGTGATTTGATTCCGTGATAAATCGATCACTAGTTGCTCACCCCCGCGGTTCACAACCACCTACGCTGCACGACTGCGTTCATTCCAACAAGTTATGGTAGCTAGTTAGGGGGAAGCAACTCCTGGGTGAAGCTCCCTTAGTTAGACTTTTCCTTTATTTACTTTTCCTTGCTAGTTTAGTTTGTAGTTTTCTTAGTTTTAAAACTCAAAACCGTTTTGCTAGATAACACCTTAAGCGATTGAAGTAGGGGTACATCGACCAGCTTGAGGCAATATTTAAATACTTGCTCTGTACTGCAACCGGATAGAGTTTAAGAACTTGGACTCTAGTCGGGATTAATTTGTGGTGTAGTTTCGTGCGCGTTATCACACTTTTCTTCGGTTTTTGCGCTTTTTGACCTCCAATTATCCCAAAATTCGACCTCGACCCTTCCACACGTGCTAGGACCTAAAACGTATCAAAACAGGCACAACCTAGCGTGAAATATGTCGAGGAACGATGAAATACTAAGCTAAACGAATAAGAAATGAGGGGTAAAATGTGTACAGTTGGGCCTGAATCACTCCCCCACACTTAGACGTTTGCTTGTCCCCAAGCAAACCATTTTCCACCTTGGTAATATTTCAACCTACAAAGATAGCTAAGGGATATTTCAAAAGGCACAAGGCAGCGAATCTCAAATGACTATTTGGGCATCGACACTCGAATCGTCTCAAACAAATCCGAATGACATTCAATTGCATAAAAAATGGTCAAATGAAAAGTTCTCATTCTATCCAAAACCAATGCAAGTCTCAACCGGGCCACTAATAAATCACAAACGAGCATGCATAGAAATCTAGTCAACTGAACAGCCAACAGGGTAACATATGTCCTCACCGGGACAGATATGAACATGCAAGAACAAGAATGAATCGCTCTCTCTCGACCAGTGGGTTCAGGACCTTTTGGTGCAAAAGATGTGCACAATCGTCACCACTCATCCCTACCATCTCACCACCACGGAGGCAACCTCTAAACGCTATATTTCACGGGAAAGTTGTCAAACATGGGGAAAATGCCTTTTGGGTGGTGACAAACACAACATGAGGTTCTACATCTTCTACCTAAACCCGAAGGTTCTATGGTTTCGACTAAGAACCTTCTCTACAAACAAAGTCCACTAGCATCGACCAAAAGCCTTACTTCTCCGTTCCAAACGATCACCCACCATGAACTACATTTAAGCGCTCTTCCTCGGTCTTCTCTTGCTATCACCTTTCCATTTGGTCGTGAAGGAGTTCTAAAACAATGTGGGGGTATCAATGGCTTGAGTGCCAAGAAACCCCTCTTAGAGCATACACTTTGATTTTTGTGGCACCCTTTACTTTATTTACCCTATTTTATTACCTCTTTTTCGATTCCTTTTTCTTTACTCTTCCCCCCCCCCCTTCTTTTTGAGGGGGGTACTAGAGAGTAAAACACTTGCAACATATACATTTAATTACCAATGTTCTCTTTTTAAGAACTCACTCCAACACTACACTTCATTTTTCATTCCTAGCAAGAACCGCACATAATCCTCCTATGTAGAACCTCAATGGAACTCAAAAGTGAGAGCTCTGGGATACAAGGACGACTCATGTAAAGACACGAAGAAAGGATTGGGGTCGTTCTATCAACACCATAAAGCTCACAAGCAAGAAGCTCCTAACATAAGAACGACCTCGAAGTCACAAGGCTCAAAGGGGTTGACTAAGGGATAACAGATTTAAGGACAATCAACATTTGGGCGTGGACTAATCCTATGCATCCATCCTACTCGCTATTGACAACTGTGATGCTACACACTGTGGTGAGAGGGAACTATCACACTAGAAGAAAATGATTGGCTTAAAACTCACAGGCCACCTAGCCGCCCAATTGTCTAATTCACATTCGCAAACTCGATGCATGACAATTGTAATCGAAGAGTAACCAAGTCAAGACATCCCATTCATTTAAGCACACATGAGAACTAAGCCTTCGCACAATCCTAATGCACTCTCAGTTATCTTAATAGGATGCACTAGACTATATGCAACAATTCAAGAATGATGCCAAATAAGCACGATCCAACAGACCATTTTGAACAAGCATTGCTTGGAGCCCTCAAATTTTTTCAAATTTGGGCTACATCAAGGCTCCAAGCATTCAAAATCACGCCAAACATTCACACACACATGCATAATGGACTACCCCCCTACACTTAAGCTCGACATTGCCCTCAATGGCGTAAGATAGGGAAGTAGAACGATGTTACCGGAGAGTGGTGAATGTTGGTGTTCGGGAGCGGAGGGTGGGTGAGATCCAGAAGAGCAAGGAGGCGGCAAAACAAAAGGTCGACTTATTGAAGCCAAAAGAAAACCCACCGTCGATGGTTGTGTTTCCTCCCACCAAGCGCTTCTTTAACGTTGTTAGCTCGACGTTTGCTCTTCAAGTTTCGGTCCACCCAAGAACTTCCTTGAAGTTGAGGTTCTTGTCGGTGAGATGAAATCTCAAGTCACGAGCATTGGATGAGTCCATGACTGAGGACTAGTGAACTTGAGTAGCTTTGAGGCTCCACCCACGAGACCTCTCCTTCTTTCCTTCTTCTCCTTGCCCCATACCATGTAGTGCATCATCGATTTACCACCATCGCATCCACCAAGAGGGATCGTCGATGGTTTGGCCTTGTCTTGGCAAAGAGCCGCAAATGGGTCATTCTCTAAAAGCGCATCAAGGTTGGGTGGAAAGCTTTGTTCGCACTTGTAACTTGTTGAAGCTTCATCCACCACGACCTCGTCTTAATTTTGGATCTCACTTTCTCCTTCTACTTCTTCCTCAACCTCCCCTCCTCATTCTTCAATTTCCTCCCCTTGGCAACACTCTAAATCTTCCCCCTCTTCAATGCTTTCTTCCTCCTCTTCAACCTCTTCTTTCTCCTTCTTCTTCATGTCTTCAAGCACGAATTTGAGAGCAAGATGCCATGCAAGGTCATCAAAGGGATTTTCTTGCTCCTTCACACTCGTGTCTTGGTCTCCGAAGTTGCTTTCAGGAAGGAGAAAGTGATGGGAGTCATCAATGCAACCTTCTTGTTCATCCTCACTACGGGAGCTCTCCGGGTTGAGTTCTTCTTGCTCCGCACGGATGTCATTGATCGCTCCTTCAACCTTCTCCTTATCCTTCTCCTCCAATAATGAGAGGCGATAGCTTTCACAAGCTCATGCCACTTTCTATTCTAGTGTCAAACCGGGAGGAGGAAGGGGTTGGAAATCCATGCTGGAGCTCGTTCTTCCAAAATTCTCATGGCTCACCTCTTCGAATTCCTCTCTTTCTTCCAATGGTAGGAGGCAATTGTGAGCAATTTGTGCACGTGCTTGCTCTACAAGCCCTCCTAGCCTCTCCGTGCATCGACGGAGCTCCTTCCGCCTCTTGAAGAAAGGTTGAGTCGATAGGGTTGGCGATTGGGAGGTCCATGCTAGAGCACCCTTCATTGGTGCCCCGAAAAAATCGCTCCACCATGAGCTCTAATTTTCTCTTTGGCTCCGGTTGTGGAGTGGCACATGGTCTTGAGGTTTTTCCCATGAAAGCCTCCATGGCCAACTCCAACTTGGATTTCATCTCGAGTTGTGGAGGGAAACCTTCTTGATATGGGGAAGCTTCTTGGTATCCCCATGAGCATGGTTGCTCTTCGTGGAAGGGATGTTGGTAGTAGAATATGGATCCTTGACTTCCCCCTGCTTGATCGTCCCATGAACTTCTGGGGTAACCACTCTCGGGTGTTGGTGGATACCCCCACACTTGGGCGAAACCATAAGGATCCATGATCCAATACCTACAAACAGAAAAACACTAAAAGGAAAAATCAAACACACACAAACCACCCTTCAAGACGAAGAGTGGTAAACAAAACACACACGAAACACAAAACAGAAACAAAAAGGCAATATAGAAAAGTCTAGAGTAACACTAAGCGACTTTTTCAAAATAAAGGACCACAATTCCCCGGCAAAGATGCCAAAAACTTGACTCACACAAAACACCACACTAGAAATCCCCTCTAGAGCCCAAGTTTTTAAACTCTAGAGGGGTGCAGCATAGTGCAAATAAGTTTTAATTATCAACCTGGGCCGATCCATGTACCCCTACTTCAATCGCTTAGGTTGTTATCTAGCTAGCAACTTTTGGGATTAGAACTAATGGAACTACAAACTAAACAAGCAAAGAAAAGTAAATAAAGGAAAATTCTAACTAAGGGAGCTTCACCTAGGAGTTGCTTCCCCCTAACTAACTACCATGACTCGTTGGATTGAATGGAGTCGTGTGGTGTAGGTGGTTGTGAACCGGGAGGGTAGCAACTAGTGATCGATTTATCACATAATCAATTCAGTAGCGATCGATTTGTCACGGAATCGATCCACTTACAACGTCTAGGGGAACCGCTAGGAGGAGAAACTAGTGATCCATTTGTCACGGGATGGATTCACTAGAGATCGATTTGTCACGAAATCGATCCTCTCACTCAGTCTCTAGGGGTTATCTAGGGCTTTCCATCAAACCAGAGTTTGAGCGGCTTAATCACAACCAACCTAGATGCAAACTTGAGTCAAGGGGGATGCTCATTTCTAACCTAGATAGTAGGTGCAAAGTGCCCAGGAAAACCAAGCTTGTCAAGCCTACCTAAAAATGTGTGGTTTTCCTCTAATCTAGTTTAGGCAAGCACACAAGATTTGGAAAGCACAACTAAGAACAATCACCATGTCTACCTCTAATACTCAAATTGATGCAAACCCATACAAAATCATTCAATCTAAACAAGTAATTACAAAGTATTAGTTAGGGATCTACAACACCCAAGAGAAAAGAGTGGGTTTCTAGAGAGAGAGAGAGAGAGAGAGAGAGAGAGAGAGGAGAGATTACAAAGAAACCTCTAGATCTTCTTCTTCTAGGCTTGATTCCTTCCTCCCAAGCTTGAACAATGCCTTCAATTAAGCTCCAAGATCATTCTCTCACTCTCTCAAACTCCCCTATGGTGTTTTGGGTCGAAACCCTAGAGAAAGAAACCAATTCTTCTCCAAAAGCCAGCTTTCTATTCTCTCTCCACGCTGCTGTCTTCATATTTGCCCGAAAGTGACCAGTTCACGGACGCGTTGGCTAGTCTACGGCCGTGAACACCTAAACGCGTCTGTGAACTCAGTGTCGTCTCCAAACGCACTGCTTCGCTTCTGTTGTTCACGGTCATTGGCCCCAGTTCACGGTCTTAGTGACCGTGAAATCCCTTGGCGTCTGTAACCTATGAAACCTCGCTAGACTGCTCGATGTTCACAGTTTGTGGCTTCAGTTCACAGTCTTAGAAGACCGTGAACTCCTTTGTTTGACCGTGAACTACGGTTGCTTCCTGTACGTCTGCACTTCACTGTTACGAGGCAATTGTCACACTTTTCTTCGGTTTTTGCACTTTTTGACCTCCAATTATCTTAAAATTCGACCCCGAAAACAAGCACAACCTAGCGTGAAATATGTCGAGGAACGATGAAATACTAACCTAAACGAATAAGAAATGAGGGGTAAAATGTGTGCATTTGGGCCCGAATCACTTGGTTACTAAAATCTTGACTCATATTTGATATATTCATTTTGCATCTAATGTATGATACATGTGATTAATATCAAGATTAAAATAATAATAGTAGTAGTTAGATGTTAATATTAACTAATCTCATGTTATACTTTGTGGTATCATATTATTTAGTTAATAAATTTTAACTAGTCAAAATTATGTTATTTTATAGCATTGAAGCAATTTATTATACATAATTTCTTTTTAAATTAAATAAGACATATCTGCTTACATAATCTACGTGTTAATACATATAGGGTGAGATATATAATTTAACAATCCTATGAATTATCAAAATCAACTCATATAGATCGATTCGCTCATAAGTCAGTAATCGAGTTGGCTCTCTAGCCACAATGTTGAGAGTTGAGACATCTCATGAGGTCTAAACGAGTCAGCTCACAATTTGAGCTCAACAAGCCACCGAGTCGAGCTAGCTCGTGAGCTCCGCAAGATGCAGAAAGCTTAGCTCAAGCTTGGCTCGTTAGTAAATGAGTCAAGTTTTTAACGAGTTTTCCCCGAGTCGAACGCAGAGCCGCTCGCGAGCGGCTCGACTCATTTGATGCCCCATGGGTAGGCAGGAGCCAGGGGCGGACCCAAGGGGGTTTAGGGGTGTCCTCGGACACCCCTAAAATTTGGGAAAACGATTATCCAACCCCGGTGGTAATTTACGTATAGACAAAAAAATATAATAGATAGTGAGGGACACCCCTTAAATTTGAAAAAATGATTATCCTACTGTCATTTGTGTATAGGAATATAAGTGGTAGGTTGGATAATTCAAATCTAGAACACTATTATTATTAATAAACTTAATTTTTGTTGAGCTAAACTCATTTGTTGTTTGATTTTGAACAATGTGTGATAGTAAAATGGCATTCCCTATCTCTAATTATTTTAAAAACCTAACAATTAAACTAATTTCAAACTACCCTTAATTTGTATTGATTTTATGATTGTACGACAAGTGTTGAAAGAGTCTTTCAGCTTTGGGTTACATCAAGAAGAAGTTTACAAATCGAATATGCGATAAGTTCGTGAATGATTGTCTAGTAGTGTATATAGAGACAATTTTTTTAACACTATAGACACCAAGTGTATTCTACAATTATTTTCGAATATGAAAACACATCATGGACTTTTTTAACCTGTACGAGTAAGGTATTTTCATATTTATAATTTTATTTTTATTAATTATTTTTATTTAATTTATTTTTTAAAAGAGGACACCCCTATGAAAAATTTCTGGGTCCGCCACTGGCAGGAGCAGACAAGTTTTCCACCATGTTTCTCTGATTTTCCAGTTGTAACCGGACATACTAGTTTTTAAGCACCCTTTGTGAGTACTAATTGGTTTGGATCTGGTATCTCGATTTTTGGTTGTTACCAGATGGATTTAAATGATCCGCTTTCGGTTTGAAAATAAAACCGTGATCAAATTTTCAACCCTACTATGTGATTAGTATATGGGTGGCGGTTCAGTTTTGGTTAAGTGAACCGGAAATCAGCAGAAAATGAAATCGAGTTGGATAAATGCCCAAAACTGAAACCAAATTGTTAATTGGTCGTCCTTTTCCCCTTCATAACTTTGGTTTATATTGTCTTTTTAACCATTTTTCAGTTTTAACTAAAACCAAAACCGTTAAGGACTTATCAGTTTTTACCTGTTAAAGGGTACTGATAAGCCTGTCGAACTAGTTGGTTTCGGTTTAAACTCAAGCTGATGTCATGTAGAATTGTCTATTCTAGAGCCTGATATTACGGTTCAAAGAGTATTCATTTCATAACATTATCGTTATAATACCTTAGATTTGTGTTATGATTGCTTCAAGTGTGTTTTAGCAACCATAAGATTGCTTTTATACGATTGTTATGCTTTTTGTAGCGTTTTGTGCCTTTTCAGGTCAAAGCAGACTAATGGACCACTTGGCAGACGTAGGGGACATCGAGATCCAATTGTTGGAGCCGAGATTCGAAGGGAGGATGACTTAAAGAAACTGCACCCTAGGATGGAAAAAGACACCGTTGCCGCCATTTTATGAAGTTGCTCAACTTTGTCAGAAAGTTACCTAGGAACTTCCTCATTTGTGGACAACATGTTTGGAGACTTCTGATTGGCTGAATGATGCAGGAGCTACGAGTTTCCTCCCTAGATATTGTAACACCCTAACCCGTTCGGGTACTACTTTTACCAAAACACCGTTGTTAAACTGAAAATACTCAAGAACCATAATCGCTAAAATGAGCGGGAAATTTTTTCATAAACACCCTGATGGCTCAACAACCGGCCACCTCGCTCAATCACCTCGTGGGATGATCTTCTCAACAAATTTATGACCAGCTATTGCCCTCCTTCAAAGACGGCCGAGACAAAGATGAGACCTTGAGAGATGCTTGAAAAGATTCTCCGACTATTTCCTTTAATGCCCTCACCATGGATTCCCAGAGCAATTTCGGATATAAACTTATACATTAGGTTGATGAACATGACCCCACCTCAAGTGACCCAGTTGCTCGAAGATATGGCTCTTAAAGGATACGATTGGGGCTTGACGAGATGTGGGAAGAGAAGTAATGAAAGAGGAGTGCGAAGTGTGGGAGCAAGTGCTCCACTTGAAGCGAAGGTTGACAAGTTGATCGAGGTAATCCTAGAGGACAAGAAGCAAGGGAAGAGAGCGGTGATGTATTTTGATTGGTGTTCAAGCACTAACCATGAGATGGCGGATTGCCAAGCAATAAAGAAAGAAAGCACTCCGGAGGAACAAGTCAATTTCGTGGCCAATGTTAGGGGGAACAACCCGTATAGCAATACTTATAACCCCGGCCGGAGAAATCATCCTAACTTTGCTTGGTCGTCCCCGACTTATCCGAGACCCCCCGGTTTCCAAGGCCCTACGGGCAATTATCAACCTCGGCCAACTTTCATCCAATAAAGGCCTCAATTTCAAAACTCGAGCTTCCAACAACCTTAGCAAGCACAAGGTAGTGAAGGGTTTCAACAACAACAACAACCCGACAAGTTGTCCAAACTTGAAGACCTTGTGAATAACTTTGTGAGCACGAGTGCTCAGAAGTTCGAGAAGATTGAGCAATTTATGGATGTGGAGACTACCAAGTTTATCTCGGTTGAGGTGGCACTCCGAAGCCATCAAGCAAGCCTTCAAAATTTGGAGGTTCAAATCGGAAATTTTGCTGGGATCCTCACCGAGAGACCAAAGGGAGCTAGCTCTACCTTCTCAAACCATGTCAAACCCCAAGGATCATGTCGGGGTGAATGCGATTCAATTGAGAAGTGGGAAGGTGACTCCGGGAATTGTTGCCAAGGGAGTGAATGAGAAGGAAGACTCAAACCCCAAGGATATAGATGAAGAGCCCTTGAGGGGAGTGAAAGAAGTGGCAAGGAAGGCATCACCGACGCCATCCTTGGTGGATGAGTACAAGGCACCTCTTCCTTTCCCCACAAGGGTTTACAAGGAGAGGTTGGAAGCGAAATGTGAAGGCTTCATGGAGATGCTCCGAAATCTCCACCTCAACATCCCCTTCCTTGAAGCTATGGCTCACATGCCAAAGTATGCAAAGTACCTCAAAGGATTCCTTACCAAGAAATCGAAGTTCGAAGACCTCATCAACATGACTCTAGGCGAGGAGTGCTCAGATTTCATCCTCAACCGGTTTCCCAAGAAGCGACCCGACCTAGGTAGCTTCACTATCCCTCTTGGTATTGGTAACCATCACATAGAAAATGCCTTGGCGGATTTAGGAGAGAGTGTCAATGTGATCCTATAAGCTTTTCAAAAGTTTAGAACTAGGTGAACTCAAGACCACTAAGCTTTGTATCACGTTAGCCGACCGCTCGGTCATTAACCCTAGGGGCATCATGGAGGACATGTTAGTACGAGTGGGCAAATTTTGCTATCCGATGAATTTTGTGATCCTTGATATAAGTGAGGACTCGGACATGCCACTCATACTAGGACATCCCTTGCTTGCCACCGCCAATGTGTTAATTTATGTTAATGAGTGGACCTTGATTATGAGGGATGGTGAGGAGAGGATCACTCTTGAAATTGAACCTAAGGCTACAAGTGAGGATGTGAAGGAATTGGTAGCGGATGACTTGAATGTGAGTGGAGGAGAGTCTCTCAAGGCGAACCCTACTATTACTTGTGTTTCTTGTGGTGATGTTAAGCAGGAAGTTAAAGAGGTTACTAAGCCCAAAGAAAGGAAGAAGAAAGCTTGGAGGGAAAAGATGAAGCAAGCTTCGGCCTGAAGGAAGGAGAAGGGCAAAGCTAAGGTCGTCGGCCAAGAAGGCCAACCCATAGAGCTTAAGTTGGGACGCTCTCGCCCCAAGAACGTGGCAGATCCACTCTCAGTGGCATTATGTTCCAAAACATGATAGATCCGCAACGTCAAGCTAGTCACGTTAACTTAGCGCTTGTTGGGAGGCAACCCAATGTAGGTTTGTTCTATTTTCCTTATTTTCATTTTTGTGTGTCAAGTGAAGAGTTCTAGTGATCGAGTGGTATCCCCTACTCCCCGTGCCACGTTTTGTGGTTTTGAGGTTGTGACGTGATCATAGAAGGCACGATGGATTACGTCGAGTAAATTTTTTTCAGGAGTGCCCTGTTTTAGCTGAAGTTAGCGGACGGATTGGCCAGTTCACAGTCTAACAAGACCGTGAACATGCAAATGCGACCGTGAACAAGGCACTTCCACGAGCGTGCCAGTTGTTGACCACCAATAGTTCACGGCAGCATTACTGTGTTCACGGTCTTAACGACCGTGAACTGCTAGCATCGTCAATAAAAGGGGCGTGAACCTTGACCCTTCACTTCACGACCCAAAAACTCGCTATAAAATTCATATCTCGCCGGAAAACCACGATTCTCCGACGGTGTTCAGGCCATTTCACCCACTTCCAACGAGCAAAACCTAAATCAAACCTCAGATCCATTCTTCCCTCATCAAGGCGGCCTTAGCAAGGATTTTGGGGAGATTTGGAGCTAAAATTTTCCGACGAAGTCGCCATCGGTGAGCCTCCGCCGAGTGTCCGACAAGCTTCTGATGAAGCTCCGATGACCCTTCCTTGGGCTGTTTTCAGCTGTTTTATGCCCTCCTTGCCCTCACCTCACTTCCTCCTACGTCCTACTTGTGTCTCTAGGTTGGTTTTCCAGCTCTACCTTATTTACTTTGGGAGAATCGAATTAGGTAGTTAAGTGAGGATAATTTTAGTGCCTTGACATAAAGGTACAAGTTCAAGTTGTACCATAAAAGAATTTGCACAAAAAGTATAGGTACAATATGAAGTTGTACAATAACGTAAATGTACAATTTTAAGTTGTACCATAAAGGAAAAAACCTATAGCACCAATACTATATAGCATTGAAAAATTTCTCTGCATAATGGGAGGAAGACGCCATCCGAAGTTGCGACATGAATGCCACATTTTGGAAGTTTTGCCTTCCAGAGCACCGAAGGACACAGTTTAGGTCAGCCTTCATAGTGGCATCTGCACTCCAGCCCCAGTGGCGTGTCATCATCGCACTCCTAGCTCGTTCCCTCTACCCAACTTACCACAACCCGAGCAAGATAACCAAGAGGATCTTACTAGCTTGTTCTTGTATGGTGGATCTGTCTAGCAATCTGTACCTTGGTTCAGTCGTGGCCACTTCTTTTGCCAGGGCCATGGGGAGTAAACGTTGTTATGTCACATCCCTACATCACCCGCCTTGCTCGACACTTCAACGTCAGCCTTGCGTGGTCCACTAGGAAGGGGCGCACCTTGCACTCCATGCGCTTATTGCGCACTTTGGACCATTTTGGTACATTGAGGGATTGGGTCTACCTCAAGGGGTTCCACCCCCAGAGCAGCCACCTACTCGAGCACTCGGCCATCGCCGCCGCCCGCGCTCCAGTGCACTATACCACTACCAGCAGCAGCTTCATCATCCAGAGAAGCCGGTGATACCCTCGTCTAGAGGATGGATCGCCTCGAGACTCTTGGGGGAGTGACTTCCTGCCTCGACCGGCAGACCGGCCTCCTTGAGTAGATGGCTCGATGCCAGGGTCTCATTCCCGATGATGAGCCGGGGCGTTCGACCTAGTGAGAGGTAGCCGATGAGGGAGATATGTGAAAGAATCGATTCCTTTTTCCCCACTACTCCACTTGGAACTCTAAACTCATTTTTCTTATTTTCTTTCATTTTATGTGTTTGTGACTTCAAACTACTACTACTATCGTATTGTGTTGTGTAATAACCTCGTCTTGAGCGAGTCGTATTGTGTTTGTGTATGTGTAATAATCCACTAATTTTTTGAATTACCCGGGATCGGATGGGTTCACTGGAAAATTCTTCTGCGCATTTTGTGATATTGTTGGTGATTCTGTGGTTGAAGCTGTCTGTTCTTTTTTTCATACAGGACGGATGTTACGAAGTTTTAACCATACTTGGCTAATGCTTATTCCCAAAGTAGATAACGTGGAGAATATGCGCCAGTTGAGACCTATAAGTTTATGTCAATTTGTGTACAAAATCATTGCCAAAATTATGTCTGAACGATTAGCTCGGTTCCTCCCCGAGATAATTGACACGCCAAAACACAACGCCAAACTGCGACCAAGTGTAATCGCAGTCCGGTAATGCAGTAACAGGCAAGTTCAATTATCAACCCGGGGTCTAGATCTACTGCTTACTCCGTGATTATCTATTATCTAGCAAACTAATTCGAGTGATTGTTGTTTAAAGCAAAAGCAGTAAGAAAGCTGTAAATTGTTCGGTTTTCAAAGTCAGGAAAGAGTCACTCTGGATTGAGTCCCCCTAGCCCCTTGATTAGGTTCAATTGTAATTACCCTGGGTTGATTCACTGTCGATTAGACTGCGGAAGATCCGACAGTAGCTGGGAATCTCTTAAGCTGACCAAGCCCTCTCAGTCTAACTACCCGGCAGACGACTAGTCTTCACCGGGATAGAAAGCTGAGGCTATGAACACAGAACTCCACTACTGGAATTGAATTCCAGTACAAAGCAGTAAACTGGATAACTCTCGTATAGCCAATCTCCTACTATCGAATGAAGAGGCTCTAACAACCTAATCAGATTCTATCTATCTCAGGTTGCAGCAGAAATCAAGAAAAGCTAATCAGACTTCAATCAATTCAATAAACATGCATCATTCGATTAAAATCAAACAGTAATATCATCCTAAGTCATTACAATCAAATCCCTAACACAAGGAACTAGGGTTCTTCATACCCAAGTGAGAGAAGGGTTCTACTCCATAGAGAGAGAAGAGAAAACAGTAATTGGAGTAGTCATACTCATAATGATGAGGAAAATCTGCTCCGGGATGATGATTTCCACTCCTATGACGATCACCAAGCTCGATTCGATGAAACCCAGCTCCAAGATAGCTTCTAGGATGTGTTCTTCGTACTTTCTCTCTTTAGGGCTCTGTTTTTGCTCTGAAAATCCGATTCTCCCACTTTTGGCTCGAAATTGGCTCAAAAACCAGAATTTCCCGACTCACACGGGCAGGCCACACGGCTGTGTGGCTCACCACTTTGCCCGTGCGAGTCGAAACGCAGCGTATGGATTAGTTCGGTCTTCAGCCATCTCACACAGCCAGGGTTGCACGGCCGTGTGGATTTCATGGGTTGCCCGTGTGTGGCCTCGGCAAAAATCACACGGCCACTTTGCTCACTGGCACGGCCATGTGAAAGCTACTTGTGCCCGTGTTTGCTCTCGGTGGAAATCACACGGCCACCTTGCTCACTTGCACGGCCGTGTGATGCCCCGGTCTGCCCGTGCGGCTTCCTTGAAACCTCGCCATTCGTCCGATCTTCGTCCAATCGACCCCAGACTTGCTCCCAAGCCTCCATTCACGTACTAGGACCTGAAATATCACAAACAAGCACAACCTAGCGTGAAATCGGCCTAAAACACGAGAATCAACACCTCAAACGGTGTAAGAACGGGGGTAAAAACATGTGTAAATAACGGTCTATCAATAATCTCTCCAGGGCAGAATGCGTTTATTCATGAAAGATAGATGACATGTGAATCCCCCCTTCAGATCTTACCACCGAACGTGGATAATGTTCTCATTGGTCACAAATTGATGCACTACCTTAAAATTAAGTCTAAGGGTAAGAAAGGGTATATGGCTCTGAAGGGTGATATGAAAAAGGGCTAAGATAGAGTCGAATGGTCGTTCTTACTTGTGGTCTTAGGGAAAATGGGTTTTAGTCCGATTTCGGTGTAGTGGATTGAGGAGTGCTTGCGCTCTTCCTCGTTTTCGGTTCTTATGAATGGTACACCAGCTAGCTATTTTAACTCGACTAGGGGACTGCAACAGGGCGATCCTTTGTCCCCCCCTCCTCTTTCTTATTTGCATGGAGGGTTTTGCGGTGCTATTATGCAAGGCAATTGAGGAGCGGAAACTAGTTGGTGTCCGGGTTAGTCCTAGAGCTCCGCGGGTTTCACATCTCTTCTTTGCGGATGATTCATATATGTTCCTCAGAGGATCAATGCAAGAATGCGAGAACTTATTGGTGGTTTTGAATGAATACGAGGAGCTTAGTGGACAGAGAGTGAACTCGGCTAAATCTGCAGTTTGCTTTAGCAAGAATATTATGCCAATTGATCAATAGTCTCTAGCTCTCCGGCTCAAAGTAGGAGCAGTTGGTGTCAATGATAAATATTTGGGCTTACCCTCCTTGATTGTTCGGTCCAAGATGGCTACTTTCTGGTATTTGGAGGAGAAACGGTTGCAGGGATGGAAGCAGAAGCTGCTATCATGGGCAACAAAGGAGACGTTGATTGAATCAATTTCATTCTCATTCCCGTTACATGTTATGTCCTGCTTTAAACATCCCCTGTCTCTTTGCCGAATTCTGGATAAACATGTTGCTAGATTCTGGTGGGGGTGGAAGGGGGTCATCCGCGAGTTAGATGGATTTCTTGGCAGAACTTATGCACGAGTAAACATGATGGGGGGGATGGATTTCCGGAAAATTGAGCATTTTAATCAAGCCCTCTTGGCTAAGATTGGATGGCGTATTCTCAATGAACCTAACTCTCTACTGGCCCAGGTATATAAGGGCAAGTACTTTCCAAATGGTACATTTCGAATAGCGACTGCTCGGTCACAGCCATTGTGGGGGTGGCAGAGTATTTCTCCATGGCTGCCAACTCCTTCAACGAGGATTTCGATGGCAGGTTGGGAATGGGGTCCAAGCCTCTTCAACATTCCAGCTGGATTCCGTCTTCTCATCCCCATCCTCCTATGTGTTAGCCTCATGTCATTTCGGAGGACACCGACCTGAAAGTGCCAGAGCTTATAGATCCTATCGGGCTGGATGGTGTCACCAATCAATTCAGCAGCTGTTTCCTCCTGATGTGGTTCGGGAGATCTTGGTGATTCCCTTCTTGAATGATTATTGGGGATATGCAGTGCCGGCCCGCAATATTCGGAGGCCCTGTTCGAAAATAAAAAATTTGGCCTCAAAATTTCCCCCCAAAATGTTCTCTGTTTTTTTTACACTTACAATTACCTAATTCAAATTTTTTAGTTTACCCAATTAAAATTTTATAAAATAAAAATATACCCAAATGTCCAAACCAATACTGCTGCGAGCGGCTCTCTTTGCTTGGTTGGCTGAGTATTTAACTCAAAAACGTAATGGAGAGGTATTAGGGAATTGAGAAGTTGATCAGTAGGGAAAGATATTAGGGATGAGCATTGACTATTGATTGGTGAAGAGACCTTGGATTTTATGTTGGAAAGTTGAGAAATGCGGAAAATGTATTATCATTTTTATTTTTGACAATGAGGGAAAATGTTATCATTATGAGTGTTTTTATTTATTTATTTATGAATAGTTCTGCTAGTTGGCGTTAATGGGCTTTAGGATATATTTTTCAGCTTTCAAGGATTGACAATAATGGGCTTGGGGAAGAGTCAGCCCAAACAAAAACATTAACATAGGCCTAATGGGCAAGCAGGGAAGGAGGCAGCGAATAGGCCTAACTATGAGGCCCCAGATTTTAGAGGCCCTGTGCTGTGGGTCTGACCAGCACAGGGCCTGGGCCGGGCCTGGGGATATGTTGGTAAGGCATGATGCGTGTGATGGCGTGTTTACTGTCTAGTCTGCTTATCACCTAGCGATTCTGGTGGATAGACATGTGGAGGTGTGGCTCCATAGGGTGAGCTGAATGGATAGGGCAAGTTGGATAAGAGTGTGGGACCTCAAGATCCAACCTAAACTTAAGATGTTCCTATGGCAAATCTTTAATTGTATCCTGCCTACCACCGAAGCCTTGATTGAGAAACAGGTCCAGATTATGCCAAGATGTCCGGTGTGTTGGGCGGAGACTGAAACGATGGAGCACCTTTTTTGGGAGTGTCCGGTCGCTACAGCTCTTTAAACTCATTCGGGTTTGGAACATCTGGGGCTAGATTTGCCGAGACAGATCTTCCCTTTTTTCCTTAAGAAGTTCTTGCTTAGGATGATCCAACCGGATCAAGTTATGGCTTTGGTGGTGCTCCTGTGGCGTATTTCAAAATCAAGGAATTGGGAGGCTTTTGAGGGTAAGCAGTTCTTGGTTTCCCAACTGATGCGTCAATACCATCAGTAGCTCCATGAGTGGGTGTCTTTACTGGGAGATAGATTGGTCTTGGGGTGGGGTCCTTGGCAGCACAATTAGGAGGAGGTGGATTTGCCAACTATCATTTGTATGTGGGATGGTGCGGTGCGTTCTGGCTCACATTCAGCGGGAGGGCTGATCGTGAAGGATGGAGGTGGGAATGTGGTGTTAGCGAAAAGTTTGTTCTTTGAAGGTATTGTCGATCCTCTGGTGGTTGAGACTATTGGCCTCCGGGACGCTATTCAGTGGTGTTAGAATCTTGGCATCCCTCAAGTACGGTTTGAAGGCGATGTGAAGGTACTTATTGATAAAATTAATGCCAAAGTTGCGCGGGATAGTCGTGTTGGGGTTATTATCAATGAGATTCTGCGTCTGATGAGTCTGAATAGTGGGCTTCATGTTCAGTTTTTGGGTCTGAATAGCAATAGGATAGCCCATTCAGTGGCTAGGAAGACCCTTTCTTTGTCTCTGGCTTCGTATCGATTGTATAATTTTTGTGCCTGCGTTGGATCCAGGGTGTAATTTGTGATCTTTTATCAATAAATATGATTATCTTTTGTTAAAATATAAAAAGACAACCCAAATTTTAAGTTGCTTAACTCTGCAAGTCTATTGACTTATCTTTTAGTACCCAAATAGATCAGAGGTGAACTACAAGAAATATTCTAGACATAGAAGGGAGGGGAGACCTCAATTGGCAGCGGCGCGATGCTGAGGATTTTGATGATCTGGTTGATAAAAAAAGGATAATTTTTTAGATTTTTTTAATTCAAAGTTTACAAATTTGTAACTCGCTATAAATTACATATGTCATGGTTAATGTCATATCACTAACTCTAGTTAGAATCGTCAATAAATAAGAAGTTTATGTACCATCATGAATAAAGATATAAATAAATGGGAGTGGTTCATGTCCATTACCGTATGGTCAATAACCATTCATAATCTGTCACATCATCAATTACGGAAGGTCTCTAACCATTTCTTCTATAAATTTTAAGGAGCTATATCTTTTTTTATTCTAAGTCGTAATTAATTTTTTGCATAGATAAATAAGATAATTTGTGTTTTTCAAATGATATCCACTTTAGTATATTTTTGGAACAGAAAAATTGAGACATATAGTACACTCTATACCATGGTGGTAATGCTTGGTACTACATCAAATCATACCAAGTGGTATTGAAGTGTACCATGGTGGTATGCAATGTAGTCAAAACCACGCTTTAAATCTTAAAAACTTACGCTTTTACGTTTCTAGATCACAAAAACGCTTCTACGCAAGATCACAATTTTTATAGCTCATGTAGTTAAAAACGCGCTTTAAAGGTTACAAACTTACTATTTTACTCTTCTATATCACTAATATGCTTCTACGTAGAAACGCTCTTTTTAGTACTTTGGTGGTATGAACATGGCAAAATACGACTTTGCTGATTTGGCGACATTTCATCAACAACACTGCCTCATAGATTAATAAAAAATAAATTAATGAAAATTAATGAAAATAAAAACAATTAAAGACCATTTTTAATTAAATACTCCACTTCCACCTACCATGTATGCTCCATCATCATCCCCATTGCCACGCCAAAACATAACACCAAACTGCGACCAAGTGTAATCGCAGTCCGGGAATGCAGTAACATGCAAGTTCTATTATCAACCCGAGGTCTAGATCTACTGCTTACTCCGTGATGATTTATTATCTAGCCAACTAATTCGTTTGATTGTTGTTTAAAGCAAAAGCAGTAAGAAAGCAAGAAATGGTTCGGTTTTCAAAAGCAGGAAAGAGTCACTCGGGAATGAGTCCCCCTAGCCCCTTAGTTAGGTTCAATTGTAATTACCCTGGGTTGATTCACTGTTGATTAGACTGCGGAAGATCCGACAGTAGCTTGGAATCTCTTAAGCTGACCAAGCCCTCTTAGTCTAGCTACCCGGCAGACGACTAGTCTTCACCGGAATAGAAAGCTGAGGCTACGAACACAGAACTCCACTATCGAATGAAGAGGCTCTAACAACCTAATCAGATTCTATCTATCTCAGGTTGCAGCAGAAATCGAGAAAAGCTGATCAGACTTCAATAAATTCAATAAACATGCATCATTCGATTAAAACCAAACAGTATCATCATCCCAAGTTATTACAATCAAATCCCTAACACAAGGAACTAGGGTTCTTCATACCCAAGTGAGAGAAAGGTTCTACTCCATAGAGAGAGAAAGGAAAACAGAAATCAGAGTAGTCATACTCATAAAGATGAGGAAAATCTGCTCTGGGATGTCAATCTTCACTCCTGGGGACGCAATCTGGGCTTCAATGGTGAGAAATCCACTCCAAATAGCTCCTAGGGTTTGTTCTTCGCTCTTTCTCTCTCTAAAACTCTGTTTTTGCTCTAGAAACTCGAATGCCTCTTCCTTGGCTCGAATCTGCCTCCAAAAACCCGACTCTGGGCGAAATACGGGCAGAATTACGGCCGTAATCACGGCCTGCCCGTAAATCGCCCCAAAACGCACGTTTCAATTTACTCTGAAGGAGGAGGATCTACGCCCGTAATCCCACAATTACCGCCAGTATTTTGGTAATTACGGTCGTAATTCTATGGATGCTTGCCCGTAATTTTAGTGCCGATGAGAATTCTTGGGAAAAGAGGCTCGGCAATGATTTTATGGGCACGCCCTGACCAATTACGGTCGTAATTTGGCAGGGGCTGCCCGTAATTCGTCCTGTGAATCGCCATCTAACCTCCAAATGACCCGAAACTTGCGCCTACGCACCTCTTTACTTGCTAGGACCTGAAATACGACAAAACAACACAACCTAGCGTAAAATAGGCCAAGGAACAATCAATTCGAGCCAAAATGGACAGGAAACCAGACTGAAAACACGTGCAAATACGATGCTATCAAATTCCCCCACACTTAACTGTTTGCTTGTCCCCAAGAAAACCAAGTCATACACAAGGTAAGCTCACATATTTCAATCAACCAACAGTTGGGGACAAGTCATAAAGGCACAGAACACGTGAATCGTACTGGTTTTCAAACATCAACACATGAATAACTTCAAAAGCAACCTGGACAACCACCACAAAGGACATTCGAGTGCAGCAAAATCGAGCAACGTAAGAGTCTCCCTTCTGTTCACCAACCAACCCAGACTTGACTCAACCACTCACTCAAAACAGTCAACTCATTCATCCAACTCAAGACATCAGAACAGAGACCGAGCAATCTAGGTCCTCACCGGGGTACAAGAGTATAAAGAATATGAAAATGAATCACTCACTCTCGGCCAGTGGGGTCAGGACAATTTAATGCGAAAAATGCGCATGCTATTTCTCTCAATCCCTAACATCTCTTCACCATGATGGCAGCCTCTAAATGCTAGAGTTCACATATGGGATGTCATCACTAACTAATCAGGATGTCTTAGACACAGGTTCAAATGACTGGCTAGGGTCTTTGACATGGGGAAAAAGCCTTTTAGGTGGTGGAAGTATTCATAGCACAAGGTACTACATTTCCAAACCCACACAATCACAATCAAACAAACCAGTATTCCCTTTCTGCTATTCTGCAATACTCAATATCTCAAGAGCACAAGAGCGAAGGAGGTATAAACATCAGCATTTCCAAGCCAGACTGCTAAGAAACACTACTAAATGGGCATTATTCAGATTTTTGGTAGTGGCTCTCTTTTGCTTTCAATTTTTCTTTGTTTTTCTTTCATTTTCTTTTCATTTCTTAAGAGAGCCACCACTTCTGCTCATATTTCAAACACATGCCCAACTTTTAAGCACTACCTCCAATCACTCACATTCAATTTAGCAGAAACAACAGAGAATATGTAAAAACCACTCTGTGGAACCTTCTAAAAGATGCAAAAGGGTGATTTTTCATTATAGACCAAAAGAAAGGATAACACACGGCTCAAAGGGGCTGACTAGGGGATATGACACATCAGGACAGTCAGTTTGGTCGTGGGCTAATCCTATGCCCCCATCATCTTAGCTAATGACAACGTGAATGCTACACATCATGGAAGAGGGATCTATCGCACAAGAAAGAAACGAGCAGGCTCAAATCTCACATGGCTACCTATATGCTCTATCTCACATTCTGATACCCTGAACTAGATGCATAAACGACTGTCAAGAACAAGTGATCAAATCAAGTCACAGTTGGTAAGCAAACAGTTGAAAAGCTGAACCCCTACATCATTCTACTGCACATCTCAGTCCTCATCATGGGTTGTCCTAGTCACAATCAAGCTGTCATGCATTAATCCAAAAACCATTCAATTCATCAATCAAAACACAGTGCCAATATGATCAAACAACAGTACTTGGAGTCCTCAAATCGTAAGATTCGGACAGCGGACTAGGCTCCAAGCACCCATATATACGTTCCAATAAATACAAAGAACCCCCCCCCACACTTATTTGCGACAGTGTCCTCAATGGAGCCGAGGGAAGGGGAACGATGTTACCGTGAAACAGTGGTCAGGAACGTTGACTGGATGGCGGACCAGTCAATAGCAGAGGACTGGACAAGGACCAGTCCAACGGGCACAGAGCTAGAGTCAACAAAACACACACATTGGGTGAAAGAAATCATAGTTCCAAGTCAACAATCCACACAACGGGAACAAGAAATAAAAACCAAACACAATACGGAGTCTAAGTCTGGAAAGAAAGACAAAGGCCGAGCCCCAACTCGATGGGCTAGCAAAGCCAGATCACAGCTCATCGCCTCCATCACCAGTTGGAGGCGGGTAGTAGTCTTCATGCCCCGGGGACGCCTCCCAAGGGTAGCTCACAGCAGCAGGATCCATGTTCCAGTAGCTCATCATGTAATGCTGAGCTGAAATGATGCGGCGGCGACCTTCGCGCTCACGGTCGAGGCGGGCGTTGAGGTGGTCCTGGCCAGCAAGGATCTGCTCATTCTAGCGGGAAATGGCCGCCAGCTGCTCGGCAATGTAAGTGGTGGGTGCTGCAGCAGACAGGCCGGCAACGGAAGTGGAGGCGCCAGGCGCAGAGGGAGTGGTCCGACGATTCGTCCGACGAGTGGTCCGACGAGCCGCAACATCACTCGCCTCGGGGAGCTCCTCACCCTCTGGTGCACGAGGAACAGGGCGAGGAAGGCCTCGGATCCAGATCACGTCCCCTTCGCGATGCAGGATCAACTGGCGCCGTAGGGTGTCCCTGGAGAAGGGCGTCGCAGCCTGGATGATAGTGAACCCGGAGAGGTCGATGTTGTAGTACCGTGCCAGGGCAGTGACCACCGGCCCACACGCCAGTGCGCGACCACACCGAGAAGCCTTGACGACGGTCCTGGCGATGAGAGAGGACAGATGGAGGTTGTCCACCTCCTGGCTGATGGAGTGTAGGCAATGCAAGGTGCGGAGCTAAAGATGACTGGTGGAGCCCTCGCTGGGGGTGTAAGATTTCCCCAACAGCTGGTTGAGGATGCGCCATTCTGGGCGCAACTGAGTAGCCGTGGTGTAGCCCGGTGTGAAAACAGAGCCTGCGAACTCCGGGAGGCAGATCCTCTCGAAGAACTGCTGGTCCCGAAAGATGGGGCTATCGGGCTCTTCGATGGCCAGGTGACAGTCGAAAGGTGGGAGGAGCCCCAGTGCCCGACCGAAATCATCATAGCTGAGGGAGTGAAACTCCCCACCGAGTCGGAACTGGATGGCGTTGTCGTGTGCACCCGCGTGGGCCCGGAAATGCTCGAAGGAGGAGTAGAACTCCCAGAGGAGCTCTTGATAGATCGGCTCAGCGAGGCAGAGGAGGCGGCGCCAAGAGTAAGCGCGGATGGCAGCCTCCATTGCCTCGCGAGCACCCAGCTCCTCGAAAACCCTCCAATCGAGGTAATGGTGCTGAACGACTTTGCGGCGTCGGATGTCCCGCAGAGTCTTCCTCTGGTCGGCGTCGAGCATGTTCAAGTACGTGTTCATTTTCCTGCAGCCATAAAACAGCAGAAACCCAACAACATACATGGAAATTCGTCGATGGTGAGGTCAGAATCATTCCCACCCAGGGCCCTCGAATCATAAATTCGGACAGTGGACTAGGCCCCGAGAAAGGAAAAACATTCAAAACCAATCAGAATCATTCACCATTCACACAAACTCAAACGCACGTGGAGCCCTCGGATTATAAACCCGGACAACAAATTAGGCTCCAAGCGGGACAACCACAACTCATGTTACTCGGTAGGCCAACCAAAAGATGAGCAAACAAAGCAAGCAACATTGTAGGCCTACCGAATTAATTAAAGCACAAACCAATCCCCGAATTTCCTCACTAAGCCCACAATATCAATCCTCCACAAATGACAAGTAAAAATAGAGAAGCACACCTGGAGGCACAAGAAGATATCGCGAGGAAGGTGAGGGAAGAGCGAGAGAACACGACAATCGCCAGGAAACTCGCCGGGAGGCTCGCCGGAGTTTCGCCGCCGGCGACTTCACCAGAGCCAAACTGTCCCAAAACTTTGGGGAATGATGCCCCAAGTATCAGGAACGCGGTGGTGGTCGCGGTTTCTCGATTGGAGGTCGGAGGAGAGAGATCGGGCCTGAGGAACACCGAAGGGTCGCGGTTTTCCGGCGACCCAAACCACCACGAAACTCGACCCCACTGATATAGACTTGTGGGCGCCGACGAGAGGAGCACGGGGGTGGTCTCGGAATTCGATTTGGAGCTCCGGTGAGTGAGATATGGCCGGAAAAACCACCGGGGAAGAGGGTGGGGCGATTTTCCGGTGAGAAAGAGAGAGAGTTTGATCTGAAAAAATGGGGAGAGAGAGAGGGGGAGTCTCGGCCGAGAGGGTTTTTAAACAGGCCTCGTGTGTAATTACGGGCAAGATTACGGCCGTAATTACCCCTTGGCCTGCCCGTAATTTTTATGCCGAGCGCAATGTGCCCCCTCTGACCTAATTACGGGCAGGGGGAAGGAGAATTACGGCCGTAATTCGGCCCCCCCTTGCCCGTAATTTCATTGCCGAGGCCTTTTTTCTGTTCTGGCTTAATTACGGGCAGGGGGAAGGGGAATTACGACCGTAATTTGGCCCCCCATGCCCGTAATTTCATCGCCGAGGGCCCTTTTTCTCCAGTTTTTGAGCTACAATTTCGAACAACCAAACCCAAACGTGCCCCGGTTCAAAAAATACACCACCATAGACCAAAATAGACCATCCGGCGCACGAGAAACATTCCAGAAAGACTCCAGACAGACTCAATGACTCGAAAACGACAAAAATTAAAAAGGAAAAAGGATAGAAATGCAAACCGTGGTGGGGTTGCCTCCCCACAAGCGCTTCTTTACCGTCTTTTAGCTGGACGCCAGTAGAGGAACTAAGGGTCCTCGAGCTTGATCAGCAGCTCTGCGCGCTCGACAGCACCTCCCAAATACAACTTGAGGAGGTGGCCATTCACCTTGAATGGCTCGGTTTGAGCAATGCTGATCTCCACCGCACCGTGCGGGAAAACTTGGGTGACCGTGAAGGGTCCCGACCACCTCGAACGGAGCTTGCCCGGAAAGAGTTTCAGGCGTGCATTGAAGAGCAAAACACGATCACCTTCCTGAAACTCCTTCGGGCCCCTCAACCTTGCGTCGTGGAGACGCTTGGTGCGCTCTTTGTAGAGCAGGGTGTTCTCGTAGGCGTGGTAACGCCACTCCTCCAACTCCAGCAGCTGCAACTTACGTTCTGTACCTGCAACACTCAAATCCAGGTTTAGCAGCTTAATGGCCCAGAAGGCCTTGTGCTCTAGCTCTTCCGGCAAATGGCACGCCTTCCCATAGACAAGCCTATAGGGAGAAGTGCCAATCGGATTTTTATAGGCAGTCCTATACGCCCAGAGAGCATCATCGAGCTTGGTGGACCAATCCTTGCGGGACTGATCCACCGTCTTTTCAATTATTCGTTTTAACTCCCGGTTCGTCAGCTCGGCCTGCCCATTTGACTGGGGATGGTGGGCCACCGACACCTGATGCTTAACGCCATTAGCGAGAGAGGAGTTTAGTGAATTGCCCTTGAAAATGGGTTCCTCTATCACTAATAATGGCGCGAGGTGTCCCGAACCGGGAGAACAGCTGCTTCAGAAATGAGCAGACCCGTCTTGCATCATTGGTGGGCATGGCTTGAGCTTCTGCCCACCTCGAGACGTAGTCCACTGCAACCAATATGTACAGATTGCCAAAAGATGGAGGGAATGGGCCCATGAAATCGATACCCCAAACATAAAAAATTTCACAAATAACAGATATATGTTGGGGCATCTCATCCCGGGAAGAAATGTTACCTGACCTTTGGCAGCGGTCGCACTGTCGTGCGAAGGTGTCAGCATCCTTGAAGAGCGAGGGCCAATAGAAGCCCGACTGTAGCACCTTCCGCGCCGTGCGGTTTCCTCCATGGTGACCTCCAGTAGGTCCCTCGCGACATTGAGACAGGATGTCTCCCATCTCATGCTACATGACACAGCGCCGGATCACGCCATCTGCTCCGATTCTGAAGAGGTAAGGATCCTCCCAGAAGTAGTGCTTCAGATCGGAGAAGAACTTGCGCTTTGCATGAGTAGCCATCCCCTTGGGTAACTGCTTGCCCACTAGATAATTGGCGAAGTCAGAATACCAAGGGGCCACGCTGTCCACCAGTGTCATCGCCAGCAATCGCTCACCCGGGAAGGAGTCGTCGATCTCTTCCACGAAGTTGTCCACTGGAGGGGCTTCCAACCGTGAGAGATGATCTGCAGCAACATTCTCAGCTCCTTTCTTGTCCCGGATCTCGATGTCAAACTCCTGCAGCAGCAGGATCCAGCGGATGAGCCTAGGCTTTGCATCACCCTTGCTCATCAGGTAGCGAATCGCCGAGTGGTCAGTGTAGACCACCACATGGGAGAGCACCAGATAGGGTCAGAACTTATCAAATGCATACACCACAGCGAGGAGCTCCTTCTCGGTGGTGGTGTAGTTCTCCTGTGCATCGTTCAAGGTCTTGGACGCGTAGTAGATGGGCTGGAAGTGTTTCTCGCGTCTTTGAACCAGAACTGCTCCGACTGCATAGTCACTCGCATCGCACATCAACTCAAAAGGAAGAGACCAGTCAGGAGTCACCATGATAGGTGCATGGGTAAGCTTCTCCTTCAGAGTCTCAAATGCAGCTGTGCACTCGGGAGTGAACTGGAATGGTGCATCCTTCTCCAGCAGCTTGGTCAACGGCAGGGCAATCTTCGAGAAATCTTTGATGAAGCGCCGGTAGAAGCCTACATGACCCAGAAAGCTGCAAATCCCCTTCACAGAAACAGGAGGAGGTAGCTGACTGATCGTCTCAATCTTCGCGCGATCCACCTCAATCCCCTGCTTGGAGATCTTGTGCCCGAGCACAATACCCTCACGAACCATGAAATGGCACTTCTCCCAACTGAGTGCCAGATTAGTCTCCTCGCACTCTTCAGAACGAGTTCCAGGTTATGGAGACAGTGAGTGAAGGAGTCTCCATATACCGAGAAATCATCCATGAAGACTTCCATGATCTCTCCAACCAGTCGGTCAAAGATCGCCAGCATGCATCTCTGGAAGGTCGTCGGTGCATTACACAGCCCAAATGGAATCCTCCGGTAAGCAAAGGTACCGAAGGGGCAAGTGAATGTGGTCTTCGCCTGATCCTCCGGTGCAATAGGAATCTGGAAATAACCAGACATGCCATCCAGGAAGCAGTAAAACTCATGGCCAGCCAACCTTTCCATCATCTGATTAATGAAAGGTAGGGGAAAATGATCTTTCCTGGTGGCGTCGTTCAGGCGCCGGCAATTGATGCAGACTCTCCAGCCGGTCACGGTCCGCATCGGGATCAACTCCTTCTTCTCATTCGGGACCACAGTCATCCCGCCTTTCTTCGGGACCACCTGAGTGGGGCTGACCCACTTGCTATCAGATATAGCAAAGATGATCCCTGCATCCATGAGCTTCACAATCTCTGCCCGGACCACTGCCTCCAAGTTAGGAGACAATCTCCTCTATGGCTGCCTGACTGGCTTAACCTCATCCTCCATCAAAATTCTGTGGGAGCAGAAGGATGGGCTAATGCCTCTGATGTCGGTGATCTTCCAGGCCATGGCCCGGGCATACTTCTACAGCAGAGCCACCAGCCTGCTCTTCTGCTCGGGTGTCAGATCCGAGCTAATAATAACCGGGAGCTTATTCCCCTCCCGGAGAAATGCATACTCCAGGTGAGATGGGAGGGGTTTAAGCTCCAACTCTGGTGGCTCCTCCAATGATGTAGCAAGCCGGGGCGAGATGGGGATCGGCTAGAATGGTATCTCTCGCCCCTCGATCGCAGCCTCGTCCAGCTCCGCAAGCTGCTCCTCCAGCTGCACATCCTGTGATGCCTGTTCCCCTAGCAAAAGACAACGCTCAAGGAAATCATCAGTACCCGCACTCGTGATGGCGAGTGCGGTCTCAAAATCAGCAACAACATCACAGTAATCTAGATCATCATGGAGCTGGGGGTGTTTCATATTATCCGAAACTAGAGAAGGTGATTTGTTCACCCCCAGCTCTCAAAATCAGTTTTCCATCATTCACATCAATAAGCGCCTTGGCAGTGGCGAGAAAAGGTCTACCCAGTATCAATGGCACATCAACATCCTCATTTATGTCCAAAATCACAAAATCAACAGGATATGAAAATGGCCCTACTGCGACTATCAAGTCCTCTACTATACCCCTAGGATGAACAATGGATCTATCAGCAAGCTGGATGCTCATCCTAGTATCACTGGGTTCACCTAGGCCTAGCTTCTTAAACAGTTTATAAGGCATGACATTTATGTTAGCGCCTAAATCCGCCAAGGACTTCCCTACATGCAAACTACCAATCACGCAAGGGATAGTGAAACTCCCTGGGTCTTTTCGCTTCTCTGGTAGTTTGTTCTGCAGGATGGCAGAACACTCCTCGTTGAGCATCACTGTTGACAGCTCCCCAAGCTTCCTCTTATTGGTGAGGAGATCCTTCATGAACTTGGCATACTTGGGCATCTTCGATAATGCCTCCACGAAGGGCATGCTAATGTTTACCTGCTTCAGCATTGCTATGAATTTGGCAAACTCAGTCTCAAGTCGGTCCTTGTGCAACCGAGTAGGAAAGGGAAGCTGTGGTACATACTCCTTCACCACTGGTTGCGGTTTAGGAGCAGGCACCTCAACCTCCTTCTCCATTTCTTCCTGATTAGCTGGAAGTGCTGAAGCAGGGGTCTCTCTCACCTCTGCCCGAACAGGTGGATCGGTAGTCACCTTGCCACTCCTGGTTGTGATGGCACTGCAGTTGGCATTCGGGTCCTGCGGGTGAGGGATGGTCTGACCAGGCAAGGTACCTGGAGTCCTCTAAGCGACAGCCTGGGCAACACTCCCAAGCTGGGTCTGTATATCTCGCAGCACAGCCTGCGTGTTTCTCTGACCAGCTTCTAGCTCCAAGAATTTGCCTGAAGCTTTCTCCATAAATTGCTCAATGTTATTGAACTTATTTGCAATGGAGGTGGCCAGAGAACCCACCAAATCTCTCAGTTCCGCCATCGGGTCACTCTGTACTGGGGCTGCAGGTGCTGCCCCTGCCTGCTGAAATGGTCTCACCTGCGACTGAGGTGGAACTGGCCCCTGTCTGGGCGGGTAGAGTGGCTGCTGTGGCTGCTGAAATTGCCCCTGTCTGGGCTGGTACGGAGGCCTCTGGAAACCAGATGGTCCCTGGGGAGCTGGTGGTTTGGGATTTGCCCCAGCCCAAGAAAAGTTAGGATGCTGGCTCCACCCCTCGTTATAGGTGTTGCTGTAGGGGTCGAAGCGCCTGGCATTACTGATGAAGTCCACCTGCTCCTGGGGAGTAGATGATTCCCTCATCGCCTGACAGTCCTCCATGGTGTGATGAGAGCTCTCACACCACTGGCAGTGCATCGCCTGCGGCTGTCCTGTACCTGCAATCAAACCAGAACGATCGATAGCTGAAACCAGCTTCGATACCACCTGCACCAAATCAGATGACTGGGTGCCCACAGCATGCACACCCCGTCCTGGTGCTCGTCTCGATCTCCTGGCAGTGCCCCAATCGTACCTGTTCTCCGCCATCTCCTCAAAGAGTTGATTCAGCTGTGGCGGTGTTTTGGTCAGCATGTTCCCACCACAAACCGAGTCAATCAGCTGCTTGTCCTCCGGGAAGAGGGCGTGATAGAAGGTGCCCACCTTGAAAGCATCATTGAAACCATGATTGGGACACCTGAGAAAGAGACTGGTGTATCTCTCCCAAGCATCCCTGATGGTCTCATCCTCATCCTGAGCAAAATGTGTAATTTGCTTCTGCAGGTCAGCTGTCTTGGATGGAGGATGGTAGCGGGTGAGGAACTTGTCCGCCAGGTTGGCGAACGTGGTGATAGAGCCCGGAGGTCGAGTGTCTAGCCACTCCTTGGCTTGCCCCTCCAGAGTGAATGGGAAGTACCTCAGCTGGATGGCATCTGCTGGTACCCCATTGATCTTGATTCCATCGATGAGCTCGTGGAATCGCCTGAGATGTGATCGGGGGCACTCCCCCTCCTTACCACGGAACACCACTGAACCGCGCAGCATGGTGATTACTGAGGTGCTCACCTCAAAATTGTTGGCTGGGACATGAGGGTGTTGAATGGGTGACCTCATGTCCGCAGCTCTAGCGGTCCAGTAGGATCACATGGTCTGCTCATCTGGATTGATCACATCATGGTTCTGTGGATCAGCCATCTCTCCTTCTTCTTCTTCTTCTTCGATCTGCAGCTGTGATAGCGCCTCCTCCACAACCAGTCGCGCCTTTAGAGCCCGCTTGAAGTTCCTGCAGGTTCGTTCAAGCTCCTGGTCTAATGGTAGTAGATCTCCCGACTGGCTACGGGTCATGCACTACCTGCACACAATCAGCAGAAGCAACCCGTGAAGGCACACAGGTGGAAGAGAAAAATGCAATAAAGAAAAAGCTAGAGTAACAAATTCTCACGTTTCCCCAATAACCTAGAGGGTTCCCCGGCAACGACGCCAAAAACTTGACACGCCAAAACACAACACCAAACTGCGACCAAGTGTAATCGCAGTCCGGGAATGCAGTAACAGGCAAGTTCTATTATCAACCCGGGGTCTAGATCTACTGCTTACTCCGTGATGATTTATTATCTAGCCAACTAATTCGATTGATTGTTGTTTAAAGCAAAAGCAGTAAGAAAGCAGGAAATGGTTCGGTTTTCAAAAGCAGGAAAGAGTCACTCGGGAATGAGTCCCCCTAGCCCCTTAGTTAGGTTCAATTGTAATTACCCTGGGTTGATTCACTGTTGATTAGACTGCGGAAGATCCGACAGTAGCTTGGAATCTCTTAAGCTGACCAAGCCCTCTCAGTCTAGCTACCCGGCAGACGACTAGTCTTCACCGGAATAGAAAGCTGAGGCTACGAACACAGAACTCCACTATCGAATGAAGAGGCTCTAACAACCTAATCAGATTCTATCTATCTCAGGTTGCAGCAGAAATCGAGAAAAGCTGATCAGACTTCAATCAATTCAATAAACATGCATCATTCGATTAAAACCAAACAGTATCATCATCCCAAGTTATTACAATCAAATCCCTAACACAAGGAACTAGGGATTTTCATACCCAAGTGAGAGAAAGGTTCTACTCCATAGAGAGAGAAAGGAAAACAGAAATCAGAGTAGTCATACTCATAAAGATGAGGAAAATCTGCTCTAGGATGTCAATCTTCACTCCTGGGGACGCAATCTGGGCTTCAATGGTGAGAAATCCACTCCAAATAGCTCCTAGGGTTTGTTCTTCGCTCTTTCTCTCTCTAAAACTCTATTTTTGCTCTAGAAACTCGAATGCCTCTTCCTTGGCTCGAATCTGCCTCCAAAAACCCGACTCTGGGCGAAATACGGGCAGAATTACGGCCGTAATCACGGCCTACCCGTAAATCGCCCCAAAACGCACGTTTCAATTTACTCTGAAGGAGGAGGATCTACGCCCGTAATTCCACAATTACCGCCTGTATTTTGGTAATTACGGTCGTAATTCTATGGATGCTTGCCCGTAATTTTAGTGCCGAGGAGAATTCTTGGGAAAAGAGGCTCGACAATGATTTTACGGGCACGCCCTGACCAATTACGGTCGTGATTTGACATGGGCTGCCCGTAATTCGTCCTGTGAATCGCCATCTGACCTCCAAATGACCCGAAACTTGCGCCTACGCACCTCTTTACTTGCTAGGACCTGAAATACGACAAAACAACACAACCTAGCGTAAAATAGGCCAAGGAACAATCAATTTGAGCCAAAATGGACAGGAAACCAGAGTGAAAACACGTGCAAATACGATGCTATCACCCATCCTCCACTTGCTCCAAGAACCCCCAAACCTTCTTCCTTTCAAAGTCAAAATCCCAACAAATCTGTTCACCTACCCTCTGCTCCATCATCGTCCACATTCTCCACTACTCCAAGAACCCAAAACCCTTCTCCATTTCAAAGCCAAGAACCCCAAATCCCTACACCTACCCTCCTCTGCCGAGATTATCTAAACTCCTAAAAAACATCTCCACCAAAAACTATCCCACCCCGCCGCTGCTATCTACGTCGATGCAAAATCCCCACTCAAAACTCTCCCAATCCTCTTCTCCAACCCCTACTTCAAATCAATGTTCAATCGTCGTCGCCTACTCTCGCCACTTCCATCGCGCCGTCCAGATCTGCTTTTCAGGATGAAGAACTCGTTCGAGGGTCTTTGATCCGGCGAGATTGCAGTTCATATGCCATAGTCGGCAAGAACTTCGTTGTGCGATTTCAGATTTTGGATTTCGGTCGTAGGTCTGCCAATGGCAGAGCATTGGGGGAGGGGGTGTATCTGGCGAGGAAGTGGAAGCGACTTTTGGCCATGGAGATCTTGTTTTTTTTTTTTTTGCTACGACGGTGGTGAGAAACAGGGGCGTTTCGGAATAGAGAGAGGTCGAAGACTGGACTTCCTCGCTAGGTTCTTCAGCTGAGATCCTTGACCGAACAGGGGCAAAATTGGATCTACCTGCAACCTGATTAATGAGCGCAAATTGGATATACCTCTACCACTGATTTCGTCTTTGGCAGGGGTGATGAATCGACAGCGACGACGATGCAGAGGACGCTGGAAGCTGCCGGATTCTTGTCGCAAGAAAAAAAGAGATTTTCTACAAAAAAGGCAAAATACACTTGTGTAGCCAAAATTTTCACGTTTGTGCCACTTATAGCCACTTTTGGCGAAATACCACTTATAGCCAATTTTTAAAGATGTTGCGTGCTAAATATAGTCATTTCTGTTAGATACTTTAACGGTGTTATTAACACCGTCAACTTATTTGACGGTTCGGTGACTAGGCGTCAAATCAGCGGACACGTCAGCACCAAATAAGCAAACAGTGACACGTCAGATATTTTAATTATTTAATATTTGATTACTACATTAAATTAAAAAAAAACTATAAAAAGATGAAAATTCTCGTTTCTCTTAATCGCCTTCCATTCCTCTCTGTACACAAATGATTTATCCAACCTCCCCCAAAAAAAAAAACCGGCTTTAGAATCCCCAATTCCAAAAACTAATTAACGAAGCCACCACTTTCTCCGATTCTGGAAGTAGATCCAACACGTTGCCGAGAGAAATGGGTGTCTTCGAACCGAGATCTGTTAAAAGAATTTATCCGGATCCGCCCTTTTGTTCGACCTTTCCCTTCCCATACCTCAACTTCATCGGCCAGCGAATATCATATGAGATATTGGAGATCAAGAAAGGCTAGAAATCGCCGGAAGGGGTTCAGGAAGGAAGAGGAGAAGACGAAGTTGGATTTGGGTTCTGGAAATTTCAAATTCTTATGTTGAAACAGGAAGAAGCCCTGATACGAGAACGAACAAAATTCTCCTTCCTCCCCTGCATCCAAACCCATATGCAGATCTTGATCAAAGCATGCCTCGACGACAACGACGAACCACAAAAAAGGTCCTGATCAAAAATAGCAGAGGCAAATCCGAAAAGCATAGACAGAGGAAAAGGTCTGGTTCTGGGAATAACCCAAGAAGTTCTAGATCTAGCTACTTGGGTGAGAGGAGAGCTCCTTGTCCGCCAACTACAAACGAAAATGGAAAGAAGAAAACACCGATCCACTCCAGTTCTGAGAATCTCAAATGGTGATTAGTCATCGTTGCCACCACCAGTCACCAATCCACTCCAGTTCGTCGCCCGGCCATCGCGTCTCCCCTGCGTGGAAGTGGATGACGGACCCACAAATCGAGGAAGAAAAGAGAACTGGGCAAACAAAGGAAAAGGAAGAAGAGAGAGGGAGAGGTTGATTTTTCCAATCTTTTTTGTTATTTATTTATTTTTTATTTTCCTCATTACAAGGTAATACATTTTCATTTGACATGTTTTTTTATATAAAATTGCCACATCAGCAAATTTGGCCAGAAATGCTCAACACGTCAGCATCTTTGTTTGTCCAGTCAGACTTAACACTAACACCGTTAAAGAATTGGACGGAAGTGGCTATAAGTGGTATTTCGCCAAAAGTGGCTATAAGTGACACAAACGTGAAAGTTTTGGCTACACAAGTGTATTTTACCAAAAAAAGAAGAGAGAGATTAAATGAAATTCTGCATACAATATATATATATGGTGACTACTTCGGTGCACTCACAAAAATAAGTGTGTTCAATGCACCCAACTCAAAAACTAGTCTTAAGTCTTATAAAAAAAAACTAGTCTTAAGGTGTCGGATTTTGAATTTTAATTTGTAGAATTAGTGTAATATGATTATATAACATATGATAACAACTAATTAGCGGATTATCCTAAGCCCTAGACCTCCAATTTTGAGTTCTAGCCCTAAACCCCAAATTGTAAACCCTAACCCTAACCCTAAATCTCTAAAGTCCAAATCCTTCAAATTAAAGTAAATCTTCAATGGTTTTCGTGCAAATTCATGTGCATTATTGTTCATCACATTATAAGTGATGATTGACATCATTTTGACATAAATCGCATGTTTAAAATGACAGTTATAAAGCGAGTGCACTGAATGCACACAAAAAAGTGAGTGCACCGAAGATGCCACCATATATATATATATATATATATTAATTTTAAAACATGACGTGCCAGCCATGTGGTATGGCGAGTCTATGTGGACATTATGTGTCGTCTAGGTGGAAGTCACATCAGCCTAACGTCTAACTGACGGAATCGTTAACGGTGTTAAAGTATTTGACGAAAATGGCTAAATTTGTCAAACAAGTTTTAAAAATGTGGTTATATATGGTGTTTTCTCAAAAGTGGCTATTATTGTCACAAACCCGAAAATTTTGGCTATAGAATTGTATTTTGCCTATGAACATAACAAAGTATATAATGGTTGAATACATTATAGTAGGAATATAAGAACTTCATTCATCACATTCATCATTGTGTACCACCAGTTATCACCCATATACTAGGGTGGTATGGATTTATAAGCTTTGGTCCTGTATTTTTTTCCCATAAAACTTTTAGATCGAATAATCACGATGAAGTCGTTTCATCTGTGCAAAAAAAAAAAATTAAAATTTGAGTTAAAAACGAAGGTGGTACCAATGTGGTAACGAGTGGTATTATTATTATTTTTTGGTCAAAATATATTGAAAATAGATTTCATTTTGTAGATCACAACAAACTAGTTCCACTTGTACAAAATAATTTGAAATAAAAATTAGCACGAAGAAGATAAGAGCCGATTAAGAAAACTAAGGAAAATAAAAAGTCATTAATTATCACCCTTTAGATTTGAACTTTTATAGTAGCCATGTGAACCAATTCAAATTTGCTATCTCTACCTTTCCTTTCTGATTCGGGCCTAATTGCACATATTGTGCCCCCGGTTTGCTTAGATGTTTGTGCCAAATTCGCTCATTAGAGGTTAGTTTTACGCGAGGTTCTGCGTGTTTGAGTGTTTTTCAGGATTTAACAGGTGAAACCAGCCTCAGAGTCGAAGGATTGGCGAAAAGGATTGAAAACCGGGAGAAGAGGTGAAAAAACATAAGTTCACGGATAAAGGCAGGAGTTCACGGTCGCGCAAGACTGTGAAGAAGTGGAGTTGACCGTGAAGCGCAAGGCGTCCAGAGCCAACTTGAAGGTTACAGACGCAAGGCAAGTTCACCGTCACTAAGACCGTGAACACAAGCAGTTGCCCGTGAACTGCCGTGATCGATGCAGAGCGGTTTGGCGCAAGGCGTGAGTTCACGGACGCGTTTGAGAGTTCACGGGCGTGAACTCAGGCCGTGAACTCAGCTCCTCTCGTGTTTAAAAGCCGAGCTGCAAGGAAAGAGGAGGGAGAGCCACTTTTTGTGAGAGAAACACTTCTTCTGCATTTTAAAGAGAGAACCAGAACCAAGAGAGAAGAAGGAGTTAGGGCTTGGCTTCAAAGGAGGTTTTGGGAAGATTTCCCCAAGGAAATCCCAGCTCAAGGTTGAAGAATAGAGGAGGCATCCCCACAAGATGGTTTTCATATTTTTCTCCTTTGTTCTTCCCACTTCTTCCATGGAGTAGTCCTCCTCCCACTTGGGTGTAGTGAAACCATAAACCCTACTATGTAGTTTTCTTGTATGTGGTTTGAATGATTGATATTAGGCATTGTTCAATTTAATGTTTGAGGTATTTTCACCATGATTTGGCATGCTTATGCTTAGCAACTTAGGGGTTGTGCATATTTTGTGCTTAGCATCCTAGGGTTGTGCATAATTGTGCTTAGCACCCCTAAGTTTGTGCATTTAGGTGCTAGTAATCTAATTTTCCAACTTAGCCTAGTTTAGAGAGGAAAATCCCCCTTTTAAGGGATACTCAATCGAGTTGGTTTTCCTTCCGCTCTCCAAGCCATCTAAACTAGGTCGAGTTAGGGAAATCCTCAATATTAAATTGAACAAGTCGATTAATCGTGGTTAAACCATCCGACCTTAGAGTTGAGTGAGGAAGTAAGCCGATTACCGATTGTTTAAACCGAGAGGGTCGCGTGATAGGACTTTTCATCTTCCACTCGGTTTAGCAATCGAGACTGTGGTCCCCGACCACATACACTTTCCTCTGCGATTCACGATTAACGTGCCCAAGGCAATCGTTCCATCCCACGTAGTATAGTAGCGATTAAGGGGAAGCGAAACCCAAGCGACTTTCCCACAAAAGAGTTTTCAAACCAAATTACTTTTTCTTTCTTTCATTTAAATTGGCAAACCTTTAAACCAAAGTTTTATCGCTAGATAATGATGTCAACAACCGAAGTAGGGGTAGACAGACCGGCTCGGGTCGATATATAGATACTTGTACTATACTACACCCGATTAGAGTTTAAAAACTTGGGCTCTAATTGGGGTTTAATTGTAGTGTAGATTCGAGCGAGTCACTTTCTCTGAATTCTCTCTAGCTTAGAGTTTCAATTCCGATTTCCTCCACAGAGCTGTCGACGGCTTCCCCTCTGGGACTGCGGTGGCCCTCCATATCCTTTTCCTTTTGATTGCTTTCTTTTTTTCCCGCTTTGTCGATTTTGGTTTTGCACGTTTACTTTGTATTAATTTGTTCTTCCTTTGCTTCTCCTTCCTTGATTGACGCTTCTCTTTTACCTTGCATGGGTCCTCTCTCTGTTCCCTTTGTGGATTCTACTTTTGTTCCGCCGATCTAGTTCCTAGATCTGGAGATCTCTGATCTAACTAGCTTCGAGGCGAGTTGCTCTTTCGACTAGCTTGTCTTCCCATTTCCAACCCCTTCGTCTACCTCGTTGTTGCACCCTGCAGGTTTGGTGATTCAGAGATGCAAGAGCCATTGACTTGGACTCAGGTTGGAGAAATTCGAAGACAAAGATCATCCCTCTGGCTCCTCTCACTGCATGCCTAATCCTTCTAATGTTTTTCCATGGTGTGGGTGTGGTGATACTGGCGACGATCGGTCTGGGGAGGTTTGTTTGGAGGGTGCCTCTTTGCTGCCTTCCATCCGGGGTAGTTTGAACCTGGCTCCCCCCTACTCGTCGTCTCGTCGACCCTCTTTCACGTGCTTGTGACTCATCAGTGGTGGTGGGTTTCGATTGCATCTGGTGGCGGAGGAGTTTTCGGCCAGCGCCTGTGATTTCTCTAAAGGAGTTGCTTGGCGGCTAGAGTTTTGGACGGTTTGACTATGTTTGTAGTCCTTGGGTTAGGGCTCTATTGGGCCTTCGGTTTGATTGTCTTTGCCTTATAATTTGTATATTTTCCTTTGTCATCTTAATGAACTGCACTTTGTAAAAAAAAAAAGTAAATACTTTTTATTAGCCAAACTATCCAAATTATTAGTCAAATCTTTCTAAATACAAAATATTAGTCAAATCTTAATAACGCATCAAAATATTAGCAATTTGTCTGTTACCATTAGTAATTTTGTAACTCTTTTCTTAGTTAAAATATAAAATTATAAAATATTGTCTGCCATGTGTCTCTTTCAAGTCAATATCATATTACCAATTCAATATTACTAACAAAACTACAAAGTTTACAAATAACTTTGGCTAACATTTTGTATTTTTGGCTAAGAATGAGCTTCAAATTCTGAGCCACTACAAGATGATTTATCACCTACCATTGGGCAATCCGGCCGTTGTGGTGACTGGTGAGTGAGTGAGAGGTCTTGGAATTTGAGGGGGGGAAGAACTCATCCGTGTCTGGCAAAATGTTCTTCATCTGTGACTTGGTAGGAGGAACAAACACTTTTAAATTGATTGCCAGTATCTTTGTCTAAGAATACAAACACGTCTGCAGTCTGCTGAGCAGAGGTTTCACCTGTGCTCCACAATTTTTATAATCGTTTTGTCGCTCGCTCTCCAGGAGCTGCTTCTATCTAAAAACTCATCTATACAGAACCAGAAAAACGCCCCAAGAAAGAGGCTCAAGAACTCACTCGCTCAAGTGGGCAAAGGCTTTGCTCGTATACAAAAACAAAAAGGTTAAAAGAAAAATGGAACTGGTCAATCTCTTCCAAACTCTATCAGTGTTCTCCGCTCAAGTGGGCACACCGTTGTGGTGGTGATGGTGGTGGTGTGCACTCCAGTCATTTCCCAATCTGACACAAAGTGGCTCTCCTCTTTGTGCATCTAGGATGAGATAGATGATGATATGGAAAAACTCAGCATATAAAAAGCCACTTGCTCCTTTTGCTGTCTCTCCCTCTGAACACTTGCATTCACACAATCGGGATTGGAAGTGTATTCTCAAGATGGTTAGAATGATGCATTTGTTTCTGAACAGCCTTAACCGCTGCTACTCTAGCTGCATTCGCTGCTCTGTTAGCTGCTGTTACTCCTTTATTCACCCTCTCATCCACCTTCCCCACATCGTAAGCCCTCTCTGCAGCCCGCCTTGCTTCCTGGCCACGCCAAATATATTAGACACAGAAGAAATGAGAATGGTCCATCAGACTTGAGATGATCAAAACTCCGCAACTAGGAACATGCAACAAAGCATCCACACGTTAACAGCTAATGAAGTGAAAATTTAAATCAATTGTACCTGAACAGCATTGAGTACTTTAGAATGATAAACAGCAACAGGTGAGACAGGAGGGGTTATATTCTGAGTGCTTGGGACATTAAGAATTCCATTCTGCCAATGTCCTGATTGTGTCTCCCCATTCCTGAATGTATACATTCCCAGGCCTTGCCTTCTACCCTCATGCCAGGCTCCTTCATATCTATGCCCATTTGCAAAACGGTACAACCCAAATCCATGCATCTTGTCCGCGAAATATTCTCCAGAATACGTGTCACCATTTCTATAATAAACATTCAACACCATCAGAAAAATGGCCAACAGAACAATAAGAAGCTCTACATGAATTTGTAACACAATTATCAAATTTGCCAAATGCATACAATGGCAAATCATAACAAGAAAAGAAAAGAAAGTTTCACTACGCACTTTTAGCGGCCAGAATTCTTATAACAAGAAAAGAAAGATTCTAGTAAGACTTCCCATAATAATAAGACTCTCCAGCCAACGCGGAGGGAGAAACTAGCCAGCTATCGTATAGACTATAGATGATAGCTTAAGGATGTGCCTTTGACTTGAGCATTAATTGACTGGACAACCAAACCTCAGAGAGATCAAACAACATACCCTACTTGTTCCCTGAAGGGATCCGACAAGAATGAAAGAAAGGATAAAGAAGCATGTCCAGATAATCAGATAACACTCCAAGAGCGTATCTCAGCCAGAAATATCTTCTTCACTAACAATGGAGGGGCAGTCCACAACTTGATCAAAGAGAACAAACAAGAGACATCTTAAAAAATATCACAGGAGCTAAATGCCAGATCATCCTTGCACTATATATCCATAACTGCATACTTATGCTCACTGTTCAGCAGTCCCTTAGGCTTTTCAATGCAACCCAAGTTCGCACAAATATCGATGACTCCGTCCCATTACAGGCTAAGAGAACAACAGGTTCATTGCCATGATAACAAGAACTCAAGCTACATGAGGCGACCAAACTCCAAAGTGAAGACAGCATTTCGGAGATTAAGCTTCTTCCATGTGTTCCACTGTTCGATGGCTAAAAGAACCCCCGGGCCTTGCACATTTCCTCTCACTATGAAATGATAATGCTTTCCATCCATCAACTTACAAACAAGAGGAAGGGGGGAAACCCAGCTAAGCTAGAGTGCTTTACTAGCACCATATATGAGGTAAACCATATTGACAGGGATAACTGCAAGCACTTTATCCTTCGGTCCAACAAAAAAAGAACTTTATTGTTGGCCGCCAACTTCAAGTAAGACGCCTACAATTTTGCACAACAAATCCTCACAGCAATCACATCAAAGCAACAACATCCCAAGGCACAGAAAACTGAAACCAATACCCTACTTGCAAAATCCAATAAATGATTACCAAGATACGTTCAATCAAGTACACGAGAAGGAGAACAGCAGATGACTAATTCAGTAATCATGTCCATTTAACATGAAGGATAAAGGAGTTGAGAGAGATATGCACACTACCTGAAATGGTAGTGACCAAGACCATGCTTGACCCCCCATTTGAATTCTCCAACATACCTACTACCATCTTCACAAGTATGAACTCCACAGCCGTGGCTTTGGCCATTAGACCATTCCCCAGCGTACACATCTCCTGTATAAAACCTATAAACTCCAAACCCATGACGAAGACCTTGGCTGTATTGGCCTCTGTAGCGGCTCCCTCTCGCCCAGGTCTCCACTCCATAGCCATCATATTTGCCATCAACCCAATCCCCCTCGTACCTCCCGCTCATGTAATAATAGTACACTCCACTCCCGGAGCACTTACCTTTGTGGAATTCTCCCTCGTAGACGTCCCCGTTGCTGTAAACCTGAACCCAGCAACCAGAATGACCTCTTTTCTCCGGTCTGGGTCTGGACCCAATCGACCACAACACAGGCAACGGGGGTTTAGAAATCTTAGAGGAGGCAGCGAGCTTTATCGGAAAGGAGCGGGCTAGGAACAATCGGATTGAAGGGAGCCGAGGGAGGGCGAGATTTAGGGAGAACAAGAGAACAGAAGAGAAGGCAAAAGCAGAGAAGAAGTCGAGGAAAAAAGAGTGGCTAGGATGGGAAACGAGGAAGTAGAAGAAGGGGAGAGAGAAGAGAAGAATTAGACGGAGATGGACTCGGATACGCCGGAAGTGGCGGAAACGGCGGAGGAAGCGAAGGGCGGTGGATTTGGCAGCGATTGAGAGAGTCAATAGCGGGTGATGAGGAGGAGAGGATGATGAGGAGAAATGGTAGATGGTGGGGGATTTGGGAAGGGAGGAAGAGCGACGAGGCAGAGGAGGGGGAGGGCCAGCCAGACCGGCGGAAGCGTGGTGGTTGTGGTGGGTCAAAAGGGTCCGCTTGTAAGGGGTAGATGCAGAAGAAGCCGATGAAGGGGAGGGCGCAATTGGGTCATTAGGGGTCTGTTGAATATCTTCAGAGAAATCGACGAGAATCTGGGCAGGAGGGGAAGGCAGGGCGGCGGCGGCGGTGGAGGAATGATGATACAGACGGTGGTGATCGGAGGTAGCAGTGGTGGCGGAAGAGGGAGAAGGCGGTGGGGGGAAGAGGAGGGGAGGGGTAGGGTTGAAATCGGAAGAGACGCCGCTGCTTTCTTTTCCGATTTGGACTTCTGATTTCTTCTGATGCATTACATAAAGAAGAAGGGGGCAGGTGAGAGGGGCTTGAAAGGAAATCTCCGGTTTTCTGAATTCTCAACACTCCCAACTGTGGATTGATTGGTTGATTGATAGGTTGGGTTGCCTTCTTCTTCACTTCGCTCTCCCTCTGCAATTGAGATCGTGGATGATCAATTCTTTGCCTTCCGAGCTCCAAACCGGTGGGGAATTTTCAATCTGAAGCAGGAACTGGAACTGGGGGAAACTGGAACTGGGTGGCTTGCTGCTACTGCTGCTTGAAGAAAATGGGCGCGCGAAAGAAGACGACGGAGATGACGAAGAATGAAAAGGGGAATGGAAGCACGAAAGTGTGGGAGGGAAGGAAGGAAGAGAGTGAATTTTGCGGGGAGAAGAAGACAGACAGACAGAAAGGAAGAGGGAGGGAAGGAAGGGGCGATGTGTGCGGGGAGCCGTCTGGTCTTTTGGTCTCGTGGTTGGTTTCTTAACAAATCAATAAACAGCAACACGATTAATTAATTAATATTTACACATATTTAGTAAACAAGGTTGTCAATCCGCGGGTTGACCCTGACCCGGACCCGGTCGAGCTAGTGGGTCAAGGGTTAATGGGTCAACCGTTTTAGCCCGGTTTGGCCCGGAAATATGGAAAAAGTCATTATATAGTACTTATCCTCATACATTATATCAAATCTTATCTAACATATGAGTTATAACATATAATATTACACCAAAATAACATATCGTATATAGATCCAACATATAGTGAAAATTCACACACACTTATATAACATAAATATTCAAATGTTCAACTTAGCATTCCAAAAATTGAGCTAGGCGAAAAGAAAAATCGGAAAATAGGCGCATTTCGCAAACCAATGAAAAAAATGGCACAACTTGACCTCCAACCCGGTACCTTGTAGCGGTCGGCCCGGCGGGTGCGTGTGGCCCGTTTTTCTCACCGGGTCAGGGTCAAAGTGGGTCGACCCGCGGGTCAACCCGCGGGTTGACAACCTTGTTAGTAAAGTTCGATTTGGGATTTCGCCCCATTTTATTCTTCTTACCCCAAAAAAAAAAAACACGTGTAATAATAATCTACACAATTCGTCTCTTCCACATGCCAATCGCGCTATTCTGCTAACTCTTTAGTAGATACTAATACGGTGGGATCCTTGTCCACGGCGTCGATCCACCATCGGAGGGAGAGGAATCACCGGCGCCGTCGTATGAGGAGGGAAGAGTGGACAGCCCAAGCCGAGCCGTTTTTTGGGAGAAGTGGGCCCAGAATTAAAAAAAAAACCAAAATTTCAAACCCAAACTCGCCTCTCTCTCCCTCAACACGCATTTTTCATTCTCCCTTCTCTCTCCAAAAAACTTTCGAACCAACCCTCTCCCTCTTTGTTTCTTCTTCTCCCGAAAACCACCACCAACAAATCCTAGCAACGACGGCTGCGACGGCCACGGCTTGTGCGAGGTCGGCGACGGCTTGTTGGAAACCACTCCGACGACGACGTTAAAGCTATCCCGACGAGGAAGAAGACGCCGCCGACGAAGAAGGAAGAAGAAGACGACGACTTCGCCGACGAAGAAGGAAGACGCCGCCGCTGCGATAGTGGGAGGTAGAAGAAGACTGCAAGGATATTGACTCGCTACGACACAACACCTAACAATGGCCAAGTGTAACCAATGAAAGGGACTGCAGTATAGTGGCTCAAGTAATAAATATCGAATCCACGGACGGGTCTCTAGAGTTACTATTACTCAGCTTCAGTTCTTTATCTAGCAAACCAGATTAAGATGGGAGAACTAAAACTACTCTAACAAACTACAGTTAAAGTAAATCTAATTACAGGTTGGGAACTCACTTAGATATGATTCCCCCTAGCTCCTCAATTAGGTCCAAGTTGTAATTCCTTTTGGTTGTTTTACTGTTGATTAAACTGCGGAAGGTCCTAAATTAGCTTGGAATCTCTTAAGCTGGCCAAGCCCTCTTAGACAGAATACCCGGCAGGCGACTAGCCTTCACCGGGATAGACTGCTGATGACTCGGTATTTGCACATGTTTTCCCCTTTGTTTCTTGATTGTTTGAGCTTGAATTATTGCGTCTTTGGCCTATTTTATGCTAGGTTGTGTTCCTTTGTCCCATTTCAGGTCCTAGCCCATAAAGTGAAGCATAGGCGCAAGTTTCAAGTCAATCAGAGATCAATTGACGATTCGAGAGAAGAAACTCGGGCATGACCTGAAGAAGAATGGATTTTTACCTCACTTTATGGACAAATAATCATGCAAGCTTGTTATGAAACGAAAGAGGAGGAGACTACGAGCGTCTGGGATCAAACGGCGACTGATTCGGAGTCCGGACGAGGTAGAAACGAAGCATTAAACAGAGGTTGAGCAAGCCACACGGGCAGAGCAGAAAATCCGCACGGCCGTGCAAGGTGAGCTGCATGGCCGTGCAAGGTGAGCTGCACGGCCGTGCGAGTCGTGACCGTGCGGAAATCACCGAGCCTTCGCACGGGCAACTGGGTGAGCTGCACGGCCGTGCGGCCTGCCCGTGTGGGTCGGGAATTGTTGTTTAAAACCCGATTTTCAGCGAAAGGAAAGGGAGAGAGCTGGGTTTTGGATCCCAAACACCCAAGGGACGAACCCTAGAGAGAGAGAGCGACTTGGGAACATTCTTGGAGCTATTTTGGAGGATTTCTTCGCCATTGGAGCTCGGGAATCAAGCTTGGAGATGGAGATTGAAGATCTAGATCAGATTTCTGCAGTCTCTCTCTTCTCTATGGAGTAACTTCCCTTCACTTAGGTTTTGAGGAACCCTAGCTATGTTTGTTTGATTGGATGATTGTATGAGTACTCTGACTTGATAATCTTGAGTTCATATTCAATCTATGCATGTTTTCATGATTCAATTCTGCTTTAGTCGAGATTATTGATTCTGCTTTGATCCTATGAGAGCGAATACCTGATTAGGTCAATAGAGCACCATAGATTGATAGTAGTGGATCGATTGCTTTAGTCGAGGGTTGATTCACTGCTTTGTATCGATTGAGAACCTCATTCGATAGAGGGAATCTAGTTCAGAACGCCTTGATCGGTTGTTCTAGAGAAGGATACGTCCCTCTAGGCAATTGACTCAAGAGGGCCTTGTTCCTTTAGTCGAGACTCAAGGTCTAGTTAAGGATTCTCTGCATTGTGAATGAAACTGAAACATGTTAGAGATCATCAATCGTTAATCTGGCTAGTGGCTAGGGGGAATCATACCTAAGTGAGTTCCCAACCTGTAATTAGATTAACTTTAACTGTAGTTTGCTAGAGTAGTTTTAGTTCTTTCATCTTAATCTGTTTTGCTAGATAATGAACTGAAGCTGAGTAATAGTAACTCTAGAGACCCGTGGATTCGATATTTATTACTTGAGCCACTATACTGCAGTCCCTTTCATTGGTTACACTTGGCCATTGTTAGGAGTTGTGTTTTAGCGAGTCAACTGCTAAGGCGATTCACACAGATATCTACTACTGGAATGAATTCCAGTACAAAGCAGTGAATTGACCGACTCTCACACAACCAATTCACTACTATCAATCAAGGAAGCTCTCTTAACCTAATCAGATTCTTTTATCAAAGGTTAAAGTAGAAATCAAGAGAATTTGATCAGGATTCAATTGACTCAATAAATCATGCGTCAATCGATTATAATCACACAATATAGCATCCAAAACTTCATACAAGAAAGATCCTAACATATGGAACTAGGGTTCCTCAAAACCTAAGTGAAGGGAAGTTACTCCATAGAGAAGAGAGAGACTGCAGAAATATGATCTAGATCTTCAATCTCCATCTTAAGCTTGATTCTCGAGCTCCAATGGTGAATAAATCCTCCAAAATAGCTCCAAGAATGGCTCTAGATCACCCTCTCTCTCTTTAGTTCGTCCCTTGGGTGTTTGGGATCCAAAACCCAGCTCTCCCTCTCCAAAAATCGCAAAACAGCTTTTACACTCGCTGAAACTCGAACCCCTTACTTGCACGGTCGTGCAAATTGAGGTTTTGGCCGTGCAAACCCCCTGGGAAACCCATACGGCCGTGCAGAATTTCACACGGCCGTGCACAATTTCCAGCATGCACTCCTAAGCTTCGTTGTTCTCGTTTGAGCTAGTTTGACCTCCGATTCCGGTGCCGTTTGATCCCAGATGCTCGTAGTCTTGTTCTCTTTATTTTAATAAAAATATTTCATGATTCTTTGCCAATAAAATGAGGTATAAATCCATTCTTTCTCAAGTCATTCCCGAGTTTCTCACCCCGAGTCGCCAATTGATCTCCTATTGACTTGGAACTTGCGCCTAGGCTTCACTTTACATGCTAGGACCTGAAATGTGACAAAGGAACACAACCTAGCGTAAAATAGTCCAAGAAATCAAAAACTCAAACCAAAATGATCAAGAAACGAGGGTGCAAACATGTGCAAATACGACGTTATCAAATTCCCCCACACTTAACCGTTTGCTTGTCCCCAAGCAAACCTAACTCAAACCAATGCAACTCTCCAGACCTCTGTAGCAACAAATAAACCCGATCGTCGGTAGAGGATTTCCTAGATCATATAGCAGCTTACGAGGTCAACTGGTCTCCTAAGACGTCCCCTATCTCTCTTAATGCGAGTATTAGACTCAAGCCAGGATCATGAGAAGAAGTGGAAGTAAGACAGCCACTTCATGGATAAAGGGACTCACACCTTTCACAACCAAGGATTCGTTGTACCGGGGCGCTCTCTCACTTCATTTCACTGTTGGAACCCTTTTTTTGCACTTTCATTTACACTTCTTTTTTTTTCATTCACTTGGCGGGGGTTCCAACTGCAGTCTTTTGAACGGTCGACCCTTATAAGTCGAGAAAGAGCAATTTTTGTACATCTGGCACTCGCTAGAGTACTTCTTTTAACTCCTTTTCCTCAACTCGTGTGGAGGGTCAATGAAATTAAGGGGGGTCGGAAGCTCTATCCGTGCCCTTAAAAACACATCCTCAAGTAGGCAAACCGTTCAACGGGTGAAAATTTTACTTGTACTAGAGACAACTTAGCTTCACCTTGTAGGAGTACCCCACTAAGGATCACTAAAATCTCTTCCAAAACCCGATTTTGTGCAATGAACGGTGCCACACACGTTGGGCTTACCCCATGTTTAAGATTTCAATGATTTCAACATGGAGGACCAACTTCTTTTCATTTCCCACATGAGCACCCTGTTCGATACACGAGTCCATAACACAATCCAATCAGAGTCACCATTACCACATGAATTCAACGGTCTTACCTCCACTAATTCACGAAATCAACTGGCACAACAGAGAGCTAGATAGGAAAAATCTTATACTTCAACATCCTCCATAGTGCTACACTACCTCCCTAGGTTGCACATTACTATAGAGATTGTCAATTCAAAGTATACTGAGTAGGCAATTTGCAAGGAAACACGTACTTGGAGCCCTCAAATTCAAAAATTTGGACAGTGGACTAGGCCCCAAGCACACAAACAGCCAAACATTCACCCGCATACATAATCGAACATCCCCCCACACTTAAGCACGACAGTGTCCTCAATGGAGGAAAGATAAGGAGGTTAGAACGAAGTTACCAGATCAAGGGTGAATGATGGTGGACGGGGCAGGCGGTGCATTCCAGGAGGAGAGAGTAGTCGGAACACAAAACCCACACAAAATCTCACAAAGGTTGAGTTATTGACTCTAAAATCAAATAACAAAACTGACTCAACCGAGGTGAAATAGAGAAAGAAATGCAAACCGACTGGTTGGGTTGCCTCCCAACAAGCGCTTCTTTCACGTCGTGAGCCGGACGATGGCTCCTAAGTTTCGGTCCACCCCAAAACCTCCTTGAAGTTGAGGTTCTCTTCAATGAGGTGGAATCTCAAGTCACGAGCATGTGGCATGACAGGTGATGGGAGCTTGTGCACTTGATGCGGATGAAGTCTCCACCCTCGAGACCTCTTCTTCTCTTCTCTCGTCTCATTGCCCCAAACCAGATATGACAACATCGATTGACCACCATCGCGTCCACTAAGAGGGACCGATGTCGATGTGGCCGTGGTCTGGCAAAGAGACACTTCAAATGGGTCCTTGCTAAGCAGTTCCTCGAAGTTCGGTGGAGATATTACAAGTAACTCATGGCCGGTGCAGGTGCAAGCCTCTTCCACCTTAACTCCGTCCTCATCTTGGACGCCAATTGCTTCTTCAACCTCCCTTTCTTCTTCATGTGGTATCACCCCTGGGAAATGATCAAGAACTCCTTCTGCTTCACTTTCGTCATCCTCCACAATTTCTTTATGCACCCTTTCTTGCTCTTCTTCTTCTAGCACGGATTAGAGGGCAAGTCGCCAAGCAATTTCTTTGATGAGATCTTCTTGCATCTCCTCACTCATGCCCGCCTCTTCAAAGCTCAGTGTGGGATGTGGGAAGGTGTGGTCGGCTACGACAGGACATTCCCGATCATGATCATCACGGGAGCTCTCCGTGACAACTTCTGTGTGCTCCACAATGTCTTCGTAGCCTTCATCTTCCTCCTCCTCTTCTAGTATAGTAGCAGAAGGGTGATCTTGAGCAGGCTGTGCATAAGATTTCTCAAGATCATCGAGGCTCTTCTTAATGCTCAGGAGGATCTCCTCTGTTTCACGATAGGCCTGGGTACAAAGATACATCCTGGAGCATGATCTCTCACTGTCTCGAGCAAACTACTCCATGAGAAGCCTCAATTCATAGTTTGGATCTGGCTGTGGAGTGTAGCATGGCTCTGCAGAATGGCCCGTGAAGGCCGTGGCTAGCTCAAGATCTGATGGCCCTTCTGGTTGTGGGAGGAATTCTTCTTGATAAGGATATTTTTCTTGAAATACCCAGGGGTATGATTGTTCTTCGTAGTAGGGGGGTTGGTACTGAAACCCAACTCCATAGTCTTCTCCTCCTTGGTTGCTCAAGGAAGTCTCGGGGTAATACCACTCGGGTGGTGGTGGATACCCCCAATGATTGAAGAAGCCATGAGAATCCATGTTTCAGATCTGCACCAACAAAAACGGAACACCCAAGTGAAAAGAAAGGGTGGAAAAGAAAAGAAAAATGCTAAAGTAACAAACTTCTACCTTTCCTAATAATCTAGAAAGTCCCCGGCAACGGCGCCAAAAACTTGACTCGCTACGACACAACACCTAACAATGGCCAAGTGTAACCAATGAAAGGGACTGCAGTATAGTGGCTCAAGTAATAAATATCGAATCCACGGGTCTCTAGAGTTACTATTACTCAGCTTCAGTTCATTATCTAGCAAACCAGATTAAGATGGAAGAACTAAAACTACTCTAACAAACTACAGTTAAAGTAAATCTAATTACAGGTTGGGAACTCACTTAGGTATGATTCCCCCTAGCTCCTCAATTAGGTCCAAGTTGTAATTCCTTTTGGTTGTTTTACTGTTGATTAAACTGCGGAAGGTCCTAAATTAGGTTGGAATCTCTTAAGCTGGCCAAGCCCTCTTAGACAAAATACTCGACATGCGACTAGCCTTCACCGGGATAGACTGCTAAGGCGATTCACACAGATATCCACTACTGGAATGAATTCCAGTACAAAACAGTGAATTGACCAACTCTCGCACAACCAATTCACTACTATCAATCAAGGAAGCTCTCTTAACCTAATCAGATTCTATCTATCAAATGTTAAAGCAGAAATCAAGAGAATTTGATCAGGATTCAATTGACTCAATAAATCATGCCTCAATCGATTATAATCACACAATATAGCATCCAAAACTTCATACAAGAAAGATCCTAACATATAGAACTAGGTTTCCTCAAAACCTAAGTGAAGGGAAGTTACTCCATAGAGAAGAGAGAGACTGCAGAAATCTGATCTAGATCTTCAATCTCCATCTCCAAGCTTGATTCTCAAGCTCCAATGGTGAATAAATCCTCCAAAATAGTTCCAAGAATGGCTCTAGATCCCCCTCTAAAAAATTTGACATGCTAAAACACAACACCAAACTGCGACCAAGTGTAATCGCAGTCCAGAAATGCAGTAACAGGCAAACTCTAATTGTCAACCCGGGGTCTAGATCTACTGCCTACTCCGTGTATATTTGTTATCTAGCAAACTAAGTCGATTGATTGTGGTTTTAAATAAAAGCAGTAAGAAAGCAGGAAAAGGTTCGGTTTTCTAAAGCAAAGGAAGAGTCACTCGGGAATGAGTCCCACTAGCTCCTTAGTTAGGTCTCAGTTGTAATTACTTTTGGTTGCTTTAGTGCTGATTATACTGCGGAAGATCCGACAGTAGCTTGGAATCTCTTAAGCTGACCAAGCCCTCTCAGTCAAACTACCCGGCAGACGACTAGTCTTCACCGGGATAGAATGCTGAGGCAATGAACACAGAACTCCACTACTGGAATTAGATTCCAGTACAAAGCAGTGAATCGACTAACTATCGTATAATCGATTCACTACTACCGATTGAAGAAGCTCTAACAAACTAATCAGATTTTATCTATCTCAGGTTGCAGCAGAAATCAATAAAAGATTATCAGACTTCAATTGACTCAATCAAAACACTTCAATCGATTATAATCAAGCAATATCACAATCCAAACGTAATTACAATCAAGATTCCTAACACATGGAACTAGGGTTCTTCATACCCAAGTGAGAGAAAGTTCTACTCCATAGAGAGAGAGGGAAACAGAATACAAAGCAGTCATACTCATAACAATGGGAAGAATCTGCTCTGGGATGATGATCCTCACTCCAAGGGTGATTTCCAAGCTTGATTGATGAAACCCAGCTCCAAAACCACTCTTAGGGGGTCTTCTTCGCACTTTCTCTCTCTAGGGCTCTATTTTTGCTCCAAATAGTCGATTCCCTCTCCTTTGGCTCGAAATTGGGTTAAAACCCAGAAATTCCCGACCACATGGCCAGGTCACACAGCCATGTGACTTTCCCAGCTGCCCGTGTGAGTATGCAAAATGCCGCGTTTCACTTAATTGGCTTCAGTTACGCTACACGGCCAAAACCACACGGCCGTGTGGATTTCCAGGCTGCGCGTGTGAGCTCCCTGGACTTTCCACACGGCCACAAGGGGTCCCTTACACGGCCAGTGTGGCTTGCCCGTGCAATTTGGTGTCACAAGGCCTGGTCACACGACCGTGTGGGTTTTTAGGCGTGCCCGTGTGACTTGCTCTGAAACATCCCATTACTTTGAACTTGGAAAAAGATATTTCTACCCCGGGGTATAATTCAAAATATCAAATAACACGACTTTAATTAAAATACCAAACTCAAACATCTTAATATCTCAAATCGTATCCCTAAACAAGTGGGCAAAACTTAAATCGTGCATAAGAAATGAACCTCCAGTCTTTAACTCTTAACAATAAAGTCTTAATAACTTGAAAAGTTCTCCGATGCTTACTCTGACGCCTGACTCGACATCTCTCAGCGACGATGGTGTTGAGCTCCTCTAGCTTGCTGATCACGGACTGGCTGGTTAGGATTTCCTCCTCTACGATCTGGTGAGTGAGTTGGGGTCAGTCTACGCCTTACTTAAACTTGAAACACCTACGGTTATTCTCCGGAAGCTCACAAAAAACTTGAGAAAGTGATTTCTATACTCGTCTTTCGAACTTTAACTCTTGAAAAATGTATCATTTCGTCATTTAGCTTACTTTGGGGCCCCTACCTCGTCTTAGCTGGCGCCACTGCTAGCCTTACTTACTTTCTAAAACATGACTACCCTCACAATGGGATGCCCCTCAAATGGGTTTGAACACCGCGGAACGAATCACCATCCGGTGTCAAACTACGGCGTGACTACCGCGGAACGTATCACCATCCGGTAGCACACCTAAAACTGAGCAATGGAAACCGCGGAACTCATCACCGTCCGGCTCCACGCATGACCAACTACCGCGGAACGTATCACCATCCGGTAGTGATCAACTACCGCGGAACTTATCACCGTCCGGTAGGGATCCATCTAACTAGTGGCTAGCTAAGCGAGGTTAACTTATTCTTGCTTATGACTTTCTCTTGCTCTTATCACTTTAACTTAATCGTCAAACGAAACGTAAAAGCTTTAATTAAATACTCAAAGCTCATAAAAATATCCTTCAAACTATTAATCAAAAGAACACACTTCATCACCCATAAACATAAGCAAGCACACAATTTCACATAAAACAACTTCTTAAACACGCAAGGCAAATACTTGAAAATACGTAAGGCGTAGAATTTACCCCCTTAACACTCACCTTATATCCGTCGAAACCAACTCTGAATCCGCTCTAAAATTTTCAAACTTGCTCTAATTAAATTCTCCTCGTTCTCACGATTCCACAGGTGCTGATGATTTCTCGTTCGGACGTCAATTGATCGAGTTATGACCAAATTAAACATTGAGTCAGTTTAAAAGTACTAGGTACCAAAACTTTAATTTTCGAGTCAACACAGTTGACCACGACCTCTCTGGAAAAATTACACATTTAATCCTCTAACTTCTCGAATTGCCAAGACTGATACCTGAACTTGGAAAAAGATATTTCTACCCCGGGGTATAATTCAAAATATCAAATAACACGACTTTAATTAAAATACCAAACTCAAACATCTTAATATCTCAAATCGTAGCCCTAAACAAAAGGGCAAAACTTAAATCGTGCATAAGAAATGAACCTCCAGTATTTAACTCTTAACCATATAAGTCTTAATAACTTGAAAAGTTCTCCGATGCTTACTCTGACGCCTTACTCGACATCTCTCAGCGACGATGGTGTTGAGCTCCTCTAGCTTGCTGATCACGGACTGGCTGGTTAGGCTTTCCTCCTCTACGATCTTGTGAGTCAGTTGGGGTCAGTCTACGCCTTACTTAAACTTGAAACACCTACGATTATTCTCCGGAAGCTCACAAAAAACTTGAGAAAGTGATTTCTATACTCGTCTTTCGAACTTTAACTCTTGAAAAATGTATCATTTCGTCATTTAGCTTACTTTGGGGCCCCTACCTCGTCTTAGCTGGCGCCACTGCTAGCCTTACTTACTTTCTTAAACATGACTACCCTCACAATGGGGTGCCCCTGAAATGGGTTTGAACACCGCGGAACGAATCACCATCCGGTGTCAAACTAAGCGTGACTACCGCGGAACGTATCACCATCCGGTAGCACACCTAAAACTGAGCAATGGAAACCGCGGAACTCATCACCGTCCGGCTCCACGCCTGACCAACTACCGCGGAACGTATCACCATCCGGTAGTGATCAACTACCGCGGAACTTATCACCGTCCAGTAGGGATCCATCTAACTAGTGGCTAGCTAAGCGAGGTTAACTTATTCTTGCTTATGACTTTCTCTTGCTCTTATCACTTTAACTTAATCGTCAAACGAAACGTAAAAGCTTTAATTAAATACTCAAAGCTCATAAAAATATCCTTCAAACTATTAATCAAAAGAACACACTTCATCACCCATAAACATAAGCAAGCACACAATTTCACATAAAATAACTTCTTAAACACGCAAGGCAAATACTTGAAAATACGTAAGGCGTAGAATTTACCCCCTTAACACTCACCTTATATCCGTCGAAACCAACTCTGAATCCGCTCTAAAATTTCCAAACTTGCTCTAATTAAATTCTCCTCGTTCTCACGATTCCACAGGCGCTGATGATTTCTCGTTCGGACGTCAATTGATCGAGTTATGACCAAATTAAACATTGAGTCAGTTTAAAAGTACTAGGTACCAAAACTTTAATTTTCGAGTCAACACAGTTGACCACGACCTCTCTGGAAAAATTACACATTTAATCCTCTAACTTCTCGAATTGCCAAGACTGATACCTGAACTTGGAAAAAGATATTTCTACCCCGGGGTATAATTCAAAATATCAAATAACACGACTTTAATTAAAATACCAAACTCAAACATCTTAATATCTCAAATCGTAGCCCTAAACAAGTGGGCAAAACTTAAATCGTGCATAAGAAATGAACCTCCAGTCTTTAACTCTTAACCATAAAGTCTTAATAACTTGAAAAGTTCTTCGATGCTTACTCTGACGCCTGACTCGACATCTCTCAGCGACGATGGTGTTAAGCTCCTCTAGCTTGCTGATCACGGACTGGCTGGTTAGGATTTCCTCCTCTACGATCTGGTGAGTCAGTTGGGGTCAGTCTACGCCTTACTTAAACTTGAAACACCTACGGTTATTCTCCGGAAGCTTACAAAAAACTTGAGAAAGTGATTTCTATACTCGTCTTTCGAACTTTAACTCTTGAAAAATGTATCATTTCGTCATTTAGCTTACTTTGGGGCCCCTACCTCGTCTTAGCTGGCGCCACTGCTAGCCTTACTTACTTTCTTAAACATGACTACCCTCACAATGGGGTGCCCCTCAAATGGGTTTGAACACCGCGGAACGAATCACCATCCGGTGTCAAACTACGGCGTGACTACCGCGGAACGTATCACCATCCGGTAGCACACCTAAAACTGAGCAATGGAAACCGCGGAACTCATCACCGTCCGGCTCCACGCCTGACCAACTACCGCGGAACGTATCACCATCCGGTAGTGATCAACTACCGCGGAACTTATCACCGTCCGGTAGGGATCCATCTAACTAGTGGCTAGCTAAGCGAGGTTAACTTATTCTTGCTTATGACTTTCTCTTGCTCTTATCACTTTAACTTAATCGTCAAACGAAACGTAAAAGCTTTAATTAAATACTCAAAGCTCATAAAAATATCCTTCAAACTATTAATCAAAAGAACACACTTCATCACCCATAAACATAAGCAAGCACACAATTTCACATAAAATAACTTCTTAAACACGCAAGGCAAATACTTGAAAATACGTAAGGCGTAGAATTTACCCCCTTAACACTCACCTTATATCCGTCGAAACCAACTCTGAATCCGCTCTAAAATTTCCAAACTTGCTCTAATTAAATTCTCCTCGTTCTCACGATTCCACAGGCGCTGACAATTTCTCGTTCGGACGTCAATTGATCGAGTTATGACCAAATTAAACATTGAGTCAGTTTAAAAGTACTAGGTACCAAAACTGTAATTTTTGAGTCAACACAGTTGACCACGACCTCTCTGGAAAAATTACACATTTAATCCTCTAACTTCTCGAATTGCCAAGACTGATACCTGAACTGTCCGATTTGCGTCCCAAACTTTCGAGGCTCGTATCTCCCTCGTCCGACGTCGAAAATCAATTCCGTCGAAACCGGGGTGTTCCTGAGATAGCCCTCTATAAGATGGTACCAAGGTTTTGAGGCTTTATTGAGGTCAAGTACGCCGGGGTTGCCGTTGGAGCTACGATCATTACAAGGTTCGCCGGGTTAGTCGAGTCCTAAAACGAGCCTAAGGATCGATGAGACGGAGAAACTTACCCCTTAATGTCAAGAGAAGATGCTGTCGTTGAGCGTCTCTGTGACAATCCACTCTGCCTTCCCGTCGCCGGCGTTCCGCGAGGAAGAAGGTCGCGATGCCGCCAGCTGCTCCCGCTGTGGTGGTTCACTCTCGATGAGTAGGGACGTCGAGCTTCGGTCCAGGAAAGAGGAGGTAGATGTTGATGACGAGGAGTGGGCTAGCGCTGCTCTCAATTTAGTGGGCAATAAAAAGAAATGAAGAATGATGGTAACGGAATGACGATTTGGTGAGAGGTGGGGAATAAATGGCGAACTGGGGGTGATTTATTAGGTGGGGTTTATTAGCTGCGGTGGGAAGTAACGCTTGTGGGATTTTTGGTTTTTATTATATATATATATATATATATATATATTTTTTTTTTCTTTCTTGTTCCATAAACGTGAGTAGTTGATGATGATTAATTGATTATTATAATAAAAACATGTGTTGTTGTTGATGGAGGGGAATGAGTGGGTGATGGATGATGATGGTAGTAATAATAATATCAATAATAATAATTATTATTACTATCTCTAATCTACTGTTGAACCCTTCGTACGTAATCGTCAACCGAACATTTGATCGAACCTAGACTCAAATGTTGGGGTGTTACATGCTCAGCCTCTCGCCAAACGTCCAACCTTCGTCCAATCGACCCCGAACTCGTTCCCAGACCTTCATTCACGTACTAAGACCTGAAATATCACAAACAAGAACAACCTAGCGTGAAATCGGCCTAAAACACGAGAAATAAGACTCAAACGGTGTAAGAATGGAGGACAAAAACATGTGTATATATCAAGTCATCAAATTCCCCCACACTTAACCGTTTGCTTGTCCCCAAGCAAACCAAGTCAGATACAAGGTAAGCTCAAAACATCTTAATCATGCAAACCTTGGGGACATATCATATCGGCATAAAACAAGTGAATCATACTGGCTTTGATCATTAACACATGGACAACTTCAACAGTAACCTGGATAACCACCACAAAAGACATTCTAGTGCAGCAAAATCCGGTAAAGGAAGAGTCTCCCTTCTGTTCATGTACCAACATAGACTCGACTCAACCACATAGCCAAGACAGTCATCGCATGCATCAAACTCAAGAGATCAGAATTGAGACCGAGCAATCTAGGTCCTCTGACACGCCAAAACACAACACCAAACTGCGACCAAGTGTAATCGCAGCCCGGGAATGCAGTAACAGGCAAGTTCTATTATCAACCCGGGGTCTAGATCTACTGCTTACTCCGTGATTATTTATTATCTAGCCAACTAAGTCGAGTGATTTGTGTTTAAACTAAAAGCAGTAAGAAAGCAGGAAATGGTTCGGTTTTCTAAAGCAAGAAAGAGTCACTCGGGAATGAGTCCCCCTAGCTCCTTAGTTAGGTTCAATTGTAATTACCCTGGGTTGATTTACTGTTGATTAGACTGCGAAAGTTCCGATAGTAGCTTGGAATCTCTTAAGCTGACCAAGCCCTCTCAGTCTAACTATCCGGCAGACGACTAGTCTTCACCGGGACAGAAAGCTGAGGCTATGAACCCATAACTCCACTACTGGAATTGGATTCCAGTACAAAGCAGTAAACTGGCTAACTCTCGTATAACCAATCTCCTACTATCGAATGAAGAGGCTCTAACAACCTAATCAGATTCTATCTATCTCAGGTTGCAGCAGAAATCAAGAAAAGCTGATCAGACTTCAATCAATTCAATAAACATGCATCATTCGATTAAAACCAAACAGTATAATCATCCCAAGTCATTACAATCAAATCCCTAACACAAGGAACCAGGGTTCTTCATACCCAAGTGAGAGAAGGGTTCTACTCCATAGAGAGAGAGAAGAAAACAGTAATCAGAGTAGTCATACTCATAAAGATGAGGAAAATCTGCTCTGGGATGATGATTTCCACTCCTATGACGATCTCCAAGCTTGATTTGATGAAACCCAGCTCCAAGATAGCTTCTAGGATGTGTTCTTCGCACTTTCTCTCTCTAGGGTTGTATTTTTGCTCTGAAAATCCGATTCTCTCACTTGTGGCTCGTAAATGGCTGAAAAACCAAGATTTCCCGACTCACACGGGCAGGCCACACGGCCGTGTGGCTCACCCAGTTGCCCGTGTGAGTCAAAACGCGGCGTATCAATTAAGTCAAACTTCAGGCTTCCCACACGGCTAGGGTCACACGGCTGTGTGGGATTTCCATCCTGCCCATGTTTGCTCTCGGCGAAAATCACACGGCCACAAATATGAGTTGCACGGCCGTGTGATGTCCAGGAATGCCCGTGCGGCTTCCTTAGCACCTCGCCACGCGTCTGATCTTCGTCCAATCGACCCCAAACTCGCTCCCAAGCCTCCATTCACGTACTAGGACCTGAAATATCACAAACAAGCACAACCTAGCGTGAAATCGGCCTAAAACACGATAAACCACATCTCAAACGGTGTAAGAACAGGGGTAAAAACATGTGTAATTAACGGTTTATCAAACTCCCCCACACTTAACTGTTTGCTTGTCCCCAAGCAAACCAAGTCAGACACAGGGTAAGCTTACATATTTCAATCAACCCACATTGGGGACAAGTCATAAAGGCACAGAACACGTGAATCGTACTGGTTTTCAAGCATCAACACATTAACAACTTCAATAGCAACCTGGACAACCACCACAAAGGACATTCAAGTGCAGCAAAATCGAGTAAAGTAAGAGTCTCCCTTCTGTTCACCAACCAACCTAGACTTGACTCGACCACTTACTCAAAACAGTCACCTCATGCATCCAACTCAAGACATCAGAATAGAAACCGAGCAATCTAGGTCCTCACCGGGGTACAAGAGTATATAGAATATGAAAATGAATCACTCACTCTCGACCAGTGGGGTCAGGACGATTTGATGCGAAAAATGCGCATGCCATTTCTCTCAATCCCTAACATCTCTTCACCATGATGACAGCCTCTAAATGCTAGAGCTCACATATGGGGTGTCACCACTAACTAATTAGGAGGTCTTAGACACAGGTTCAAATGACTGGCTAGGGTCTTGGACATGGGGAAAAGGCCTTTTACCGGATTGAAACACTGCTGGGGGACTGGAAGTGGACCAGTCAGCGAGAAACAAACGGGGAAGATGGACAGTTCTGCACGAATCGAACACCAAGAACACACTAGCACACTGTGCGTTAGGGATAAGTGTTAGCCCAGATGGCCACAACATAAACAATCCACAAAAGAAAACCAAAAACAAAAACAAACGACACTAAGTTCAAGCTCCTCACACATGGAGCAAACACACAAAAGTCTAAAAAGAAAAATACACTGAGATGGGCAACGAGTACAGCCTACTCGTCGCCAAGATCATCCAAGTCGATGTCGTCCATGAAGGCGTCATCACCATCAGCACCATCATCACCATCCGCTGGGGGAGGTGGAAGTGGAGAGTCCTCCCATGGAGTCCTCCAGACGGGCTGCTCGCCTGGTAGCAGCTGGAGTAAATGCTGCTGGACCTCCTGCATGCGCCATGAACGGCGCTTCTCCCGCTCAATGTGTGCGAGAGTCACTCCCTGCTGGGTCTGGATCTAGTCCAATCTCTCATCGTAAGCAGCCATCCTCTGGTGGTACTCGGCCTGGTGAGCCGCGTACTTCTGCTGGAACTGCATCTGATGGTTGAGGATCTGCTGGTACCGGAGACGCAGCTGCTCGAATTGGTAGGTGAAGTAATCCTGCCCCGGGAAAGCGGAGCTGCCACCTCCGTACTCGAAGGTGGTGGGGCGGGGGGCAGCATCAGCATCCACCTCCTCGGGCTCCACATGATCAGCAGCCTCATCCTCCTGCCCCTCTGGCTGGTCCTCCGGCTGGTCATCCGCGGGGATCTGAGGTTCCGGAAACCCCTCGATCCATAGAATGCCGCGGTTCTCTCGCAGCAGGTGCATGTGACTGATCGTCTTCGTGCCAAAGACGATGGTGTCCCCCTGCTGTGTGCACCCTTGCAGTGAAAGCCCGAAGTAGGTGGCCAGGCGGGTGATGAGGGGGGTGCAGTGGAGGCTCTTCAATTCCGAAGCAGTCTTCTCGAAGGTCCTGGCCACCACCGAACCCAATTGGAGAGGATGGTCGTGCTGGCGGATCGACGCGATGAAGTACATGGCCCTCTTGGTGATGGCACTGGCACTGTCTGAAGCTGGGGTGTAAGACTTCACCAGCAGGTGGTGGAGAAGGCGGTTGTCGAGCTGCAGGGTGGTGGCCTTCGTCCTCCCTGCCGAGAAGGGCCGCTGCTGGCCTGGCCGAGCCAGGCGGGTGTACAGCCTCCTGAAGTCCACCTCCGGCGGGTCGTTAACCTCGGTGACGTAGTCCTCACCGTCGTCTAGGCCGAGAGCCTCGGCCAGCTCGTGGTAGCTCATGGACCGGGGGGCACCGCCTAGCCTGAATTTGACGGCTGCACCGTCTCTCCAATCGTCCGTGGGTGTGTGCTTGAAGGTCGTGTAGAACTCAAGCACGGGCTCGTAGTAAACCTTCTCGCAGATGGAGAGCAGACGGCGCCATGGGCGGTTGGTGACGACGGCGGAGAGTTGCTCGTAGCAGTGCAATTTCCGAAACTCCCGTTTGGACCAGCAATGGTGTTGCCCAAACGAGCATGCAAGGACCTGCTTGAAACGATCCTCGTCGGGGCCCCTCTTCAGATCCCGGATGAACGGGTGCTTGAGGTCAGGTTTCGACATTGTCCTGCAAAAGAACGACCCAAAGTGGAACCAAAAGAGCCAAAGAAAAGGTCAATCACACCCCCACACTTAAGAACAGAAAACAGCCTAACCATGGTTTCATCCATAGTTCGGGGGTCAAAAACTCGATAAATCAAGCATAATCTGAGTGGGGGTGCACATTCACGATAAAGTAGGCAACTTAAGGTTCACATCCATAGCAAATACACCCTCAAAGCACATCATTAAGGGCCACAACCGGTGCCCACAACATGGCATGAAAAACAGGCATTTCATCGAACACCTTGTGTGCACTATGAAGGTAAGCATGAAATTGGCAAAATTCTTGCACACAAGGGCTCAAACAATCAAGGGGGACATTGCCCAACACAATTCAAACACACTCCATGCATTCCCCTCAATCAATTGCACAAAAATCACAAGATTCAATGAGGTTCTCTAAACATGCACCCTAACACCCAATTCTCCACAATTAACATAGTTAAGGGCAAAATCAAACCTGGAGACTCAAGTATAGGTGTAGGGGATGATGAGGGGAAGGCGATGGAAGCGACGAAAAGTCGAAAAAGTGCCCGGAAGTGCTCATCGGAGCCTCGCCGGAAATCGCCTCCGGCGACTCAAAGTCGAGCCAAATCACCTAAAAAACGAGGGATAGGCCGATAATGGTGTGGGAAGGTTGGGTGTGGTGTTGGATTTGGGAAAAAACGACCAAAAATCGCCGAAAATCGCCAAGGAGAGTGAAAAGGCGCGGTTTTCCGGCAAGGGGGAGAGGTTTCCGGCGAGCAAAAGTGGATTTTCTGACCACTCGGCCGTGTTGGCCGAATTTATAGGCCGTGGCTCGGCCACACGGGCAGGCTCACACGACCGTGTGAGGTGCAGGTTTGCCCGTGTTGGCCGACACGGCCAGGCCGAGAAATTCTACACGGCCGTGCGAATTGCACATTTGGCCGTGTGGAATTTGCCGAGAGCTCACACGGCCAAAGGATAAAATCCACACGGCCGTGCAAGCTGACGAGTTGCCCGTGTCGGCCACATGGCCAGGGCAGGCCAATCCACACGACCGTGCGAATTGCACTTTTGGCCGTGTGGAATTTGTCGAGAGCTCACATGGCCAGGGGATAAAATCCACACGACCGTGTGAGTTTCAGGCCTGGCCGTGTGAACTGCTGGAGCCCCGAATTCAACCTGTTTTCACTCAAAAACGACATTTGACTCTGGATTGACATCTCAAGACTCAAAAAACACAAAAACAAAAGGAAAAAAGTAAGAAAATGCAAACCTCGGTGGGGTTGCCTCCCCACAAGCGCTTCTTTACCGTCTTTTAGCTGGACGCCAGTATGGATGCTCAGAGAAGTGTGGGATCAGGTGCCTTCAAGAGCGGATCCACATCGCTCTTGAGGTACAGCTTCAAGTGGTGGCCATGCACACGACGAATGTGGCCACCAGCATTCGCCAACTCGACTTGGCCATCCGGCAAGATGCAAGCGAGTGAGTACTCGGATGGCCAAGGTGGGGGCGGGACCAGCTCGTAGTGGTCTCCGGCTTTCTTTCGAGCAGGCTTAGCTGCCTGCAGTTTCGGCCGCCACTCCTCCTTGATCTGTTCTTTTGGTGACGGAGTGGACAGGAGTGGCGGCGAAGGTATGGGAGGCGGATCCTGCAAAATAGGAAACACAGAAGGATACACGACAGACTCGTGCTCCTGGTGAGATACAGCATGCAGAGGCGACGAAGCAGGTAGAGTATTAGCAATTGAAAACGTTATTCGCTCCTCACCATCCCTCAAAACTAAGGTCCCATCATGCACATCTATGAGAGCCTTGGAGGTGGCCAGGAAAGGCCTTCCCAGTATAAGGGGCACTTCTGTGTCCTCATTGATGTCCAGGACAACAAAATCCACAGGATATTTGAATTTGCCAACCTTAACCAGAAGGTCTTCCACTATGCCCCTAGGATGCACTACAGACCGGTCAGCTAATTGAAGGGTCATCCTAGTAGCACGGGGTTCACCTAGGCCTAGTTTCTTGAACAATTTATACGTCATAACATTGATACTAGCACTTAAATCCGCCAAGGACCTTTCTACATGAAATTTATCTATAGAGCACGGGATAGTAAAACTACCTGGGTCCTTCTGCTTCTGCGGAAACTTGTTATGCAGAATAGCCGAGCACTCCTCGCTGAGCTCCACAGTGGCCAGCTCACTCAGCTTCTGCTTCTTCGAGAGAAGCTCTTTCAGAAACTTCGCATACTTAGGCATTTGAGATAGTGCCTCCAGGAAGGGCACTTGGACATTCAGCTTCCTAAGCATGGCCATGAAGTTTTCGAACTCTGCCTCCAGCCTGTCTCTGTGCAACCGAGTAGGGAAGGGGAGTTTCGGGATATACTCCTTTACTACCGGTTGCGGCTTAGGTGCAGGCACCTCAACCTCCTTCTCTGCTTCTTCTTCAACCGTTGGAGACGCTAAGACAGGGGTCTCTCTCTCTTGTTTCCGAACAGGTGGATCTACAGTCATCTTGCCACTCCTGGTTGTGATGGCATTGTAGTGCTCATTTGGGTTCTGCGGATGAGGGATGGTCTGACCGGGTAAAGTACAAGGAGCCCTTTGAGCTACAGCCTGGGCAACACTCCCAAGCTGGGTCTGTATATCCTGCAAGACAGCCTGTGTGTTCCTCTGGCCAGCTTCAAGAGCCAGGAATTTACCCAAGGCCTTTTCCATGAACTGCTCGATAGTGTTGAATTTCTGAGCACTAGAACTGGCGAGAGAACCCACCAAGTCCCGCAATTCAGCCATCTGATCAATCTGTACTGGGGCAGCAGGGGCTGCACCTGGCTGCTGGAAAGGTCGCGGCTGTGATTGAGCAGCATGCCCCTGCATGGGCTGGTAGAGAGACTGTTGCTGCTGCTGGAATTGCCCCTGTCTGGGCTGATATGGCGGCCTCTGGAAGCCTGGCGGTCCCTGGGGGACTGGTCGTCTAGAATTTGCCTCACCCCAGGAGAAGTTAGGATGCTGGCGCCACCCCTCATTGTAAGTGTTACTGTAGGGGTCATTGCGCCTGACGTTATTGATGAAGTTCACCTGCTCCTGGGGTGTGGTTGATTCTTCATCGCCTGGCAGTCTTCCACCGTGTGATGGGTGCTCTCGCACCAGTGGCAGAGCATCGCCTGCTGCTGTACGGTCCCTGGAATCATCCCGGAACGATCGATAGCTGAAACCAGCTTCGATACTACCTGCACCAAATCAGAGGGATGGGCTCCCACAGAATGTACACCTCGGCTTGGTGCTCTCCTCGACCTCCTAGCAGTGCCCCAATCATACCTGTTCTCTGTCATCTCTTCAAAGAGTTGATTCAGCTGTGGCGGTGTTTTGGTCAGCATGTTCCCGCCACAAACCGAGTCAATCAGCTGCTTGTCTTCTGGGAAGAGGGCGTGATAGAAGGTGCCCACCTTGAAAGCATCATTGAAGCCATGATTTGGACACCTTAGGAAGAGACTGTTGTACCTCTCCCATGCATCCCTGATGGTCTCATCCTCATCCTGAGCAAAATGGGTAATTTGCTTCTGCAGGTCAGCCGTCTTGGATGGAGGATGGTAGTGGGTAAGGAACTTGTCCGCCAGATTGGCGAACGTGGTGATCGAACCCGGAGGTCGAGTGTCTAGCCACTCCTTGGCTTGCCCCTCCAGAGTAAATGGGAAGTACCTCAGCTGGATGGCATCTGCTGGTACCCCATTGATCTTGATTCCATCGATGAACTCGTGGAATCGCCTGAGATGTGATTGGGGGAACTCCCCTTCATTACCACGGAACACCACTGAACCGCGCAGCATGGTGATTACTGAGGTGCTCACCTCAAAATTGTTGGCTGGGACATGAGGGTGTTGAATGGGTGACCTCATGTCCGCAGCTCTAGCGGTCCAGTAGGATCCCATGGTCTGCTCCTCTGGATTGATCACATAATGGTTCTGTGGATCAGCCATCTCTTCTTCTTCTTCTTCTTTGATCTGCAGCTGTGATAGCGCCTCCTCCGCAGCCAGTCGCGCCTTTAGAGCCCGCTTGAAATTCCTGCAAGTTCGTTCAAGCTCCTGGTCTAATGGTAGTAGATCTCCCGACTGGCTACGGGTCATGCACTACCTGCACACAATCAGCAGAAGCAACCCGTGAAGGCACACAGGTGGAGGAGAAAAAATGCAATAAAGAAAAAGCTAGAGTAACAAATTCTCACGTTTCCCCAATAACCTAGAAGTCTCCCCGGCAACGGCGCCAAAAACTTGACACGCCAAAACACAACACCAAACTGCGACCAAGTGTAATCGCAGCCCGGGAATGCAGTAACAGGAAAGTTCTATTATCAACCCGGGGTCTAGATCTACTGCTTACTCCGTGATTATTTATTATCTAGCCAACTAAGTCGAGTGATTTGTGTTTAAACTAAAAGCAGTAAGAAAGCAGGAAATGTTTCGGTTTTCTAAAGCAGGAAAGAGTCACTCGGGAATGAGTCCCCCTAGCTCCTTAGTTAGGTTCAATTGTAATTACCCTGGGTTGATTTACTGTTGATTAGACTGCGGAAGTTCCGACAGTAGCTTGGAATCTCTTAAGCTAACCAAGCCCTCTCAGTCTAACTATCCGGCAGACAACTAGTCTTCACCGGGATAGAAAGCTGAGGCTTATGAACACAGAACTCCACTACTGGAATTGGATTCCAGTACAAAGCAGTAAACTGGCTAACTCTCGTATAACCAATCTCCTACTATCGAATGAAGAGGCTCTAACAACCTAATCATATTCTATCTATCTCAGGTTGCAGCAGAAATCAAGAAAAGCTGATCAGACTTCAATCAATTCAATAAACATGCATCATTCGATTAAAACCAAACAGTATAATCATCCCAAGTCATTACAATCAAATCCCTAACACAAGGAACTAGGGTTCTTCATACCCAAGTGAGAGAAGGGTTCTACTCCATAGAGAGAGAGAAGAAAACAGTAATTAGAGTAGTCATACTCATAAAGATGAGGAAAATATGCTCTAGGATGATGATTTCCACTCCTATGACGATCTCCAAGCTCGATTTGATGAAACCCAGCTCCAAGATAGCTTCTAGGATGTGTTCTTCGCACTTTCTCTCTCCAGGGCTCTGTTTTTGCTCTGAAAATCCGATTCTCTCACTTGTGGCTCGTAATTGGCTGAAAAACCAAGATTTCCCGACTCACACGGGCAGGCCACACGACCGTGTGGCTCACCCAGTTGCCCGTGTGAGTCAAAATGCGGCGTATCAATTAAGTCGAACTTCAGGCTTCCCACACGGCCAGGGTCCCACGGCCGTGTGGGATTTCCATCCTGCCCGTGTTTGCTCTCGGCGAAAATCACACGGCCACAAATATGAGTTGCACGGCCGTGTGATGTCCAGGAATGCCCGTGCGGCTTCCTTAGCACCTCGCCACGCGTCCGATCTTCGTCCAATCGACCCCAAACTCGCTCCCAAGCCTCCATTCACGTACTAGGACCTGAAATATCACAAACAAGCACAACCTAGCATGAAATCGGCCTAAAACACGATAAACCACATCTCAAACGGTGTAAGAACAGGGGTAAAAACATGTGTAATTAACGGTCTATCATCCTCACCGGGGTAAAAGAGTATATAGAATATGAGAAAATGAATCGCTCACTCTCGACCAGTGGGGTCATGACAATTTGATGCGAAAAATGCGCATGCTTATTCTCTCAATCCCTAACGTCTCTTCACCATGAAGGTAGTCTCTAAATGTTAGAGTTCACATATGGGGTGTCACCACTAACTAATCTGGAGGTCTTAGACTCAGGTTCAGATGACTGGCTAGGGTCTTGGACATGGGGAAAAGGCCTTTTAGGTGGTGGAAGTATTCATAGCACATGGTTCCACATTTCCCAACCCAACACAATCACATTCAATCAAACGACTTACTTTCTTTCTGCCATTCTGCATTACTCACATTCTCTAGAGCACAAGAGCGAAGGAGGTCACATAAATGTTAGTATTTACAAGCCACACTGCTAAGAAACACTACTTAATGGGCACTATTCAGATTTTTGGTGGTGGCTCTCTTTTGCTTTCATTCATTTTTTTTTCTTTTCTTTTCTTTTTCATTTCTTGAGAAAACCACCACCTATGCACATTTTTCAAACACATGCCCAACTTTTTAAGAACTACCTCCAACCCTCACATTATAAAAACCACTCTTCTCCATGAGAGAACATGTAAAAACCACTCTGTGAACCTTCTAAGAGATGCAAAATGGTGATTTTCCATTGTAGACCGAAAGAAAGGATAACACAAGGCTCAAAAGGGCTGACTAGGGGGTATGACATATCAGGACAGTCAATTTGGTTATGGGCTAATCCTATGCCTCCATCATCTTAGCTAATGGCAACGTGAATGCTACACATCATGGAAGAGGGAACTATCGCACAAGAAAGAAACGAGCAGGCTCAAATCTCACATGGCTACCCATATGCTCTATCTCTCATTCTGATTCCCTGAACTAGATGCATAAACGACTGTCAAGAACAAGGGATCAGTCCAAGTCACAGTTGGTAAGCAAACAGTTGAAAAAATGAACCCCTACACAATTCTACTGCACGTCTCAGTCATCATCATAGATTGTCCTATTTACAATCAAGTTGTTGTGCAATAATTCGAAATCCATTCGATTCACCAATCAAATCTACAGTGCCAATATGATCATGCAAAACATCAGTACTTGGAGCCCTCAAATCTCGAGATTTGGACAACAGACTAGGCTCCAAGCATACAAACTCATATAGCAGTCAGAAATAGATAAACACCCCCCCCCCCCACACACACACACTTAAGCACGACATTGCCCTCAATGGAGTAGAGGGAAAGATAAGGGGAAACGATGTTACCGGGAATACGGACTGCCGGGGGACTGGAAATGGGACCAGTAAGCAGGACTAGAGTCATCAAAACACACTGGGTGATAAAAACCATAGTTCCAAGTGGAAAAACCGAAAAACAAACGAAAGAAAAACAAACCTTGGTGGGGTTGCCTCCCCACAAGCGCATCTTTACCGTCATTTAGCTGGACGCCAGTAGGGTAGATGCTCGGGGAGGTGTAGGAACAGGTGCCTCCAAGATCGGATCCACATCGCTCTTGAGGTACAACTTCAGATGGTGGCCATGCACACGACGGGTGTGACCACCAGCACTCGTCAACTCAACCTGGCCATCCGGCAGGATGCAAGCGAGTGAATACTCGGATGGCCAAGGCGGTCGAGGCTCAGGAGGCGGGACCAGCTCATAGTGGTCTCCGGCTTTCTTGTGAGCAGGCTTAGCTACCTGCAATTTCGGCCGCCACTCCTCCTTGATCTTTTCTTTTGGTAACGGAGTGGACGGGAGTGGCGGCGAAGATATATGAGAGGGATCCCGCAAAATGGGAAGCACAGAAGGATACATGACAGACTCGGGCTCCTGGTGAGAAACAGCATGCAAAGGCGATGAAGCAGGGAGAGTATTAGCAATGGAAAATGTTATTTGCTCCTCGCCATCCCTCAAGACTAAGGTCCCATCGTGTACATCTATGAGAGCCTTGGCGGTGGCCAGGAAAGGCCTTCCCAGTATAAGGGGCACTTTTGTGTCCTCATTGATGTCCAAGACAACAAAATCCACAAGATAAAAGAATCTGTCAACCTTAACTAGAAGGTCTTCCACTATGCCCCTAGGATGAACTATAGATCGGTCAGCTAGTTAAAGACTCATCCTAGTTGCGCTGGGTTCACCTAGGCCTAGTTTCTTGAACAATTTATGTGGCATGACATTGATACTATCACCTAGATCCACCAAGGACCTCTCTATATGCAATTTACCTATAGATCACGGGATAGTAAAACTACCTGGGTCCTTCTGCTTCTACAGAAGCTTGTTCTGCAGAATGACCGAGCACTCCTCGCTGAGCTCCACAGTGGCCAGCTCACTCAGCTTCTGCTTCTTTGAGAGAAGATATTTCAGGAACTTCGCATACTTAGACATTTGAGATAATGCCTCCAGGAAGGGCACTTGTACATTCAGCTTCCTAAGCATGGACATGAAGTTCCCAAACTCTGCCTCTAGCCTGTCTTTATGCAACCGAGTAGGGAAAGGGAGTTGAGGGATATACTCCTTCACTACTGGTTGCGTCTTAGGAGCAGGCACCTTAACCTCCTTCTCCGCTTCTTCTTCAACAGCTGGAAATGCCGAGGCAGGTCTCCCTCCCACTTGTCTGGCTAGGACAGGTGGGTCTGCAGTCACTTTGCCGCTCCTTGTTGTGATGGCATTACAGTGGGCCTTCGGGTCCTTCGGATTAGGAATGGTCTGACCGGGTAGAGTACTTGGAGTCCTCTGAGCAACAGCCTGGGCAACACTCCCAAGCTGGGTCTGGATATCCCGCAGCATAGCCTGTGTGTTTCTGTGACCAGCTTCTAGCTCCAAGAATTTACCTGAAGCTTTCTCCATGAACTGCTCGATGTTATTGAACTTGTTTGCACTGGAGGTGGCCAGAGAACCCACCAAATCTCATAATTCCGCCATCGGGTCACTCTATACTAGGGCTGCAGGTGCTGCCCCTGTCTGATGAAATGGCCACACCTGTGACTGAGGTGGAACTGGCCCCTGTCTGGGCGGGTAGAGAGGCTGCTGCGGCTGCTAGAATTGCCCTTGTCTGGGCTGGTAAGGAGGCCTCTGGAAGCCAGGTGGTCCCTGGGGGGCTGGTGGTCTAGAATTGGCCCCAACCCAGGAGAAGTTGGGATGCTGGCGCCACCCATCGTTGTAAGTGTTGCTGTAGGGGTCAAAGCGCCTAGCATTGCCGATGAAGTCCACCTGCTCCTGGGGAGTAGAAGACTCCCTCATCGCTTGACAGTCCTCCACGGTGTGATGGGAGCTCTCACACCACTGGCAGTGCATCGCCTGCTGTCCTGTACCTGCAATCATCCCAGAGCGATCAATGGCTGAAACCAGCTTCGACACCAGCTGCACCAAAACAGATGATTGGGTGGCTACAGCATGCACACCCCGCCCTGGTGCTCATCTCGATCTCCTCGCATTTCCCCAATCATAGCCCTGCTCTGCCATCTCCTCAAAAAGTTGATTCACTTGTGGCGGTGTTTTGGTGAGCATATTCCCGCCACATACCGAGTCAATCGGCTGCTTGTCTTCCGGGAAGAGGGCATGGTAGAATGTGCCAACTTTGAAGGCGTCGGTAAAACCATGGTTGGAACACTTGAGGAAGAGACTAGTGTATCTCTCCCAAGCATCCCGGATGGTCTCATCTTCATCTTGAGCAAAGTGGGTAATTTGCTTCTGCAGGTCTGCCGTCTTGGACGGGGGATGGTAGCGAGTGAGGAACTTGTCCGCCAGGTTGGCGAACGTGGAGATCAAGCCTAGAGGTCGAGTGTCTAGCCACTCCCTGGCCTGCCCCTCCAGAGTAAATGGGAATTACCTCAGTTGGATGGCATCGGCTGGGACCCCATTTATCTTGATTCCATTGATGAGCTCGTGGAATCGCCTCAGGTGTGATCGGGGGGTACTCCCCTCCTTGCCTCGGAACACCACCGAACCGCGCAACATGGTGATGACAGAGGTGCTCACCTCAAATTTGTTCGCTGGCACATGAGGGTGCTTAATCGGCTACCTCATGTCCGCGGCTCTGGCGGTCCAGTAGTATCCCATGGTCTGCTCCTAAGGAAGGACCACATAATGGTCCTGTGGGTCACCCATCTCTTCTTCGTCGGCGATTTGCAGCTGTTCTAGCGCCTCCTCCGCAGCCAGTCGCGCCTTTAGAGCCCACTTGAAGTTCCTACAGGTCCATTCAAGCTCCTGGTCTAATGGTAGTAAATCTCCCGACTGGCTACGGGTCATGCACTACCTGCACACAATCAGCAAAAGCAACCCGTGAAGGCACACAGGTGGAAGAGAGAAAATGCAGTAAAGAAAAAGCTAGAGTAAAAAAAGTTCACGTTTCCCCAATAACCTAGAGGTCCCCGGCAACGGCGCCAAAACCTTGACACGCTAAAACACAACATCAAACTGCGACCAAGTGTAATCGCAGTCCAGAAATGCAGTAACAAGCAAGCTCTAATTGTCAACCCGGGGTCTAGATCTACTGCCTACTCTGTGTATATTTGTTATCTAGCAAAATAAGTCGATTGATTGTGGTTTTAACTAAAAGCAGTAAGAAAGCAGGAAAAGGTTCGGTTTTCTAAAGCAAAGGAAGAGTCACTCGGGAATGAGTCCCACTAGCTCCTTAGTTAGGTCTCAGTTGTAATTACTTTTGGTTGCTTTACTGCTGATTATACTGCGGAAGATTCGATAGTAGCTTGGAATCTCTTAAGCTGACCAAGCCCTCTCAGTCAAACTACCCAGCAGACGACTAGTCTTCACCGGGATAGAACGCTGAGGCAATGAACATAGAACTCCACTACTGGAATTAGATTCCAGTACATAGCATTGAATCGACTAACTACCGTATAATCGATTCACTACTACCGATTGAAGAAGCTCTAACAACCTAATCAGATTCTATCTATCTCAGGTTGCAGCAGAAATCAATAAAAGATTATCAGACTTCAATTGACTCAATCAAAACACTTCAATCGATTATAATCAAGCAATATCACAATCCAAACGTAATTACAATCAATATTCCTAACACATGGAACTAGGGTTCTTCATACCCAAGTGAGAGGAAGTTCTACTCCATAGAGAGAGAGAGAGAGAGAGAGAGAGGGAAACAGAATACAAAGCAGTCATACTCATAACAATGGGAAGAATATGCTCTGGGATGATGATCTTCACTCCAAGGGTGATTTCCAAGCTTGATTGATGAAACCCAGCTCCAAAACCACTCTTAGGGGGTGTTCTTCGCACTCTCTAGGGCTCTGTTTTTGCTCCAAAAAGTCGATTCCCTCTCCTTTGGCTCAAAATTGGGTTAAAACCCAGAAATTCCAGACCACACGGCCAGGTCACACGGCCGTGTGACTTTCCCAGCTGCCCGTGTGAGTGTGCAAAATGCCGCGTTTCACTTAAGTGGCTTCAGTTATGCTACACGGCCTAAACCACATGGCCGTGTGGATTTCCAGGATGCCCGTGTGAGCTCCCTGGACTTTCCACACAGCCACAAGGGGTCCCTTACACGGCCAGTGTGGCTTGCCCGTGCAATTTGGTGCCACACGGCCTGGTCACACAGCCGTGTGGGTTTTTAGGCATGCCCTTGTGGCTTGCTCAGCCTCTCGCCAAACGTCCAATCTTCGTCCAATCGACCCCGAACTCGTTCCCAGACCTTCATTCATGTACAAGGACTTGAAATATCACAAACAAGTACAACCTAGCGTGAAATCGGCCTAAAACACGAGAAATAAGACTCAAACGGTGTAAGAATGGAGGAGAAAACATGTGTATATATCAAGTCATCATATATCTCTTTGGTTTCAGGTTGGCGTCTTCTCCTCTCTTTATTGTTCATTTTGTTTGTGGATAGTAAGTTAGGGTTTCATGGATTTTTTTTTTGTGGAAATCTGGGTTTTGTTTATCGATTTCAAAATTTAGGGTTCATGCGATTCGATTTAGGGTGTTTAGGGTTTTGATTCTATATTACCGGATTTGGTATCTGTGGGATTCGAATTTGGGGGTTCAGGGTTTCGTTTCTTGACTTGTAGATTTAGGGTTTCATGGATTCGAATATGGGTGTTTAGGGTTTTGTTTGTAGATTACCAGATTTTGGGTCCGTGGGATTCGAATTTTGGGGCTCTTGTTTTTTTTCTTCTAGTTACCAGATTAACGGTTTCTCGAATTCCATTTTGGGGGTTTGTTGGATACGATTTTGGGGAATCTAAGTATCGTTTGTCGATTCCTTGATGAAAGGTTACATGGATATCAGTTTTATCTCTTCCGATACTTATTCTGGTAATTTTTTATATTGTTTCAGTGAATGGGGAGACCGAAAAAGAACTCAAAGCCCAACAATGAGGGAGATGGATCATCACAGCAGCCGCCGGATGAACAACAACCACAGGTTTTATTTCTTACTTCGTTTCTCGATTGGTTATATTGGCCAAAAATTACTACTCGGATGCATTTTAATATTTTCCTTGGCTGGATATTTTTCTTAATATCTAACTATGTTTGAGGAACAACCTGCGAGGAAGAAATCCAAAACTGTTGCACCAAAATCTGCACCGAAATCTCGTGAAGCAGATGGATCATCACAGCAGCCGCCGGATGAACAACCACCAAAGGTTTGATTTCTCACTTCGTTTCTCGATTAGTTATATTGGCTAAAAAAAAATAATCTGATGTGTCTGATGTGTGGATATCAGTTCTGTTAGTGTGGATACTTAACTGTTCGTTTTAGTTATTTTCTGGGTATTATGTATATTTTTTTCATGGATATCAGTTATCTCCGTTTGGATACACTTTTGCTTTACTACGATAATAATTGTATATATTGGCTTAAAAATCTACTATGATGTGTGGATATCAGTTCTGTTTGTGTGGATATTTAACTGTGCGTTTTAGTTATTTGTCCAAGGATTATGCATATTTTGCTTAACATATAATTGTGTTTCAGGAACAACCCGGGAGGAAGAGATCGAAAATGGTGCACCGAGATCTCATCAAGGAGAAGGATAAAGGCAGCCGCCGCCTACTATTCCATCTGCTGGACTCTCTAAGACTAGGCGGGTTCCACACAAAGACCATACCTAGCTCCCAGTTTTGGTGGAAGCAAAGTGTCGAGAGGGCAAGCACATCTATCCCCTTAGTCAGGGGAGGATATGACCTAGTTGCCGCTCTGCTTAGTAGTGAAGAAATCGCCTCTCGCAGGCAGCTCTAACCGACGGCTATTGGGGGTACTAGTGCAATAGCTGCGAGCAGTTTAGCTACTCCTCCTGATCGTGCACCGATGCCCAACATATGTGTTGGTAGACTTCGACGATATAGTAACCTAAATATTTTCTTCCTCCCTAACTAAGATAGTGCATTGGTAGACTTCGACGATATAGTAACCTAAATATTTCACAACATATGTGTGGCTTAAGGGATTGAAGGAAATGACTGAGAGCATGATTGAAAAGTGGATGGTTCGAAGGGACAAGGTCCAAACGATTGTCCGGAATTTGGAACAGCAAGAGTGAATTTGATCTACTGTTTTCCGTTGTTTTTTCGGGGGTTGTACTTTTTCTTGAGTTGCCTTGTTGGAATGGCTTTGGATATCAGTCGGATTTTAGTTTGTTGTTCTGGAATATTTATTGGTTTCATTTGGATATCAGCTTGTGGTTTCTTTTCAGTTATGAATACTGGTTTGTCAGGTTTGGATATTAATTTTATGCATTTGGATATTTGTGTGAAATCTATGTTTCTTATTTTTGGATATCAATTCTGGCAACTTGAATATTTGTACCCTCACTTTTGATACTAGTCTAGGTACATGGAATAATTGTACGGGCAGTTTGGATATTATACTAGATACATGTGTGTTGATAGTTTTTAATTTGCGCAAAATGTTCGTTTGTCTTCCAGCTTAAGGTACTAGGTGCTGGGATTGACCGGCATTTGGGAAAATTGCTGGACTTTGCCACAAAACTGGGACATACGATAGAAAAGAGGGAAGAGCATGACAGGTTCAAGTTCGTGGATTCCAGGAGGAGACCTTTGGAGAATACTGTTGAGGAGGTGCTAGAGCAGCTTAAAACCGAGGTGGTGGAAGACCAAGTGGAGAATACTGAAGCTAAAATGGAAATGGATGAGCAGCCTCTAGAGAAGGACCAGGTCGAGCCACAAGTGGAGACAACTGGAGAGAAATGTGAAGAAGATCCTGAAGAGAAGAATAGATTTGAGGTGGTGGAGAATGAAGCTGAGAAGACTGTAGAGACACCGGACGAGGAGGTGTTGAAACCGACAGTCCCTATGGTGATACACTATACAGTCCCATATACCTCTAGAGAGGAAGAAGACCCACCTACAAGGGAGAAAGTTCTAGAGACGACTACTCATGATGTGGTGGAGCCGTTGGATCAACTTGCAGAGATGGGAATGTTGCCTACAGACGAGGAGTTGGTAGAAGCGGCTTGTAACAGCGCTGAGAGGAGTCCAGATGTGATTATCACGAATGAGAGGAATATGACTGACGAGGAACAAGACCGTCTGTACAGCTACACACCCGAGGAATGGCTTGCAACACTAAAGACCCCAGAGTTCGAGAGGTCGAAGAAGAACCCATATGCTTCTTCATCAGTATATTATTTGTCAAAGGATGTGTCGACAAAGCTCGACCCAGTTGCTCGTCGTATGGTTGAGTTCGTCTTCAGTACCCCTGAGGGTAAGGGCATGGTAGTGCACACTCCTTCAATTAAACTCGCCCGTCTTCATCTGTTGACATTGAAGCGATTAGAGTGGGTCAATATCCAAGTGGTTGAGGCTTATGGTCATTTCTTGAACGACAAAGCACTTGCTGGTGACAAGAACTGAGTTATCTTTCCGTTCACTTTTGGTGTAAGTAGGCTCTTCACTCACACCTTACAATATTTAGATATCCAGTAACTAATTAGCTATTATTTTCCTTTGCAAACAACAACTTGCCATACTTAATTCTCAGACGAATGTGCCCCCGTCCAAGGAGAGACTCGATGGGGTCATTGAAGTGACCCAGCGGGTTCCAGTCTTCAAACGTGTTGTATGGGACAAATTAGAATATGTAAGTGAATCCTTATTCTATCTTGATACTGATTTACGTTTTGTGGATACTAGTCTGGGTTTATTGGATATTTGTCCGAGAGAATAACTTATTTGTTTGAAGATTTGACTGTGAATATCTGAAATGTTAGTTTTGGATACTAGTCTGGGTATATTGGATATTTATCCGAGAGAATAACTGATTTGTTTGAAGATTTGTCTGTGAATATTGGAAATGTTAGTTTTGGATACTAGTCTGGGTTTATTGGATATTTTTCCGAGAGAATAACTGATTTGTTTGAAGATTTTCCTGTGAATATCTGAAATGTTAGTTTTGGATACTAGTCTGGGTATATTGGATATTTATCTGAGAGAATAAATTATTTGTTTGAAGATTTGTCTGTGAATATCTGAAATGTTAGTTTTGGATACTAGTATGGGTTTATTGGATATTTGTCCGAGAGAATAACTGATTTGTTTGAATATTTGCCTGTGAATATCTGAAATGTTAGTTTTGGATGCTAGTCTGGGTATATTGGATATTTATCAGAGAGAATAACTTTTTTGTTTGAAGATTTGCCTGTGAATATATGAAATGTTAGTTTTGGATACTAGTCTGGGTTTATTGGATATTTTTCCGAGAGAATATCTGATTTTTTTCTATGTTTCTGATTTTTTCCCCTATGCATGCAAACCATTACTACCGGGTCTACGGTGCTGATCTAAGGAGTCAGAAGACTTTCCTTCTGGACAGCCTAAAACTCAAGCCAGCAGTGGCCAAGGTGGATCACAGTCCCATGCGGAAATTGATATTAGAGTATGGGGCTGCTTTCCTTGCAAAGCACAACATCGATGCTCCCTTGCATGATTAGGAATTCTTAATTGCGGATTTTCTTCAACAAGCTGGAAACGATGACTGTGGAGTGTTCACATGCATGTTCATGGAGCACTGGGCGGGTCACATTCCAACGGAATACAAGGAAGCTTGGCACTTGGCAAAGAACATGGAGCACCAGCGAGCATCTATTGCAGGCAGTCTCCTTCAATGGAAATAAAACAAAGTAAGGAATGTCATACTTGAGGAGGCAAATGAGTGGGCAACAGATAAGGAGAAAGGAAAGAGAAGCTGAAACTTACCTCCTTATGTTTCATGGGACATATGTTGATGTTAAGGTATTAAGGTGATTAGGTTATTTTGGGAAGTTTTGGAGAAAAGGAGACACTAACTCTATCCTGATTACTCGCATTAATAGTTTAAGGTGATTGTGTTATTTTGGGAACTTTTGAACAAAAGTAGACATTAACTCTGTTGATTAAATTGCTCGCTTTATTAGTTTAAAGTAGACAACACTAAGTGTATCCCTGATTTTTTATCAATGATGGATTAAGAATATCTTTCCTTCAACAAAAGTATATCATATGACCCAAAGTGATATCCAAAACACCCAAACTAAAATCTGAGCATATGTGATGGAAATACATAAAATCAACACAACCACATAGATAAAATATATAAAAAATATCCGAATGTTTAGAGATAATATTTGTAGAACCAAAAGACATATCCTTACAACGCACCCTAATATCCTTATAACGTTGAGAAATATCGTAGCCTGCTAAACAAATATCCGCGTTTGACAAACTAATATCCACACCCAAATTCAGCAATGTCGTCTTCCAAGTCAGTGAGATGGTCATCATGTTGAAAATGGGTGTCCTGCGTGAGCACTTCCAATGCTTTCAATCTCTTTCCATAGACAATCTTCTTTCGACGACGCTCTTTCTCATTCGTGAACTTATAACGTTCCTTGTCGTGCTTCCTTGGATTACTCTTCTCCTTGAGAGAGAGGCCACTTGTTGGTACAGAATTCCCTACAATGTTAGTGGCTTAAGTAATCCGTCCAATGATATTAACTTATACTAATTTACAAAAAATATTCGATACACTTACCGTCCTCGCTAGTTATAGTATTTGACAATGCCTTGTTTGCCTCCTTGTACACTTTCTGCAATGCTCCCATCCACCTATTGTACACTTTCTCATCCGCCATTGACAATTTTGTTGCGAGTTGATTAAACATTGCAGTGGTTTCTCGATACCTCATTGCTATATCTCCTTTTCCCGTCTCGTTCTCATGACTATGTGAAGTATCTCCTGAAGCATCAGCATCACCAACCTCTTTCCTTCTCGCCTCCAACGTTCATCGCTTGAGTATGTAATGCTCTGGAATAGTTTTCATAGTATCGTTCCCAAACTCTCCAAGCAATCGCACCACCTTAAGCATATGCCGACATAAGATCCCGAATGTTCTAAACATCCTAAAAATCGCATACCAATGTCGCCGTAGAAGTATCGACAAGAATGACACGTTCATCGGTACGCTCATCATCCTCCATCTTATATGTACGGTAGCTAATGAAGCCATCATCCCTATTATCTGGAACAAGCTCAATTAGATAGTCTTCAATTTTCAGATATTGCTCTTGAATCCGGTTGAAGATGTTTTTCGTGAAGATCTTGGCAGCATGTTGGAGGATGGAACTTTTCTCCAACACTATGTAAGGGGCGTATTGTTTCCCATCATAGTAGGACTCAGTCTCTTTGCGCCTTTTGTCAGCCAACAAACTGCATGTATGAAGAAAACTAAATTGCCCAGACTGATATCCATTGACAAACAGAGCAAATATCCAAACAACACAAAAATGTATCACAGCATCACATACAAATACCAGAAAAGAATCTAAAAATATCCTTAAGGTGCTAAGTAATATCCATAAATGTCCATCTAGTATTTGGATAACGTACCAGGTAAAGTGGATGAAAAACTCGTCGAGATTATGTTTCGGTTTCAAGAAGAGTCGCACTTGTGCATTGCACGACTCACTGACTTGCGTTGTCAACATTCCCGCTGTGAATTGATCTCTCAAATATAAGGAACACCATTGATGACGACATTTCTTCAAATATTGCATCCATTGGTGGCCATTGACAGTTTCACTACCGGTAAAACAATCAGAAACCATGCTGCTCCATGCCTCGTCAAACTCGGCCTCGCTGTCGACGTAGTAGAAAAGAGAAGCAAGATGATTTTGGAACTTATGCCAAAATTTCTCGCTCTTGCGAAGATTCTTCTTCGCATTCATCAAGATGTGCCAAGTACAGAGGGCATGAAACACATTAGGCCACTCATTTCTAAGGGCAGCTGCCATACCAGCGTCCTTATCTGTGAAGATGGTCACTGGGAGTTTCCTCTTCATGCACCGATTAAATGCTTCAAACAACCATTCAAAAGAAGGAGTTGTCTCGTCATATAACAAACAACCGCCAAACACACAAGTTTGTCGGTGATGATTGAAACCTACAAACATCCCTGCAAAAGACTTGGTATTAAAAAAGTGGTCAACATACCCAATGGCCGGAAGTGTTTATTGGTACAGAAGGTGGTGTCGAAGGAGACAAAGTCTCCGAAAAGTGCATAATCTTCACGCGTCCTACTGTCTGCCCAAAAAATATTGGCAACTTTCTCCTCACAATCTACCTTTACAGCATAAAAGAAGCCGGGATACTTCTCCTTTTGGTCTTGAAAGTAGTCAAGCAAGAAAGTCGCTTCGCCACGAGACATAGTCTTTTGTTTGTTCTTGTTCAAATGGTTCTTCTGATCACATTTGTTAAAAGTCAAGTTTTCATACCCTCCGGCACACTCAGCCAATAGCTGATACGATGACCTAAGACACATCCCGGCGTTGCCATTTGCTTCAGCAACAAGTCCTTGAAGAACGCTCACGGACTTGTTTGACTTGAATAGGTGAGCATGCTTGGCGGAGTGCAAATCATGATTGTGAGCTCCAATGAAATTGTGCACCATATATCCATCCCTATTCTCATCCCATCGGAAACGAACAAGGGCGGGGCATCCAGCCCTAATTTGAGACCTCTTTCTTTTACGACGGCTTCTCTCTACAACCAAATCCTCTCCATGTTTCTGTTTCTCAACATTGACTTCTTCCGTTGACCCTTGCTTATTACAAACATAATAAAGGTAGGCATGAATTTCCACCACCTCTCCTTCAGAATTCTTCTTTTTTCTCAAATGTTGCGAATCTACTCGAACACCAAACCCTTTTTTGTGAGCATAGCGTTCGTAGAAACGAACACACTCTTCCTTAGTGCGAAAAAGATGTTATTCCTCGCTTCATCATCTTCTAGGTCCGAAGTGTTGTGAGCTGCGAGATATTTCCATTGCCAGTTAGTATCCAATGTGCCCAGAATACGTCTAACAAAAATCCGTAAATTGTAGTATCCATGAATCTCAAACTAGTATCTGATTGCTCCAACAATGTATCCACACTATAATCCGACATACTAGTATCCACAATAATTAAATGAATATAAACAATGCCCAGACTAGTATCCACACAAATTAAACATAGGCTACAAACTATGACCAACAAAAGTAGGTAACTCGTATCCAACTAGCTCATAGTTGAATCCCAGAAGACCAACAAACATTAAACTCACACCAAAGACATTAAATTGCATTCAATGCTCCCAACCAAAACTCAACAACACAAACTTATAAATATGTCAATCCACAATCACCTTCTTCTTTTTCTTGTACTGTTGCATCGAAGCCAAACACACAACCACCATCTATTTGAGTCAAACCTTCTAATACACCATCAACAAATTCTTCTTCTTCATGGGACGAGCTCGTTGATGGACGATCTAACTCGGCCTCATCATCGATCATCATCAGCAATGTTTCCTGGACGGCGGAGGATGAAGAGGAAAGATGAAGGCCGCCGTCGGCGACTTTCCGTCGGAGAAAAGAAGAGAGAATTCAGAGAAAAGAAGAGAGAATGAGGGGTTGGGAGAGTTGAGAGAGAAAAAGTGGTTGTGGCATTAATTGCCCTATCACTTCTATTCTTTCCCCAATTTTTTGAAAAGATCCAAAAGCCCACCCAAAACTTATTCGGGCCCACCCATACTAAGTTGTTCACCATAACAAGTATCCACGCCACCACGAATAGTATCTCAACAATCCACACAAATATCCAACACAAGAACTAAATGAATATTCCTTAGGTTCAAACAAATATCCAAGAAACCCAAACAAATATCCACATATTACAAACAAAACTCACGAAATAAGTAAAACATATTACAACAAAGACTGACAAATATCCACAACACCCCAACTAATATCTAATATTTGTACCCTAACCCTAAACTCTAAACTCTAAAACCCTAATTACTAAACACTAAAAAATAAAACTATTATTGTTTGCCCAAGCCCAGAATATTCAAATAGTTTTATTGTTTTAGTGTTTAGTGATTAGGGTGATAGAGTTTAGGGTTTAGGGTTAGGGTACAAATAGAAGATATTAGTTGGTGTGTTGGGGATACTTGTCTTTCCTAGTTTTAATACTTTTTACTAACCTACCGATATTCATGCAAAATATTTTGATATTTGTCCAGGTTGTTTGGATATTTATTTGAACATGAGGAAATCTTCCCTTACTTCATGTGTTTGGATATTTGTGTGGAACCTTTGAATATTCTCAGCTTGGGAAAACAATGAAAGTTTTATTTTTTTAGTGTTTAGTGATTAGGGTTAGGGGTGGGAGCCGGTCGGTTTCGGTTTAACCGAAAACCAAAATCTCAGTTTTCGGTTAAATCGAGACATGACCAATGCCTACCGTCAACCGACCGTCCCATCAGCCCTAGTTAGCCGCAAACCGATCGGTCGGTTTTCGGTTTATGTGCGGTTTAACTGGGGCAAGCCAAAATGACAGCCCTGCCCAAAACCCTCCCCCAATTTAATCGGCTGTTCCTCTCCTCTTTCACCTGATCTTATTCTCCTTCTCCTTCTTCTCGCTCTTCTTCTCCTCTCTTCCTTCCTCTCTGCTACCCAGAAAACACAGAACAAGTGAACAACAATGGCGTTCTCCTTAACCCTACACCACTGGAACCCGTCCCAACGTCCAACAGATCCACCAACAGATCCGCCTCTCTCTCCTCGCACCCGGCGATCTGAGCGACCACCGCCGTCGCATCCTCAACGATCCCGACCCTCCGTCCTTGAGCACTAGCGAGAACAGCGGCAGGACGACTCCGATCCGTCAATTCAGCTGGTACAGAGCGATGCCGAACAGGGCCTTGAGCGCGTCCTCGATCGACCGCGGTGGCGATGTCCCTTTTGGATCCGATGATGGGGCGGTAGGAGTCGACGACGAGCAGGACGGCGGTGGGGTGGCGGCCAAGGGCGTGGGTAGGCGGCGGGGCGCAGGGGAGTCGGTTGGGGGGTTGAGGAGAATGAAGGCGACAGCTAGGGTTTGGGGGGGGGGGGGATGGGTGTGTTTAAGAGTAGGGGAAAACGACGCCGTTTCATCTCGGTCGGTTAGCGTCGGTTAGCCGGTTAACCGGATTCGGTTTATCGGCTAACCGCGCCACCACTGAACCATTCCGCCAACCGACCGCCACTCTATTTTTTCGGTTTCCGGTTAGCCGCTAACCGGCGGTTAACGGTTAGACCGGCCGGTTAGCCGCTAACCGGCAACCGAATTTACAGCCCTAATTAGGGTGATAGAGTTTAGAATTTAGGGTTTAGGGTTAGGGTACAAATAGTAGATATTAGTTTGTGTGTTGTGGATACTTGTATTTCCTAGTTGTAATACTTTTTACTAACTACGTGATATTTATTTAAAATATTTTGATATTTGTCTGGGTTGTGTGGATATTTATTTGAACCTAAGGAAATATTCCCTTAGTTCATGTGTTCGGATATTTGTGTGGAACCTTTGAATATTCTCGGCTTGGGCACATCTTGATAGTTTTATTTTTTTAGTGTTTAGTGATTAGGGTTATAGAGTTTAGGGTTTAGGGTTAGGGTACAAATAGTAGATATTAATTTGTGTGTTGTGGATACTTGTATTTCCTAGTCTTAATACTTTTTACTAACAACATGATATTTATTTAAAATATTTTGATATTTGTCTAGGTTGTGTGGATATTCATTTGACCCTGAGGAAAATATTTCCTTAATTCATGTGTTTGGATATTTGTGTGGAACCTTTGAATATTCTCAGTTTGGGAAAACAATAATAGTTTTATTTTTTTAGTGTTTAGTGATTAGGGTGATAGAGTTTAAAGTTTAGGGTTTAGGGTTAGGGTACAAATAGTAGATATTAGTTTGTGTGTTGTGGATACTTGTCTTTTTTAGTCTTAATACTTTTTACTAACGACTTGATATTTCTTTAAAATATTTTGATATTTGTCTGGGTTGTGTGGATATTTATTTGAACCTGAGGAAATATTCCCTTAGTTCATGTGTTTGGATATTTGTGTGGGACCTTTGAATATTCTCGGCTTGGGCAAACAATAATAGTTTTATTGTTTTAGTGTTTAGTGATTAGGGTGATAGAGTTTAGGGTTTAGGGTTAGGGTACAAAAATTTGATATTAGTTGGGCTGTTGTGGATATTTGTCAGTATTTGTTGTAATATGTTTTACTTATTTCTTGATGTTTGTTTGTATTATTGTGATATTTGTTTGGGTTTCTTGGATATTTCTTTGAACCGAAAGAATATTCATTTATTTCTTGTGTTGGATATTTCTGTGGATTGTTGAGATACTATTCGTGGTGGCGTGGATACTTGGTATGGTGAACATCTTAGTATGGGTGGGCACGAATCAGTTTTGGGTGGGCCTTTGGGTCTTTTCAAAAAATTGGGGAAAGAATAGCAGTGATAGGGCAATAAATGCCACAACCACTTTTTCTCTATCAACTCTCCCAACCCCTCCTTCTCTCTTCTTTTCTCTGAATTCCCTCTTCTTTTCTCCGACAGAAAAGTCGCCGGCGGCGGCCTGTCATCACCCTCTTCATCCTCCGGCGTCCAGGAAACGTTGCTGATGATGATCCATGATGAGGCCGAGTTAGATCGTCCATCAACGAGCTCGTCCCATGAAGAAGAAGAATTTGTTGATGGTGTATTAGAAGGTTTGAGTCAAATAGATGGTGGTTGTGGGTTTGGCTTCGATGCAATAGTAAAAGAAGAAGAAGAAGGTGATTGTGGGTTGACATATTTATAAGTTTGTGTTGTTGAGTTTTGGTTGGGAGCATTGAATGAAATTTAATATCTTTGGTGTGAGTTTAATGTTTGTTGGTCTTCTGGGATTTTACTATGAGCTAGTTGGATACTAGTTACCTACTGTTTGCTGGATGTAGTTTGTAGCCTATGTTTAATTTGTGTGGATACTAGTCTGGGCATATTTTATATTTATTTAATTATTGTGGATACTAGTATGTCGGATTATAGTGTGGATACATATTTGGAGCAATCGGATACTATTTTAAGATTCATGGATACTACTGTTTATGGATATTTGTTACACGTATTCTGGGAATTACTCTGGGCACATTGGATACTAACTGGCAATGGAAATATCTCGCAGCTCACAACACTTCGGACCTAGAATATGATGACGCGAGGAATAACATCTTTTTTCTCACTAAGGAAGAGTGTGTTCGTTTCTACGAACACTATGCTCACAAAAAAGGGTTTGGTGTTCGAGTAGATTCGCAACATTTGAGAAAAAGGAAGAATTCTGAAGGAGAGGTGGTAGAAATTTATGCCTACCTTTATTATGTTTGTAATAAGTAAGCGTCAACGGAAGAAGTCAATGTTGAGAAACGATAACATGGAGAGGATTCTGTTGTAGAGAGAAGTCGCCCTAAAAGAAAGAGGTCTCGAATTAGGGCTGAATGCCCCGCCCTTGTTCGTTTCCGATGGGATGAGAAATGGGATGGATATGTGGTGCACAATTTCATTGGAGCTCACAATCATGATTTGCACCCCACCAAGCATGCTCACCTATTAAAGTCAAACAAGTCCGTGCGCGTTCCTCAAGGACTTGTTGCTGAAGCAAATCACAATGCCGGGATGAGTCTTAGGTCATCGTATCAGCTATTGGCTGAGTGTGCCGAAGGGTATGAGAACTTGACTTTTACCAAATGCGATCAGAAGAACCATTTGAACAAGAACAGACAAAAGACTATGTCTCGTGGCGAAGCGACTTTCTTGCTTGACTACTTTCAAGACCAAAAGGAGAAGTATCCCGGCTTCTTTTATGTTGTAGAGGTAGATTGTGAGGAGAAAGTTGCCAATATTTTTTGGGCAGACAGTAGGATGCGTGAAGATTATGCACTTTTCGGAGACTCTGTCTCCTTCGACACCACCATTCCGAACCAATAAAAACTTCCGGCCATTGGGTATGTTAACCACTTATTTTCCATATTTTTTTGGACACGCAAGCGGTTATGCATTGTTTTTAATACCAAGTCTTTTGCAGGGATGTTTGTAGGTTTCAATCATCACCGACAAACTTGTGTGTTTGGTGCTTGTTTGTTATATGATGAGACAACTCCTTCTTTTGAATGGTTGTTTGAACCATTTAGTCGGTGCATGAAGAGGAAACTCCCAGTGACCATCTTCACAGATCAGGACGCCGGTATGGCAGCTGCCCTTAGAAAGGAGTGGCCAGATGTGTTTCATGCCCTCTGTGCTTGGCACATCTTGATGAATGCGAAGAAGAATCTTCGTAAGAGCAAGAAATTTTGGCATAAGTTCCAAAATCATCTTGCTTATCTTTTCTACTACGTCGACAGCGAGGCCGAGTTTGATGAGGCATGGAGCAGCATGGTTTCGGATTGTTTTCCCGGTAGTGAAACTGTCGATGGCCACCAATGGATGCAATATTTGAAGAAATTTCGTCATCAATGGTGTTCCTTATATCTGAGAGATCAATTCACAGCGGGAATGTTGACAACGCAAGCCAGTGAGTCGTGCAATGCACAAGTGCGACTCTTCTTGAAACCGAAACATAATCTCGACGAGTTTTTCATCCACTTTACCTGGTACGTTATCCAAATACTAGATGGACATTTATGGATATTACTTAGCACCTTAAGGATATTTTTAGATTCTTTTCTGGTATTTGTATGTGATGCTTGTGATACATTTTTGTGTTGTTTTGGATATTTGCTATGTTTGTCAATGGATATCAGTCTGGGCAATTTAGTTTTCTTCATACATGCAGTTTGTTGGCTGACAAAAGGCGCAAAGAGACTGAGTCCAACTATGATGGGAAACAATCAGCCCCTTACATAGTGTTGGAGAAAAGTTCCATCCTCCAACATGCTGCCAAGATCTTCACGAAAAACATCTTCAACCGGATTCAAGAGCAATATCTGAAAATTGAAGACTATCTAATTGAGCTTGTTCCAGATAATAGGGATGATGGCTTCATTAGCTACCGTACATATAAGATGGAGGATGATGAGCGTAGCGATGAACGTGTCATTCTTGTCTATACTTCTACGGCCACATTGGTATGCGATTGTAGGATGTTTAGAACATTCAGGATCTTATGTCGGCATATGCTTAAGGTGATGCGATTGCTTGGAGAGTTTGGGAACGATACTATGAGAACTATTCCAGAGCATTACATACTCAAGCGATGGACGTTGGAGGCGAGAAGGAAAGAGGTTGGTGATGCTGATGCTTCAGGCGATACTTCACATGGTCATGAGAATGAGACGGGAAAAGGAGATATAACAATGAGGTACCGACAAACCACTGCAATGTTTAATCAGCTCGCAACAAAATTGTGAATGGCGGATGAGAAAGTGTACAACAGGTGGATGGGAGCATTGCAGAAAGTATGCAAGGAGGCAAACAAGGCATTGTCAAAGACTATAACTAGCGAGGACGGTAAGTGTATCGAATATTTTTTGTAAATTAGTATAAGTTAATATCATTGGACGGATTAATTAAGCCACTAACATTGTAGGGAATTATGTACCAACAAGTGGCCTCTCTCTCAAGGAGAAGAGTAATCCAAGGAAGCACGGCAAGGAACGTTATAAGTCCACGAATGAGAAAGAGCGTCGTCGAAAGAAGATTTTCTATGGAAAGAGATTGAAAGCATTGGAAGTGCTCACGCAGGAAAACCATTTTCAACATGATGACCATCTCACTGACTTGGAAGACAACCTTGCTGAATTTGGGTGTGGATATTAGTTTGTCAAACTCGGATATTTGTTAAGCAGGCTACGATATTTATCTACGTTGTAAGGATATTAGTATGCATTGTAGTGATATGTCTTTTGGTTCTACAAATATTATCTCTAAACATTCGGATATTTTTGTTATATTTTATGTATGTGGTCGTGTGGATATTATGTATTTCCATCAAATATGCTCAGATTTTAGTTTGGGTGTTTTGGATATCACTTTGGGTCATATGATATACTTTTGTTGAAGGAAAGATATTCTTAATCCATCCTTGATAAAAAATCAGGGATACACTTAGTGTTGTCTACTTTAAACTAATAAAGCGAGCAATTTAATCAACATAGTTAGTGTCTACTTTTGTCCAAAAGTTCCAAAATAACACAATCACCTTAAATTAATAAAGCGAGCAATCATGATAGAGTTAGTGTCTGCTTTTCTCCAAAACTTCCCAAAATAACCCAATCACCTTAATACCTTAACATCAACATATGTCCCATGAAACATAAGGAGGTAAGTTTCAGCTTCTCTTCCCTTTCTCCTTATGTGTTGCCCACTCATTTGCCTCCTCAAGTATGACATTCCTTACTTTGTTGTATTTCCATTTAAGGAGACTGCCTGCAATAGATGCTCGCTGGTGCTCCACGTGCTCTCCCAAGTGCCAAGTTTCCTTGTATTCCGATGGAATGTGACCCGCCCAGTGCTCCATGAACATGCATGCGAACACTCCACAGTCATCGTGCCCTTTTTGTTGAGGAACATCCGCAATTAAGAATTCTCATTCATGCAAGGGAGCATCGATGTTGTGCTTTGCAAGGAAAGCAGCCCCATACTCTAATATCAATTTCCCCATGGGACTGTGATCCACCTTGGCCACTGCTACTTGGGTTTCATGCTGTCCAGAAGGAAAGTCTTCTGACTCCTTAGATCAGCAGCGTAGACCTGGTAGTGTTTGTTTGTATGCACAGGGGAAAAAATCTGAAACATTGAAAAAAATCATTTATTCTCTCGGATAAATATCCAATAAACCCAGACTAGTATCCAAAACTAACATTTCAGATATTCACAGGCAAATGTAGAGAAAAAATCATTTATTCTCTCGGATAAATATCCAATAAACCCAGACTAGTATCCAAAACTAACATTTCAGATATTCACAGGCAAATCTTCAAAAAAATCAGTTATGAGCTCGGATAAATATCCAATAAACCCAGACTAGTATCCACTACCACGTAAATCAGTATCAAGATAGAATAAGGATTCACTTACATATTCTAATTTGTCCCATACAGCATGTTTGAAGACTGGATACCACTGGGTCACGTCAATGACCGCATCGAGTCTCTGCTTGGACGGGGGCACATTCGTCTGAGAATTAAGTATGGCAAGTTATTGTTTGCAAAGGAAAATAATAGCTAATTAGTTACTGGATATCTAAAAATTGTAAGGTGTGAGTGAAGAGCCTACTTACACCAAAAGTGAACGGAAAGATAACTCTGTTCTTGTTACCAGCAAGTGCTTTGTCGTTCAAGAAATGACCATAAGCCTCAATCACTTGTAGATTGACCCACTCTAATCTCTTCAATGTCAACAGATGAAGACGGGCGAGTTTAACTGAAGGAGTGTGCACCACCAAGCCCTTACCCTCAGGGGTACTGAAGACGAACTCAACCATAAGACGAGCAACTAGGTCGAGCTTTGGCAACACATCCTTCGACAAATAATATACTAATGAAGAAGCATATGGGTTCTTCTTCGACCTCTCGAACTGTGGGGTCTTTAGTGTTGCAAGCCATTCCTCAGGTGTGTAGCTGTACAGACTGGTCTCTGTCCTCGTCAGTCATATTCCTCTCGCCCATCATAATCACATATGGACTTCTCTCAGCGCTCTTACAAGCCGCTTCTACCAACTCCTCGTCTGTAGGCAACATTCCCATCTCTGCAAGCTGAGAGAACGACTCCACCACTTCTGTAGGTGGGTCTTCTTCCTCCCTTGTAGGTGGGTCTTCCTCCTCGGCATTAGCAGCACTAGTAGCCTCATGAGCTATCTGCAAAATGTCCTCAAAAGAGGTATCTGGGACTGTATAGTGTATCACCATAGGGACTATCGGCTCAAACACCTCCTCTTCCGGTGTCTCTACAGTCTTCTCAACTTTATTCTCCACCACCTCAAATCTATTCTTCTCTTCAGGATCTTCACATTTCTCTCCAGTTGTCTCCACTTGTGGCTCGACCTGGTCCTTCTCTAGAGGCTGCTCATCCATTTCCATTTTAGCTTCAGTATTCTCCACTTGGTCTTCCACCACCACTGTTTTAAACTGCTCTAGCACCTCCTCAGCAGTATTCTCCAAAGGTCTCCTCCTGGAATCCACGACCTTGAACCTGTCATGCTCTTCCTTCTTTTCTATCATATGTCCCAGTTTTGTTGTAAAGTCCAGCAATTTTCCCATATGCCGGTCAATCCCAGCACCTAGTACCTTAAGCTGGAAGACAAACGAACATTTTGCGGGAATTAAAAACTATATCCAAACTGCTCGTACAATTATCCCATGGACCCAGACTAGTATCAGAAGAGAGCGTACAAATATTCAAGTTGGCAGAATTGATATCCAAAAATAACAAACATTGATTTCACATAAATATCCAAATGTATAAAATTAATATACAAACCTCACAAACCAGTATTCATAACTGAAAAGAAACCACAAGATGATATCCAAATGAAACCAACAAATATTCCAGAACAACAAACTAAAATCCGATTAATATCCAAAGCCATTCCAACATGGCATCAAATTCACGGAAAACAGTACAACCCCCCACCAAACAACGGAAAACAGTAGATCAAATTCACTCTTGCTGTTTCAATTTCTGGACAATCGTTTGGACCTTGTCCCTTCGAGCCACCCACTTTTCAATCATGCTCTCAGTCATTTCCTTCAATCCTTTAAGCTACACATATGTTGTGAAATCTTTAGGTTACTTCAATCATTATTCATCCCCGGCAACGGCGCCAAAAACTTGACACGCCAAAACACAACACCAAACTGCGACCAAGTGTAATCGCAGTCCGGGAATGCAGTAACAGGCAAGTTTAATTATCAACCCGGGGTCTAGATCTACTGCTTACTCCGTGATTCTCTATTATCTAGCAAACTAATTCGAGTGATTGTTGTTTAAAGCAAAAGCAGTAAGAAAGCAGTAAACTGTTCGGTTTTCTAAGGCAGGTAAGAGTCACTCGGGAATGAGTCCCCCTAGCCCCTTAGTTAGGTTCAATTGCAATTCCCTGGGTTGATTTACTATTGATTAGACTGCGGAAGATCCGACAGTAGCTTGGAATCTCTTAAGCTGACCAAGCCCTCTCAGTCTAACTACCCGGCAGACGACTAGTCTTCACTGGGGTAGAAAGCTGAGGCTATGAACACAGAACTCCACTACTGGCGCCAAGAACACCAGTACAAAGCAGTAAACTGGCTAACTCTCGTATAGCCAATCTCCTACTATCGAATGAAGAGGCTCTAACAACCTAATCAGGTTCTATCTATCTCAGGTTGAAGCAGAAATTGAGACAAGCTGATCAGACTCAAATCAATTCATTAAACATGCGTCATTCGATTAAAATCAAACAGTAATCATCCCAAGTCATTACAATCAAATCCCTAACACAAGGAACTAGGGTTCTTCATACCCAAGTGAGAGAAAGGTTCTACTCCATAGAGAGAGAAAGGAAAACAGAAATCAGAGTAACAATACTCATAAAGATGAGGAAAATCTGCTCCAAAATAGCTCCTAGGGTTTGTTCTTCGCTCTTTCTCTCTCTAAAACTATGTTTTTGCCCAGAAAATCGAATTCCTCTTCCTTGGCTCGAATCTGCCTCCAAAAACCCGACTCTGGGACGAATTACGGGCAGAATTACGGCCGTAATCACGTCCTGCCCGTAATTCGCACCAAAACGCACGTTTCACTTAGGCTACAGGGGGAGGAGATACGCCCGTAATTTACAAATTACCGCCAGTAATTTGGGAATTACGGCCGTAATTCTTGGGATCTTGCCCGTAATTTTATCACCGTGAGGGAATTCTGGGTAGAAGGCTCGGCCAATAAATTACGGGCATGCCCTGGCTAATTACGGCCGTAATTTAGCAGGGGCTGCCCGTAATTCTGTCTGTGCTTCGCCAATTGACCTCCAAATGACCCGAAACTTGCGCCTATGCACCTCTTTACTTGCTAGGACCTGAAATACGACAAAACAACACAACCTAGCGTAAAATAGGCCAAGGAACAATCAATTCGAGCCAAAATGGACAGGAAACCAGAGTGAAAACACGTGCAAATACGATGCTATCAGTTACTATATCGTCCAATTCTACCAAGGAACGATCTTAGTTAGGGAGGAAGAAAACATTTTGATATGAGCTTGGATTGCTTCCATTCCAAGTTAGAATTGTTCGTTCAAGAAGCTAAGTTAACTCATTTGCACAATCTGAAATTTTGGCCAAAATTTATGATGAGTTCAGATAGCCGACTTTGCGAGCTCGAACCTTCCAACTAGGTTGATAGAAATTCGAGGTTAAGGTGTTGTTTTGAAGATAAACACTTCTTATACAAGATGGCATGGGATTCGGGTTCATACAAGATCGTTAAGGCTGTGTTTCAAGGCCTCAAAGTAGCTGTCTCAAAACTGTCAAACTGCCAGAAATTGGCTAAGTCTGGAGGCATGGTCAGGAAGGTCACTTTGGAGCTCCATTCAGGGAAGATGGATTCGAATAAGGAAAAGATCTTTGTACCACATGAAAGTGTGTTTGTTTGTCTACAGAAGCAAGGTATTGGCTAAGGATATGGAGACCTGGAGGCATGTGAACGTGGGGGTCAAAGTTGCCATGGAACCTGTTTTGGAGGCAGCTTACGTGAGCTCCAAGTTTTGGGTTTTATGGACGAGTTGGGATTCCTTTTCTGTTTGGGTTTGTTACCTTTAAACGTAGAAGGATTAATCAGCTTTCCTTGTTTGTTTTGTACTCGAATTAGGTTTTAGTTTGCTTATTTAAAGACCTACAAATGCCATTGTAATGGTTGGACGTTAATCAATTAAGAACTTGTTCATTGAGTTTTTAACTCGTGAATTGTCCTTGTTGCTTGGTTCAAATCGCCAACAACGAGCGAGCCTTGTATCGATTGAGTCATCACCTCAATCGTGGTCGGGTTGCTACCTTGAATTCGGTTGAGCCTCTTCCCCGCGCGTGGTGTTGAAGTTGCACTCCGAACCATCCTTCTATTCCCCTGTTACTCTGTTTTCTGGCTTAGAAATCTGATTTCCAGGCTGTGTTCAACAAGCTTCTCGGTTTGGGGCTTATCAAGTGGTATCAGAGCCCGGTTCTACTCAGCGGCGTCTTAAGTAGTGGTGGGAACGACGACGTTGTCAACAGAAGGCGGCGCCGGCACTGAACGGTGGACCAGATCGAAGGGTCCCGTGTCAGCTGTTCCTGCTGCTGTCGTGCGACCAGAACAAAGGAAGAAGAAGAAATCCGCAACAGGGGCTGGGATTGACGGCGATCCAACCATGGCGGAGGAGGCCAACATCGCGGAGATGCTTCGTACAATCCTGGCGCAGCAAAATACGGCGATTCAGATGCAATTCGATAACCTAAATCAACAGCTGGCCGAACTAAGAGCCACGGTAAATGCCCCTGTGATAAAGAGGAACGTTGCAGGACAGGTGCTTGTTCCCGAACAGAATCGAGCAAATGGAGATGAAGAATTTCAACCACCCGAAGCAAGGCAGGGGAACCAAGTCGTCGATTTGAAGGGAATTAAACTACAAGTGCCATCCTTCTCAGGCACCATGGACGCTTCAGCATATTTGGACTGGGAGAGAAAGATGATGTTGTTCTTTCAATGTGGCGAGTATAGCGAAACCCAGAAAGTTCTTCTTGCCACATACGAATTCACCGATTATGCCGCACAATGGTGGGAGAAAACTCAACTCCGCCGAAGAAGGAACTTGCAACCAGAAATCACGACTTGGATGGAGCTGAGGGGCCTATTGCGAGAACGATTTGTGCCGGGATACTACCAGCGCGATCTGTACGAGGCTCTGCAACAATTGCGGCAAGGCTCGAAGTCAATTGAGGAGTATTTTCGAGAGCTTGAACTCCTCATGATGCGTGCTGACATCAGGGAAGATAGGGAGGCCACTATTGCTAGGTTCCTTCATGGGATGAATCGCGAGATCAGGCTTGAAGTAGAACTACGACCCTTTGTCGAGCTGGAAGAAGTTGTTCATCTTGCGATTAAGGTGGAACGGCAGCAACGAGCAATTGCGGGGAGACGACTCTCGAAGGCTGTTTTAGAACACACCTCAACGCCAAATCCTGAGCAGCCCAGATGGGAAGGAACCAAATTCGTACCTCGCACTACTGGCCCGCTGAGTCACGAGAAGCCGGGAGGATCAACGAGCAGTATTCAGTGTTTTAAGTGCTTCGGCAGAGGCCACAAGGCCAATCAATGCCCGAACAAAAAGGCCTTGGTCCTTCGGGATGGTGAATACGTCTCTGAAGATGAAGGGGAGGACAGGGACGAGAAGATTGAGTCTGATTCCGACGTTGACGAGTCTATTGAGGCAGAAACTCCACCTTCTGGTAAGTTTCTCGGGGTGAATCGAAGAATGTTGACCTTGGACGCTGGAGCTGATGAAGAACAACGGGACAATTTGTTCCATACACGTTGTACCGTCGAAGGAAAACTCCTGTCCGTCATCATTGACGGCGGCAGTTGCACAAACGTCATCAGCCTTGATGCCGTTAAGAAACTCGGGCTAGCCACGATTAAGCACTCCCAATCTTACAGCCTGCACTGGTTAAACGAATATGGCACACTCAAGTTGAACAAGCAGGCGAAGGTCTGTTTCAAAATTGGCGAATACGAGGATGAACTATGCTGCGACGTAGCCCCAATGCAAGCTTCCCACATATTGCTAGGACGCCCTTGGCAATACGATCGTGGGGTCGTTCATGATGGCCGAGGAAACTTGTACAGATTCAAGCATCAAGGGCGTAAATTCCTACTCAAACCGTTATCCCCGGCAGAGGTCCGAATGGATCAACAACAAATGATGGCGAGCCGGAGCAGGAACGCCGAGGGAACCACGCAATCGCAACCTGGGCAACGTGTTGAGGAGGAACTAACAACTCGGAGGTTTATGCTCACTGCTTTCCGCAAAGGGAGTCCTCACCCGCTGTCAGAGCGTCGACGGCTCTGTTTTGTGTCGACCGAGAAGAGTAGCAGAGAGGGGCAATGGGTTGGAGCGGATCGCGCGACGTCGAGATTCGCCACGGCCTCCGAAACATTCCCCACTACCCTGGAAACCTCCACCGAAGGCGACAGCGACGCGAATGCACCTCATCCGCCAGTTAGAATTCGACTTCGAACGACCCTGGCTGCGCACAACGAAGACAGAAATTCGGCTGAATGGGTTGGAGAGTTCGGGACTGAGTCGAGTCAAACGGACTCGGCAGAATCATTGCTCACGTCTTGGATATGATGTAGGATTGATCAATTTGATTCGGAGGATGCTGGAATCGAAACGCCCAAATCGACATCACATATTCTGGGTGGGTCGTTTTTGAATGTCGGCGTTGGCGGGAGAAGTCGAGGAGCTGGGTCGCCACGAACGGCGGCGATTCGGGACCTGCTGCCAGTTCAGGAGGTCGATTGGAGATGTGATCAACCTCGTGGGAGCACTGAATTGGATTGGCAAGACCTGAATCGAAAAGCCCCAATCCAGTTGCTCAAGAACACTGTTCTTGAATTGCAGAAAATGGAGTTTGGAATGCCATCTTTTGACCCGATTTGGACTCAGTTTTGTGCAGATTTTGAGAAGAAGAAAGAGCCAGCTTTGAGGGCAAAGCTTTTTGAAGAGGGAGAGCCTGATATGAGCTTGGATTGCTTCCATTCCAAGTTAGAATTGTTCGTTCAAGAAGCTAAGTTAACTCATTTGCACAATCTGAAATTTTGGCCAAGTATTATGATGAGTTCAGATAGCCGACTTTGCAAGCTCGAACCTTCCAACTGGGTTGATAGAAATTCGAGGTTAAGGTGTTGTTTTGAAGATAAACACTTCCTATACAAGATGGCATGGGATTCGGGTTCATACAAGATCGTTAAGGCTGTGTTTCAAGGCCTCAAAGTAGCTGTCTCAAAACTGTCAAACTGCCAGAATTTGGCCAAGTCTGGAGGCATGGTCAGGAAGGTCACTTTGGAGCTCCATTCAGGGAAGATGGGTTCGAATCAGGAAAAGATCTTTGTAGAGGGAGAGCCTGATATGAGCTTGGATTGCTTCCATTCCAAGTTAGAATTGTTCGTTCAAGAAGCTAAGTTAACTCATTTGCACAATCTGAAATTTTGGCCAAGTATTATGATGAGTTCAGATAGCCGACTTTGCGAGCTCGAACCTTCCAACTAGGTTGATAGAAATTCGAGGTTAAGGTGTTGTTTTGAAGATAAACACTTCCTATACAAGATGGCATGGGATTCGGGTTCATACAAGATCGTTAAGGCTGTGTTTCAAGGCCTCAAAGTAGCTGTCTCAAAACTGTCAAACTGCCAGAATTTGGCCAAGTCTGGAGGCATGGTCAGGAAGGTCACTTTGGAGCTCCATTCAGGGAAGATGGGTTCGAATCAGGAAAAGATCTTTGTACCACATGAAAGTGTGTTTGTTTGTCTACAGAAGCAAGGTATTGGCTAAGGATATGGAGACCTGGAGGCATGTGAACGTGGGGGTCAAAGTTGCCATGGAACCTGTTTTGGAGGCAGCTTACGTGAGCTCCAAGTTTTGGGTTTTATGGACGAGTTGGGATTCCTTTTCTGTTTGGGTTTGTTACCTTTAGACGTAGAAGGATTAATCAGCTTTCCTTGTTTGTTTTGTACTCGAATTAGGTTTTAGTTTGCTTATTTAAAGACCTACAAACGCCATTGTAATGGTTGGACGTTAATCAATTAAGAACTTGTTCATTGAGTTTTTAACTCGTGGATTGTCCTTGTTGCTTGGTTCAAATCGCCAACAACGAGCGAGCCTTGTATCGATTGAGTCATCACCTCAATCGTGGTCGGGTTGCTACCTTGAATTCGGTTGAGCCTCTTCCCCGCGCGTGGTGTTGAAGTTGCACTCCGAACCATCCTTCTATTCCCCTGTTACTCTGTTTTCTGGCTTAGAAATCTGATTTCCAGGCTGTGTTCACAAGCTTCTCGGTTTGGGGCTTATCACATTTTACCTGCCCTAGCGGAAGGCTAGTCAAATCTTCAGTCTCCCACCATTCCGGTGCACGATCTGGAGGAGGAGCTGAACTGCTCGCAGCTGCTGGACTAGTACCCCCAATAGCCGCCGGCTGGAGCTGCTTGCGAGAGGCGATTTCTTCCCTACTCAGCACAAGCGGCAGCTAGGTTATATCTTCCCGTGACTAAGGGGATAGATGTGCTTGCCCTCTCGATACTTTGTTTCCACCAAAACCGGCAGCTAGTTATGGTCTGTGTGTGCAACCCGCCTAGTTTTAGAGAGTCCAGCAGATGGAGCTGTAAAAAAATTACAATTAATAAATGTTAAGCTCCATTTCTAGCAATTTAATCAACAAATATCCAGAGTCAACACAAACAGTATCTTATGTGACTAAACTGATATTTAGAAATCATTTTAAGCTAGTTTTCATGCAAACAGTATCTTATGTGACTAAACAAATATCCAGCAGATCATACCCTAATACGAAATTCACTAGTTTTCATGCAATTGAACCAACAATTATAGAAAAGGTTAGGACTTACTGTTAAGAAGCAGCAATCTCCGAGAACCCACACGCACGGCGAGCCCAACGCCTTTGCACTATGTTCTTTTTTCTTGGCAACAGTCAACCCTACTTTCAGTTCACGGACAATAAATGTACACCAATCGTACACCCTCATGTCCTCAACACTCCCACCTAGGTATGGGGCAAAGTCCAGCTTGCACCTCCGAGAAAATGTTGGCACGAGCATCGAACCAGTAGCTAGCAACAAGAATTGCTTGACAGCAATTGCAACAGGTGGTCTAGCACCGTTGGCTGGAATTGCCAACTCCCGCAGCTGCTTGATAGGAACCATGCGAGCCCTGTTCAGAATCATGCCAACTTCCTCACTGAAACTGTCAAGCATCCCCCCCCCCCCCTCAACGTTCTTCAAATCAATCACAGCCCCACCAAGAGGAAGGTCGTACACACGTGCTACATCCTTAGCTGTGAAGTCGAAGACCTTCTTCAAGTCTCCTTCCCCAAAAACAAAAGTACTGGATGAGGAGTCATAAGCAGCCATCAAGTCGTCCATGAAGACATTGGGTATCTTCGGCATGCGAAGCTCCAATAGGCCCCCGAATCCTGCCTTCTCGACTTCTTTCTTGCATGCTGCATAGTATCCAGCATCTTCTTTCCAGTAGTTTATAATTTTGAAGAGGGAATAGGTGGACCCACGAAATCTGAAATATGAGCCGCAGGAACCCTCTCCCTCATCATCTTCTTCCTCATCTTCCTCCTCACCTTCTGGAATAGCAGGCGGCGGCTACCTTGATTTTTCTCCTTGACGAGATCTCGATGCAACCATTTTCAATCTCTTCATCCCGGGTTGTTCCTGAAACACAGTTATATATTAAGCAAAATATCCATAATCCTTGGACAAATAACTAAAACGCACACTTATATACAATTATTATCGTAGTAAAGCAAAATTGTATCCAAACGAAGATAACTGATATCCATGAAAAAAATATCCATAATACCTAGAAAAATAACTAAAACGAACAGTTAAGTATCAACACTAACAGAACTGATATCCACACATCAGACACATTAGATTATTTTTTTAGCCAATATATACATTTATTATCATAGTAAAGCAAAAGTGTATCCAAACGGAGATAACTGATATCCATGAAAAAAATATCCATAATACCCAGAAAAATAACTAAAACAAGCAGTTAAGTATCCACACTAACAGAACTGATATCCACACATCAGACACATCAGATTATTTTTTTAGCCAATACATACAATTAGTATCGTAGTAAAGCAAAAGTGTATCCAAACGGAGATAACTGATATCCATGAAAAAAATATCCATAATACCAAGAAAAATAACTAAAACGAACAGTTAAGTATCCACCTTAACAGAACTGATATCCACACATCAGACACATCAGATTATTTTTTTTAGCCAATATAACTAATCGAGAAACGAAGTGAGAAATCAAATCTTTGGTGGTTGTTCATCAGGCGGCTGTTGTGATGATCCAGCTGCTTCACGAGATTTCGTTGCAGAATTTGGTGCAACATTTTTGGATTTCTTCCTCACGGGTTGTTCCTGAAACATAGTTAGATATTAAGAAAACTATCCAGTCAATAAAAATATTAAAATGCATCCGACTGCTAATTTTTAGCCAACATAACCAATCGAGAAACGAAGTGAGAATCATACCTTTGGTGGTTGTTCATCCGGCGGCTGCTGTTATGATCCAGCTGCTTCACGAGATTTCGCTGCAGATTTTGGTGCAACAGTTTTGGATTTCTTCCTCACGGGTTGTTCCTGAAACATAGTTAGATATTAAGAAACTATCCAGTCAATAAAAATATTAAAATGCATCCGACTAGTAATTTTTAGCCAACATAACCAATCGAGAAACGGAGTAAGAAATGAAACCTGTGGTTGTTGTTCATCCGGTGGCTGCTTTGATGATCCTTCTCCCTCATTGTTGGGCTTTGAGTTCTTTTTCGGTCTTCCCATTCACTGAAACAATATAAAAAATCATCAGAATAAGTATTAGAAGTGACAAAACTGATATCCATATAACCTTTAATTAAGGAATCGATAAATGATACCCAGATTCAACAAAATCGTATCCAACAAACCCCCAAAATGGAATTCGAGAAACCATAATGAAACAATATATAAAATGACCAGAATAAGTATCGGAAGTGACAAAACTAATATCCATGAAACCTTTAATCAAGGATTGAACAAACAATACCTAGATTCCCCAAAATCGTATCCAACAAACCCCCAAAATGCAATTCGAGAAACCATAAATCTGGTAACTAGAAAAAAAACCAGAGCCCCAAAATTCGAATCCCACAGACCCAGAATCTGGTAATCTAAAAACAAAACCCTAAACCCCATATTCGAATCCATGAAACCCTAAATCTACAAATCGAGAAACGAAACCCTAATCCCCCAAAACGAAACCCTAAACCCCAAATTCGAATCCCACGGACACAATATCTGGTAATCTAGAATCAAAACCCTAAACACCCTAAATCAAATCGCATGAACCATAAATTTTCAAATCCATAAACAAAACCCAGATTTCCACAAAAAAAAAAAAAATCCATCAAATCGAAACCCTAACATAAATTTTCAAATCCACAAACAAAATGAACAATAAAGAGAGGAGAAGTCTTCTACCTCAACGTCTTCTTCTACCTCCCACTATCGGCGGCGGCCTTCTTCGTCGGCGAAGTCGGCGACGTCTTTTTCCTCGTCGGTCGGGATAGCTTCAACGTCGTCGGCGGCGGGAGATGCAACAAGCCGTCGCCGACCTCGCAGCCGGCGTCGCCGTCGCAGCCCTCGTCGCTGTTGGTGGTGGTTTTTGGGAGAAGACGAAAAAGAGAGAGAGAGAGGGGAGAATGGCTGACGCGGGTTGAGCTTGGGTTTTGGGTTTGAAATTTTATGTTTTTGTTTTGTTTTTTTTTTTATTTCTGGCCCCACTTTTCCCAAAAGTGGCTCGGCTTGCCCAAAAAAATCTCCCCCCTCACAGAACAGCGCCGGTGATCCCTGACCCTCCGATGGTGGCTCGACGACGTGGCCCATCTTCCCACACTGTTAGTATTTGCTAACCACTTAAAGGGTTAGCATAATAACGCTATTGCCTACCCCGGCCCCGTCGAAGGAAGCTAAGGATCGTTTTCACTTCTGCAGTTGAAGCCATACCCGGAGTTCTTGCGCCGCCCGACATTAAACAACCGCACCGGCTGCAGCGACCCCCATTCCCGGCTTCCGATTCATGCAATTGCACTATGCCCCGGTAAAATTTTCCCTCTGTCTTTCTTCCAGTAGCCGTGTTGCTTTCTTCTATGTTCCCTTGCTTCATTACCCGCTTCATTATAGTTGAATTTAAGGTTATACTCCATTCTTGGTGGTGGGGATTCGAACAATATAGAATTAACAATGTTAATCGTCTCTAGCTTTGGTTACATTAAAGTTCACTTCAGGGTGTTGCCGTCCTGTTCAGCGTGGAAGTAAAACTTGCTTTCAAATTTAACGGGACCAAATACTGGTACAAAGGTTAATTCTTCATACCTCCTTTTAGCTTTGCAAACTGGGACTTTGTGTGCTTGGTTCTGTAGAGGCCATGATTAAGTATTAATGTAGGAACTGTAAAGTTCTATGCTTGCTCGTGCTCTTATGTGTACAATCAATTCAACTGCTTTTTGAAAGGAGAAGCCAAAAAGTTCATTTTACCTTCTTCTATTGCAGCTCAGCATAAGATTGAGAAAGTTAGCCAAAATCAAAGTAGAAAAGGAGGCATGGCTTAGTGGAGGAGAAGGCAGACTCAGGAAATTCAAATTTTTGGGTTTTCATTTCAATTTGGTTTCTCTTATGCGATGGGTTCGTGTTTGATCGAACTCATGTTCATGGCGTTTCCTGCCTTTCCTAAATATCATACTTGGGGTCTTTGTATTCTATAAAAACCAACTATTTTTATCGATTCTTGCAGTGGGAGAACAATGGAGTAGTTGAGCTTCATAACTTCAGCAATTCAACTAGCAGGGGTCCATTTTCATGAAGATTAGAGCCTTGAACAGCTTAAGTCTGATGCTTTTTTTCTCTCTTGGTGGTGGTGCCAAGATCATCCGAGCTTAATTTCTTAAACTGCAGGTGTGTCTGCGTCATATCTTCTGGGTTTGAATGACTAAACCTATTATCAAGCTGGGGTGTAGAAGAAGCTGGTGTTGGTTAGATGATTGGTTTCCTTTTTGCCAACAGCTTTGTTGGGTTACTTGCTTTGGTTGTTGGTAGGAAGATAAATGCCATTTCTTATTGTTTGTGTTGCCCCATTATTTTGTGTTAGTTGCATGCGCATGGTTGAAAGTGATTTGTTGTGGAACCTGGCAATATATTTTCGTGACTGCAGTTTCACCGTCTCTTCTTCGGGGTATGAGTTATGGTAATTTTTTTTCTGTGAATGACAGCTCTGTCAAGGTCTGCAATTTAGATTGGTGGGTTAATTCTTGCCATCGAGGTTTTCTTATGTAGTGTTTGATTTTCTCCTTTCTTTCAACTTGCTTTCTAATTAATTGGGAAAAGAATTGTTGTCTTCCACTTATCGAGCGCTTTGAATCTAATTATTCTCAATGGCCTCAAACACCTATACCTTCTGAAGGATTTGAGGGTGAGTTTTTGTGGTATACTGAGAAAACTACCCAGCCTGTCAAATTTGGCTTGGTTACGGAAGCTTGAGATTATTGATTGTCCACTCCTCTAAGAAATCAAAGGGCTTGGTGAGGTTGGGGATTTGTCGATTCTACAGATCAGGAGATGTTATCAGTTTAATGGGGTGATGGGGCTCGATAAATTGGAGCCTTTGCAAGAATTGGTGATTACTCATAACTCGTCGATTATGAAGCTGCCTGGTTTATCTGTTTTGGAGCACTTATGGGTTCTGGCCAAGCATATCGATTACAGGTAATAGGTAGCGGACAGAGGTAACTGGGTTTCGAAGATATTGATGGAGTGGGACAACAACAATTCGGATCTGAGAGGCGACGAGGAGGAAGGAAGCTTCGACCTCAACGATGGCGTTGGTACAATCCCTTTCCCTGTCGAGAGCTTGCTTCAAACCGCGCCTTGTGGGTTCGTGGTCACGGATGCTCTTGAGCCTGACCGCCCTATCATCTACGTCAATACCGTATTCGAGATGGTTACTGTGTATCAAGCTGAGGAGGTGCTCGCCGCAACTGGTACATCTTTTCTCTCCCTTTGTTTTGCTAATTCAGAGCTGTGATTTTTGGTTTAGTTCCTCGATTTCACCCTGTTTGTAGGATGGGTTGCGATATTGTTTTCGAGTGTTGTACAATTTACATTTCAGAATTCTATGTATTATTGATAATGGACAGTTTCATATGGGGTGATTTAGAAATGATTAGAGTATCCATTCCATGGCAATTTTATTGTTGGATATAAGGAAGGGATGCTCGGTGTTGAAGGTGTTATTTCAAATCCAACTGTCATTGTTATGCAGATTACCATTAGTATTTCTGCATAGAAATATGGGTTACTATTTGGTTTCACGTGCTTTACTCTCTGTACTCGCATCTATATCCAACATCATGTCGGTACACAGTTTTATCATATTCTTAAGAGTAATTTGAGCGAGTAGTCTGATCGTTCCGATTCTATAATCATAGTGTCGTCTGGCCTGGTCTTTGTAATGGAATTAATTGTTATGCTTGCCATCATGCCATGACTTAGAGAATGCTAAGAAGGAAGAACCAAAACATTAGGCATATGGAGATAGGTGGTGAGTAGTAATGTTGTGTGTGTGTAATGCCTAAAGTGGGGGTCTCCTTGGTCGTAGTGCTCGGATGCTGCGCTAACCGGGTAGTATCTATAGTAGTTGCAGCGGTAGCGGTGGCCAACTTAGACTGAAGTAGGTCCAATGAATCACCGAGCGCCATTCCTCGACCCCGTCTCGCTCTAATCGGCCTGATTCGTGGCTAGAACTGTAATGGAGATGCGGAGCATTGAATCCGAGGCGGATTCAACTAGGGTTTGACGGAAAGAATAGTTTCTTGGTTAGTTGACAAGATGTTGCACCGTCTAGCATTGGAGTTAAATCTCTTCATACATATATAATGTACCACAGAGTTATTTCTGTAGATGAATTGAGCTTTCTTTCCCCATTTACAAAATGTTATTTTTGAATTGTCAATTAGTTAGATTAGAAAAATGTGAGTGTTATTCGTATTTGTTAGTGAATCTATACAAATGTTTAATTTATAAGTTTGGTTTGACAGTTTGCCAGAAAAGTAGAACGAAAATAATTATTTAGAAGCAATAACTCATTTATGTTTCAGTAATTGTTTTGGTGAATTTTTAAATGAGGCACAAAGTCCGTCAACACAATATTGCTAATCTTCTCTATGCTAATGTCCAATTAACTCATGAAGAGTGTTTTATTCATGAGCTGGGCTACTATTGATGATTTCAAATGTCTAAGTAGGATTTTTTCCCCCCAGTAAAATTTGGATTGAACGCCTCTTTTACGTGTAAATACCAGGAGGTGAACTCCTGTCTCCAACTATATAATGAATTATTTTTGTTACTCTTCAGGAGCCAAACAAAAATAATTTTCTTTCGGCATCCAAATTTTAATAAATCGGGATAAGCCTAATATATACAGACTATAAAAAAAAATTAGTAGACTTTTTGCGAAATTAAATCATCTTCGTCATGTACATCAATGAGCTCAACTAAGAAATTCATCCGTCAATCCGACTGGGCTTGTGGAGCGAAACGAGGCCTTTAATTTCTTAAATAATATTTTGGGTTAATACCCTAATTTGGCCTGAAGTTTAGCGTAAATGACAGTTTGGTCTCATTTTTCAAATAAGACAATTATGACCTACTTTTAAAATTATTGGACAAATTTGGTCCGACATTTGAGTTGACCGTGAAAACTGACGGTCAATGATTTTTCCGTTAGTTACTCAACATTTCAAGCTGAAGTGGCGATGATGTGGCATCCGTTTCTCTTAATCGTTATTATTAATTAGAAACAAAATATTGCACATAAAAATAAATATTTGTGTGTTAAAAAAAAATTGAGAGAGGGTCACGAGGACCACATCCCTTCCCCTTATCGTCTTCTCCCCAATTGTTCCCAGGTGCCGCAAAAATAGTCCCGAACATCTTGGGAATTTTTTCCAGAAATATCACTAAAAAGAAAAATAATTCCAAAAATACCACCCATTTCCGAAAAATTTCAAAAATACCACCATTTTCTGAAAACCATTTGGGGGGGGGACGATTTTCGATAAAAACCGCATCGTGACGAGATGGTCTGATAAACCGCGCCGGGGGCAGCGGTTCATATGCAAACTGACTCCCTAAGCATCGGTTCATGTTATTTAGGGGTCGTTTGGAAGTTGCGATTGTTAAATAGATGTATTGTTGAGAATACATGTATAATATTATACATGTATTGTTGAATTTGATGCATTATAGAATACAACGTTTGGTATGTGTGATTGTGTATGTCGCATTAGCTAAAAGCTGAGACAAAACAATCTCAACTATCTCAACAATCACAACTAAAAGTTGAGATATAACAATCACTCAAAATGAGTGATAGTTTCTGTCACATCACAGAAACAATCCATGTATTGTTTCTGCTAAAAAAACAGAAAAACGATGTATTGTAAACAATACATGCATAATAACAATCTCAACAAAACTATCGCAACTTCCAAACGACCCCTTAGATGCATTTGGGGTTTCTTCATTATCTCGCATTTGTCGTTCCTTAAGTTACAAGCATATATATAATAATTAATGTTTATACAGGGGACAACTGTGGTATAGGGTTTGTATATAGGTAAAGTAATAAATTATTAAAAAAAAATCAATATGGGACTTTGTATATAAGTAAAGTAATAAATTAATATTTTGTTGTCATTAACCATAGGGATGAATTACATGTTTGGTCACTCAAATTATAGAATTTTTTAGCGTTTCCCATCTGAATTACTTTTCTGTCTTATTTTCCACTAACTTTACGAATTGTTTCACCATTAGTCACCGGCCGTTACACTCCGTTAAGTTTGTCCTATGTGGCAGTCAACTATAAAGTTAGACCGTTAACTAGATGCAGGGGCGGACCCACGGGTGTTTAGGGGTGTCCCCGGACACCCCTAAATTTTGAGAAAACGATTATCCAACCCCTGGTGGTAATTTACGTATTGACAAAAAAAATTATAATTGATAGTCGTGGACACTCCTAAATCTAAAAAAGTGATTATTCTACTCTCATCTTTTAGTTTGAGTATTAGAATATAAGTGAATGTTTGGGTAATGCAAACCTAGGACACTTTTATTTTAATAAACATAATTTCCATTAGGCTACAACTCATATGTTATTCGATTTTAAACACTGCGTAATAGTATAATGTCATTCTCTATCTCTAATTATTTTCAAAATCTAACAATTAAACAAATTTTAAGCTACCCTTAATTTGTATTGATTTATGGTTGTAGGACAAGTGTTGAAAGAGTATTTTCACCTTTGGATTACATCAAGAACAAGTTTAGAAATCGAATATGTGATCAGTTCGTGAATGATTGTCTAATATGATATATAGAGACAATTTTTTTTGAACAGTGTAGACCCCAAGTCTGTTCTACAATCATTTTTTAATATGAAAACACATCGTGAATTTTTTCAAGTTGTATGACTGTATGAGTAAGATATTTCTTATTTAAATATTATTTTTTTAAATTATTTTTATTTAATTTATTTTTTAAAAGGGGACACCCCTATATAAAATTTCTAGGTCCGCCACTGACTAGATGACGTGGAAATTAAAGAAATTTAAAAATAAATTTATTTTTCCATTTCATCTTTCCACTTACTTTGTCTATATGATTTATCATACTAATTATTTAATTAAACTTAATAAATTGCAAAAAAAAAAAAAAATCAACGGAAGGAAGAAATTGCAGAGGTATCAGCGCCTGGCTCCTGCTCCACGCTCTCGGAGTTCCCCCGATGTACCACATCTCGTTGTAGTCTTAGTTCGCCAGTAGGGAGACCAGATTGTCCGGGAAGAAGACGGTGTCGTCGTCGCCCATCACGAACCACCTGAATCCTGGCGGTTTCAGCCCGAAGCTGTCGGTGATCGTCCACACGATCTGGACGGTGGGTCTGGAGCTGGAGAACCCGAACCGCATTCTTTCTGGGGAGGAGACGCAGGTCGGGCCGTTGGACGTCCTCCAGCCAGACGAAGCTTCAGAGATTTCGATTGTAGCATTTAGCACTTTAACCCCAAACTTTTTTTTTCAAATACGTTTTCCCCTAAAAAGAAGAGGAATTTCTCAATCAATGAGGTTCCGTGAAGAGAACCTTTTATAGAGAAGAGTCCTTCTAAATTCGTCGTCGGTCTCTCTCTTCACGTAATCGCTTTTCGATTGCTTTTGTAGTTCATTGCTACTCCGTAAGCTTCTTGTCAATCAAACTAACGAGTTCTCTTTTTATTTTCTTTCCCCCAATTATAACTATTTTCTTTTCGACTGTTGACGTTCCGGAGTTTGATTCCGATGTTAGGCCGGGGCCTGAACTGGGATTTTCTTATGATAACCTAAATAGAAGTGGGCCATTTCGAATTTGGTCAAATTTTGCGGGTTTTGGAAGAGGTTAGACAACTAACTAGGGTTCTCCTTCTAGAGCTTGGAGATGAGGGAGGACAAGGTTGGACGATGACAATCCAGGTCTCTTCGGCAACGTAGAAAGGTGGAAAATTTTTACGTCCAACCCTAGTTGGAGCTACTAGCTCCAACCAGCCAAATGGCAGACTACTATTGGTTCTTCCACCCCCTTTTTCCCCTTTATTTTTAATGCTTATATTATTGCTTTAAAATTAATAAAATCAAAAATACAATTTGACGGCAGCATACTTTTGACGGAACAGGGCTTTTGACGGAAGGCAGCATAATTTAATTAGGTTATAGTTTTGGATTCAGCGTTTCTCCAATCGTGAACGAAGAAGCAGAAGGCGCACAGCTGAGAAAATTCAATCCCCAGCGGCTGCAGGAAGTAAGGTACGTTGGATTTGATTCGTAACTAAATGGCAGACTACTATAGGTTGTTTAGCGGATGCGCGCTTTGCTATTGATGACTGTTATTTAGAACCTCGACAGTTGCTTACTCCCGTCGACAGCTTCAGTTAGTTCCTTCTTTTTATTAGTCTTTTCATTCTGCATCTCATCATAATTAAGCAATGGCAGTGTGTCTGTGTTCGTTTCATTCTAACAATCGATTGACCAATGATCAATTATCTATTCCCGTGTTTAGGGCGGTCTTGGTAGACCAATAATCAATCATCAAAAGCTGCGACAATGGCTTACCTACATGGCAAACATATAAGGCTTAATTAACCTAAAAGGGTTTAATGATGATGTTGTTTGTGCGCATCCTTTAAAAAGAAAATGAATAATTATAAGAATCCAACTTATTTCATGAAGCAGCTTCTTGTTATTAATTTACTAGCAATTGTTTTCCATCAAGTCTTGCTAAACTCTTTTAGCCATATGGGTGCTCTACAGGTATGAGTTCACATGCAGAGGATGAAGAACAAAATCATCCTATGATGAGTGAAAGTAATGAAGTACCGCGGATTGGGATGAAGTTTGATTCTGATGATATGGCTTATGCATTTTATAGTGCATATGCACATAAACTTGGATTCAGCGTAAGAAAGCAATTCATCAAGCGAACTTCAACAGGAAAAGTAAAAAGAAGAACATATACATGTGCTAAAGAAGGAGAAAAAAATGCGAATAAAAAAGGGAAGGAGGTTGCTTACGAACGACCAATTACCAGAATAGGTTGTTTAGCGGAGATGACGTGCAAACTACAAAATGATGGTTTGCTTGAGGTTATCTCTTTTGAAGCAAACCACAACCATGATTTGGCTCCCACTCCAATGAAGCACATGTTGAGATCTAATAGAAAGATGAGTATTGCTCAGAAAGCTATTGCAGATGATGCTGAAAAGGCCGGGTTACCAATCAAGTCGGTTATTAATTTACTAGCAGTACAGAATGGGGGCCGGGAGAACAATGGATTTCTAGACACAGACTACTACAATTATATTGATTCTCAGAGAAGGGCTAAGCTGATTAAGGGAGACGGTCAAGCAATTATGGATTGTTTTCAAAAAGCACAATCAGATGATCCATCATTTTTTTACTCAGTGCAGCTTGATGATGATGATCTTATTATGAATATGTTTTGGGCAGACAGCAGGTCGATAGTTGATTACAAGTACTTCGGAGATGTTGTATGTTTTGATACAACCTACAGGATTAACAAGTATGGTCGTCCTTTTGCTCCTTTTGTTGGAGTCAATCATCTGAAGGAGACAATTATTTTTGGGGCAGCATTACTTTATGATGAAACAATCACGTCATTCAAGTGGTTATTTGATACCTTTTTGAAAGCAATGACAGGAAAACACCCCAAGACTATATTAACAGATCAGTCAGCTGCTATGGCCAGAGCAATTGAAGAGGTATTTACTGAAACCCATCATCGTTTATGTGTTTGGCATATTTATCAAAATGCTGCTAAACACTTAAGCCATGTATTCCATGCATCCAACCAGTTTGCTAGTGATTTTGGTTCATGTGTATATGATTATGAAGATGAGGATGAATGGTATGAAGCTTGGGATTCTATGCTTAAAAAGCATAATTTGGAAAACAATGAATGGTTGCATGGAATTTTTGTAGAAAGAGAAAAGTGGGCCATGGTTTATGGGAGATATATGTTTACTGCTGATATGAAGAGTACACAACGTAGTGAATCAATGAACAATGTGTTGAAGAAGTACTTGAAGCGAAAACACAACATGGTGTACTTTTTTGAGCATTATGGTCGATTGGTAGTAGATAGACGCTATAAAGAGCTTTTGTCAGAGTTCAAAATGAGGGACACCCGCCCAAAATTGAGAGCAGATGTCGAGATGCTAAGACAGGCAGCAGAGATCTATACTCCTAAAGTGTTTGTAATGTTCCAAGAAGAATACCTCAAAGTATGGGATTGTACCATTGATAAGACTAGCAAAACAGAAGTTCAGGTGGTGTATAAAGTGAGATATGCTGGTAGAGGTACAGAGCACCAAGTCCGATTTCATCTTTCTTCTCAAGGAGTTGAGTGCAGTTGCAGAAAGTTTGACTTTGTTGGGATTCTATGTGCTCATGCTTTGAAAGTTCTTGACAAGAAAAATATAAAGCACATTCCCAAGCAGTATATATTGAAGAGATGGACAAAGGATGCAAAAGATGGACAAATAAGTAGTTCAACTCAAGTTCATGGAGGGTCTAAGGAGTTCATTGGGAAGCGTTACCTGAATCTTAATTACAATTTTCGAGAGATATCCACCCTAGGATCTGAGAATGACACTATGTATGAGCACACGGTTGGAGTACTTTCAAATTTGCTAAAAGATCTGCAGGAGATGAAAAAAAGCACACATGGTGGAACTTCTGATGAGGCATTATGCTCAAAAGATGAACAAGATTATCCAATTGTAGCTGGAGTTAAGACCAAAGCTACAGTTGGACGACCAAAAGGCAGAATGAAAGGTGCATTAGAGCGCGGAAAAAATCATAAAAGTCAAACAAAGCCACAGGTTTTCTTTTTCTTCTTTTTCTCATTTTCAAACAATGCTATTATGTTATATTGATTGTAATCACTATGTTTCAAATGACATTATATGTGTAGGATAAAAAAGTGAAGACGAGTTCTTCTCAACAAGTTTACAGTAATCCTGAAGTTAATGGTCAAAACAGTCAGGTAATTGTTTTAGCTTATCCTAATTTATGTAGAAGAAAAGTGTAATATGTTTGTTTTATTGATAGACATATCAAATTTTGTAGGTGGTGATTGAGCAATATGAATCTCAAAGTTCGATTACTAGACCAACAGGATATATTCATGAAGAGCACTTTGACTTGACAATACATTCCAATAATATGTCATATACTCAATTGTTACAGGTATAGAAAACAAGAATTACTTTTATGTATGTTCTATAATTCTATTTATTAATACTTTTGATTGATGCCATTGTTTTGCAGGAGGCAATAGCAAATTCTCATTATGATGATCCGAAAGTGTGAAAATATTTATTTAGCAAGCACAATGGAATATTCTCCATGTTTTCTTTATCTGAATATTTGGAACGAGTTTCAATCCTTTTTTGGGGAATCCATGGTTGACATTTGAGAGTTTTTCCTATAAGAATTCTGTTGCAATGAATTATTGAGAAGTAGTTCATTTTCACTTTGTTTGTCATCAAGTATTCACTTAGTTAATATATCAAATTTTGATATTGAATACTGATTTTTGTTAAAGTTGTTATAATTAGTCAATTCGTCGATTGATATTGGAAAGACAATCATACTTTGCACTCTACCAAAATTGATGGATTAATTGATTTTACTAAGCATGACAAAATAAACTTCTTTCTCGTGCATGGCAAATTCAAGGACTAGGAGCAGAGCAATTAGCCAGTCAATGAATAGGCATGACCTAGCTCATTTGAAGGTCCACTTAATTATAAAATAAACCAGAGTATACCACTGCAGCTTTTGATTCCAATGATCAAATACACAAACATATATATTACAGCTGTGCGGCTTTATGTTGCCGTTCCGTCAAAATTATGCTGCCGTCAAATTGTATTTTTATATTATTAATTTTAAAGCAATAATATAAGCATTAAAAATAAAGGGGGAAAAAAGGGGTGGAAGAACCAATAGTAGTCTGCCATTTGGCTGGTTGGAGCTAGTAGCTCCAACCGGGGTTGGACGTAAAAATTTTCCTAGAAAGGGAGATTGTCCTAAAGACTGATAATTAATTTTTTGTAATTTTTTATTTTTATTAAATAATGAATATGATATATCATACAAACAAAGTAAGTGGAATGATAAAGAGGACATTTTTTTTTAAAATTTCCACATCATCTAGTCAACGGTCAAACTTTATAGTTGACTTCCACATAGGTAAAAATTAACGGAGTGTAACGGCCGGTCACTAATGATGAAACGATTCATAAAATTAGTGGCGAATTAGAAAGAAAAGTAATTTGGGTGGCAAACATGAAAAATTTCTATAATTTGAGTGACCAAATGTGTAATTTAGCCTTACCCACAGATAGTAAATATTTCTTTAAATACACGTATATGTACCCGTACATACCGTTTAAAACTTCCGAATACGTATTATTATCAAGCTGTTTCATTTTTTCCCGTTCATTTGATAGCTCCCGTACTAAATACATATAAAACTCGTATGCCATGTTTAATATCCGTATTTAAGGAATTGAATTGTTAATTTTACTATTATTTATTTATAAATAATTATTTTTATATATTTATGACTATTAACGTACTATTAAACTTAACATTAGCTTAAAACAAAGTAATATATCCGTACGTATTTTATACTTAACTTTCTCGTATTGTATTTTACTAACTATGTACGTAACCAAGATTTAATTATTGAACCACCAGCAAGATTTAATTATTGTAATCGGAGTTTGTTTGGTAAACGAATCTCATGATTTGGTATATATATATATAGGGGTCAGATTGGCGTTGGTCAATAATTAAATCTTGGTGTGTTTTCTCATCTGGTTACAATAATTAAATCTTGGTCGATACGAGAAAGTTACGTATAAAATACACCAAGATTTAATTATTGAACCACCAGCAAGATTGGCGTACGTAACTATGTACGTACCAAGATTTAATTATTGTAACCGGATGAGAAAACACACCAAGATTTAATTATTGACCTACGCCAATTTGACCCCTATATATATATACGAAATCACTGTGTCTTTCAGGTGAGTTTTATGTTTTGACCTGACTCACTCCTACTGTCACTCTAGAAAATGGTCAAGTGTAACCACTTCCTAAAGCGTAGTATAGCGGGTTTGGGTTTTATTGTCAACCCGGGTCCTAGATGTGATGACTACTCGGTGAATTCTCGTTATCTAGCGGAGAATTTTTAGTGCAGATTCAATCAAACAAAAACACAAAGCAAGTAAACGGTTGTTGTCAAGTCAAGAGAGGTCACCCGGATATGGTTCCCCCTAGACTGCAGTTAAGTCGGATTGCAATTTACCAAGTTCAGTTTTCATGAAAGTTATACTGCGGAAGGTTCTTAAATAGTCTGAAGTCTCGACTAAAGGTCTCCAGACCCTCTCAATCTGAGTCTCTAGCGGGCGACTAACCTCCACCGGAGTAAACAAATTGAGGCCCTAACGAACCAAACCTCCACTACCGAATTGAATTCGGTACAGAATAGCGAATTGGCTCCTCGACTAAAGTCACCAATTCGCCACCTTCGATTAAGGATACTCAATCAACCTAGGCAGATATTCTCATTCTAGGTCAAAGCAGAAACAACAGGAATTTGATCAGGATTCAAGTCATTCAATCATTCAAACCTCAATCGAATATAATCAATTCACAAACTCTGTACTTGGGTTCATACAATCAGACCTAGCATACAAATCTTGGGTTCCCCATACCCAGATGAATGGGGAAACTACTCCATAGAGAAAGAAGCAAAAGCAGATTCAGACGCGGAAATCAATATGTGAAGACGGATTTCTGCTCCTGGACGTTTAATCGGCACTTCTCCAAGCTCAAGCCGGGCTCCAATGGTGATGAAGATCAAGCTATGGCACTTGGGAGCTCTGGTTCGTCGCTTTCTCTCTCTAGGGATCGCTTTCTCTCTCAAAAACTCGGAACCCTTCAATGTTGGCCTTCTTCTTCCTTTTATCAGCTGCCTGGTCGTGATACCCGGTTGAAATACCCGGTCGGGTATTTTGGATTTCGACCGGGTATAATCAAAACACATTGTTTCGTTCAAGGGGAAAATCCCCGGTCTGACTTTATAATCCCCGACCAGGGATTTAAGCCATTTGCCCGGGCCCCCTTCTGTTTCTCACGGACGCCCGAAGTGAAAATTACCCGACCATGGCCAGAAAATACCCGGTCGGGTATTCCTGCCGTTGGCCGGGTATTTTGGCTCATCAGCCCCCTTCGTCCCAACTTCGCTCCTTTCGACCCATAACTCGTTTCTCCGCCTCGATTCCAACGCCGGGTCCTGAAATATGACATAAACACACAACCTAGCGTGAAATCGGCTTAAAGCACGAGATTCCACATCACGAACGGCTTCAGAATAGGGGTGAAAACATGTGTAATTATTGGTCTATCAAACTCCCCCACACTTAACCGTTTGCTTGTCCCTAAGCAAACCTAACTCAAACCAATGCAACTCTCCAGACCTCTATAGCAACAAACAACCTCGATCGTAGGTAGAGGACTTCCTAGATCATTTAGCAACTTACGAGGTCAACCGACGCACAAGTCATCTCATAGCTTCTTCGGCGAGAGCACTAGTCTCGAGGCGGCATCATGGCAAATAGTGAACAGAGGACAAATGAATCGTGGATGAAGAGACTCTCAAAAACAAAAGATCATGGACTCATATTAATTCAAGGTGCTCGATTTTCTTTTTGAAGATGGTTGGAACCCTTTTCTTTCTTCTTTTTGCTTGTTTTTCTGTTTTTCTTTTTTTTTTCTTTTTTTACGGGTTCCAACCTGTTTTTGCAGAAAACGGGGGCTCCCACCTAGCAAAGGTTTTGCGGGAGCCCGGCTCTTACCGGCCATGCCAGGAGCGGGTGTCTCGAGCCTCGTGCGGGGGAAAGACATGTAAGGGGGCTGGAGGTAGTAGGTGGAAATTGGGAAACGGATTCCCGTCTCCCCTTACACACTTTCACCCTATTCGCACGGGAGACGTTATTTTAAAGCACATTTTCGAGCACCTGTTATTTTCAAAACATGATACAAGAGTCCATGACAGGCAGAGAGTCCACACACCACACAATTCAAGGGTCCTAAGATCACTAATTCACTCAATCAACCAACACAATATGAAGAAGAAATGAGACTTCTTAAATGCATCAACATCCTCCATAGTGCTACACTACCTCCCTAGGTTGCAAATCACTACAGAGACTATCAATTCAAAGCATACTGAGCAGGCAATTGCAAGGAACACGTACTTGGAGCCCTCAAATTTAAAAATTTTGACAGTGGACTAGGCTCCAAGCACACAAACAGAGCTAATGCAGTCAAAAGATAAACATCCCCCCCACACTTAAGATTGACATTGCCCTCAATGGAGAAGAGGGAAGGAAAGGGGAACGATGTTACCGGTGTGCACAGACTGCAGGGGACTGGAAATGGACCAGTCGGCATGAAACGGACTGGAGAGAGGACCAGTCGGGAACACAGGCAGAGCTAAAAGAAACCAAAGAGCTCAACAAAGTATGTTAGGTCCAATGGTCAGCCCAATAGTACAGTATCCAAAAAGAAAAAACAAAACCGACAAAAACAACCAGTTGGCATGCTGACAAAGACAAAAACACTCAACACATGCCCCTAGGGCCCGCCAAGACCGGAGAAGCCGATCTGGTTCATGAGGTCGTCGTCGCCATCCTCCGGTGGCTGCCGTGGCGGTGAATGATCCCACCGGGTGGTCCAGTGGTGCTCCTCTGGAGGGTGACAAGCCTGGAGCAGATGCTCGGAATACTCCATCAGACGGCGGCCGCGATCTCTCTCCCGCTCGATGAGAGAAGTAGTGACTCCCATGCTGGTCTCCAAGCGGCCAAGGCGCTCATCAACTCCCATCAGCCTGGACCGGTACTCGGCCTGGTGGGCCGAATACTGCTGATAGAACTGGACCTGATGGTCCATGAGCTGCTGGTTCTGAAGACCGAGCTGCTGGAACTGGAGTCCCATCTGCTGAAACTGCTCGGTGAAGAAGTTCATCGACGGGCCAGAAGCCATCGACGGACCATAAGGACCAGAGGAGGACTCACCTCTCACCGGTCTCCGTCGAGGCCGAAGGTCCCCAGGTGGGGAGAGCGAGGGCTCTAGCTCATCGGCATCCATGGCGCCGTCATCATCATCATCAGTATCCTCATCCACCTCCTCGCCTGAATAATCAGCATCCTGCTCGTCCTCATCGAGATCGATCACCTCCTCGGGGGGCAGTGAAAGCCCGTCCACCCATGTGGGGATGTCATCAGTGGCCAGGAGGCGTGTGCTGTGGAGCACGTCCTGACTGAGGGGTGCGGAGCCGCCCTGTGCAGAAGCATCCTGAAGCCCCGCGAAGCTGATGCCGAAATGGCGAGCCAGCCGGGTGATCAAGGTACCACAGAAGAGGTGGGTGGGATTCTCGTGGCATCGAGAGAAGGTGGTGGCCACGAAAGATCCCAAGTGGAGCATGTGCTCCGGATCCCCCATCGAGGACATGGCGTACAGCACCCGCTTCGGAATCTTATGCGAGCCGGTGGCGTTGGGGACGATGGAGCGGGTGATCAGCAGGTTCAGAATGTGCCACTCCGGCCTGAGGGTGCTGACGTAGGTCTGGCCAGCCTCGAATAAGTCATCCCGATAGGCGTGCCTTACTACACGTCTATAGAAATGATCCTGGTTCCAATCGGTCGGGTTCGGGATCTCGACCGTGTGGCCATCGAACGGGTGGTACTCGATCCCCAATGCGTAGGCCAACCTGTCAATGGTCAGCTCCCGGGGATGGCCACCCATCCTGAATGTCACCGCAAAGGCGTCCCGGGGCTTCTTGCGGTCATACTGAAATGTGGTGTCGAACTCCCACACCAGCTCCGTGTAGGTGGGCTCGTCTATGGTGAGCAGCGTCCGCCAATCGCGGTGACTGATGGCGGCGCTGAGCTCCTGCAGGCAGTGGAGCTGCTCGAACACGGCCCACTCGAGATGGTGGTGGCGCTCCAGTTTCCCTCGAATCACCTTGCGGAACTGATCCGCGTACTCCCGGTGCAGGCGCAGGCCCTGCACAAACGAATGATCGAGGGACATGGTCCTGCACAATCAACAAACCAAAAGTGGAGCCAAGAAAAATTTCGTCAGGACCAACAGTATGGGTTCATCACTTCCCCCACACTCAAGGCTCACCTAGGCTAACATTGAAGCACAGCCGGTTGAATCGAAGGCACTCAACCGGACTCAAGGCAAGATTACAGAATCAACCACAATAAGTACACGGGCAGCACATATACCACATATAAGTCCATGCAAGCTCCATCATCCCTCACCCTACTCTAAATCAGGCAGGCAAACACAGTTCTCGGTCCTATAATCTACAGTTCGATTTTCCATGAAACGAGCAATGAACAAGAAACACACCTGGAAACACAAGGAGAACTGTAGCTAGGACGCGAGGAAAGGGTGAGGGACGCGAGGGGGCGAAAAAAATCGCCCGGGAGGCTCGCCGGAAAATGGTCGGAAAATGGCCGGCGAGTCGCCGGAAAGTCGCCGGAAAGTGACCGGCGGCGGCGGAGGCGGCGGCCGGCGGCGGCCAAAGAGGAGAGAGGGGAGAGGTTTTGAGTGTAGAGAGAGGAGGAATTTTGGAAAAAATGAGGATAGAGAGAGAAATGACCGGGGGTTTCCTTTAAATAGGAAAATTCCCCGGTCGGGTCTCACAAATACCCGGTCGGGTATTTGTGAGTCCTCGACCGGGGTTTGCTAAACGCAGCGTAGCAAACGGGCCATTATACCCGGCCTTGAGCCAAAAATACCCGGTCGCGTAATTTTGGATCAAGGTCGGGTATTTTTGTGAAACGCTGCGTGTAAGGCCTTCAAAAACCCCGGCCTCTAACCAAAAATACCCGGTCAGGTATTTTTGGGACGAGGTCGGGTATGTTTGTTCAAACGCTGCGTTCGAGGCCTTGGGAATCCCCGGCCTCGAACCAAAAATACCCGGTCGGGTATTTTTGGGACGAGGTCGGGTATTTCCCTTTTTTTTCCCCGAGAAACAGAGGGGGCCCTGGGCGTGAACCAAAAATACCCGGTCGGGTATTTTGGTCCACGACCGGGTATTTCCCCCAATTCGGCCAAAAATCTCATTTCGCCCAAAATTCCAACCTCTCCTGCACGAAAACACCAAATCAAGGCATCACAGACAACCAAACTTCATTACAGACATGCAACTGACTCGACAGGACACAAAAACTCAGAAAAAAGGGAAAAAGAAATGCAAACCGTGGTGGGGTTGCCTCCCCACAAGCGCTTCTTTACCGTCTTTTAGCTGGACGCCCATGGCGGAACTAAGGGTCCGCGAGAACAGGTGCCTCCAAGAGCGGATCCACGTCACTCTTGAGGTACAGCTTCAGGTGGTGACCGTGCACCCGACGGGTACAACCACCAGCATTGGTGAGCTCGACCTGGCCATCCGGCAGAATGCAGGCAAGTGAGTACACGGATGGCCAGGGTGATCGGTATGCAGGAGGTGAGACCAGCTCATAGTGGTCTCCACCTTTCTTCCAAGTGGGCTTAGGCACCTGCTGCTTCGGCCGCCACTCCTCTTTGGGTGTTTTATTCTGCGGTGAGGCTGGAGTGAGTGGCGGCGAAGGGGTGAGTGGGGGATCCTGCAAAATGAGAGGTGCAGAGGGATACACGACAGGCTCGTGCATCTGGTCAGAAATAGCATGCACCGGTGTGACAGCAATCATAGCACAGTGATCGAAGTCAGTCACAGAAAAGGTAGCCTGTTCATTCCCAGCTCGCAGAATCAGTTTACCATCATGCACATCAATAAGTGCCTTGGCGGTGGCAAGAAATGGTCTACCCAGAATCAAAGGCACATCCACATCATCATTTATGTCCAGGATAACGAAATCAACATGATATGTGAATGCACCCACATTAACAAGCAGATCCTCTACGATACCCCTAGGATGCACAACAGAACGATTAGCTAGCTGAATGCTCATCCTAGTAGGGCTAAGTTCACCTAGGTCTAGCTTTTTGAACAGTTTATATGGCATGACATTAATGCTAGAGCCTAAGTCCGCCAACGACTTCCCTACATGCATGCTGCCAATAGTAAGAGGGATAGTGAAACTCCCTGGATCCTTGCGCTTTTCGGGCAGCTTGTTCTGCAGGACAGCAGAACACTCCTCGCTCAGCAGCACTGTCGAGAGATCCCCAAGTTTCTTCTTGTTGGTGCAGAGATCTTTCATGAACTTTGCGTACTTGGGCATCTTCGACAGTGCCTCCACAAATGGTACGCTGATGTTGAGCTGCTTCAACATTGCCATAAACTTTGCAAACTCAGTCTCCAGCTTGTCTTTGTGTAAGCGAGTGGGGAAGGGAAGCTGGGGTACGTGCTCCTTAACCACTGGTTGTGGCTTGGGAGCAGGGGCCTCCTTCTCCACCCGCACTTCTGCATCGCCGGCTGGAAGTGCTGAAACAGGTAGTGGTTCCTCCTGCCTGGTCGGGGCAGGATCAGTCGATGTAGACCTGCCGCTCCTGGTGAAGATGGCATCCAGCTGCTTGTGCGGGTCCCGTGGATTGGGGATGGTGGTGGCAGGTAGAGTCCCCGGGGCCCGAGAAGTAAGCTGGCGCGCTAGGACACCGACTTGGTGCTGTAAATCTTGCAGAATAGCACCCTGGTTCCTCTTTCCTGCCTCCAAAGAGGCTATGCTCTGGTCCACCCTCGTGAAATTCGCCTGGCTGGTGGTCATGAATGTCGCCAAAATATTCTTCAGATCAGCCATCTGATTATCTAGAGCTGCGGCTGCTGGAGGCTGAGCAAACTGGCGCTGGGGCTGCTGGAATGGCTGCCCTTGCCTAGGCTGGTAGGGCTGCTGCTGTGGGGGTGGCCCCTGCCTAGCCTGGAAGGGATGCCTCTGCTGAAAACCACCTGCTGGTGCTGGGAAACCAGGTGGTTTGGTGTTGTTGCTGCTCCAGGCGAAGTTGGGATGCTGGCGCCATCACTCATTGTAGGCACTGCTGTATGGGTCCAGGCGCCAAGCATTGGCGATGAAGTCCACCTGCTCTTGGTGAGTAGAGGACTCCCTCATAGACTGACAATCCTCCACCAGGTGATTCGGGCTCTCACACCAGTGACACTGAGCTACTGGAGGCGTAGCTACACCTCGGCCCGGAAGGAGACTGTTAGGCTGCTTCAATGTCTGCACCAACTCAGCCACCTGCTGCTCTAACCCGGACCTGGCCTCCATAGCATGAACACCCCGGTCCCGGGAATTCCTGCCTCTGTTGTTCTGTCCCCAAGAATGATCTCGGGCAGCCAAGGTACTGATCATCTGGTTCAGCTCGGGTGGAGTCTTAGTAAGGATATCCCCTCCTGGGCATAGAGACTCAATCACCCTCTGGCTGTCTGGAGTGAGGGAGTTGTAGAAGTTCCCCACTGTGAATGCATCGCTGAAGCCATGATGGGGACACTGCCAAAAGTATCCCATGTACCGCTCCCATGCATCACGAAGTGACTCATCTGGCTCTTGGCGGAAGTGAGTGATCTCCCGCTGAATCTCTGTGGTCTTCGATGCCGGATAGTACCTGTGCACGAACTTGTCAGCCAGATCGTCCCAAGAAGTGATGGACAATGGGGGCTGGGTCTCCAACCACCTCTTAGCATTCCCCGCCAGAGAATGGGGGAAGAGGTGAAGGCGGATTGCGTCATCCGGGACACCGTTCAGCTTGAACCCGTTCGTCAGCTGCAGAAAACGGGAAAGATGTACCCGGGCTTCCTCATCCTTCAAGCCATGGAACTGGATAGAGGATGTAATGAGTTGAATCCAGCATGGCTTGATCTCGAAGTTGTTTGCAGGAATGGGCGGATAGAGGATGACCGAGCGGATGTCAGCAATCCGTGGAGTATAGTAGTACTCTAAGGTGGGACCCGGTGGTGGTGGATGATGATGGGCCCCAGCTCCCTGGGGATTGGGGTCGTTCCCCAGGATCTGGTTCACCGGAGGTGGGTTTTGATCGCCTTCCATCTCTTACTCGTCCTCGGATTCGCTGCTCAATTGGCCGTCTCTGCGCTCCATCGTAGCCAGTCTAGCTCGCTGTTGTCTCCGAAGTTGGTTGCAGGTGCGTTCAATCTCTGGATCCAACGGCAGTAAACCTCCCGACTGGCTACGGGTCATGCATATCTGCACACAATCAAGCAATGCAAACCCGTGAAGGCACAAGTGGGAAAGAACAAACACTCAATGCGAAAATGAAAATGCTAAAGTAACAGAAATCACTTTTCTTCAACAACCTAGCCGTCCCCGGCAACGGCGCCAAAAACTTGACTCACTCCTACTGTCACTCTAGAAAATGGCCAAGTGTAACCACTTCCTAAAGCGTAGTATAGCGGGTTTGGGTTTTATTGTCAACCCGGGTCCTAGATGTGATGACTACTCGGTGAATTCTCGTTATCTAGCAGTGAATTTTTAGTGCAGTTTCAATCAAACAAAAACAAAAAGCAAGTAAACGGTTGTTGTCAAGTCAAGAGAGGTCACCCGGATATGGTTCCCCCTAGACTGCAGTTAAGTCGGATTGCAATTTACCAAGTTCAGTTTTCATGAAAGTTATACTGCGGAAGGTTCTTAAATAGTCTGAAGTCTCGACTAAAGGTCTCCAGACCCTCTCAATCTGAGTCTCTAGCGGGCGACTAACCTCCACCGGAGTAAACAGATTGAGGCCCTAACGAACCAAACCTCCACTACCGAATTGAATTCGGTACAGAATAGCGAATTGGCTCCTCGACTAAAGTCACCAATTCGCCACCTTCGATTAAGGATACTCTATCAACCTAGGCAGATATTCTCATTCTAGGTCAAAGCAGAAACAACAGGAATTTGATCAGGATTCAAGTTATTCAATCATTCAAACCTCAATCGAATATAATCAATTCACAAACTCTGTACTTGGGTTCATACAATTAGACCTAGCATACAAATCTAGGGTTCCCCATACCCAGATGAATGGGGAAACTACTCCATAGAGAAAGAAGCAAAAGCAGATTCAGACGCGGAAATCAATATGTGAAGACGGATTTCTGCTCCTGGACGTTTAATCGGCACTTCTCCAAGCTCAAGCCGGGCTCCAATGGTGATGAAGATCAAGCTATGGCACTTGGGAACTCTGGTTCGTCGCTTTCTCTCTCAAAAACTCGGAACCCTTCAATGTTGGCCTTCTTCTTCCTTTTATCAGCTGCCTGGTCGCGATACCCGGTCGAAATACCCGGTCGGGTATTTTGGATTTCGACCGGGTATAATCAAAACGCATTGTTTCGTTCAAGGGGAAAATCCCCGGTATGACTTCATAATCCTCGACCGGGGATTTAAGCCATTTGCCCGGGCCCCCTTCTGTTTCTCACGGACGCCCAAAGTGAAAATTACCCGACCATGGCCAGAAAATACCCGGTCGGGTATTCCTGCCGTTGGCCGGGTATTTTGGCTCATCAGCCCCCTTCGTCCCAACTTCGCTCCTTTCCACCCTGAACTCGTTTCTCCGCCTCGATTCCAACGCCGGGTCCTGAAATATGACATAAACACACAACCTAGCGTGAAATCGGCTTAAAACACGAGATTCCACATCACGAACGGCTTCAGAATAGGGGTGAAAACATGTGTAATTATTGGTCTATCATGACCAAAGTCCAACTTTTTATAGTTAATTAATTATTCAGATTTTGGAAATTGGAACACTCATTAATATAATTTTTTGGGAAGGGTAAATATTTGTGCTTTTAAGCGAACACATGGAATGGTTAATTCCATTTCTCTCGGGTGATGAGCCCAATACCATGAACCGTTGCTTAGAGGGGCGGTTTGCATATGAACCGCTGCTTTCCGGCGCGGTTTATCAGACCGTCCCGCCTCGATGCGGTTTTCATAGTTGTTTTTTTTCGTGTTCATCGACTGTTTATGAGGTTTGTGGTTTGTTTTCTCATGTTTCTAGTGTGGTTTTCTTTCTCATGTTTCTGATATGCCTTATTAGATTTTTGGTGTGTTTTCTCATTGATTTGCTATAGTATATGGTTCAACTTAACTTGATAGGTAGCGAAGATCGCATTCTCATAGGGGCTTTCAAATCCCACTATTCACTTAGTGAGGATCTTGTTCTTTGGGAAAGTTGTATATGGAGCTGAGGTCTCTTTGCTTAAGACATGTGAAAAGTAAAGTGTGCAGAAAAATGAAAGGAAAGGTAGAATGGAAAGGAATAGCAGTGAAGGGAGAAATTTTGTAGGTATTTGGTCTGCTAGACTAACACTCTAGGCAATGCCAAGTGAAACAATGACAAGTTCACAGTATAGTTACAACAAGTAATACATATAGAATTCATGGGTCCTTAGATGTATTATTATTTAGCTTCAATTTATTATTTAGCCAGTATAGGTTGAAAATGATTATACTACTCTAACAAACAAAGAAAACAATAAACTAACTACTTACAAGGTGGAAGCTCACTTAGATAATTATCCCCTAGCTACCAGCCAAATTGATGATTGATGATTCTTTAACTTGTTGCACTCTTTATTCATAATGGATAGAGCAATAAACCTTGAATCTCGATTAAAGCAATCAAGACCCTCTTGAGTTGGTTTCTTAGAGTGACACTATCCTCAACTAACACAATCAATCAAGGCAATTCACACTAGACTCCTATTGGATGAGTTTCTCAACCATTACAAAGAAATTGATCGAATCACTCTCGCAAAATTGATCCCTACTCTAAATAATGATGCTCTATCAACCTAATAAGATAATCTCGATTAAAGCAAAATGGATCCATAAAATATGCATAGATTGAATATGAACTCGGGCTTGACAAGTAGGAGTAACCATACAATCATCAAATCAACAAAACATGAGTAGGGTTCATCAAACCCAAGTGAAGGGAAGTTACTCCATAGAGAGAGAAAGGAATAGAGATAAAAAGATGAAAAACTTCATTGTGGTGATGAGATTCTTCTTCTAATGGGTAATCTCCACTCCTAAGCTTGATTCCTAGGCTCCAATGGCATAAAAATCCTCTAAAATAGCTTCAAAAATGTGTCCCAAGTCTGCTTTTCTCTCCTGGGTTTGTCTCTTGGGTGTTTTAAATAAAAAACCAGCTCTCCCCTTAAGAATTAGCAAAAACCCTCTTTATACCAGCAACAGAGGCACTCATGGACATGACATCTTGACTCCAAGCCCTAACATCTGGAAGTAGCTATGCCTCAATCTCACGGTTTGGGATATTGATGTTACCCCCTGTCATGTGACATTCAACCTCGGTCTCTGACATTTGGTTTGGCACCCCTTTTTGTCTCATATTGTCCTCCAAATGCACTAAAACTCGCTCTTAAGATTCCTCAAAGTGTTAGGACATAAAATATGGCAAAAAAACACAACCTAGCATGGCGTTGGAAATAGTTTTTTCAAAATGACCAGGAAATGATCAAGATACAAGGATGTATGACTAAGCACATATCAAACTCCCACACACTTAATTGTTTGCTTGTCTCCAAAAAACCAAGTAAAACACAAGGTTTGCTAAAGGCATGTGTTTGAAAACCAATTCAGACGAAGTCATAAGACTCACTAAAAATAGTTAATCACACGTGATCATCAATATCAATACATAAAGTAGCATGGGACATACACTAGCAACTACTCAGACGAAATCAAACACAACAAGTGCATTCCAGCTAATACTCCTCATCAAACTTATAAAACTTCTCACAAACATGAATAATCAACCAAAACCCTCAGCTATTCCAACATAGAGAGCAAGTCACACAAAATTAGATGTCGAGCAACTAGGTCCTCACCAAGATTTATTATATGAAAATGAATCACTCAACACTAAACCATCGGGGTTAGGAGCATATTTTATGCAAAAGATGTGCATTTAAATTTCTCAATCCTATAATCTGTTTTCCAAGAAGTTAACCCCTAATTAAACTGACTCAACCCAACTATCACAATAAAACCCCACTTAAGGTACCAGTATAAACCTTAAATGGGTGCAATATAGGGCAAGTATGTTTAAATATCGATCTAGGCTGGCTCATGTACCCCTACTTCGACTGTTTGAAACATTATTTAGCGGATTGTTGTTTTGAGAAAATCTTTACAATCTACTATTGAAAAGCAAGACTTGAAAAGTAAAGTGGTGGAAAACTCTTGGTGAGAAGCTTCACTCGGGTGTTGTTTCCCCTAACCAACTACCATGAACCATGAGATCGAATGAATCGGTGTGAGACAAGGTGATTGTGAGCCGCTAGGAGAGACAACAGAGGTTGAAAACCACCTCTCAATTGCTATGCCAGGGAAAGCATTATAGGCTACAAATGTAGCCCTCTTGGCTCAAGCAATTGAGGGTTTCCTTAACTTATCCCTCAAACCGGGGTTTGGAGCGGCCAAGGCACAATTAACCTAGATGCTCAATTTGGGTTAAGAGAATTGCCCTACATTAACCTAGTTAGTAGGTATGGAATACATAGGAAACCCAACTCAATTAGAGTCTCTTTAAAAAAAGGGATTTCCCTCTAAGCTAGGCTATAATAGCACAATAGATTGCAAGGCACACACAATGCACAATCACCATGAAAAATACCTCAAATCTCAAATTAAACATCACCCACACACAATCATTCAATCTACACAAGTAGCTACATGGTATAAGTTAGGGTTCTACAACACCCAAGTGAATAAGAAACTACTCCATGCTAGAAGAAGGAAGAACAGAAAGGAAAGGGGAAAAACCATCATGGATGATGCCTCAATCCTCCTTTGTGCTTGTAGAGATCCTCCCTTGAAGAGGAACTTCCCAATTCTTGACTTGGAGCAAACCCTAGCCTCTTCTCCTTCTTGGTTCGTGACTTTCTCTCTCTACGGTTTCAAGAATAAGAATCTTTCTCTCAGTTTGGGCTACCCCTTCTTCTTTCTTTCAGCTCTCCATTTATATACAGATCGAGCCCAGTTCACAGCCGTGAACTGCCTTGGCGTCAATAACCTCCGAAACCCCTTTGGACGCTTCGCGGTTCATGGTTTGTGGTTCCACTTCGCGGTCCTGGCAATTGTGAACTCCAAGCTTTGACCGTGAACTATGGCTGGATACTCCTCTTTGCCCTGTCTTTGCTCCTTTTCTTCCAACTTTTGACTCCGGGGTTGGTTTCACCTGTTAGACTCTGAAACACATTGAAACACAAGAAACCTAGCGTAAAACCACCCTCTTTGGAGCTCAATTGCCACAAACGTCAAAGAGAAACGGGGATAAAAAGTGTACATTTAGTCCCCAATCACTCCCCCACACTTAGACGTTTGCTTGTCCCCAAGCAAACCATTTCACGCAAGGTAATATCTCAACCTAACAAAATACTTCGGGGACAACTCAAAGGGCACAAAGTGGTGAATCTCAATGGCTATTGGAAATTAACACATGGACCGTTGGAAGCAATACCGACATCCACCACAAATGACATTCGAGGTCACCAAAACGGGAAAACGAAAAGTTCTCACCTTGTTCATGAATCAATGCAAGCCTCAACAAGATAACTCATCAACCACAAATAACCATGCATAGCATTCAAGTCCAAGGAACAAACAAATGGGCAACAAAGGTCCTTACCGGGGTATGATATGACATGCAAAACAAGAATGAATCACTCACTCTCTTGACCAATGGGGTCGGGACCATTTGGTGCAAAGAATGTGCACAATCATCAACACTCGGCCCTATCGTCTCTTCACCATGGCGGAAACCTTGAAATGCTAGAGTTCACGGGTTGGTTGTCATCACTAGCTTGTCCGGAGGTCTTAGACACGGGTTCAAATGACTGGCAATTGTCTTAGACATGGGGAAAAGGCTTTTTCGGTGGTGGCAAACACAACATGAGGTCCTGCATCTTCACCCTAAACCCAAAGGTTCTATGGTTTCGACTAAGAACCTTCCCTACAAACAATGGCCACTAGCATCGGCCAAAAACCTTACTTCTCCCTTCAAAACTATCACCCATCATGAACTACATTCAAGCACACTTCCTCGGTCTATTCTTGCTATCACATTTAAAACATGATAGTGAAGGAGTTCAACAACAATTTGGGTGTTTCAATTGCTTGAGTGCCAAGAAACCCCTCCTAGAGCATACACTTTGATTTTTGTGGCACTCTCTTCTTTATTTACCCCGTTTTATTACCTCTTTTCGATTCTTTTTCTCTTTTCTTTTCTCTTTAGGGGGGGGGGGGGAGGGGTACTAGAGAGTAAAACACTTGCCACATTAAATTTAACAACCAATTCTCTCTTTTAAGAACTTACTCCAACACTACTCTTTTCTCTTTCATTCCTAGCAAGAACTGCACAAAAATCCTCTTATGTAGAACCTCAATGGAACTCAAAAGCGAGAGCTCCGGGACAGAAGGACGAATCATGTATAGACACGAAGAAAGGATGGGGGTTCGTTCTATCAAACACCATTAAGCTCACAAGCAATAAGCTCCTACAAGAGAACGACCCCCAAAGTCACAATGCTCAAAGGGGTTGACTAGGGGATAAAACATTTCGGGACAATCAACATTTGGGCGTGGACTAATCCTATGCTTGCATCATACTCACTAGTGACAACTGTGATGTTACTCGCCATGGTAAGAGGGATCTAAGCACACAAGAAGAAAACGATCGGCTCAAAAGCTCACATGGCTACCTAGTAATCGAGTCAAGACATCCATTCATTTTTGTAGAGATGAGAACTAAACCTTTGCACTATCCTAATGCACCTCTCAATCATCATCATAGGACACACTCAATCACATGTAACAATTCAAGGTCAATGCCAATATACACGAGATTCTCCCACAGACCAGCTACTTTGGATCATGCAAACATTGCTTGGAACCCTCAAAATTTTCAAATTTGGGCATACATCAAGGCTCCAAGCATTCTTTCACACTCACACAAGCATAATAATAGGATACCCCACACACTTAAGTTCGACAATGCCTCAATGGCGTAAGATAGGGGTAGAACGATGTTACCACATGGCTTAGTGAGTGAAAGTTGGAATTTTTCCGGGGTAGGAGATTTGAGCTTCAAGGAGAAGACAAAAACACACAACAAAACACATACTCGCTCGAGGCGAGGTTATTACACATAACAATACGATAGTAGTAGTTGTTCACACTCACCAAATAAAAGAAAGAAAAATAAAATAAAAGAGTTTAGAGTTCCCAGTGGAGAAGTGGGGCGAAAGAGATCGGCTCTGCCACATGTCTCACTCGTCGGCTACCTCTCATGGGTCGAAGGTCCTTCATCATCATATGGAAGGAGACCCTGGCGACGGGCCATCTGCTCCAGCAAGTCGGTGTGCAGGTCGAGCCGGGAAGTGACTCCCATGTTGTGGGTCTCAAGGAGATCCATCCTCTCCATGAGGTGATCACAAGAGGTGGAAGTTCCGGCTCCTGATGCTGCTGGTGGTTAGGGGTGGGCATGTGGGTGGTTAATCCGCAATTGATATCGATTTACCCGCAAATAACCCAACCCGCACGCAGTGGATGATTGATGTGGGTGGATTGAGAATTGGTAAATCTCCCACCCGCACTTATGTGGGTGGGTGGTGGGTGGATTGCGGGTGACCCATATGACCCACATCCTTTTTTACCTGAAAAAACGTTGTTTCTTATAGTATTGACTCATATTTTCGAACTGCACTACAGTCTGATCATATAATTCAAAAGGTGGAGAATAAATAATAGTTTTGACTACTATTATTGGTCATTGTGTTGTGCAATATCCATTAGATATTGGATATTGGTATACAGATTATTGTTAATAACCATTAAATATTGGGATGCAAACTATAAATTATTAATTGTATCAAAATCATAAATTATTGATAGAGTCTTACTAATTTGCTATGAACTTATTATAAATGTTAGTCAACTTTCTTAATGGCTAGTTGGAGAAGTGGTTTTGGGGGTTGACTCGCGACCCAACCGCACCCATCCGCCACCCACCCAACCCAACTCGCAGAAGTATGTGAGTGGATTGCGGGTCACAATTATTCCAACCCTCTAGTAAGCGGGTGGGTCAATTTGAGAACAAAACCCACCCAACCCGCCCGTTGCCCACCCCTACTGGTGGTGGTGGTGGTGTAGGATGCTGGAGTGCAAGATGCCGGTGGCGGCCTGGAGCTCTAGCAGGTGGCTATTCCGGAGAAGGAATCTCTGGATCGGGCTCCACCGGAGGCGGGTCAACTACCGGACTCATAGCCGCTGAGGGTCGCAGTCCGTCGAGGTACTGGATCCCTCGCTCTCCTTGAAGCACCAGCTTCATGTTGTAGAGAGTCTCTGGTGGAAAGGCTCGGTCCAGCCAACTATGGAGCACCTCGTCACATCCACGTCAAAGTAGCGGGCCAGTCTCGTGATGATGCCCAGCATATGAATCGTGTCCACCCGGTTGCGCCCCAGACACCGGGCGAAAGAGGTGGCAACCAGCGATCCTAGATGGAGTGGCTCGGCGGGATGGCTTATAGAATGGAGGGCAATCAACCCTCTGTTAGTGATCAGATGACCCGATTACAAACTGGGGATGATGGACCGGGTGAGTAGAGTGTGCATGCTCCTCCACGAGGTCCGCAGCTTCACCGCATTGGTGTGGCCAGCCGCGAACTGTTCATGCTCGTGCTCGGGGCAGCAGAGGTCCTGGAACGTGCCCTGATAGTGGAAATCGACGGTGTACTGCCGCTCCGTCATCGTCATGTAGATGGTGTCCAACCCCATGGCCTGGGCGAAAGCGTCATATGTCAGCACCCGCGGGTGACCTCCGAGCATGAACTCCACGTGGGGCCGACTCTTCTTGCTCTTAGGATTACGTGGGAGAAGGTGGAGTAGAACTCCACGCAGAGCTCTCGGTATATGAGCTCATCCACCATTAGCAACTGGCGCCACTAGGGGTGACAAAAAAAACCAGACATCGCGGCTCGACACCTGAACATGTTAAACATGTCCAGGTCTAGCATCCAGTGAGGTTCAATCGGACTGTTCATCTAGTAGGCAAACTTCGCCCTAAACCGCTCGTGGTTCACCAAATAGCTGATGAACTCGTGGTCTGTGTCAACTATCATGCAAAACAATCAAACATGCACCATACGTTGAAATAATTGTCAATCTCAACTCATTGGGAGGAAAAGGAATCCCCCCCCCCCCCGCCTTATATTTCCACTACGGGTCCATACTATTTAAAACAATTAAGCTCAAGCACACCGGGGCATGGTCCTAGGTGTTTCACGGTTTATCCACACAAAAATCCTAACCCAAACCATGCCACGGTGGCTAACATCCACTACACAAAGCATCAATTATCAATGTTCATTCACATTTTAGCACTTGGTAGGCAAACTCCTCAAATAAAAGCAATTCGAACCAAATCATGCCCACCAAGGCTCAAATAAGCTCATACAAGCATCATTCAATCATTCATTCACCACAATTCACCTAATCGCTTGCCCTATTTCCAAGTTCAACATTCAATTCACTAAATTCTCACTTCACTACCTAATACGATTCTCCACAAGTAACAAAGGTAAAGTCGAAAACAAATCTGGAGACTCAAGTAGGATTGTAGGGGAAGTGAGGATAGGGTGAGGTAGGCAAAAAAATGGCTGAAAACAGGCCGGAGAAGGGTCGTCGGAGCTTCGTCAGAAGCTCATCGTAAACTCATCGGAGGCTCGGCGGCGGCGACTTCACCGGAAAAATTAACTCCAAATCTCCCCAAAATCTAAGCAAAGGCCGCCCTTGACGAGGGGAGAATGGGTCTGTGATTGAATTTTAATTCTGGTGGCCGGAGGGCGGTGAAAATGACAAAATTCGTCAGACAAGCGCGGTTTTCCGGCGAATTTGAAAGGATTCTGGTGAAAATTGGCCGTGAAGTGAAGATAAGACGTTCACATCCTTTTTATATGCAAATCCCGAGGTTCATGGACACGTTTGCCAGTTCACGGTCACTAAGACCGTGAACATAGCTCGCAACCCGTGAACTGGGGTAAAAATGACGTTTTTCACAAAACAGGGAATACCCTGGTTCACAGACGCGTTTGACAGTTCACGGTAGATTAAGACCGTGAACTCCAAGGGCAAACCGTGAACTTCAATGAAAACAGGGCATTCCCGAAATTTTCTGACTCGACCTACTCCATCGTGCCTACTATCATTCACGACACAACTCAAAACACACAATCACAAAAACTTGGCACGGGGATAACACTTTGATCACTTAAACTCTTCAATCGACACAAAAAACGAAAATAAGGAAAAGAAAAAAAACCTCCATTGGGTTGCCTCCCAACAAGCGCTAAGTTAACGTCACCAGCTTGACGTTGCGGATCTATCATGCTTGAGAACATGAAGCCACCAAGAGTGGATCCGCCACGATCTCGGGGCGAGCATGTCGCCTCCTAACTTGAACTCAATAGGGTGGCCTTTTTGTCAGGTGACTTTCGCTTTGCCATTGTCCTTTTTCCAAGCCTTAGCATGATTCACCTTTTACATCCAAGCTCTCCTCTTCTTTTCTTTGGGTGTGATACCCTCCTTAGCTTCCTACTTCACATCACCACAAGGAACAAGGGTAATAGTGGGGGTTCTCCATGAGAGGCTCTCCTCCACTTGCATTCATGTCATTCGATCCCAATTCCTTTGCATCCTCATTCCTAGCCTTAGGTTCAATTCCAAGAGTAATTCTTTCCTCACCGTCTCTCAGAATCAAAGTCCCCTCATTGACATCAATTAAAGCCTTGGCGGTGTCAAGGAAAGGTCGTCCTAGTATGAGTGGCATCTCAGAATCCTCAATTATATCCTGGATCACAAAATCCGTCGGATAACAGAATTTTCCCCTTCGTACTAGGATATCCTCCGCTATACGCCTAGGACTAATGACAGAGCGATTGGCCAATGTGACACTAAACATTGTAGTCTTTAGTTCACCTATGTCTAGCCTCTTAAAAAGCTTCAATGGCATCACATTTATGCTCGCCCCTACGTCCGCCAAGGAGTTCTTTATGTGATGAGTACCGATGCTTCTTGGGCAACCTGTTGAGGATGAAGGCTGACCACTCCTCGCCTAGAGTGATATTGGCGAGGTCTTGGAACTTCGGCTTCTTAGAGAGAAGCCCCTTGAGGTATTTGGAATACTGTGGCATGTGGGCCATTTCTTCAAGGAAGGGAATGTTAAGGTGTAGCTTTTGGAGCATCTCCATGAAATCTCTACATTCTGCTTCCAATCTTTCCTTGTGCACCCTTGTGGGAAAAGGAAGGGGTAGCGTGTACTCAGCCACTGGAGGTGGCGTTGGTGATGCCTTCTTCGCCACTCCTCTCTGTTCCCCCAAGGTTTCTTCTTCTCCATCCTCGGGTAGAGGGTCTTCCTTCTCAATCACTTCTTTGATAACAACCTATGGATTCACCTTCCGACTCCTCAAGAGAATTGCATTGCACCTTACATGATCCTTGGGGTTTCCAACGGTTTGAGAGGGTAGGGCTCCCTTAGGTCTCTCAGTGAGGATCCTGGCAAGATTGCCAATTTGCACCTCCAAATTCTTGAGGCTTGCTTGATGACTGCGGATTCCCGCCTCCACCGAGGTAAACTTGGAGGTTGTCACATCCATGAATTGCTTTATCTTCTCAAACTTCTGAGAGCTTGTACTCACGAAGATGGTAACTAGATCTTCAAGTTTAGCAAACTAGTCGACTTGTTGTTGTTGTTGGAACCCTTGACCACCTTGTGCTTGGTATGGTTGTTGGAAGTTCGGGTTTTGGAATTGAGGCCTTTGTTGGATGAAAGTTGGATGAGGTTGATAGTTGCCCATTGGACCTTGGAAACCGGGAGGTCTTGGATTGGTAGGGGACGACCAAGCAAAGTTTGGATGATTGCACCACCCGGGGTTGTAGGTGTTGCTATAAGGGTTGTTCCCTCTAGCATTGGCAGTGAAACTCACTTGCTCCTCAGGGGTACTTGTCTCCTTCATCGCTTGGAAATCCGCAATTTCATGATTAGTGATATGATCCCAATCACAAGGCATCATCGCTCTCTTCCCTTGCTTCGTGTCCTCAAGGATCACCTCGATCAACTTGTCAAGCTTAGCTTCAAGTGGAGCACTTGCTCCCACACTTTGCACTCCTCTTTCGGTGCTTCTCTTACCACTCATCGTCAAGCCCTAATCATACCCTTTAAGAGCCATATCTTCGAGCAACTCAATCACTTGAGGTGGGGTCATGTTCATCAACCTCCCTTGGCAAAGAGAGTCGATAAGGATCTTGTCATCTTGAATGAGACCACCATAGAAAGTCTCTATCTGAAATTACTCTTCGAACCCATGGTGAGGGCATTGGAGGAAGTAGTCAGAGAATCTTCCCCATGCATCCCTCAATTTCTCATCCTCCTATTGCTCAAAGTGAGTGATCTTCTTCCTCCACTCGGCCATCTTGGAAGGAGGACAATATCGAGTCATGAATTTGTTGAGCAAATCGTCCCATGAGGTAATTGAGCGAGAATGGAGGTTGTTGAGCCATCAGAGTGCTTTCCCCGCAAGAGAGTAGGAAAATAACTTCAGTTGAAATGCCTCCGCAGAGACGACATTTATCTTCAAACTTTCCGCAAGCTCAAGGAACCTTTGAACATGCTCCCTCGACGATTCATTGGTGAGCCCATGAAATAAGGTGTTGTTTTGAATCATCGTGACTAGGGTGGGCTTGATTTCAAAGTTGTTGGCGGCCATGGGTGGATGTAAGATGAGAGATTGGATATCCGCCGTGCTTGGGGCCATATAATAGTCCATAGTCCTTGGTTCTTCCTCAGCTCCCGCCTCCGTATTTGGATTCAGAGGCGGATTAGCAGCTTGTGGTTGATTCACCGTCATTTCAACTTCACCTTCTACTTCAACTCTTCTAACTCCGGGACCAACTTGATGTCCCCTCTCTTCAATTCTCCTTCTTGCTTCCGCTAACTCCCTCTCATGAGCCAAGTGTCGGAGAGTCCGGTTGATGTTCTCGTCTAGTAGCGTTAAAGGTGTCGGATTGCTCCGGGTCATACACCTCCATGCACACTCTTAAAAGAACAAAAAAACGTCTAGCACAAGCAACACTTCACACAATCAAAACTCAAAGTAAAATCTAGATTAACACCAAACAATCTTTTCAAAATAATGGAACGAAGTTCCCCGGCAACGGCGCCAAAAACTTGACTCAACCTAACTATCACAATAAAATCCCACCTAAGGTCCAAGTATAAACCTTAAATGGGTGCAATATAGGGCATGTATGTTTAAATATTGTTCCGGGCCGGCCCATGTACCCCTACTTTAGTGGTTGTGAGCCTCTAGTAGAGACAACAGTGGTTGGAAACCACCTCTCAATTGCAAGGCCAAGGAAAGCATTATAGGCTACAAATGTAGCCCTCTTGGCTCAAGCAATTGAGTTTTGCCTTAACTTCTCCTCAAACCGGGGTTTGGAGCGGGCAAAGCACAATTACCTAGATGCTCAATTAGGGTGAAAAGAAATGCCCTACATTAACCTCGTAGGAGGTATGGAATACCTAGGAAACCCAACTCAATTAGAGTCTCTTTAAAAAGGGATTTCCCTCTAAGCTAGGTTAGAATAGCATAATAGATTGCAAGGCACACACAATGCACAATCACCATGAAAAATACCTCAAATCTCAAATTAAATATCACCCACACACAATCATTCAATCTACACAAGTAGCTACATGGTATAAGTTAGTGTTCTACAACACCCAAGTGAATAGGAGACTACTCCATGCTAGAAGAAGGAATAACGCAAAGGAAAGGGGGGAAAACAATCATGGATGATGCCTCAATCCTCCTTTGTGCTTGTAGAGATCCTCCCTTGAAGAGGAGCTTCCCAATTCTTGACTTGGAGCAAACCCTAGCCTCTTCTCCTTCTTCCTTCTTGGTTTTGACTTTCTCTCTCTCTAGGGTTTCAAGAAGAAGAAGCTTTCTCTCACTTTGGGCTCCCCCTTCTTCTTCCTTTCAGCTCTCGATTTACACAAAGATCGAGCCCAGTTCACGGCCGTGAAGATTAGGACGCGACCGTGAACTTTGATCAAAACACGTCGCTTCTCTTACGGGGTTCACGGTGTATGGCCCTAGTTGATACTCTTAGCAACCGTGAACTGCCATGGCGTCAATAACCTCTGAAACCCCTTTGGACGCTTCTATGTTCACGGTTTGTGGTTCCACTTCACGGTTCTGGCAACCGTGAACTCCAAGCTTTGACTGTGAACTGCGGCTGGATACTCATCTTTGCCCGGTCTTCACTCCTTTTCTTCCAACTTTTGACTCCGGGGTTGGTTTCACCTGTTAGACTCTGAAACACATTGAAACACAAGAAACCTAGCATAAAACCACCCTTTTTGGAGCTCAATTGCCACAAATTTCAAAGAGAAACGGGGATAAAAAGTGTACATTTAGGCCCGAATCATAAACACTTTGCAATGCAATTGAATCTTCAAAATTGGGTCACCATTAACTTTTCTGAAGGACTTTTGATTGGGTTATAACTTGATTAGGGGTCTAAGATATGGGGAACATGTCTTTATGGTATTGGCAAAGTTTCACATATCTCAAACCATAGCCATATACAACACAATTATCTCTGATTTTTCTTCTTTGATAAAATTTAAGTAGAAGAGATAGGAGGAAACTTTCAAGTAGTGGGAGCAACTTAGCCATTGGGGCAGAAAATGACCTTTTTTAATTGTGTAAACTTTGTGGCTGCTGGCCTTGTTCTTTTCCTTTTTTTTTCTTTATAATTTAGGGAGTGCAATAGATCAAACAACCATATTTTCCAAAGATTTTCTCCATAACAGAACACCGTGTAAAAACCAACCACATGAAAAATTCAAACGGGTTAAAAAAAATGTAGGCTTGAAATATCATTGATTGACTTTATATAGGGAGGTATCCACGAAGAAAATATTAAGGCTTAATGAGGTTTGAAAAAGGGATATTATGATTAGGATAGTTAATTTGGTCGTGGGCTATACCTATACCTCCCTTTTTCTAATTAGTCGGTCACGATTCAGTCTCATGCAAAGGTTAAGCCAGTCACCAGTCACTTTGCAAAGAGTGAACTAACCACACATAAAAGAAACGAAAAGACACAAATCTCACTTAGCTACCTCAGTTTTTCATGCAAATTTCTTACTCACTATGGCAACACTACCGATAATAGTGATTGAACAAACATATATTTCATGCAGTTTTTCCATCACATGAAGATTGATACTAGCCACAAACTAACTACAGTTCTTAGTCATCATTATAAGTCTCTTTCATTCTAAAACATACTACTCATGCATTAGCGCCAATGAGTCACAAGATTCACAAAAAAGGCTTAAAAAGTGCCCACTATGATCATGCACAAGAAGCGAAACACACTTGAAGCCTTCAAACTGAAAATTTTGGACAGTGAACTATGCTCTAAGTATTCAGTATCAATCCAACTATTCATTGACACGCTGCACAATAAAACAACCCCACACACTTAGGGCTCGCTTGCATGAGTCATTTGCTCAAATACAGACTTGAGAAATATATACATTTGGGTATGTATATTTACAATTTTATTTTTTGTTTAAATTTTTTTAGATGAGTCATTTTTAAATGAGTCATTGGTATAAGGTTACCATTTTGCCATTACATTTAATATGTTTCATTTTCTTGTATCATATTCCGATAGAACCAACCATGTAGTAAAAAATATTTTACAATCCATAACATATTATTTGGGTATGTGCCATGTATAATAATACTTTGTAATTTTAAATAATAATTTTATGTTAACTAAAAAAGATAATGTCTCCAACCATGTAGTAAAAAGTATCTTCTTCGCTTGTGAAATTTGGGTGAGAAAAAATAATTTCGTGAGAAGACAAATCAATGACAAAGAAAATAAAATTATAGAAAGGGAATGGTAGAAGTGGGTTTACAAAAAAGAGGCAAGGGCATAGTTAGAAATATTTGGGCTACATAGTCATTCATTTGGAAATGACTCATGGAGATGAGGCATTTGGAAATGACTCTACATGTATATTCTTCCCTCCTTTATGGAGTAGTTCTCTAAGGTACTAGGGTTTAAAACTCTCAAACCCTATAATTAAGTTTTGAATATATATGTGATTGTGTTAGGGGTTTTGTACGAATTTGTTTGTTTCAGTGATTAAATGCTTCATTTAAGCCTTATTAAGTTGGGGCTTCTCTCTCCAGCTCTTCCCTACTAGCCTACAACTGAGTCTCATAACTAGGTGGGAGTTTTAGGGTAAGACTGGATTTGAATGCCTTAAGGCTAATTAAAGGTAGATGAATGATCTTAGGGTTCTTTTTAGTGGACAAAGCGACCATACCCATGCTAGAGGAATGCCTTCCTGAGACAATGCTAGAGATGATGCAAGTGTCATCGATCCATTGCTTTAGAGTGCATGATAGATTGAACCTAATGAGAGAAACTAATAGTCATTCCTTAGTAGGCGAGCCTTGACTGAGGTGACAATGGGTCACTGGGGTAGTTAGTTAGGCCGTGAAAACAATTGACATGACCCGCACGGGGTTCGACTAGTAGGCAACCTATGGCTTGTCTAACTTAAAGACACTAAAGAAAAGTACTAGCGAGAGATAACTTGTTTTCGTTTTTGTCTATACCACCAATAATGTTGGTCGACCCTAGCTGTATAGGTCGGACTTAGTCCCACGCTTCATGGTTTGAAATAAAGGCGATCCTAAACCCTCGTATTTTTCAAATCTGCCCTTCAATAGACCGAGTGGCACAAAACAACAACCCACCTATCTTAAATGATGTTAGGGGAATACTTGCGCAAGGAGATATTGTCTTAACGTTGGAACTTAATGCGAAAGTGTTTTGCAACTTACACTCCACATTATATACCATCATTTCCCCATCTTCGACCATGAATGTGTGCCTAGGGTCATCCCTTTGTCGACCATTACAAAACCCATGTTTGTTTACTCCACCACCATCGTCAGATTTTTACCCACACCACCCACCTCGTGTCTTTCTTCATTTTGCTCCCACTACCCAATATATGTAGTTCGAATCCTTATGTATGCATGAGCGATACCATGTAATTGCTTGCATTTCGTACCTTTTTGTTTCATATGTCCATTCGATGTTCACATGTAACGGGTTGGATCTTAGACTTTCCTTATCATATCCTTAGAGTTTACCGCTATTGGTATACGCCGCAATGAAGTTGGAACGGGTGAACGTAGCGGAAAGTAACTAATTGGTGGTGTGGATGATTGCAGTATGTCTATTGATCAAGGTTGAGGTGACCTCTACTTGTGCCATGACGCATTTCAAGCATACGTGGATGTCTTGAACAACATCGGCGCAATTTTCCTATCTAGGAGCCTTCGTCGCTATGGCATGGAAGGAACTAAAGTGTGGGGTGATTAATTGTGTATCGTCTAATGCCACTCTCTTATAGAATGCCTCACGATGATATATGATAGGCGATTCGGTAAGTCCTTCGCAGCCATTCTTCCTCCTTTATGAGGGGTAAGGGTGTCACCATTTCCACCTTCATACATTTTAATGCCACTATGGCCTTGCCTTGGGCATGTCGCCTAGAATTATTGTGTGTATACTCCTCTCAAGTTAGACTATCCCTAGCGAGCATCTTTGGGCGAACCTCTTAGGTTTTTCTAGAGGAGGATATGATGTACTTGCTCTCTCCATTTTACACTTTTTTGTTTGATCGTAATAACAAATCATCAAGGAACTAGCCGACTGCTTGGATTCTCAGAGTAATGGCAACTTTGTTCTATTTTTTTTCTTATGTCCTTGTGTCATCCAATGAGGACATTGTCCCATTTAAAGTGTGGGGTGGGATTTAGGTAGACTGATTTTCAATTACATATACCATGTTCTGATTGTTCATGCATATGAGAAATGGCGCTTCCTACCCAAACACGAAAAATTTGCACAAACCTTGCTTTGAAGGAATGTTTGCTCCCATAAAATCTCGATTTAAAACTATTAAATCCTTAAAATCTATGCTTTGTAAGATTTTATACAATTTCAAGGTTCATGTTAATTGAAGCAAAATCATACAGTTCGGTGCGAGTTTATCCCATGAACCGGGTCAAGTTCACTTCCCCCATCCCAATACCATGAACAACATAATCTTAAACCGATAGGTGAGCCTCAATTTATATTTGTTCTCTTCCTCTTCCGCATGCTGACACCCAACCTCTTCCATCAACGATATCCTTGACCTTCACAATTAGCGCGAAGTTTCTTCCCCACCACCCTCACAATTAGCCCAATCCCCATTTTCTTGCAAGCTTTTGTTCGTCTCTAAAACCTTTAACACCCTCATCCTTTACATTTTATCAATCTAGAAGTGAATGCATAAATCAATGGGTTACCTTTTCTAGATGATGGTTATCAAGTAAATATGTTCAATGGTGAAATTACTTCAAGTGGTCTTGAGAATAGTAATTGTATTTTTTCCCCGGTAATTTAGTAATTGTATTATTGTTCAAGCAAATAGACAAGGATTCTATGAGGATGTGAGTGAGGGTGACGGTAAGGAGGATGATGTGTGAGGGATATTAATGTTGATCCTAACAATCTTATGTGATTTTTTACTCTTAGCTATTAACTAGATTAAGTAATTCACATGAGGTTTTAGGTTGCTTATTTGTGTGTTTATGTTATTTACAAGAATAAATCTATGAATTTACTTGTGTTTACGTAATAAACAAACTTATCTTAGGAAATAATTAAGTTATATGTGGTTGACTGTTATACAAGATATGCGTTATTATTACTATAAGGAGTTTTAGTGTTCATTTTAATATGAATCTTAAAATCTTACGATTTTACGATTTTAAGCTACGATTTCGATTTTACCTCAGTTTTCGATTTTACGTAAAATCTTGATTTTGAGTACATTGGCCGCCGCAAATAAAGTGTAGGGTAAAAGCCAAGTGCGAGACGTCCTATCCTTGGAAAAAACTGGGGTTTGGAAGAGATACTAGTTTAGTCTTGGTGGGACAAGCCTACGAGATGATGCTATTCATGTGTAGAACAAGTAACATTTCCACTCGTATGATAGGATTTTGACCTTGACGATGTTTTTTCGAAGGCACTGATAAGGCTTACGAAAACCATTGACTTCATTGACCCTCCGCACGATCGACAAAATGGAGCTAAAAAGAGCTCTTGCTTGATCATGCTTACTAAGTACCAAAGTACAAGGCGCAACCCCCTTCTGCGTATAAAGTGGCACAAAAAGTCCAACGTGGTGTGGCAAGATTGTCTTAATACGAAAAATGTCCAAAACGACGTACGTGGGAAAGAGTGAAAATACTTCCTAATCAAGCTACATAGGATTCGCCCCAATATTCGTAAAAGAAGACTTGAGGAAGAAAAAGAGAACTTCATATCGTGAGAAGTGAATCATTTCCTTCCTAAAAAGTACTTGTTGAGCATCATTGCCAGGATTAAAAGTTTCTAAGTGCAAGGGTTGACCTTGTAGCTTCTTATGATCCACTACCTTAGATTCTAAGTCACGTGTCATCGTGAGGGTCTAGTAAGGAGAAGGCTGTCAAAGTTATGTTTGCTTGAGGACAAGCAAAGTTTAAGTGTGCGGCTATTTGATGACACGTGAAAGTATCTATTATAGACCCCCATATTGTGGCTTATAGTGCTTACATTTCCCATCATTATAACATTAAATTAGTTTTTTTTATTTCTTCAAGTGCGTTCTAGCAACCCTAGGATTTCTCGTCGACGATTGATGCGCTTTTGGGAGCATTTTGTGCATTTTTAGGGTCGATCAACCTAGTGGGCCACTTGGAAGTCGTAGGGGACATCGAGCCCAAGTTTCTAGAGCAAGGATTTTGTGCCAAACACATCATGAGGTCCTACATCTTCATCCTAAAACTGAAGGGTCTATGGTTTCGACTAAGAACCTTCCTTACAAACAACGACCACTAGCATCGGCCAAAAACCTTGCTTCTCCCTTCCAAACTATCACCCATCATGAACTTCCCCTAAGCGCTCTTCCTCGGTCTACTCTTGCTATCACATTTCAAATTGGTAGTGAAGGAGTCCTAAGACAATGTGGAGGTTTCAATGGCTTGTGTGCCAAGAAACCTCCCCTAGAGCATACTCTTTGATTCCTTGTGGCACTCTCTACTTTATTTACCCCGTTTTATTACCTCTTTTTCGTTTCTCTTTCTTTTTCTTTTCTTTTTGAGGGGGGTACTAGAGAGTTAAACATTTGCCACACTACTTTTAACAAACAATGCTCTTTTTTTTAAGAACTCACTCCAACACTACTCTTCCTTTCACTTTCGTTCCTAGCAAGAACCACACACAATCCTCCTATGTAGAACCTCAACGGAACTCAAAAGCGAGAGCTCCGGGACACAAGAACGACACACGTATAGACATGAGTGAAGGAATGGGGGATCGTTCTATCAACACCATTAAGCTCACGAGCAAAAAGCTCCTAAAATGAGAACAACCCCTAAAGTCACAAGGATCAAAGGGGTTGACTAATGGATAAATCATTTCGGGACAATCATTATTTGGGTGTGGACTAATCATATGCCTCCATCATACTCACTAGTGACAACTATGATGTTACTCGCCATGGTAAGAGGGATCTAAGCACACAAGAAGAAAACGATCGGCTCAAAGCTCACATGACTACCTAGTCACCCAACCATCTATTCCAATTCACAAAGCAACATGCATGACAATTGTAATCAACAAGTAATCGAGTCAAAACATCCATTCACTTTTGCACACATGAGAACTAAACCTTTGCACTATCCTAAGGCACCTCTCAATCATCATCATAGGACATACTCGATCACATGCAACAATTCAAGGTCAATGCCAATAATCACAAGATTCTCCTACAAACCGGCCACTTTGTTCATGCAAACATTTCTTGGAGCCCTCAAATTTTTCAAATTTGGGCATAAATCAAGGCTCCAAGCATCAATCACACTCACCCAAGTATAATAATAAACTACCCCCCCCCCCCACACACACACACTTAAGCTCGACATTGCCCTCAATGGCGTAAGATATGGGTAGAACGACGTTACCGCTTTGTTTGGTGAGTGAAAGTTGGAATTGTTTCTGGGGTAGGGGATTTGGAGCTTCAAGGAAAAGGCAAAACACACATACACAAACACAATACAAATCGCTCAAGGCGAGGTTATTACGCAACACAATATGATAGTAGTAGTAGTATTTTATAGTCACGCACGCATAAATGAAAGAAAAATAAAAGAAAAGAGTTCAGAGTTCCAAGTGGAGTAGTGGGGTGAAAGGAATCAGCTCTGCCATATATCTCCCTCCACTACAAGAAAAATGTCCTTTAATCACAGGAAATCCCGTGACAACAAGCATATTTCCCATGATTAATAATTATAGTCACGGGAAAATTACCTTCGTGATATAAACCTTCGTGACTAGTTGTGTACCGTGACTAGTTATATGTACCGTGACTAACCAGTTCCCGTGACTGGATGTCGATCACTAGTCACGGTATTTACTACAAGTAGGGACTAGTGACCCTGTGATTAAATACTAACCACTAGTCATGGTATTTAACTAAAGCTAATTACAACCACTAGTCACGGTATTTTCCCATGGCTAATTACAATATCTATAACAAATTAATTATGAATTTCTCATTAACAATTACAAAAACCAATATTAGAGTCTCTTTGTTGCCAAGTAACAACAAAATAATATTATTATCAACAATCGAAAGTCTTAAATCTGATAGTACATAATTTTATAATGTTACAATCTATATCATAGTAATAACTAGTTCTCTTCAATAAGCTAACTAGCTATTACTTCTACAGTATTAAAGGCAACATCAAGATTGTCTATCTAGTGTTAACATTCAAAATTTCATCTTTCTAGCAACAACAAAAAAGTGTCGTGGACTCCATCTGAGGCATCCTGCACTGTTGTACGTGCCATGAACAATAAAATTTCAACCATCAATGAAAAGTCAGTTGATCACAAATACAACAAGACATGGATAAAGAGGCACTTAAAAAGACTTATGCAAATGCCTTGTTCTCAAGGCAGGAACTACCTACAATCATAGCCTCAAAAGCGTTGCTCCTATTTGTAGTTGTTCCTACAAATTGAATCAGCAAGCCAGTTACCATTCATAGTGCAGACCCAAAAAAAATTGGAATCAAAATCCACATATATACATTAGTAATTGCTTTGACATATTTGTTGTTGTTGTGCTACTGCTTAATACAATCCAGTAAACAGACACTAAAAAGCAAACTTGTTATTAACGTTGATGATCGCTAACCTTATAACTTATTTGTCTTAATTTGACAGATTGGATAAACAAATATCAACCATTCAACCACAAAAGAAAGAACGAACATAATAAGCACCACGATGGAACGCCTTTGCTGCACAAACTAGTAATAGCAAGAGTCATTACCTAATTCTAGTAAGCATATAAAATCAATAAACACAATAGAAACTGTAGAAAACCAACACAAAATTAATAAGATTCCATAGGAATTTCAAAAACTGCAACAAACCTGCAACAGAAGTTCTACAGAAATTGCACTGAGAAACTAGAGCCAAGCAACAACAAGAGAAATACTGGAGTATATACGTTTGAGGCATTATAATTATAAACAACTAATACCCAAGTATGAATTACAAGTTCACAATTTCAATGAATCAACAAAGCAGGTGGTACCTAGTTTTCATGCTTCTGAAATAGAAAATTGTGTCAACAACCAGTTATAGCAAAACCACCTGCAACCATAAGTAACCATTCTTTGTTCATATACAAGTACCAAATAGTAAACATGTTTATATGAAAGGAAACAAGGGGGGAAAAGGTGAAGGCTTTAGTACTGGCTTGTCATGGAACAAGAAGAACCCAAAAACAAAATCCAAGCAAAAACCACATGAAAAAGATTTTGTTTCTCCATGTAAAAACCACATGGCAAGAGAACCCACCAAGTACCACAGTTCAGCTATTGAATCATTATGCATTGTGGTTGCAGGAGCTGCACCTGGCTGCTGGAAAGGTCACGACTGCGGTTGAGCAGCCTGCCCCTGCATGGGCTGGTAGAGAGACTGTTGCTGCTGTTGGAATTGCCCCTGCCTAGGTGATTTGGAGGTCTCTGAAAGCCTAGAGGTCCCTAGGAGACTGGTGGCTTAGGATTATTTCCACTCTAGGAGAAGTTGGGGTGCTGGCGCCACCCCCTCGCTATACGTATTGCTGTAGGGGTCATTGCGCCTAACATTGTTGATGAAGTTCACCTGCTCCTGGGGTGTAGTCGAATCCCTCAGCGCCTGACAGTCTTCCACAGTATGATGGGTGCTCTCGCACCACTGGCAATGCATCGCCTGCTGTTGTCTTGTCCCAGGGACCATCCTAGAACGATCAATGGCCGAGACCAGCTTTGAGACAACCTTCACCAACTCAGATGACAGGGTGGCTACAGCATGCACACCCCGAACTGGTGCTCGTCTCGATCTCCTGGCAGTTTCCCAATCATATCCCTTCTCTGCCATCTCATCAAAGAGTCGATTCAGCTGCGGTGGGGTCTTGGTTAGCATGTTCACGCCGCAAACCGAGTCAATCAGCTGTTTGTCTTCTGGGAAGAGGGCGTGGTAGAAGGTGCCCACCTTGAAGGCGTCAATGAAACCATGATTGGGACACATCAGGAAAAGACTGGTGTATCTTTCCCAAGCATCCCGAATGGTTTCATCGTCCTCATGGGCAAAGTGGGTGAATTGCTTCTGCAGGTCCGCCGTCTTTGAAGGAGGATGATAGCGGGTGAGGAACTTGTCCTCCAAGTTGGCGAACGAGGTGATCGATCCTGGAGACCGAGTGTCCAGCCACTGCTTGGCTTACCCTCCAGAGTGAATGGGAAGTATCTCAGCTGAATGGCATCGATAGGGACCCCATTTATCTTGATCCCATCAATCAGCTCGTGGAATCGCCAAAGGTGCGATCTGGTACACTCCCCCTCCTATCCACGGAATACCACCGAGCCGCGTAGCATGGTGATGACAGAGGTACTCACCTCAAAGTTGTTGGCAGCAACTTGAGGGTGTTGGATGGGGGACCTCATGTCTGCAGCGCGGGCGGTCCAGTAATAGCCCATGGTATGCTACTCGAGAATGACCACATCATTGTTCTGTGGTTCACCCATTTCTTCCTCCTCGGTGATGTGCAGTTGCTCCAAAGCTTCCTCCGCATCCAGTCGTGCCTTCAAAGTCTGCTTGAGGTTATGACAATTTCGTTCAATTTCCTGGTCCAATGGCTGTAGATCTCCCTACTGGCTACGGGTTATGCACTACCTGCACGTAATCAGCAAAAGCAACCCGTGAAGGCACACAGGTGGAAGAGAGAAAATGCAGTAAAGAAAATGCTAAAGTAACAGACTTTCACTTTTCTACAATAACCTAGAAGGTCCCCAGCAACGGCGCCAAAAACTTGACTCGCTAAAGCACAACACCAAACTACGACCAAGTGTAATCGCATTCCGGAAATGCATAATAGTGGCAAGTTCAATTTATCAACCCAGGGTCTAGATCTACTGCCTACTCCGTGATTATCTATTATCTAGCGAGACTAAGTTGAGTGAATGTGATTTTAAGCTAAAGTAGTAAGAAAGCAGGAAATGGTTCGAAGTTCTTAAGCAAGGGAGGAGTCACTCGGGATTAAGTCCCCCTAGCTCCTTAGTTAGGTCAAAGTTGTAATTACCTTTGATTGATTTACTGTTGATTAAACTGCGGGAGATCTGACAGTAGCTTGGAATCTCTTAAGTTGACCAAGCCCTCTCAGACAGACTACCTGGCAGACGACTAGTCTTCACCGGGATAGAACGTTGACTCGCTATGGCACAACTCCTAACAAAGGCCAAGTGTAACCAATGAAAGGGACTGCAGTATAGTGGCTCAAGTAATAAATATCGAATCCACGGGTCTCTAGAGTTACTATTACTCAGCTTCAATTCATTATCTAGCAAACCAGATTAAGATGAAAGAACTAAAACTACTCTAACAAACTACAGTTAAAGTTAATCTAATTACAGGTTGGGAACTCACTTAGGTATGATTCCCCCTAGCCACTAGCCAGATTAACGATTGATGATCTCTAACTTGTTTCACTTTCATTCACAATGCGGAGAATCCTTGACTAGACCTTGAGTCTCGACTAAAGGAACAAGGCCCTCTTGAGTCAATTGCCTAGAGGGACGTATCCTTCTCTAGAACAATCGATCAAGGCGTTCTGAACTAGACTCCCTCTATCGAATGAGGTTCTCAATCGATACAAAGCAGTGAATCAACCCTCGACTAAAGCAATCGATCCACTACTATCAATCTATGGTGCTCTATTGACCTAATCAGGTATTCGCTCTCATAGGATCAAAGCAGAATCAATAATCTCGACTAAAGCAGAATTGAATCGTGAAAACATGCATAGATTGAATATGAACTCAAGATTATCAAGTCAAAGTACTCATACAATCATCCAATCAAACATACATAGCTAGGGTTCCTCAAAACCTAAGTGAAGGGAAGTTACTCCATAGAGAAGAGAGAGACTGCAGTAAGAATCTTCAGATGATCAGTCTTCAAGTCCGGGCTTGTTCCTCGAGCTTCCAAGGTGAAGAAATCCTCCAATTCCACTCCAAGAATGCCCTCAAATCGCCCTCTCTCTCTTTGGTTCGTCCCTTGGGTGTTTGGGATCCAAAACCCAGCTCTCCCCCTCTGTTTTGGCTGAAATCTGCTTAAAAAGGGCATCAGTGGCCAAAGCACGCTCGAGGGCACGGCCGTGCTTTGCCTCAGCCCGCCCGTGTTTTCAGCTCGAGTTGGCCAAACTCAAATCAGCTCTCGGCAGTAAAAGCACGGTCACAGAACACGGCCGTGTTCTGAAGGCCTCCTGCCCGTGTTTTCACTGCCGAGCCTGTTCCCCTATATTCAATGCTTCGTTTCTCCCTCGTCCGGACTCCGAATCAGTCGCCGTTTGATCCCAGACGCTCGTAGTCTCGTCCTCTTTCATTTCATAACAAGCTTGCATGATTCTTTGTTCATGAAGTGAGGTAGAAATCCATTCTTCTTCAGGTCATACCCGAGTTTCTTCTCCCGAATCGTCAATTGATCTCTGATTGACTTGAACTTTGCGCCTATGCTTCACTTTATGTGCTAGGACCTGAAATGTGACAAAGGAACACAACCTAGCATAAAATAGGCCAAAGACGCAATAATTCAAGCTCAAACAATCAAGAAACAAAGGGGAAAACATGTGCAAATACCGAGTCATCAAACGTTGAGGCAATTAACATAGAACTCCACTAATGGAATTGGATTCCAGTACAAAGCAGTGAATCGACTAACTCTCGTATAATTGATTCACTACTACCGATTGAAGAAGCTCTAACAACCTAATCAGATTCTATCTATCTCAGATTGCAGTAGAAATCAAGAAAAGATGATCAGGCTTCAATTGACTCAATCAAAACACTTCAATCGATTATAATCAAGCAATATCACAAACAAAACGTCATTACAATCAATATCCCTAACAAATGGAACTAGGGTTCTTCATACCCAAGTGAGAGAGGGTTCTACTCCATAGAGAGAGAGAGAGAGAGAGAGAGAGGAAAACAGAATACAAAGCAGTCATACTCATCAAGATGGGAAGGATCTGCTCTGGGATGATAATCTTCACTCCAAAGACTCTATTTTTGCTCTGGAAAATCGTCTCCCCCTTCAAAAGACCCGAAATTGGGTTAAAACCCAGAATTCCGCGACTACACGGCCGTGTAGAATTACCCAGTTGCCCGTGTGGAATTGCAAAATACCGCATTTCACTTAAGTGCCTTCATGTACGCTACATGGCCAGAGCCACACGGCCATGTGGAATTATGGCCTGCCCATGTGAACTCCCTGGGAATTCCACACGGCCAAAAAGGGCCCTTTACACGGCCAGTGTGGCTTGCCCGCGCAAAGGGGCTCCACACGGCCATGTGGAATTTAGGTCTGGCCGTGTGGTTTCCCCAGCTTCTCGTTGAACGTCCAAACTTCGTCCAATCGACGCCAAACTCGTGCCCAAACCTTCCTTCACGTACTAAGACCTGAAGTATGACAAACAAGAACAACCTAGCGGGAAATCAGCCTAAAACACAAGAGATGAGACTCAAACAGTATAGGAATGGTGGACAAAAACATGTGTATATACCAAGTCATCAACTGCCTACTCCGTGATTATATATTATCTAGCGGGACTAAGTGAGTGTAGTTGAATTCAATGTAAAGCAGAAAGAAAGTAGTAAATTGTCTGATTTCCTGAAGCAAGAGAAGAGTCCACTCGGGAATGAGTCCCCCTAGCTCCTTAGTTAGGTCCAAGTTGTTATTTTGCTTAGGTTGATTTACTATTGATTAAACTGTGGAAGATCCAACAGTAGCTTGGAATCTCTTAAGCTGACCAAGCCCTCTTAGACAGACTAACCGGCACACGGCCAGTCTTCGCTGGGATAGAAATCTAAGGCAGTTAACACAAAACTCCACTACTGGAATTGGATTCTAGTACAAAGCAATTGATTGACTAACTCTCGTATAATCAATCCACTCCTATCAATTGAAGAAGCTCTAACAATCTAATCAGATTCTATCTATCTCAGTTGCGGTAGAAATCAAGAGAATATCAGGATTCAATTGACTCAATAAACACACTTCAATTGATTATAATCAAACAGTATATCAATCCAAACAGTATATCAATCCCAAGTGAGAGAAAGGCCTACTCCATAGAGAGAGAGAGAGAGAGAGAGAGAGAGAGTAAAACAGAACTCACAGCAGTCATACTCATAAAGATGGGAATAATCTGCTCTAGGATGTCGATCTTCACTCCTGAGGATGCAATCTGGGCTTCAATGGTGAGAAATCCACTCCAAAATTAGCTATAGGGTTTGTTCTTCGCACTTTCTCTCTCTAGAACTCTGTTTTTTCTCAAAAAGTCGTATATCTTTCTCCAAAACACGAAATTGGGTTAAGAAGCGGCTGTCCGCGATTGCACGGCCAAACCGCACGGTCGTGCAGCCTCATAGTCTGCTCGTGCACCCCAAAACGCGCCTTTTTAATTAATTCCGCCAGGGGAGTGCACGGCCATTGCACGGCCCGTGCAATCCGAGAGCCTGGCCGTGCAGCTCTGTCACAAGAAATCATCACGACCACCAATTCATTTCGCATGGTCGTGCGAGAAACAGGGTTAGGCCGTGCAGCTTCTCGGTAAATCCCATACGGGCTAAAAGGCAACCATGCATGGCCGAGCGCTTTCCCGTCCTGGCCTTGCAACTTGTCTAATCTCCCTCGCTCGTCCCCATTTCGCCCAATCGACCCCAAACTCGTGCTCAAACCCTCATTCATGCATTAGGACCTGAAATGTCATAAACAAGAACAACCTAGCGTAAAATCAGCTTAAAACCCGAGATCCGAGCCTCAAACTGTATAAGAATGGCAGACAAAAACATGTGTAAATATCGAGTCATCAAATTCCCCCACACTTAATCGTTTGTTTGTCCCAAAGCAAACCAAGTCTGACACAAGGTAAGCTCAAAACAATTTAAACTTTGGGGACATATCATATAGGCACAAAACGCATGAATCATACTGGATTTTAGACATCAACACACGAACAACCTCAACGACAACCAAGACAAACACCACAGATGACATTCGAGTGCAGCAAAATCAAGTAAAGGAAGAGTCTCCCTTCTGTTCCCCAACCAACATAGACTTGACTCAACCACTCATTCAAGACAATCACCTCATGCTTAAAACTCAAGACATCAGAAACAAGACTGAGCAATCTAGGTCCTCACCGGCATAAAGAATGTAAAGAGTATACGGAACTGAATCGCTCACTCTTGACCAGTGGGGTCAGGTCAATTTGATGCGAAAAATGCGCATGCTTATTCTCTCAATCCTAGCGTCTCTTCACCATGACGGCAGCCTCTAAATGTTAGAGTTCACATATTGGGTGTCACCTCTAACTAATCCGGAGGTCTTAGACACGGGTTCAGATGACTGGCTAGGGTCTTGGACAAGAGGAAAAGGCCTTTTAGGTGGTGGAAGAATTTATAACACAGGGTTTCACAGTTTCAAAACCAACAAAGTCACAATCATGCAACCCAATTACTTTCTTTCTGCCATTCTGCATTCATCACGTTCTTTAGAGCACAAGAGCGAAGCAGGTCACAACGTGTTAGTATTTATAAGCTAGACTGCTAAGAAACACTATCTAATGGGCATGATTCCGATTTTTTTTTTTTTTTTGTAGTGGCTCTCTTTTGCTTTCATTAATTTTTTTTCTTTATTTTTTTCATTTCTTGAGAGAACCACCACCTTTGCACATTTTTCAAACACATGCCCAACTTTTAAGAACTACCTCCAACTTTTAAGAACTATCTCCAACCCTCATATTATTTTTCATTGTAGACCGAAAGAAGGAAAGTTACACGGCTCAAAGGGGATGACTAGGGGGTATGACACACCAGGACAGTCAATTTGGACAACGTGAATGCTACACATCATGGAAGAGGGATCTATCGCACAAGAAAGAAACGAGAAGACTCAAATCTCACCCTTTTGCTCTATCTCTCATTCTGATTCCCTGAACTAGATGCATGAACGATTGTAGAAAATAAGTGATTGACTCGCACGGAACTACACCACAAATTAATCCCAACTAGAGTCCAAGTTTTTAAACTCTAGTCGGGTGCAGTATAGAGCAAGTATTTAAATTGTCAACCCGGCCGGTCCATGTACCCCTACTTCAATCGCTTAGGTTTTTATCTAGCAAGCAACTTTAGGGTTTAGGTTTATTTGAACTACAAACTAACCAAGCAAAGAAAAGTAAATAAAGGAAAATTCTAACTAAGAGAGCTTCACCCAGGAGTTGTTTCCCCCTAAGTAGCTACCAAGACTCGTTGGATTGGAACGATTGTTATGGGCAAGGTAACCGCGAACCTCAGAGGGATGCATATATGGTCGGAGACCACAATCTCAATTGCTAAATCGAGGTAAACATTAAAGGTCGTGTCACTCAACCCTCTCGGTTTAGGCAATCGGTAGTTGACTTACTCCCTCACTCAACTCAAAGGTCGGACGGCTTAATCGCGATTAACCGATTTGCTTAATTCAACCTTGAGGGTTTCCCTAAATTAACCTAGTTAGGTGGCTTAAAAAGTTGAAGGGAAACCAACTCGATTGAGTCTCCCTTGGAAGGGGGATTTTCCTCTCTAAGCTAGGTTAAGATGGCTAATTAGATTGCTATCACCAACATGCACAAACCTAAGGGTGCTAAGCACAATTATGCACAATCCTTAGGTTGCTAAGCACCAAAATGCACAAACCTAAGGATGCTGAGCACAAAACATGCACAACCCTTAGATTGCTAAGCACAAGCATGCACAATCGACATGATTAATACCTTAATCATTGAATAAAACAATACCCAATGACAATCATTCAATCTAAACAAGTAATTACAAAGTATTAGTTAGGGATCTACAACACCCAAGAGAAAAGAGTGAGTTTCTAGAGAGGGGGGGATTACAAATTTGAGCTCAAGATCTTCTTCTTCTTCTAAGCTTGAATCTTCCACCCAAGCCTCCAATGATGCTCCAAGATCACTCTATCACTCTCTCTCTCTCTCACAATAACTCTGCTTTGGTGTTTTAGGTTGAAACCCTAGAGAAAGAAAGTGTTTCTTCTCCCAAAAACCAGCTCCCCTTTCTCTCTCCCCGTTGCTGTTTTCATATTTGCCCGAAAGCGATCAGTTCACGAACGCGTTGACCAGTTCACGCCCGTGAACACCTAAACACGTCCATAAACTCAGTGTCGTCCAAAACGCATAGCTTCACTATCCTGGGTTCACGGTCAATGGCCACAGTTCACGGTCTTAGAGACTGTGAATTGCCTTGTCGTTAGTAACTTCTTGGGCGCCTTCAATTCACTACTACGGGGCAATTGTCACGGTCTGGCGACCGACTTCAGACTTTTCTTCGGTTTTTGCACTTTTTTACCTCCAAATATCCCAAAACTCGTCCTCGACCCTTCCACACGTGCTAGGACCTGAAATGTATCAAAACAAGCACAACGTAGCGTGAAATATGTCGAGGAACAATGAAATACTAAGCTAAACGAATAAGAAATGAGGGGTAAAATGTGTACATTTGGGCCAGAATCAGTGATCAATCCAAGTCACAATTAGTAAGCAACACAGTTGAAAAACTAAACCCCTACACAACTCTACCGCATGTCATAGTCATCATTATAGGTTGTCCCTAGTCACAATTATAGGTGTCAAAACATAGCCCGACCCGATTAACCCGCCCGATAAACCCGACCACAACCCGAATTGACTAAAAGTCAACAACCCGTAACCCGCCCGACCCGCAACCCGACTGACCCGTAACCCGATTAACCCGAATCCGATTGACCCGCAACCCGACTGACCCGCAACCTGATTAACCCGAACCCGACTAACCTGTAACCCGACCGAGTCAACCCGAATTTCATCTAATCCACTTGAATAATTATAAAAATATACAATACATAGTTTTTCAAAATAAAGTTTTTCATTCTAAACTTAAGTAAAATTATTTTTTTCATTTCGTATAGGAAATTTAAAAAATATGAAACTCACTTGATATTACGTATTTTAAGAAAATTAAAAAAATGGAAACATGAAGGTCACTTGAGATCATGACAATATTAATATAATATATAAATTAAAATTTTGGTTAATTTAACTATTCAATAAAATTATCATTTAAATATAAAGTAAAGTAAAGTAATGTATTTGGTAATTTGATGTTTTTAAAAAGAAGAGGGAAATTTTGGTTATTCAAGTTTTTGGGGAGAGAAAGAAGAGGGAAATTTGGTTCTTTGAATTTTTTAGAAAAGAAACAAGTGGGAATTTTGGTGGTTTTGATATGTGGGAAGAGAAAGAAGTGGGAAAGTTTGATTCTTTTAATTATGAAAGAGAAATAAGGAGGGAAATTTTTGAGTTTTCAACTTTTTGTAAAAGGAAAGAAGAGGGTAATTTGGTTCTTTCCATTTTATGGAAGAGAAATAGGAGGGAAAATTGAGTTTTTCTAATGTATGGAAGGAGAAAGAAGGAGGGAAATTTTAGCATTTTTGTGAAAAGAAAGAAGGAAACATATTTAGTGTTTTCAATTTTTTGTTCATAATTTTAGCTTTTGAAATATGAATCTTTAACTTTTATATGGAGGGCATGACTAGTTAAAATTAATCTTATATGCTTTGAAGGCTAATATATATATATATATATATATAGGTGACTACTTCGGTGCACTCACAAAAATGGGTGCGTTCAATGCACCCAACTCAAAAATTAGTCTTATGGTGTCGGATATTGAATTTTAATTTGTAGAATCAGTGTAATATGATGATATAACGTATGATAACAACTAATTAGCCGATTACCCTAAGCCTTAGACCTCCAATTTTGAGTTCTATCGCTAAACCCCAAATTGTAAACCCTAACCCTAACCCTAAATCTATAAACTCTAAATCCTTCAAATTAAAGTAAATCTTCAATAGTTTTTGTGCAAATTCATGTGCGTTATTGTTCATCACATCATAAGTGATGATTGACATTATTTTTACATAAATCGCATGTTTAAAATGATGGTTATGAAGTGAGTGCACTGAACGCACCCAAAAAAGTGAGTGCACCGAAGAAGCCACCATATATGTATGTATATATATATATATATATATATATATATGGTTCAGACTAGCGTACGACCGTCGTACGCTGTGCGCCTGTGTTCACACTTGTTAATAATTTTTAATTAGTTATAATTAAGTAAATAATTAAGAATAATAAAAATTACAAGCATACCTATAAATTTATTTCAGAATACTATTTAGTCCCAAATAATATTTTGTCGTCTTTCTGCTTAAATCAATCATGTAAATTTTCAATTTAACATTTACAGTACCTTCTTTTTGCTATTCATAATTTATAACACCCAAATTTCTTATCAACAATAAATAGTTCTACGACACTTTATTACCTTCCTTTATTATTTCTCTTTCCCTTATCATCTGAAGCCCCAGCCCCCAGCACCCCAGGCAGCCACTTAACCCCTCTGTCTATTTGCTACTCTGTTTCTGCATCCCTTTCCATTACCCAAATTCACTCTCCAATAGGGATGGCAATTTTGACCTGACCCGTTTTACCCGACCTGTTTGACCTGTTTTGGGGCGGGGCGGGGCGGGCATGGGTAGTCTCATCGACCCGACCTGCCCTGACCCGCCTCATTCTCGACCCGTTCTTGTCTAATTTACATGTAATCTTAGTCAAATTACTTAGAATTTTCCTTTTATTGCATCATATTTTAGCTATAATAAAGTTGTAAATTAGTAAAAACTTCAATTTCTCCAATAATTTAACTATAATTGTCATAATATTGTTTGTTTTCTTAGTCTTATAATAAAAATAACGAATATTTCTAATGTTTTTCATATAAATTGCATACCCATTGGGTCGACCTGCCCCGACCCGCGACCCGTGATCAATTACCCGACCTGGACCCGACCTGCCACGGGGCGGGTCTGGGTACCAAGAAACCCGCCCCGGACCTGCCCCATTGCCATTCCTACTCTCCAAGTTCACTAATTCTTGACCACAACGACGACCCAAATGTTTCATCGATGATATTTGAAATGGTGAGTTTCATTAGTTTCTTTTGATTTAATTTGAAATTGTGGAAATCTTTGTTCAATTGATCGATGATCTTGAGATCTCATCCATGGTGAGTTTTTTGAGTAGTTGCATGTTATTCACTTCTGTCGTTAACTGAATACGGATGTCAATTTACTGGTTTTGATCTAATTTCTATCGGTTGTATTCCTTGATCTCCCTCGGCAGCTGACATCTTCAGATTTTCCTTGATTTCTTGTTCCAACAAGCACAGTCAATGCGTATCAGTGCCCTTTTCAACGCAAAATAGAGTGCAATTGGTCTCCAGCTCAAAATCTTTTTGTTTAACCAGTTCAAGACAATGAATTAGCACCGGCGAAGGCACAATCCCACTAGTATTCGAAGGAAAATATTACTTCAGTACGTTTATAGCGAGTAGAAGACAGTGACCAGGATCAAGAGACTATACCCAGTTGCTGAAGAGAGTCGTACTTTTAAAAAATAGACCCAAAAGCTAATTCCATTGGACGAACAATGAGAAGGGAAGAAGGTCGGCGTTGGTTTTCTAAGTTCCATGACAGATCGCGCTCCTAAAGTTCTAATCCCCGCTCTCTTAAAAAATAGTTCGCGAATTTTCCGTGAACTCCCCGTAAATAGCGTTTTGGCGACTTGGAGCGGCAACGTTGAGGGTGGGGAGGCGAATTAGGTGACATAACACCATCGGCGACCTCGTCGCCGCTGCTGCTACTGGCTTCCTCGGCCTTTTTCTTCTTTGGCACCAATTCAAGCCCAGTTTCGCTCGAGCTGGAGCCGGGGTGGGGGTGGAGCCTTCGCTTGAAGGTTCGGGATTAGCATCCAAAGGCAGAGGCGCGAGCTGCTGGGCATCCATGGCCGAAAACAAGAACTAGAACCCTAGGGTAGGGAGGGGAAACGAACGAAATTGGGGATCTCGATTCTGAAATCTTCCCATCACAAGCTTGGTGACATTCAATACTAATATTATGCATTTTGAAAGAAGAAACGAAAATAATTACACTATTTATCGTTATAAGAAATTTGGGTGTTATAAATTATGAATAGCAAAAAAAACGTACTATAAATGTTAAATTGAAAATTTACATGATTGATTTAAGCAGAAAGACGGCAAAATATTATTTGGGACTAAATAATATTCCGAAATAAATTTATAGGTATGCTTGTAATTTTAATTATTCTTTATTATTTATTTAATTATAACTAATTAATAATTATTAACAAGTGTGAACACAGGCGCATAGCGTACGACCGTCGTACGCTAGCCTTTGCCATATATATATATATATATATATATATATATATATATATATGGGCAGTTCTACGGTGCCCAGGGAAAAATCCGGGGTACGGGTAACCGGGGGCAAGGAAAATTACCAAAAGCATCACGAAGCGTTTATGCTTTATTAATTGGACTTCAACCTAACTGTACCCGGTTTAATGATATCGATTAAGAGGTTAAACCATATGGATACGACCCGCCGCCCTAACCAATTTCCAGTCTCCCTTCTACGATCCCTCATTCGCCTTGGAGGGTCCCCTCTAACTCTAAGTTCGAAGTTCGATCATAAGCTGCCTATCAAATCTGAAATCTCCAACAAAATCATCGTTTCGAAACCCAAATCCTTTTATTATTTGATCCACATTCGATTTAGCTCCCTATCCAATTTCAAATCCCCAACATCATCATGTTTCATACGCCAAATCTATGTATCCACATTCGAAGAGAAAATCCCCATCCAATATGAAATCCTCACATAATCATCGTTTTGAACCCCAAATCCTTTTATCCACAAATCGATGTTTTGTTCATCGCCATTTTATTTCCGTGCGGAATTTACTCGCCTATCTCTTTCTAACACGATTACGGCGACCATGTCTATTATTGTGTTCATCAAACTTTTCGTTTGCAAAAGAACCTTTGAAAGAGGTTTGCTAACCCTAGGGTTCATGTCGCTAGTGCTTTGTCATCTTGTCTTAGCGTTATTGTCATTTTCTCGAAACTTCTATCACTCGGTGAAATTAAGGTTTCCTGATATGCAGAGTTCGTCTCGCCCAGAGGATTGAGGAAGGAGATGAAGAAGACCTAATTTGATTCGAATCAGATGGAGAGGTCTCCTTAATTTATGTTTATGTATTAACGGTGCGTTTAAGACTAATTCTAGTTGGACTGGGTCTGATCATTGATTTTTGCAGGCTTTTAAATAACATTCAAACGTGGGCTTGTACATGACCCATGAACACCTAGTTTGTTGATAATAGATACTGAGTTCCGGATTGTCATTAGGTTGGGCCTTTGATAATTGTCTATCTCAGTGGCGATTCTTTGTTTTACTTATTTTCATCTGCTTCTGCTTCTAAAATCCTGATCATTCATTGAGTTCATGCAATTTAAACATAATTCTGTGTTCCATCTTTTTTGGGATTTGGTAAATGCTAGCGTGTCTCTTTACACATTTAGCGGTACGAGGTAAACTACAATCCGCCCAATTTAACTCTTCATTAATTGAGATCTCATTCCACTCTCTCACCGATTTCCCCTCTTTATGCAATGCACTCGTACATAACAAACCTCTTGTAGACTAATTAGAGGCTTGTGGTTGGATACTGAGTGAGGATATTTTTTTAAAACGAAAGTTAGAATTTCACTTTTGAAGTACCTATGTACTTTAGTTGGGCAAGTATTTTCAAAATGTAAAATTTTATCAGCGTATAGGTATACGATTGTTGTATAAGGTGTTGATGTTAAAGGAAATGGGTACTGACTGCTTAGGGTATTAGGTTGTTGATGGTATAGAGTATATGGTATATGGGTAGGTTATAAGGTGTTGATGGTTTAGAGCATATGGTATCGATTGGTTAAAGGGTGAGGGTAGGTGTTGTCTTATTTTTTTCTCGATTTTATATTTTCTTTATATCTGCTTATAAATGCTGATCATGCCTTATTACTAAAAAAACTTAGACATAATTATTGTAGCGTGACAAATTTATCAGTACTTAGACATAATTCTTTATATCTGCTTATAAATGCTGATCATTTATTGTTTGATTTGAACCTGCGTGTTTTTGCTCCGAATGATTTTGTAGTGGCGTGGTAAAGACAATCCGTCCAATTTAACTCTTCATTAATTCCCCTTTTTCTTTTCTTTTTTGGTAGAATAATTACCCCTTTTCCACTCTCTCAGTCCCCGCCGAACTTGAAACAATCCCCTGTGATATATTTATCGTTCATTTTAACCCTTCACTTAATAAGAAAGCGAAATTATGCAAGATGGTCATCAATGTGATGTAGCTTAATTGGTTAATTGTCTCTTATTTGCTTAGTCAATAAAGTAGAGGTTTGTGGTTCGATACTTAGTGAGTATCAATTTTTAATTTATGTTTTGAAAAGCAAGTTATAATTTTAATTTATCAGCGTATAGGTATACGATATTGTATAAGGTGTTGATGGTTTAGAGTACATGGTATTGGGTTAGTGTATTGATCATCTCCATCCCTAAAATACGATATTGTATAAGGTGTTGATGGTTTAGAGTATATGGTATTGGGTTAGTGTATTGATCATCTTCATCCCTAAAATTGAACAACAATTTCTAAACGAGGTCCCTACCGCCACATCATCAATTTTAGCAATTCATCACTTAACAATTTCTATTCATCTACATCCCTAAATTATGCTAGTAATTGCCAAGGTGGGTTCCATTTTATATTTCAAAGGAAACACTTATTATAAATTGAAAGTTGGGGATGGAGATAGAAGAAGGTGTTGTTGGTATACAGTATAAGGTCTTGAAGGTTATGGTATAAGGGAGGAGCAAGGTGTTGATGGTTTAAAGTATAAATGTTATTGATTGCTTACGGTATAAGCCTATAAGGTGTTGTTATTGTTGTAGAGTATATGGTATTGATTGGTTCGTGTATTAGGGTTTGGTTTAGGGTTTAGGTTTAGGGTTTAGGGTTTAGGGTTATGATTCAAGTTAGAATAACATAAACCAGATCAATAGAGTAATGTTGGTAAACGAAAAAGTTAGTTAATCTACAAATTCAGACTATTTATAAAAGTACATACCCATTTTCCACCGTCAATTCCTAAACTTTTCCCTTAATCCGATGGTGAAATACCTTCGATCCTCGTCGCGTGCGTGTCACCCAATCAGATATTGCCGAATTCGGAAAGTCGCTTTTGCCCATAACCAATGCTGGCGTTACCAAGGCCGAGGCAGTGGTAGGGACTGTAATTTTCAGTAAATGTGAAGGGAGGGAAAGTAAAAGTAATTAAGAGTCAATCTATAAATTCGCTAATCAGTGAAGGAGAGACCGTGCTCCGATCCCTGAAAAGAACCCTTTCTTCCATCTTCTCAATATGAAACTCCGAAAACCATCTCCTGCTGCTGTTCGTTCCTCCTCCTCTCAATCCCTGAAAAGAACCCTTTCTTCCATCTTCTCAATATGAAACTCCGAAAATCAACCCCATCCGCCTCTTCGTCCTCCTATCCCATGCTTTATTTTCGGGTGCAGTGGTAATGATGAGACTGCGTATTATTTTAGATCTCATATTGTGTTGACAAAATTTCAATTGTGCAACTACCACATGGGCAGGAACGAGTGATTTCATGTGGAATAACACCCAAGATGGCATTAGACCTATACCAATCAAAATTCCTTAGTCGAACCAATATGGTGAACAAGGTAAACTGTTCGTCTTAATAAGTATTACATGGTTTGCAGTTTATTTTTTTAATACGTGTTGACAATTTCCGCATATGTAGGTGTGTGTTCCGATGAGAGATAATGCCCATTGGTACTTGGCTGTCATTAAGTTGGACAAGGAAGAAGTCCATATCTTGGATCCACAACCAAATGAAGACCGCAATTCCTTTCGACTATAATCTGTTCAAACAATGGTAAATTTGTGACATTGTGCCGTTATAACGCAAAAAAATGTAAATAACTCTTTCTAAGTACAAACGTTTCTTAATTTTTACAGATGAGCTTTATGCAGGCCTTGTGGAAGATTCTCTATCGTGAACAAGGATTGTCGCCACCAAGGATTGCGGAGTTTGCGTACCCAACTCCTTCAAAGGATCAAGAACAACTTAATCGGTAAGTATGCCCATTTTTTGTGATATTAAACGACGACTTATCAACTTGGTTCTTATCACGCAATGCTTTTATTTTATGTAGGTCTGACAGTGGAGTCTGGGTATGCATGTGGATGTTTGGCGCAAGCTGGGACTCCTCTTATATTTGGGTAAAGACAATTCTAATTCGCATATTAGAAAACCATAATTGATTGTTATTTTTGAATCATGTGGTAAGCACCATGTTTGTTGATGTTGATAGCCATGCACTCAAGTGAGGAGGATGCAGATCGCTTTGTACCTTGTTCGAGAGCCCATGAACTACATAAGGCATATGGTGCTCACGGAAGCAAGAAGAGTTGCACCTCAAGTTGAAGCTGCAGTGGAAGAGTACAAGAAAACCCATGAAAAGAGGAAAAAGGAAAGAGAAGAGCACAAGGAAACCCAGTCAACGAGCCCAAGAACAACCTGATTTTGCGTTTTAGTTTTCAAGATGATGGACAACAGTTATGTTTTTTTTTTTCTCTCAGGATGATGGACAACCGTTTTTTATTTGGTTCGGTGAATGCTTATTATTTTTGGTTTTTATATTTGGTTTTTGGTTTGGTGAATGCTTTTTATATTTGGTTTTTGGTTTGGTTTGGTGAATGGTTTTAATATTTGGTTTTTGGTTTGGTTTTTGGTTTGGTGAATGCTTTGTATATTTGGTTTTTGGTATTGTGAATGCTTGCTATATTTGGTTTTTGGTATTGTGAATGCTTTCTATATTTGGTTTGGTTTGGTTTGTTTTTTCGTGGAAATGGCAAAGGGACTTCACCAAAATTCCAGCTTCCAACTTGTGAGTGAGGTTGCTTCTGTTCAAGGCTTCAAGCCATTGTATCTTGTATAGAGGTTTAATTGGGATCATGTATAGTTAAACTGATTGGCTCCCAATCATATAATTAAATTTGCATTCATGTATAGGTAACCCAAAAGGTAAAACTGATTGGCTCCCAATCGTTTAAAAATTTGCATTCATGTATAGGTAACCCAAAAGGTAAAACTGATTGGCTCCCAATCAGTATAAATAATGACCAACCCCAGTACAAGGCAGATAGAAAATTCTTATGTAATTAATTTAATGTTCCTAGGATATGGAAAGGCTTCCATGTAAAGGATTGAAAGTAGTGATTTACATTGATGAGGAGAGTGGCTTAAGTACCAACTCTTGAACAGATTGAAGCTACAAAGTAGGAGCCACTAACCCACTAACTAAAACTAATGACTTTACTAACTAATAATAATAAAATTAATTATTTACAGAAATTGAATTTATGCACAACCCTTATCATTCCATTCCTTGAATTTCCACCAACGATGTTTTCACTCCCCTTTTAGTCAGAGAATTCATTGTAGTAATAAATACAATAAAAAGGCATACATAATTAATGGATTCTTTATTGTGTATAATTAAAAGAATATTTTACTATAAACGAAGCATGATAGATCCACAGGGGGATAAAAGAAGCATGAGTCTTGATGAAAAAGGGGAAAAAATCACCATAGATAAAAAATCATTATAATCAACCTAATTGGAACTGCTTAGAACAAAAGCAGATTAAAATCTCCCCCAATGAAATTCATTTGCAATTTCATAGGTAGTCCCTACTTCCACTTCTATAATTTTGAGAAAACATTGCAATTTCATCAATAGTCCCCACTCGTGGGCCAATTTCAATTGCAACCAAATTTGCACCCTTGCAATAGCTTCTCACATCATAGCAAGTGTAGGATGCAATTGCACCTCCTTGCTTAGGGATGACCATTACTGCATCTCGTCACCTGTCTTAGGGAAATTAGCCATGGCAAATTCACAAAATACTGCATGCATAGAAAAATATTTGTCTGGATAATTAAAAAAAATGGGAGACTTTCCTAGTCAGATGATGTACTGGCTCCCCTCAGTACCTGACAGTTTTGAGTGCTGGAGAAAAAGACTGGAAAAAAAAACAACGAAGCCTTACAGTAAACTTCTTAACAAAACACATCCAATGTTGGCCCCTTCACTGCTCCACCCCGCCCTGCACTGCTCCACCCCGCCCTGCATCAATCGACTCTCATGTAAGCCGAGGACGTTTGCTTGAGGATGCCTCAGGGGTCTCTTCATGCTCCGTATGCCGAAGGTCATAAAAAGTATTGGTCACTTCGACGATACGGTAGACTGGCAAATAGGCGGAATGGTCCTCCCTAGCATAAACCCCCATATCCATCCCAACCCTTCCAAGAAAGGTGGTCAAGAAGGTGGCATATGGAAAGGCAGTGTACCAGTTTTCCCCTCTAGGAGCAGCCTCAACCATGTTCACGCACATGAGAGATGCGAGGTTAAGAGGAACACCTCTTTGAGCTTGCACAAGGATAAACAGGTCAAGTTTACGAATTATCGAATGACCACTGTACCTTGGCATGAAGCAGTTGACGATCATCCAATGGAGGAATCGAAGAGGATCTGGGAGGAAAGAAGCCTGGATGCGCCCATTCGTCAGTTTCCCCAGTTCAACTTCAAACTCAAAATCGTACAGCCGCCGAAGATCGCTTCTGCTATCAATGTGGTGTCCTACGGTGGGGAGATCGAGGATCTCAGCAAACTGATGAGGCTGGAAGCAGACTCTATAACCCAGGAAGATCGACACGAGATGAGAATCGGAAGGACCAGACATCTCTAAATTGTGGTAGAACTTCCTCACCACATGCGGGCAGTAACTGGTGCTTCCTCGACTCCGGAGATCGAAGAACTTTTCCCATCCAAGATTTTTAATTAACTTCTTCACTTCTTGAGGGAAAGGACTCAGGTGGATGAACTCGTACTCATATGTCTTGCTCGTGAATGAAAGATAGTCCGCGAGACTTGTGGTGGATCGGCAGTCGTCGTTTGATAGAGTTAGAATGCCCATGTTTGCCATGGAGTCAGAGGAAGAAGGAACAAGGGAAGGTGAAGATGGAGGAAAGAGAGATTGTAGGGAAAGAGAGATTGTAGGTGTAAGAAAAAGTGATCGTGGGGGTTGAGTGTGGAGACGTGTGATGGAGACGGTTGAGTTTGGAATGTCAAGAGTTAGAAGATTTGGGAAGATATGTAGTAATGATGATGTTAACTCGTGTAGGTTAAACTAGGGTAACTAAAGCTAGTTAAACTAGGGTTGGCGCTGATACCGCAGGAGAAAACTAATGGGCTCGCACGTTCCAGGCCCACTTTTGAATATTGCATGGGTCATGTATAAGCCCACGTTTGAATGTTATTTAAAAGCCTGCAAAAATCAATGATCAGACCCAGTCCAACTAGAATTAGTCCTAAACGCACCGTTAATACATAAACACAAACTAAGGAGACCTCTCCATCCGATTCGAATCAAATTATGTGTTCTTCATCTTCTTCCTCAATCCTCTGGGCGAGACGAACACTACATATCAGGAAACCTAAATTTCACCGAGAGATATAAGGCTCGAGAAAATCACAATAACGCTAAGACAAGATGACAAAGCACTAGGGACATGAACCCTAGGGTTAGCAAACCTCTTTCAAGGGTTCTTTTGCAAATGAAAAGTTCGATGAACACAATGATAGACATGGTCGCCGTAATCGTGTTAGAAAGAGATAGGCGAGGGGAAATACAATGGCGAAGAAGAAACAAGACAAAATTTTTTTGGGAAATTCAATCTACGTCGAATGTGGATGGGGAGCTTCTCTTGGAACTGTGAAGGGGCGTCCCTCCGAGACGAGAGAGGGATCGTGTAATTGGTTAGGGAGACTGGAAATTGGTTTGGGCGGCAGTGGGTCTACCCAATTGGGTTTGGGTCTTAATCCATTTAATTTAATCGGGGCAGTTAGTTGGACTAGGATGAAAACAAACTTAACGCGGAGGAGGCTTTTTGTAATTTGTTTAGTTATTTAGTGGCGCAGTTAGGTTTAACAAACGTGAGCCGTGGAGATTGAAAACGAACGGTTAAGATCGGCCAAGGTACCCGTACCCGGCTTTTGCCCTGGGCACCGTAGAAGTCACTATATATATATATATAGTTCAGGCTAGCTACACCCGGGCGTACGTTAGGCTACCGTACGCCCGTTTGAGTTTTGCTATTTAGATCATGAATTAATCGGAGTTTTGGTCATGATACTATACCCTAACCACTAATGGATAAACCCTAGTCCCTAGTTTTCTAACCCAAATCATGAGATTCGTTTAATCTTCAAATGAAATATATATAGTTCAGGCTAGCTACACCCGGGCGTACGTTAGGCTAGCTACACCCGGGCGTACGTTAGGCTACCGTACGCCCGTTTGAGTTTTGCTATTTAGATCATGAATTAATCGGAGTTTTGGGCATGATACTATACCCTAACCACTAATGGATAAACCCTAGTCCCTAGTTTTCTAACCCAAATCATGAGATTCGTTTAATCTTCAAATGAAAATCAACAATAATTTCAATGAATCAGAACAGTTGATTTTCATTTCAAGATTAAATGAATATTATACTTTGGGTTAGTGAATTGTGGACTGTGGTTCACCCATTAGGGGTTATGGTATAGTATCATGCCCCAAACTCCGGTTAATTCATTGTCTAAATAGCAAAACTCAACGGGCGTACGGTAGACTAGGGTACGTCCGGACGTACGCTAGCCTTTGCCATATATATATATATATACATATATGTATGTATGTATGTAATTGTTTATGGGCTAATAAATAAATTAACCATTAGTTACAACAATTTATACTAAACTTGATAAGTAATCTTTGACGGTTCATTGTTTAGGATATAAAGTATATGGTTAGGGATAAGGTATAAGGTATAAGGTACATATGGTTTAGGGTGTATATGGTTAGGGTATAAGATATTGATGGTTTTGACGGTTCTAAGTTTTTTTATTAACATATGTTCACTTGAGGTCATTTGAAGTCTTTAACGGTAGGAGATCCCTTCTTAATTTATGTTTATGGTACGTGGTTAGGGTACAAGGTATGTGGTGAAGTATAGGATATATGGTTAGAGTATAACAATTAGCAAATATCACTTTTTATCTATGTTTTGAAAATAAAAGTATGAATTTCACTTTTAAATTAACTATACTAGCAAAATCACAACTCAATGACATATGGTTAGGGTATAGGGTATAGGTTATGTGGTTAGTGTATAATGTATTGATGGTTTAGGGTATACAATCAACAACATATACTAACTTAATATTGTTGATTGAGGGTAAGACCAAGTGTATCGGATATATGCTATTGAGCAAGTTATGATTGAAGTCACAATAATTTTACTAAATTTGATAGCTAATCTTTAATGGTTCAATTTTTAGGATAATTCAAACAATTTTACAAATAACTCGTTTGGCAACAGTTTACTGAAGTTATTTGTGCAATGAGTTATTTTGAAATAACTCCTTTTATCACTATGCTTTTGCCAAATACCACACGCCAAATACCAGATTTGCATGGTTATACTAAACGAGATACTTTAATCCAATTACTACTGAATTAATACTAAAATATCAAATAAACAATTAATTGTGTCTTTTGGTTGCAAATATTGATATCACCATTATTATTAGCTATAATACTTTACCAATTATGATTAATTACATAACAAGTTTGCAAGTCATACAAATTGATTTAACATTTTTACTTGTTTTTTTCAAAAAAAATAAAGTATATATATACGAGGTAGAAATAAATTGGTTAAGAAGTTGAGAAAATATTTTAAATTAGTGTAATAAAATGTATAGTTGGTAATGAGTAATGAGTTAAGTTACTTGCTGCGCTGGCCCGAACAACCCGAAACCCGATCAGCCCGCAAACCGCCTGACCCAAAACCCGATGAACCCGCAGCCCGATTTGCCCGCAACCCGATTGAACCCGAACCCGATGAACCCGCAACCCGACTAACCCGCAACCCGTTTGAACCCAAACCCGATGAACCCGCAACCCGTTTGAACCCGAACCCGATTGAACCCAGCCCGAACCCGCCCGATTGACACCTATAGTCACAATCAAGTTGTCATGCATCAATGTTAACAGCCAATCGATTCACCACATAAACCACAGTGCCCATATGATCATGCCAACATCAGTACTTGGAGCCCTCAAATCTCGAGATCTTGGAGAGTGGACTAGGCTCCAAGTACACACACTCATCTATTCAGTCAAAGAGAAACACCCCCCCCCCCCACACACACACTTAAACACGACAGTGCCCTCAATAGAGAAGAGGGAAAGATAAGGGGAACGATGTTACTAGGAAAACGGATTGTCGGGGGGCGGGAAATGGCTCCAGTCATCAAGGGCAGACTGGAAGGTGGACCAGTGGAAAGGCACCAAGCTAGAGTCATCAAAACACAGTAGGTGATAGAAACCATAGTTGCAAGTGGAAAAAACCAAAAATACACAAAAGAAAAACAAACCGTGGGGGGGTTGCCTCCCCACAAGAGCTTCTTTTACGTCTTTAGCTGGACGCGGAGGGTGGATGCTCAGAGCGGTGTAGGAACAGGTGACTCCAAGAGCGGATTCACATCGCTCTTGAGGTACAACTTCAGATGGTGGCCATGCACGCGACGGAGGTGACGACCAGCAATTGTCAACTCAACATGGCCATCCGGCACGATGCAAGCGAGTGAATACTCGGATGGCCAGGGCGGTCGTGGCTCAAGAGTCGGGACCAACTCATAGTGGTCCCCAGCTTTCTTTTGAGCAGGCTAAGCTACCTGCCGCTTCGGTCGTCACTCCTTCTTAATCCGCTCTTTTGGTAACTGAGACAGTGGGGGTGGGGGAGGAGGAGGGGGTGCAAGTCCTGCAAAACGGGAGACACAAAAGGATGCACGATAGCCTCGTGTACCTGGTGAGATAAAGCATGCACAGGCGAGATAACATTCATATTATTAGCAATGGAAAATGTTATGTGCTCCTCGCCATCTCTCAAAGTTAGGGTCCCATCATGCACATTTATAAGGAGCACTTTTGCGTCTTCATTGATGTCCAAGACAACAAAATCCACAGGATAAAAGAATATGTCAACCTTAACCAGAAGGTCTTCCACTATTCCCCTAGGATGAACTATAGATCGCTCAGCTAATTGAATACTCATCCTAGTTGCATGATAGCATCGTATTTGCACGTGTTTTCACTCTGATTTCCTGTCCATTTTGGCTCGAATTGATTGTTCCTTGGCCTATTTTACGCTAGTTTGTGTTGTTTTGTCGTATTTCAGGTCCTAGCAAGTAAAGAGGAGCAAAGGCGCAAGTTTCGGGTCATTTGGAGGTCAATTGGCGAGTCACAGAGTGAATTACGGGCAGCCCTTGCAGAATTACGGCCGTAATTTAGCAGGGCATGCCCGTAATTAATTGGCCGCGCATTCCCCCAGCAATTCTTCTCGGTGGTGAAATTACGGGCAAGACCCCCAGGAATTACGGCCGTAATTCCCAGATTACTGGCAGTAATTGGGAAATTACGGCCGTAACTTCTCCTCTGCCAGCTTAAGTGAAACGCGCGTTTTGGTGCGAATTACGGGCAGGAAGTGATTACGGCCGTAATTCTGCCCGTAATTCGCCCAGAGTCGGGTTTTTGAAGGCAGATTCGTCCCAAGGAGAGGGAATTCGATTTTCTGGGCAAAAAGAGAGTTTTAGAGAGAGAAAGAGCGAAGAACAAACCCTAGGAGCTGATTTGGAGTGGATTTCTCATCATTGAAGCCAGATTGCGTCCCTAGGAGTGAAGATTGACATCCCAGAGCAGATTTTCCTCATCTTTATGAGTATGGCTACTCTGATTTCTGTTTTCCTTTCTCTCTCTATGGAGTAGAACCCTTCTCTCACTTGGGTATGAAGAACCCTAGTTCCTTGTGTTAGGGATTTGATTGTAATGACTTGGGATGATATTATTGTTTGATTTTAATCGAATGATGCATGTTTCATGAATTGATTTGAGTCTGATCAGCTTGTCTCAATTTCTGCTTCAACCTGAGATAGATAGAATCTGATTAGGTTGTTAGAGCTTCTTCATTCGATAGTAGGAGATTGGCTATACGAGAGTTAGCCAGTTTACTACTTTGTACTGGTGTTCTTGGCGCCAGTAGTGGAGTTCTGTGTTCATAGCCTCAGCTTTCTATCCCGGTGAAGACTAGTCGTCTGCCGGGAAGTTAGACTGAGAGGGCTTGGTCAGCTTAAGAGATTCCAAGCTACTGTCGGATCTTCCGCAGTCTAATCAACAGTAAATCAACCCAGGGAATTGCAATTGAACCTAACTAAGGGGCTAGGGGGACTCAATCCCGAGTGACTCTTAACTGCTTTTGAAAACCGAACCATTTCCTGCTTTCTTACTGCTTTTGCGCTAAACAACAATCACTCGAACTAGGTTGCTAGATAATAGAGAATCACGGAGTAAGCAGTAGATCTAGACCCCGGGTTGATAATTAAACTTGCCTGTTACTGCATTCCCGGACTGCGATTAAACTTGGTCGCAGTTTGGTGTTGTGTTTTGGCGTGTCATTGCACTAGGTTCACCTAGGCCTAGTTTCTTGAACAGTTTATATGGTATAACATTGATACTAGGGCCTAAATTCGCTAAGGACCTCTCTTCATGAAAATTACCAATAGAGCACGGGATAGTAAAACTACATGGGTCCTTCCGCTTCTGCTAGAGTTTGTTCTGCAAGATGGCCGAACACTCCTCACCGAGCTCCACAGTGGCCAGCTCGCTTAGCTTCTGATTTTTCGAGAGAATATCCTTTAGGAACTTTGCATACTTAGGCATTTGAGATAGTGCCTCCAGGAAGGGCACTTGAACATTCAGCTTCCTAAGCATGGACATGAAGTCCCCGAACTCTGCCTCTAGTCGGTCTTTGTGCAACCGAGTAGGGAAGGGAATTTGAGGGACATACTCCTTCACCACTGGTTGCAGCTTAGGAGCAAGCACCTCAACCTCCTACTCCATTTCTTCTTCAACAGCTGGAAATGTCGAAGTAGGTCTCTCTCCCGCTTGTCTGGCCAGGACAGGTGGGTCTGCGATCACTTTGCCGCTCCTTGTAGTAATAACATTACAGTGGGCATTCGGGTCCTTCGGATTAGGAATGGTATGACCCGGCAAGGTACCCGGAGCCCTCTGTGCCACTGCCTGAGCCACACTCCCCAGCTGGGTTTGGATATCCTGCAAAACAGCCTGTGTGTTCTTCTGGCCAGCTTCAAGAGCCAGGAATTTATTCAAGACCTTTTCCATGAACTACTCGGTATTGTTAAATTTTTGAGCACTGTAACTGGCATGAGAACCCACCAAGTTCCACAGTTCAGCTATCAGATCATTCTGCACTGGGTTGCAGGAGCTGCATCTGGCTGCTAGAAAGGGCGCGTCTGCGGTTGAGCAGCCTGCCCCGGTCTGGGCTGGTAGAGAAACTGCTGCTGGAGTTGCCTCTGCCTGGGCTTGTATGGCTCTCTCTGGAAGCCTGGAGGTCCCTGGGATACTGGTGGCTTAGGATTATTTCCACTCCAGGAGAAGTTGGGATAATGCATGGCATTGCCGATGAAGTCCAACTGCTCCTGGGGAGTAGTAGATTATCTCACCGCCTGATAGTCTTTGATGGTCTGATGGGAGCTCTCACACCACTGGCAATGCATTGCTTGTTGCTGCCCTGTCCCAGCAATCATCTCAGTCCGATCAATAGCTGATACCAACTTAGACAGAACCTGCACCAAATAAGATGATTGGGTGTCCATAGCATGTACACCACGGCCATGTACTCGCCTCGACCTCCTAGTTGTATCCCAATCATATCCTTGCTCTGCCATTTCCTCAAAGAGCCGATTTAACTGCGGTGGCGTCTTAGTCAGCATGTTCCCGCCATAAACCGAGTCAATCAGCTGCTTGTCTTCGGGGAAGAGGGCATGGTAGAAGGTGCCCACCTTGAAGGCGTCATTGAAACCATGATTGGGACACTTCAGAAAGAGACTGGTGTATCTCTCCCAAGCATCCCGAATGGTTTCATCCTCCTCCTGTGCAAAATGGGTGATCTGCTTCTGCAGGTCTGCCGTCTTTGATGGAGGATGATAGCGGGTGAGGAACTTGTTCGCCAGGTTGGCGAACGTAGTGATCGATCTCGGAGGCCGAGTGTCCAGACACTCCGTTGCTAGCCGCTCCAGAGTGAATGGGGAGTATCTCAGCTGAATGGCATCGATAGGGACCCCATTTATCTTGATCCCATCAATCAGCTCATGGAATCGCCGAAGGTGCGATCTGGTACATTCCCCCTCCTATCCACGGAATACCACCGAGCCGCGTAGCATGGTGATGACAGAGGTACTCACCTCAAAGTTGTTGGCAGCAACTTGATGGTGTTGGATGGGGGACCTCATGTCTACGGCTCGGGCGGTCCAGTAATAGCCCATGGTATGTTCCTCGGGAATGACCACATCATTGTTCTGTGTTTCACCCATTTCTTCCTCCTCGGTGATGTGCAGTTGCTCCAAAGCTTCCTCCGCAGCCAGTCGTGCCTTCAAAGTCCTCTTGAGGTTACGACAGGTTCGTTCAATCTCCTATTCCAATGGCATTAAATCTCCCGACTGGCTACGGGTCATGCACTACCTGCACGCAATCAGCAAAAGCAACCCATGAAGGCACACAGGTGGAAGAGAGAACATGCACTAAAGAAAATTCTAAAGTAACAGACTTTCACGTTTCTACAATAACCTAGAGTTTCCCGGCAACGGCGCTAAAACCTTGACACGCTATGACACAACACCAAACTACGACCAAGTATAATCGCAGTCCAGAAAAGCAGAATAGTGTTAAGTTTAATTTATCAACCCGGGTCTAGATCTACTGCCTACTCCGTGATTATCTATTATCTAGCGGGACTAAGTGAGTGAAATTGAATTCAAAGTAAAGCAGAAAGAAAGTAGTAAATTGTTCGGTTTCCTGAAGCAAGAGAAGAGTCACTAGGGAATGAGTCCCCCTAGCTTCTTAGTTAGGTCCAAGTTGTAATTTCCTTAGGTTGATTTACTGTTGTAAACTGTGGAAGATCCGACAGTAGCTTGGAATCTCTTAAGCTGACCAAGCCCTCTTAGACAGACTAACCGACAAACGACTAGACTTTACTGGGATAGAAAGCTAAGGCAATTAACATAGAAATCCACTACTGGAATTGGATTCCAGTACAAAGCAATGGATTGACTAACTATCGTATAAGCAATCCACTCCTATCAATTGAAGAAGCTCTAACAACCTAATCAGATTCTATCTATCTCAGGTTGCAGCAGAAATCAAGAGAATTTGATCAGGATTCAATTGACTCAATAAACACACTTCAATAGATTATAATCAAACAGTATATCAATCCAAAAGTAATTACAACTCAAATCCCTAACGCATTGAACTAGGGTTCTTCATACCCAAATGAGAGAAAGGTCTACTCCATAGAGAGAGAGGAAAACAGAATTCAAAGCAGTTATACTCATAAAGATGGGAATAATCTGCCTTAGGATGTCGATCTTCACTCCTGAGGATGCAATCTAGGCTTCAATGGTGAGAAATCCACTCCAATTTAGCTCATAGGGTTTGTTCTTCGCACTTTCTCTCTCTAGAACTCTGTTTTTGATCAAAAAGTCATATCTCTTTCTCCAAAACCATTAGGTTAAGAAGCAGCTCTCCTCGATTGCACGGCCAGACCGCACGGCCGTGCGGCCTCCTAGTCTGCCCGTGCACCCCAAAACCCGTTGTTTCAATTAATTCCGCCAGGGGAGTGTACGGCCCGTGCAATCTGAAAGCCTGGCCGTGCAGCTCTCTTGCAGAAATCATCACGGCCACCAATTCATTTCGCACGGCCGTGCGAGAAACAGGTTCAGGTCGTGCAGCTTCTCGGTAAATCCCACACGGTCAAGAAGGCAACCATGCACGGTCGTGCCCTTTCCCGCCCTGGCCGTGCAACTTGTAAGATCTCCCTCGCTCGTCCCGATTTTGCCCAATCGACCCCAAACTCGTGCTCAAACCTTCATTCACGCATTAGGACCTGAAATGTCATAAACCAGAACAACCTAGCGTAAAATCGGCTTAAAATCCGAGATCCGAGCTTCAAACATTATAAGAATGGCGGACAAAAACATGTGTAAATATTGAGTCATCAATAACCAAGATATATATGTATCAATAAAATGAGTTTGATAATTTTCACTTATTAAAGACGACATAATTATTTTTTCTCTAATGCAACTCATTTTCTCATTTTATTTTTTACATCATTATTTTTTTCTCTAACTTTGATGGACACTTAAAAAATTGAATTTACATTTTTTTAATCCAATTTCAATCTCTTTTAGTTTTCTTTCTATTTTTGGAAAAGAATTCATTACTTTTATACGGTCCGCATGAAGATAGAAAATATTTGATTAGATTCGTATGCATAACCTAAAAAGTAAGTCATCTCAATAATCAAGTTTCCTTATATAATGGGATACATGTAAAAATAGTTGTCGGACTAGCTCGACAACCAATCAGAGGTCTCAACCAAACCTAGTTAAAGTACAAATTCAAGCCAATCAAAGTACATAATTCATTATCATTGGAAGAACGGGAAGAAGACACGAATTGTTGAATATGCATCAGAAGGAGACGTCCCCTGAGCGCATCATATATTGAATACAACCATGATTGGAGAATCTCGTTATTTGGGTGTCATACGTGAAGATCTACATCGAGCTTTAAGCAGTTGCGGTCGAGGATCGTGATGAAGGAGGCGAATGTGGACGTCGGCAAGAATTTCGTGTGAGGGTTAGAGGAGTGTTTGGAGTGGTTTAGGATTTATTTTGAGTGTTTGGATGAGAACTTTCCGGCAACGATTAATGAGTGTTTGATTCTTGAGAGATGGGTTGGGAGGGTAATTTTGGATCTAATGGTGTGTACGGCGGCGAAGAGGAGAGAGACGGCAGAATATCGGCAAGGTTGAGAGGATACAGACGTGTAAATGATCGATTGGAGAGGGGAGGATGGTAACGACAGGACAGCGAGAGAGTGGAGAAATGAAAAAGATAAGGAAGGGTTTTGAGGAATGTTCATATATTGTTCCTTTTTAATTAAAAAGTGACGTGGATGCCATCTCTAATTTCGATGCTGAGCCACATACAAAGAATATATGACCGTTAATTGTGACGGTCAATTCAAAACACGGGCCAATATCAATTTCTTTAAAAAATTAGCCATAACTGTATTATTTAAAAAATATCAGGCCAAAATTGTCATTTGCATGAAACTTCGTGAAAGTAGGACATTATTCCAATATTATATATGCATAATCCATTTGATGATAATGATTCCAATCAATACAATTAAAATCACGTTTAAAAGCTTACGCTTTTACTCTTTTATGTAACCAAAACGCTTCTACGTAGAATCACAATTTTCATTTACAACTGTTAAAATCTATAATTTAAAACTTAATAACGTATTACTTTATATTTTTCCATAATCAAAACACTTTAACTAGAATCACAAAAGCGACATTGATTCCCCTTATACATCGATATGTGAAACATGCGCAAGAGTAGGCTAAATTGCAAATTTGGTCACTTGAATCACTAGTAAAGTTCACGTTAGCCACTAGAATTACTTTATTCCATCCGTAGTCACTTAAATTAGTTCAACCGTTCAAGTTTGGTCACTCTCCGTTAGTCTCCGTTAACTTTGGTTAATGTGGCAGTCAACTCTTATAGTTGACTGTTAACTAATTGACGTGGCAATTAAAAAATAAAAATAATCTTTAAAAATTCCACCTAATCATCACAAATAATAAAAATAATTGCAATGAAACTAAAAAAATTTGAAAAAACAAAATTTATTCCCTGACCAGCTCTAGTGTCTCACCGGCGGCGGGACGTTGCCAAAGTAGCAAATCCTCCGGGATCTTGTTCGCCTGCTCCTGCCGCACCCTCCTGGACCCGATCTTCCTCTTTGCCGCCCTCGGCCGCTCCATCCCCGCCATCATCTACTTCGTATCCCGCCTCTCCGGGTTCTTCTCCCCCATGCGAACCATGCGCCACAATCGTGATGCCGACGCCGCCATGACCAGGAAGCTCGTGGAGGAGGCCAGATCTGGGTCGTTGGAGTATAAGAGGAAATCGGGAAAAAGGGCAGGGCCCTTCGTCGTCTCCCCCAAATTTCTGGTCATATCGACGTTATTGAGCAAAGGTCCCTTATTTAACCATGAATGCCACTTGCTACCAGCGACCGAAATTCGCAGTAGCACCCACTTTTCCGCTCCCAGTTTCAGTGGGGGTTCTCGATTTCTCCTCCCAATCCCCTGCCAAGAACCCTGGAGAACGGGCATTGATTTCAGGTGTTGCATAGGGATTAAAACGACGGGTGCAGAGGACAAAAGATCGTGTGTAGTGGGTGGTTCATTCCCGTGGATCCATGGGGGCTGAAAATTTATTCACAAAGCATCGCCCCTAAGCTCATTCGAGTATGTTGAGAATGAAATGATTGGATGAAGGAACAAGATTTGATTTTTTTTTTTGGTAGGGAGCTTAATGTTTAACCCAACACTGATGGGTTTTTGACTTTTTTCTCGGGAAATTGCAAGGTTGGTCACTAGAAGTGTTAAAATATTCACGTTTGGTCACGTAAAGAATTTTATTCTATTCGTGGTCACTGGAAGTGCTTAACGTTTAACGATTGGTCACTCTCAGTTAGTCTCCATCCATCTCCTTTAACACCGTTAGTATTTTGATGACGTGGCTAACAGCAGTGTTGATTCACCCAATTTAAGCCTGCCACGTCATATAATTTGACCAGCCACGTAAGAAAAACCGGCACATAAGAAAACCCCACATAATTCATCCAAACCACATAACCCGACCCCTGACTCTCCTCTTCTTTTTCTTCCACATTTAAATCTCCATCTCAGTTTCTTTTTCTCCTTTCATTGCTGCCTCATCAATCATCATCATGGAAATTTCTATTGGATGAGGAATCAGACTCGGTCTCGCCTAGATTCAAGAAATTTCTTTCAACCCACTTCTCCTTATGACAATCTGAACAACCAAACCCATCTTGAATTGAGCGGAGAAGGCAATTTTTTACACTTTTGGCCAAAAACCAGAATATACCACGATTGGGAGCTGTTGAGGTTTTGCTCACGCTGGAGGGGGGAAGAATAAGGAACATAGCATACCATGGTTGGGGATCTGGTATGAGAATAAGGATCCAAAGAGGCGATCTTCTAACGATTCACCAATGGCGGTGGAGGATTTTGCAATAGATATTCTTCTTGGTCAGCCGTCGCCGCTTGCTTCTCATCTTCGCTTCTTTTAAAGCTTCTGAGAAACCCAGATACTGAAATCGTTCGATCTGTGTTTGTGGTGATTCGCCGTGCTCATCGGGATGGCATAGCATCCCCCGCGCTCATGTTCACCCCGTAAAATCTAGACTCATCGACGATGTCTTCGTACCAGATGTAGAGGTGGAAGGACAGTGGGTTCTGCAAATTTTGCTGGTGTTGCGATTCGCTAACTCTATGACAAATTCTAGCAATGTCTGGCCATGATTGATGAAGCGGCGAGCTGATGGTGGGAGAAAAGAGAGATTCGAGTGGATTTAGTGTTTTGAGTGGGGTGGAATAGAAGAAGAAGAAGAAGAAGAAGAAGAAGAAGAAGAAGAAGAAGAAGAAGAAGAAGAAGAAGAAGAAGAAGAGGCGCGATGAAGAAGAACTAGGGTGGCCTCTGACGAATTTTGCAGAACAGGGAAGAGGAATAGTCTGGGGGATGAAGGAGATGGATCGGGAAAATGGCCCCTCTGTTTCTTCAATTTTAATTTTATGGGTTATAGGTATAATATACCCCTCCACTATGACGTTTTATCAAACATGCCCCTCTACTATTTTTTACATCAAACATGCCCCTGTACTTTGAAAAAATTAATAAACATGCCCTTCTGTTAAGATTTCCATTGATAAAATCGTCAATCATGCCCCTGTACTTTGAAAAAATTATCAAACATGCCCTTCTGTTAAGATTTCCATTGATAAAATCGTCAATCATGGTTGAACCGAGATTTAGACGACCTGACATCGGCAAATGGGAGCGAAAATGTCAGTTTTTTTCTCCCGTTTTATTTCTCTGGGTCTCTTCAAAGTGAAATTATTTGACTATAAAAAAGAACAAAAAAAATTCTAAAGTGAAATTATTAGGGATATTTTAGACATTTGTGTCGCCCAAACCAAAGTTCGACCTTAGTTAACGGTTTTTGGATGAAAATTTAAACAAAAGGGCATGTTTGATCATTTTTACAAAGTACAAGGGCATGTTTGATGTAAAAAAATAGTATAAGGGCATGTTTGATAAAACGTCATAGTAGAGGGGCATATTATACCTATAACCCTAATTTTATTGGGTTGTTCTCGGGTCAGCTCGTTTCACAGGTTGGGTTGAGAAAAATTTGACATGGCGGGTCGGACCTCTTTTTTTCCGGTTAAATTAGGTTGATTGGGCAATTCTGTTAGCCATGTCAGCAGATAACGGACTTTGTTGACGGAGACGGACGGAGACTAACAGAGAGTGACCAATCGTGAAACGTTAAGTACTTTCAGTGACCACGAATTGAATAAAATTCTTTTAGTGACCAAACGTGAATATTTTAGCACTTTCAGTGACCAACCTTGCAATTTACCCTTTTTTCTCTTTTGTTCCTTCATGGTTTCCAACGATGGATGATTGTTGCAGTTCCAGCAGGAATTTATGATAATCTTTTGGGTTTGCAAAGAAAAGAAGTAAACAGAAAATAAAATATTTATTAAATTTTATAATACTTAAGTGGAAAATAAAAAATAATTATTTATTATTATTTTTTTTAATTGTCACGTCACTCACTTAACAGTCAACAATAAGAGTTAACCGCTACATCGACAAAAGTTAACAGAAACTAACGATCAGTGACCAAATTTGAACTGTTAATCTAATTTAAGTGACTACATATGGAATAAATTAATTATAATGACAAACTTGCAATTTAGCCCGCAAAAGTATAAACATGTTCCGCATTCATCACAAGATTACAATTTACAACAGCGTACAGCCGTACACAAATCCTCGCCGGGCGACAGCGGATCCCAAAACGTCGAACGGACACCAGGGGTATGATCGTCATTTCAGCCTCACCTTTTCTTTTGCTTCTCAGTCGTCTAATCTACAATCCATCCTTTCCTTTCGACTTTCGTTTGTCCTCTCCTCTCCCACAGCTACAGCCTACAAGCAACAATCCCCCATTCAATATTCTTTGACAAGTAATCTCAGGGCATTCCATACCTCATGGCGACTCTCTCCGCTTACAGCTCTCCCGCCGCCTGGCCCAACGAGAATCCTAATCCAGCAGTCCTCCTTCAGCAGAGCGCCACCGGGGAAGAACAACAGCTCGATAATCCCCAGTCTTACGATTCCCTTTCTTCAATTATGCCCCAGGAAAATCACCAACTACCTCCACTCGCTCAGTCGCCTTCGAACCCTAGCCCCCTTACCAATTACAGCAGTCCAATTTCTTCACCGCCGGAATCCTCGTCCCCACTGCCGTCCGTTGCCCTCCTACATCTCTCCTTCAACCAGGACTCCGGATGCTTCGCCGTGGGTACCGACCACGGGTTCCGGATCTACAACTGCGACCCCTTCCGGGAGATATTCCGCCGTGACTTCGATCGCCGTGGCGGCGGAATCGGAGCGGTGGAGATGCTTTTCCGTTGTAATATTCTAGCTCTCGTTGGTGGTGGGGCCGACCCGCAGTACCCACCCAATAAGGTTATGATCTGGGATGATCACCAGAGCCGTTGCATTGGCGAGCTCTCCTTTAGGTCCGAGGTTCGATCTGTGAAGCTTCGGCGGGATAGGATCATCGTCGTTTTGGAGCAGAAGATTTTTGTGTATAATTTTTCGGATTTGAAGCTGTTGCATCAGATTGAGACGATCGCCAACCCTAAAGGGCTTTGTGCGGTGTCACATGGGGCGGGTTCGCTTGTCTTGGTCTGCCCGGGCTTGCAGAAGGGTCAAGTTCGGGTTGAGCATTATGCCTCAAAGCGGACAAAGTTCATTATGGCGCACGACTCCAGGATTGCTTGTTTTGCTATCACGCAGGATGGCCAGTTGCTTGCTACTAGTAGCACTAAGGGTACCCTCGTAAGGATTTTCAGTACATCGGACGGCAGTCTTCTTCAAGAGGTATTTTCATGTTTAATACATGGTTCCCTACCTTACTAGATGATTGTATGAGCGACTGGATTGGTGAATTGCAGTGTGATTATATGGCTACTAAGTGAGTATGAGATTCTTAGTAAATGTTGTGTGGTGATACGGCTGCTAATTGAGTATAAGATTCTTAAGTTTACTTTCGTGGCAATTTGTGTGTGATATACGCTTGTGTTGAGGTTATTTTAAGAACCATGATTGTCTTCTTAGCTATGGCAAGAAAGCTCCTGTCAGAAAACCATAGCTTTGTAAGATTATACTGAAGTGCATGTTTCGCTGAACTGCTAGGTGTCCAGTAAATGACTGCAAGGTAAATGGGGTAAAAATTCGAACTTTGTACCTGGCCTTCCTCCCTCCCTCCCACCCTCACCAACCAATTATTCTGGGTTTCTTTGTGCTTTCTTGCTTCTGAAATTCATAAGCTAGATTGTTGTGTGCATCAGTTAGAGTGACTAAATAAAACTTGAGCTTTTATTTGGATTCTCCTTTCGGGTTTCATTTCGTCATTGATTTACTCCCACATTCTCTGCTGTGGGGTAATTGAATTTGTTTCAACCTTGCTGTGTTTAGGCTACTGTGAGTACTGTCACGTCTCACTTGCTGCAGATATATCTTCGTTTATTACTTGTGGAGCCATTTCTCCCCTCTCTTCTCTTGTTGGTTAGTTTAGTTGATGGTGAGTCATTTTCGTGTTCACGGTGGAAATTGAAGCCTACTCAAAACAATGCCTGTTAATCCTCTAATGTAGTACAATTTTACTGTATTGCTGAAAGATCCAACACCCTGAGGGATTTTAAAGCTCGAATCAATGTGGATTTGCAAGTGCTCTTTGAATCAACCCATTTTTGTACTCATTTTTGGTATACTAAGTGGATTATATTTGGAATATACATGACTGAACTATCCCGGGTATCTATAATCAGTTTCTCTTTCAGATGGTCACATTTTTCTACTATATTTTCCTTGTATGCTTAGCAAAGCTGTGTTCTTCATGTTGGATGCAGGAAACATACTCTAGATGAGTTTATGCTAAGTTTGATCAAGTATTGAATCTAATTTCTCATTCTTAGACTGGAATTCTAGAGTATTGTTTTATATTTACCATTCTACGCCCTGAATTCTTTCGATGGATTTATTGAACCTTGTTTCTCAATGTATGGATTATAATCTGTGAAGATGTGGAGGGGGGGCTTAAGGTGTTGGAGGTTGTTTATTCATCTATTAAATTAATAGTCATCTATCTAAATTCACTTTGTACTTTTCCTCAACCTCTGAGTGGAAATAAACACACCTGTTAGCTTAGTTTGGAAATGCTTAGCTTGATTTGCTTGAGATGAAAGTACCCGGATGCCCATATCTATACTAATGTCCTTGGTCGGCTCTATGCATTCTGGTCGGTTAGTTACTTTGGGAGCTCTATATGCCATTACATAATCTTGTCCTCGTTTTAGCATTGCACTTCAGAACTGAGTCAATGTCTGAACGTAGGTGAGGAGGGGTGCAGACAGAGCAGAGATATACAGCTTAGCATTCTCTTCTACTGCACAATGGCTAGCCGTTTCTAGTGATAAAGGAACAGTGCACGTTTTCAGCCTTAAGTTGAATCCTGAGGCAAAAATGAACGACATATCACGAACCACAACTGATTCAAATCATGCTGCTGGCTCACCTGGTTCATCCTTGTCCTTCTTCAAAGGTATTCCCTCCCTGGCACTGGATTTTCCCCCTGCGTAGTCTCTTTGAATATATGGTACCCTTGATCTCTCTGAGCTGCCCTTACAGAATATGAGAACCCATGAGTCTACCTATCTTCCGCAGTAATATAATAGTTGAGATATGTTTTGACGGCATATTAATCTCATCAAAGCTTCCGCATGCAGGTGTTTTACCAAAGTATTTCAGCTCGGAGTGGTCGGTTGCTCAGTTTAGGTTACTGGAAGGCTCACAGTACGTTGTTGCCTTTGGTCACCAGAAGAACACGGTGGTCATTCTCGGGTTCGATGGAAGGTATCTTTGATTCCGGTTTGATTCCGGAGTGAATGGGGTTTCTGTTGCTCCTGTGATAAATTTTATTGCGTCAAGTAATATGGACACAACCGTGGGCTAATTGAACGTGTTTTGTTTCTGGGATGGCTCACTGCAGCTTCTATAGGTGTCAGTTCGACCCTGTGAACGGTGGAGAGATGACACAGCTAGAACATCACAACTTTCTGAAGCCAGATGGTAGCTCCTGAAGGAGGGAAAGTTTCAGGCTTGTACTTGTTGCTGGATGTCTATATAGTATATATTCTTCCTCTTTTTTTCTTTTTCACGTTGTTACCGCGTTGTGTTCGGTGGGCAGATGGGTACATGTTGTACATATGTAAATGTATCATGTAAGTTATGTTGGAGGCTAAAAGGAAAGTAACAGGGAAGGAATGAGCTAAATTAGCGTCCTGTCCTGTCCGTCCCTTGAAAAAATTTGATATTGGTCACTCGAATTACTAAAATATGTCATATTTACCAGTGTCCATGAAACCGTACCGTACTGACGGTTCAACCACAAAATATCAACATTGGAGGCTAAACTGGTAGGCGATATTTAACGGTTAAACTACGTTTAAACCACGGTTTTACCATAAAACACTCTAATACTGACTTTTTCAGTACGGTCTCTGGTACGGTTTCATGGACCATGATATTTAGTCACTCTTCGTTATTGTCCGTCCAACTCCGTTAATGAAATCCGTAATGTGCTGACGTGGTTAATGGGAGTACCTAATCAACACCGTTTTGGGTCGAAAATAATCAAACCCGACCCGCCACGTCACTAAACCCACCATGTCATACACCCAACCCGACCAAGAACCAAACCCTAACCCACTTATCAAAACAAAATTGGAAAATCATCGGGTTAGTTTCCCCCTCCCAACAGACAACGAAACCCTCAAACTTGTAGAGAAGGGGACCTTTGTTCCAATTCCTCAATCACCGCCCTACTTGCTGCTTTCTCCAACTTCCCATCTTAACCCCTTCCACCGAGAACTCTCATGTCACGCCACTGTTCCCAACCTTGCCACAATGAGTGGATGCACTTCAAAGCCTACCAAGTCTAACCCTTACTCCCCCAAGAACGACCGTCAATTCCAAGCTCTAGATGATCAACGGTCGTCAGCACTATCTCCGCTTCTTATTGCAACCCGAATGCCTCGCACGCGCTGCTTTCAACGACTTCGAGCTCCGTGGGGCACTGCTGCTTCAGATCCGTGATACCATGGTGGTGCACGAACCCGACCCGCCGCTTCCTTCGACTACCATTGGGAGGTTGTACCCATCGACGAGGCTGACGTCGTAAAAGTCCTGACCGCCGGTTCCAAGGGTGAACTCGGCTAGCGTGGCCGGCAGGGCGGCACCGAGACTGTTGCACTCGACGAGACCCGACCCGTAGTTGCCGTGTGCGGCAGGAGGAAACTGACGCCGGCGCTATGGGGGAATTGATTTAGGGTTTCGTCAACTGCTGCAATGAGGGAATGTGACGCCGGCGCGCGACGAAGAAGAAGAAGTACAGAAGGAGGATTTGAGGGTTTCGCTGTCTGCTAGAAACTAATCCTACGATTTTCCAATTTTGTTTTGATAAGTGGGTTAGGGTTTAGTTCTCGATCGGGTTGGGTTGGGTGTATTACATGGCGGGTTTAGTGACGTGGCGGGTCGGGTTTGGGGGGAAATTAGGCACGTGACAATATTAGTCAATTTTTGTGAATACATTCAATTAGTTTATAATTTTAATATTGTCTTCATTGATGCTTACTTGAGCTTCCCACAAGTTTACGTGTTAGGGTTGCATTCATACTTCGTCTCAAATCGGTTTAACCTATGATGCATAAGAGACGTGCTTTGATCATAACGTGTGTGACTTCTCTGACATTGTTTTACAAAGGCATTCTCATAGCAGGGGTTCGGTAGTCACGTCCACTAAAGAACTCTAAGATCATTCATCCACCATTTATCTGCCAATTGACGCTACCCAGTCTAGCTCTAAAATTCTCACCTAGTGTCAACTCAGTTGTAGGCTAGCAGGGAAGAGTTGGACGATTTACCAAGCATAATTAAGCATAAATGAAGCATATATTCACTAAAGCAAACATATCCATTCATAAATCCTAACACAATTACATCTACATTTTAAACCTAAATCTAGGGTTTGGGGGACAAAGCCTCAAAGTACCTTGAGAATTACTCCATGAAGAGAGAGAGAAGAGACATACAAAGATGGGAAGAAAACTTGAAGAAGGGTGTTCAATTGCTGGAAATCCTCCTCCAAAGCTCTCCTCCTCTTCTCTTCTCCAAGCTTCTACTTCTCTCTCTAACCTCGCTCTAGAACAAAAAATCTGCCAAAAGCTATCTATTCAAGGGGAGTCCCCTATTTATAGAATTCTGCAGACACGAGCAAGTTCACTGGCACGGGGCAGAAGATATTGACCATGATATTTGGAGGAGATGTTGCGATCTTGAGGGTTATGGAATTCTGAGGACAGGGGTAAGTTCGCGGGCAAGGAGCATAAGGTCGAGGCCATGATCTTTGGGGGAGAGGCCGCGATCTTGGCTTTAGTGACTTTGGTCTTGTTTTTCTTTAGAGATCGCGGCCTGACTTCACAGTCGTGATTCGTGAGTGAAGGCCACAATCTTTCTCGTGGGCTCGGATGAAGAGAGTTGTGAGTCGACTATCAAGACTTTTTGTTCCTTCCTTGAAGGCTCCATTTCCAAGTTTGCGTCCGAAACTCCATAGTTCGCGGTCGTGATCTTAGCACTGAAGGCTAGGATGTTGGTGCTCTAGTTCACGCCCTAATTTCATGGACATGATCTTGACACTGAAGGTTGTGATCTAGGCTCCTTCAGTTGTGAACTCCAATTTGACCCCTTTTTCTACACATTAACCCCTTTTTCTCCCCTTTTTCGCTTGTAACGTCGAATTCAACCTAGAATAACATGATAGAACAAAAGGAAGCGATCTAGACTACAAATGACAATTTATAAATCGAATCATGCTCAAAATGAGAATAAAAATATCAAATAAATGAAGGCTAAATAACACATTTTTGGGTATTATCAACTGCAATGTGTGACTGCAATTTACTCATTAGTTGATTAGTACATAATAAAAATTGTGGGACTAAAGCATGCACAAAAACTTTAATGAATGTAGACGTAATTATAATTATCATCAATAATTAATTTAATTGTAACTAATAATTAATAAATAAGTGTGTACACCAAATATATAAAATATATGAAACTCTCTAAAGGATTCATTTTGAAGGAAGCAAGCAAGATACATTCTCGAGAAATTTAAATCAAATTAAACCAATCTATGTATGGATTGAAACAATTTGGACGAATGTAATACAATCGTCATAGTTAATATTTGATGAAAGAAGGATACAAAAATGGCTTTATTTGTCCATGTGTTTTCATAAAGAGATTGGCACTGAATTTGTTATATCTCAGTCTATTTTGATGACATAAACATCATTAAAACTTCCAAAGAGCTTCCAAAAGCAGTTGATTGCTTGAAGAAAGAGTTTGAAATGATATATTTAGGAAAAACGAAGTTGTGCTTTGGATTAGAGATTGAACATTTTGAAGGATGACATATTTTTCCATAAAAAATGATATGTTGAAAAGGTTCTTAAGAAACTTTATATGGAGAAATCAAATCCATCGAGAAGCCCAATGGTTGTAAGGTCACTTGATGTGAAAAGATATCTATTTAGACCTCTAGAAAGCAATGAAGAACTACTCAACCATGTAGTATCATATATTAGTGCGATAGGGAGTATTAATGTATTAAGCCAGTCACACACGACCCGGTATTATCATATGTTGTGAATATATTGACAAGATACACCTCTTCTCCCACTAGAAGATATTGGAATGGAGCTTTGTTACCTTGGAGGAACAATGGATTGAGCTTGTTCTATTCGGGTGAATTGAAGATGGATTTTGTAGGATATGCAAAAGAAGGATATCTCTTTGATCCCCAAAATGTTAGATCACAAAGAGGATATTTGTTTACTTGTGGTACAGTCATTTCATGGTGATTCACAAAAACAAACTATAACAACCACATAATCTAGTCATGCAGAAATTTTAGTAACTCACGAGGCATGTTGTGAATGTGTTTGGCTAAGATCTGCAATTCAGCATATCAGAGATACTTGTTGACTATCTCTAGGAAAAACTATCTCGACGATCCTGTATGATGATAATGAGGGATGTATTGTTCAATTAGAGGAATGATACATTAAAGGAGATAGAAAAAAACATATCCACATAAGTTCTTTTTCACTCATGATCTTCAAAAGATTGGTGAAATAATTAATCAAAAAGTTTGTTCAAGAGAGACTCTAGCATATTTATCCACTCAGTTACTTGCAATGACTTACCTCGTTAACATCTAACTTAAGTAATAAAATTTAACACAAAGTTATGAAAGACTTACCTCGTTTGCCCAAGCTATGTCGGTTCAGTGTTAACCATGTGCCCAAAGCATTTTTGAATCGTTCGGAGCGGGATTAATTATTATAGTTAGTTGTGTCATTGCATAAGTATCAATGATCTTTGGAGTTTAAAACACATAAAAATTAATTTGATTAAAATAATCAATTAAAAATTAGTTATAAAAAGCTCGCCGCCGCCGATGAGCAATACATAAGGTGGTGGCGGCCATCATGACCTCGTCGAGCTCCTCGATATTGGACCCTCCTTCATACGACGATTGCTTCCTCATCACCACTATAATCATGGTCGGAATCCACCATTAACTCTTGACGAGAACTTACTTTGGTCAGAGAATACGAATCTAACTGCAAAAGACGAAGGAAGAGGAGAGACGCGTGTTGGGTCAAACGGGAGGAACAGAAGAGTATGGTTGTCTTCGGTGAAGGGCTCTAGTTTTGGAAGGGAGGATGATTTCTCACCTGGATCTAGATTATGAAGGATATATGTGCGGAGTCTCTCACACCGAGTTGTTTTTTATGAGATGCGCAGCGCATGTCGAGCTACACATCACTAGTTTTGCTCGTTATGCGTGACCACACACATACTGAGTTAAACTTTCTTACTTTTGCTCAGTATGCACGTCGCCGAGCACTTTGGTCTCTCTATCACGATATTAGTGTAAATATATTCTATCACTTTATGTATGGTAATTTTCTATTACCCCTATATTTTGATAATTTGTTCGGCATTGTGAATAACCACAAACCTATCTCTTGGGTTTTTCTTCTAATTAGTTATTGTTTTGTAGTGTTGTTTTCATGGAGTTTCAAATTTGTTAGGGTTGTAGGGATCCTCACTGTTTGGGTCTAGTGTGTATTTTGAGTTGTTTTAATATTTTTGGACACATTGGATATGATGAGTGGGTTATTCTTGTTCCTTGTGATTTTGTATAGTAGTCTTACTTTTTTGTTGAAAAAAGAGCCTTTTATGGAATCTAAATAAGGGAGAATAGTGCATTACAATATTGGAACACTAATATCAATGATAAGTTACCAATCTATCGGGGACAAACTCATCATAGCTTGATGAGCCACCCAATCAGCAAAAGCATTAAGGCAACGAGGTAGACACTCAACACAGATCGACGAAGCTTAATGGGGGATAGGAAGTATACAGGCAAGTGTAGCTCAATATTTCCATGTCCAAAGGAAGGGTTTCTGCTTCAATGCAATATCTAGTACCTGACTATTTGCTTGTAAGCAGGTAGGGAACACCTCCTTAGCTGATAACAATATTGCATTAGTGCCGACAAAGGCTTCCACTTAAAGTGCGTAAGAATAAAGGATGGTCTAAGTCTTGTTGTCATACACTTGACCATGGGGGTTAGAAATAATAATCCCATAAGCTGTCGTCCCTGAAATAGAATCAAAAGAACCATCACAATGCACTAAACATCAGAAAATGTGTGGCGGTGATGAGGAGTTTGATCGGGATCCCGTAGGCTGAGAGATAATTGGGCTTTAATATGTGATTAAATTATAAAAATTTAATGTTATGACTACTCTATTACACTTAATCAAGTCAAGAATATCTTGATTAAGTGATGTATCATAAGGTTTGCCTCCAAGATCATTGTCCATGGGCCATCGAATCCATTGCTACTTTAAAAAATTATCTACTATTTAATCGATCAATTGGTGGGTTACGCTACACAATTAAAAGAAAACTAAATTGCAATAGTAAACTTATCAAGAGAATTAAGGTACTTGGACTCGGTCTCCTATGAATTCAATGGAATGAAATTATTCGTGTAATTCTCCTTCTTTTTGTGATCCCAGAATCTATATAGCTAGTATCCAAGTCAGTGGTCATGCACTTAGGATGCACTCCTTTGTCACTACTTGGCTCAATGGTCATGAAATCAACCTATCCCTAGAGCACTACGCATAGATTCTCAGTTTCGATAAAGACCCAAAGGCATATGAGACTTCAATTTAATGGTCGTGCAATTAAAATCTCGTACTATGTGATGTGGGTTCTAGCCTTCACCTAATCAGATGGTCTCTAACTTAGGTTAAAAACAAGGTAATAAATCACTTGGTCTAAAGCAAGAGATGACATAATCATAAACAGTGAATAGGGTTCATAAGTCAACGATCCCAACTACAGGAGCTAGCATTAAACTTACCCAAATACAAAAGAATCATTGCATGAAAGGTAGAGGAAGTAAACAAGATGGGGAAGAGGGGGACATCATCTTCTTAGCTTCAGTCGGGAAAAGAACTCCAAGATCCAAAATTTGAAGGCCCATTATTCTTCTTCTTCTCCAAACTCCCTCACCCCCAAAGGGAAAGCCTCACTCTTTTTCTCTCAAGGTTGTGCTGAGAAATTTCCAAAAAGTCACCAAAATCCCCAAAACATCCTCTCATAGTCATAGTTGGCGAACTATGTATATAGAGCAGAGGAGTTCTGCTTAGTTCACGGACAGAGTTCACGGTAGGTCACAGTAGTGAACTAAATATAAGCCAATTGAACTTTGATGCGGCGTTGTTCTGCCCTAAGAAGTTAGAGATCACATATTCATGGTCATAATCTTTTCTTATGGGTGTGAACTCTATGTCGCGGTTTGAATTTCGTACCTGCAAAGTTGTCCATGAGATCCTTTGTTTCTTCTGGCTCCGTTAACTTCCCTTTTGCTCCTCCCTATACTTTTTCCCAAACTTTGCTTCAAGTTCACATAAACCCTCACATTACCTAAATCCTATGCATACCAAATATGAGACATTTCTAGACTAAAATGCAACAATTTAAGGATCAATTATGCTAAAAGGTCGCAAAAACAGGTAAAACTGGAAATCCCCTGACACCAATTTTAGATTTTATCGAATCTCCCACACTTCGTTTTCTTGTCCTTGTGAAAATATGTGATGAAATGTTCGACTCGAAGCCCCTAAATCTAACCACTATACGTGAATCATTGGAGGATGAGCACACGTGGCTTGAGATATCTCAACTATCCATGACCATGCTTACTCGGAAAATCCTGAACATAATATTATTAGTGTATATAGGAGGATCAATCGCTCTCGCAGTTCCTTTTTGCACCTTCCTAACAACCTTTATTCCATTTCGGTACATTTTAGGGTTTTAGGAACTTAAAAACTTTTTTGTATTTCTTACTGGCCAAGTAGTGGTTCTATGCTTAATGCTATATGTCCCCCTAACTCTATCTCACTCCACGTGGAGGAGCCACTATGTTGGGATTATCAACCTTTGAATGACATCTAAACTCTAAGCGGGGTCCCCAAGCACATCACCTCAGACATGGCATTCCGATTTGAAGGAATTGTATGCATGATTTGCCCTTATTTGGTCATGCGGGGACCTCCTTAGAGTCTCATGCATACAACTACTATGGAGTGGTGAAGGTCTCCTTAAATTCGTACGTTCACACGCATTTTATGCATCTTGTAGACCCCATTTCTTAATTGTATGAATTCCACAATTATTATGCTTTGGGCATTACGGATCAATTTCGTGTTATATTTGATTAAATGTTGATATATTAGGATTTAGCATGATGTTTACCAAGTTTTTGGCTCATAATTTGCTCATTCTCATCCTATTCTAGACTAGATTGTATTTTTTCCCCCAATATCAGGTCCTAGCATGACTAGGGAGGCGTGTGCCAAGTTTCAAGCCATTTGGAGGCTGTTTGGAGGGTGCAAAGAGGGGGGATCAACTTAGCCGGCGGGCAGCTCGCTGTCAGCAGGGAAAGGGGGAGTTCATGGTCACTACAAAAAGATCCCATACGTGAACTCTAGGCCATGAAATATGACATGTGCACGTTCTTATAAATATAAAGTGTTGTTTTGACTAAGGGGTGCATCCTAGAGAGAGAAACATAGCATGAGAAGAAGTGGGTGAGAGTGACGAGCTTGGAGAGGTTTTGAGTATTCTTCCTCATTATAACCCCAACTCTTCCTAAGATTCAACCCTAAGAAACAATCTACCTCTAGTGATCTCCCTCGTACTTATTTTTGTTTCTTTGTATAGTTAGTTTAATTCACACTTAAACCCTTCCATCTTTGTTTGGCTAGATATTGATCAAGGCCAAGAGTAGTTGTAACCTAAAGGCCCTACGGAATAAGACCTCGGTCACCACTACACTAATCCAGGGCTTGTCCTGGACTGGGTAGTATTGTTGACGGACCGAGCTACGAATTGTAAAGCTTGATTCCAACGAACCAAGTTTTTGGCTCCATTGTCGAGGAAACAATTAGGTTATTATGAAAGGCTTAGAACTACTAGTTTAGTCTTGTGTTTCTTTTTATTCTTCTTCCTCTTTTTAGTGTTAAGTTGTGTTTGTATTGGTTCTTTGTGTGAATTACCTTGTGATTTTCAATTGTGCATGTTACATCGCTCTTTTTCTCGAAGTATGGTTTGTGTTTGTTTGATCTTTTTGGCTTCTGTTTTGTTTTAGTGTATTTTTAGTTGTTGAAACATGGACCCTTATGCAACAAAGTGTATCAACCATCTCCGGAATAGTGTACCCCGAAATTTGAAGCAGGAGTGGAGGTCAAGGATCCGAGTTTTAAAAAGAACCTCCTCTCTATGCTCACCAATCATAACCCCCCCCCCCCCCCCCCCCCCCCCCCCCCCAACTACCAAATTCCCCACTGCTTCGTTAAGTACAACCCCCACCAACGTTAGGCAAATCCAAGTTGGAGATTTCCATGAAGCACAACTAGCTAGCTAGACCAGCTGCAAGTTGCAACACCATCACTATAAAAACAAAACATAAAATAATCAGCCGCAACACCATATTTCAAGTAACCAATTATATGAAGAGGGTTGTTATTAGCCGCCCGAGAAATTATCACTTGCCACCCACAATTTTGAAGTAAATAACGATTTGCCCCTTCTTTGATAACCCTCCCACCAACCACTACTCAACCTCCGTTGGCTTCCCTCCCCTGTCGGAAGATTGATGCCCAGCACTATAATTAGTTTCCCTTCCCTAATTAATGTCACTAAAAAACAATTTGTCAATAATTATTATTAATTAATTTTCCTATAAACCTCAATCTTTCCCCTTTCCCCACGTTTGACTACAAATTATCTTCATCTAAACAATTTCTATAATTTATTGTTCATAAAATAAAAATAAAAACAAGTTAGCGACGACAACTGTCCGAAGCCGAGTTTTGGAGCCGAGCGACTAGTCTGAAGGTTTGGGTTGTGGACGACTGCGATTGGGTGGAGGGGGTTGTGGTCGATCTGAGGGGAGGTTTGTTCTCCCCGGCGAATATGCCGACAAGGAAGGTTGTCGGAGGTTTTGTTTGGTGAGAGTTTTCTAAGGTAAGGGCAAATGTGTTTTTTGCTTCAAAATTGTGGGAGGCAAATAGTAATTTATCGGACTGCAAAAAATAGCGATTCATATAACTGAATCGCTTAAAGGCTAAAGCTACATCTCTGTACAAAAAAATCGAAGTAAAAATATCGCTAAGTAGGAAAAGCTACAAAATTGGATTCCACCATCTAGTTCTCATTGCACTGTTAGTCTTTGAAGATGATCCAGGAAGACCTCGAAGCTCACATCATCTGTAAATAAGATGTCTCCGCCCAGGAGAGGTGCGTCTGTGTTATATGTGGCAGATGGATTCAGCTTAGCCAGAAGAAACCGTGCCTGATCCATGAAAGGAAAGGAAAGGAAAGCTGTCAGGTATACCACAACAGCAAAAATATGAAAAGCCATTCTTTCAGCGTCCGTTGGAGACACTAACCTGTGAACCATGCTGATCACAAACAACTAAACGAGGAACCGGAAACCTTTGCGTGACGATGCTATCTGCATCATCAGAAGGAGCACGTAGCAGTTGCGCAAACGCCTGCAGAGCGTGTAGTTGACAGAAATCAGTCGCAGGACGCAATATTACAACACCTAACAGTAAAGATAATATGGAGTCCAGTAAAATGCTGCATGTATACACTTACAAGTAGACAAAATTACAGAAGCATGAAGGTTGCTGGCCAGAAAAGCACGTCTTGTATTTTACGTCATCGAAGAAGGTATTTAGCACAGTAGAATTCTAGAGGATAACACTGATAAAACTATGTGTTCGAGGACTAGTCAACTGAAGCAAGTAGTTGAAGCAAAGGTGGGTACCGTTTAAACCAGGTAAATGACTAGGTCTAGGTGGACACACAATCTTGTTGACTTTTTATGGTAGATTGAATTACTAGGCTATGTGAGCAAATTACCAAAAGGATGCCGCACGGAGTTCTATAAGAAAGGGTAGAATTGGAAGAGTGGAAAATACGAAGCTGGGGTCGGAAAATTACATTCTGAAGGTAAATTTTGGAAGATGTATTTGGCTGAGAAGTTTGTTATTTAATCAACTGGAAACATCCAACTAGTACCGTAGTAAGTGTCAATTTTAAATGGAAGTATAGAAAAGGGGCTGTCATCTTCTTAAAAATAGAGTACCTGGTGCTCTTGTTGACTATGGTAACCCGCTTTTCGCCACTGAGCAATAGTTGCTCCATGGAAAACAACCACAGTGAAGTAAGAGTCCAATAGAAGGATCCTATCACCTGCAATAGCCGCCACGTCCAAAAGAGCAGGTTCGGGTGCCGAGTGAAATGAGTACGAGATTAAGGAAGGCTGAATCATCAAAATTGAATTGGCTACATTCTCTCTGTTCAATATCATTCTGAAATACGCTGTCTCATCAGGGCTATTGTTGAAGACCTGCAGCAATCAATCATATGAAATCAGTTCATAAACAGGGGCTTCATTTCAACTTTTCACAGTTAATCATCTTGCTGATGCATGCACCAAGTATTGATACCTGGACAAACTGGGAACGCCGTAAATGGAACATAAACTGAGGAAATATTGAGAGCCGTGGAGATAGACTGAACGAAGATGGGCTATCCTTCTGATAATCTCCAAACCGAGAACATAGATGAATTAAAGCCTTATCCAGCCATCTTATTGGATCAAACTCGGCCTGCAACCAGTATTAGCAGAACAGATTTTCAGAGCATCATACCCAGTTGAAGCATATGATCAGAATATAATCAGTATTATCTTTATAGCAAAGAGAGGAGTGCTGAGTAGAGTGTAATAGCAGAGACAAAGTGAAAATGTAGATAGAGTCCATGGTTTCAAAATACAGCAGAAAAAGGGAAAGACTCCTTTGAAATTACATGTCAAGCTTGGTCTGTTGATTCTTTTGCCGTCATTGGCAACTTTTTTCTGATATGAAGCAAAATATTAAAAAAAAAGTCCTCATTTCGCCTCTCTGTCTATATTGGTAGGAAAAGATAGATTTGAAATCAAAATCTGAAATTATAGATTTGAAAATCACATTTAAAAAAAAGTCCTCATTTCACCTCTCTATCTCATTGGCTAATCCTAGTCCTAAGCCTAACAAAAACAGAAGAATTTGTTTTAAACAAAATAGAATATTTAAGAGCGCACTGTCATTCCAAATATATGCTACTTGCCGTCTTACACCGCATCTCTTGACAGAAATGGAATTCTTATAATGATTGAGACATAATTCTAGCAATGGCAGTGGGCTGGCAATCATATAGATATGCATACAAGTCGTAGCACGATTTCAGGAGAGAGAATCATTACAGGCTGCTTAGTCAAAAGAAAAGAAAACAAAAAGAGGTAAGAAAGACCATTTAATCAGTAGTTACCTCCACTTCCATTTTGAAGGAAACCAAACGAGCCATTGCCACAGCTGCTGCTTCTTGGTCAAAACCAGCAATCAAGTCCTAAGCATTTCAAACTAGTGAGAAGTACGAAGCAATGCAGTCAAAATCGCGCTTTAAAACTTAAAAACTTACGGTTTTACGCTTCTAGGACACCAAAACGCTTTCGTTTCCATATAAAATCTTAAGTGTATAAAATCGGGACTAAAATGCGCTTTAAAGCTTAAAAGCTTACGCTTTTACGCTTCTGGTTCACTAAAACGCTTTACGCTTTTACGTTTCTAGTTCACTAAAAGAGTATTCTATTCGTGAAAATACTTATATTTTAAAGGTAAATCACATAAAATATGATATATTTGAGATTAAAAGATACATATCAGGTACTTGGGTGCATTCTTAGTTTCAATAGAGTAATCTAATTCACCAGCTATGCCCTTCCAAAATTCACTAGCATAGAGGGGAATGTAGCTTATTGTTAAGATATATGTTTATGAACTTATTGTTAAAATGTTATGAGTTTCTCAACTTTAGACATGAATTACAAGTATTTATTAACTTATCTAAACTATGTCCACTCATATTCTATCGTACTTAACACATTTTTCGTTATATTAAAGTATGCGTCAAAAACTTACGTTTTTACGCTTTAATTCTACGCTTTACGATTTTACCCATTTTCCGCTTCTAGGTAGAATCGTGCTTTTGACTGCATTGGTACGAAGACTTGAAGAAGAAAAAGAAGAAGGTTGTTCACCATTGACAGATGATATTGAGAAGTTTAGAAGTGGCATGTGTTTGAAGAGCCATTCAACGTCTTTATCCTACAAGCAACAAGCTTAGCCCAACCTAGTCCAAACATGTGTTTTCTTGACAATCTCTACCTCCTAGCCCAATGCGTATATTCAAAATCAAGTCCTTCAGAGGAAATATTAGAAAATACAATATTGTAACTGATCAAATATGGGTCATACAATCATGGAGCAGTTGAACTATCTACTTGCAAGATTGCAAGCATGAACACCAGCATTGCTACTTATCTGGATCAAGATAATACCGATTCCAAAGACTTCACTTCCATATTGTAACAACCAAGCCAATTTCGGAGAGTTCATTGAGATAGCAAGTGCAGGGGTTAAGAATTACTTTCGTACCAACTCAATAAGACATCAATTAGACTACCTGTAACAAATAACCTCTCAGTATGCTTTTCCAGATTGCTTCACGACTTATTGGAGGATTTATTTTGATTGGTATGAGAAAAGGCTCAAGTAACTTCATTGGCCCCAACAAAACCCAATGCCCTATCTGAAAATAGGCAAAAAAAATTTGGACATGCATGTAATCTCATCCACAGGGTCAATTCTGATGTGTCATTCAGCTATGGTGTTGCATCTGGTTCAACCTAACATATTCACTTTAACCATATTATTATGAGGATGGAGAAGTAAAATCTAATCCAGCCAGAAAAATGGCTGGATTTGTTACATCTCATACGATTGCAACAAACTAGTACTTCTTAGCAGATTCCAAGCTTACACCCTCGTCATTAGAAAAGCGGATAAGCAATGAATACTCTAGTCTCTACAAGGGAAGAAAATTATGTTTGTACATACTCCTCAAAGAAAAAATAATTGAGAGAGATTCAGCATGAAAATTTAAGAGAGTATCAGATTTACCTGTATACTTCCAGGTCCACTAACCCATCTCCTTGAGAGGGTTGTAGCACGAGCTCTCATTTGACCATTGGTGTGTTGGTAACTGTGGCACAAAGTCAATTATAATCAAGGATTATCACACCTGGACCACTAGGTATGCCAATCTCTCAAGAAACCAGAGGCTTAGAGGTAATACCAAGTCAAGAATTGAAAATAAAACTGATTGCTTGTATGTTGAACTGCAAGTTCTGGGCTCTCTTTCTTAACAATATCAAATATCAGACATAAAGTTGTAGATTTGTCCATGCCGCACATCTTCCATGCGCTAGTATTTCCCTGACCAATGACAGTGTCAGAGGACAACTGCCCTTTCTGCAGAAAGCACATTACAAGTAAAATTGATCAAGCAGATGATAAGTAGGAAAGAAAGAAAAACCATCCATATAATATAAGATGAATGTACCTTTCCAAGAGATGCACACGGGCCAATTATACCTTGAACTTTGATATCCTTGGAGCAGTTTATCTCAAAGATACCACTACATATAAGAACCAAAACGTAAGGAAAAGCTCCATTACATTCAACCTCAACAGCCACATATACATTATCATCAGAAGGACGTATCAGACAGGTATTTTGAGGCATGAAAAACAGCATGAGAATGGGATACTTCTTATGTGCTTTCAAGATCTACAAAATTAAACTAGATGATAACAGTTTACCACCTACCGCCATAAGTGAAAAACTATCTCACAAGTTCAAGATGAAGAAAGTTTCTTCGGAAAGTTAAATTTCTGTGCTCAAGCAGAATGTCAAGGAACAAATTACAGCCTCAGAGGGACCGATACATGATACCCTCCTGTCTTACTGGGATGGATATACCATGCAGACTCCCATTCAGATGTCACACCTACTATATTACTCTAACCTCTCTAGAACAAGGCATAGGTAGCTGCACTGTCAGACATGTTTGATGCTTATTCAGGCACCAAGCTATTAACTATTCATCTTGATTAACATAGGTGCATTATCTTCAGATCATTACAGGACTGACATTTTCAATTTCACGGAATAGGGGAAAAGTGCAGAGTTCTCCCTGATTTCACCACAATAATACAAAAGTTAAAACTTGATAAGATGATTTACTTTGTACAGAATTCTCGTCTCAGGATAAGCTTAAAGGTTCAGTATCATAACAAGTTTGATATTTTCACTATGCTTAGAAAGTTAAAGTTGAAGAGACTCATCTTAAATGAACAAATCTTCAAAAAAATATTTCATTGAGGTGGCAGAGCAAACCATGCTCCTTTCCTTTGTATCATCTGACAATATGAACTACCAGTTAAGTGCAGAAGGACAGAATATTGGCTTTGGTATCAGTTTACCCTGGCCATTTTTGGCCCTGATGCCAGAAATTTAAACTAGGCAGATGCCTCATTTTAACTATCCAAAAACCATAAACATGATTATAAAATCAAGGAGTATGAAATGTTTCTTCGCTATGCTTGACGAAGTCTTCATAGAGAACTAGTTTAACAAATCACAGGCACGTAAACAAGAGTAACAATAGCACATGGAGGATATCCAATAAAAATCAAGGGAAGTAAGGCACATCATCTTCAATCCTACAGGTCACAAGTAGAATTACAGCAAAACAAATCCAAAAACAGATATAACAACTCAATCAGTTAGAAAGAAGCATCCGTACTTTGCTGATAGCCCAAGGTCATTGTCGCCTGATTGGAAAACACGTCTAAGAGAATCCTTAAACACGGAATGGCCAAAGCTTTCTGCAAGCACCACTAGGCCACCAGTTCTTTCAACGGAAACTTTGAGCTCAGCAACTCCAACCTAACAAGATCAAGTAACAAGTAAAATAAAACACAACTTAAGTAGCTCTTGGTCATTTAAAAACTAAATATTAGTTTGTAAATTGCTACCACCACATAAATTTCCTACTAGACCAATCCGTTGAAGTTAAACTCCGCAAGGTGAAGTTTCAATGGGAAGAAAATATTGAATTTTCAGCCCAGCAATAGAATAAGTGAAAGTTGCCTCCTACATCGGATGGGACATTGATTAACAAAGAACAAGATACCAAAACACACATAACGGCAGTAAAAGGATATTCGCCACTAAATTGCTACTGAGAAATAATTGGTTCCAAAATAAAAGTTATTTCATCACAGTTTTATAATAATGAGTGCCGGGGAATCACATAAGTTTAGGGCACATAGTGTAAAACATATTTCAACCTTTGTATAGAATATAGTGTCATAGAGAAACTAAAATGAAAAAGAGACAAACTAAATGCCACCCAACCATCATAAAGCGAACCACGATTCCACAAAACTAGATGTTGGACATTAAAATTTGTTCATGACCTTGGTGAACAAGTAAAAAATTACCTGATCAAGGGCACAAGCAAAGAGATCCAGTACATGGCCTTGATGAACAAGTTGCTTTGCAAGTCCCTCATAGAATCTGACAGCTTTGTAATAATATGGTGCTGAATCTTTATCCAAGTCTTTGTGCGATCGAATTGGCTCAGAAAGATTCTTTGATACAATCTAGCAAACATAAAGACAGAATGAATCATCACAACAACAACAACAAAAAAAAGGGAGCTAAAACATCGAATGAGAAAGCTTAAGGTGAATTACAAACTAAATACATGAAGATGGCCATTGCCTAGAAGAGTTACAATTAGCAGGAACATATTTCAATAGGTTATGCAATGTGAGAATGAGTTGGTCAGGAAGCTCAGCGCCAAGATGACTTTGATTAGTTAAGATGACAAAATAAGGATCAGAGAAGGATTAGAAAATGGCTTACAGCCCCAGGACCCTCTGTAGATGGACCACCAACGAACGCCATAATTCTAGCTCCAGAACCAGGAACACAAGCTCCCAACAAACAAGCAGCTACACTAAGAGCAGTGCTGGTGCATCTGGTAGCCCTCTGATCAGTTGGTACTTGCCAGGGATCTTTCTGCAGCTCCTCTAGAACCTTTTTAGAACCCCCATTTGTGTGGTTCGTTGAAACGAAAAGGGGAAATGAAGAGATTAAAAATTTGCCATTGCCAGACACGAAACCAGGGTAAAAGCATAGAAACACGAGAAAGCGGGACAAAGAAGGGTGATGATGGCATTTACCGAATTAAGAGCGAAGCCACAATCGGAAGCGGGCAGAAGAAAGCGCGAAATGCTCTCGCAAGAGAGTCCGTCTCTGGAACCGGCAATGACACCGGCGGGAAGCTTTGGCTTTTTGAGGAAAAAGCTCATGTGCTCGAGCAGCTGTTCCTTGGACACGTCTTTGGAGCCCTTAAAGACGTAGGTCTTGGGAAGCTGGCCGAAACCCAACTCATGAACGTAAACCAATGTCCCGAAAGTGATGAGCCCAACGAGGGAATTGTCCGGCAGAAGGTCGATCGCCTGAGATAAGGCCGACCTAAGGAAAGCCATCTCCTCCTCGATGATACAAGTATCCACCACGAACATGAAGACGGGGGAAGAAGAAGAAGAAGAAGAAGAAGAAGAAGAAGGGTTTTCACCTGGATATTCATACTCGATGGTAGTGTACTGCGGGAAGAGCTCGGCGGGGAGATGCTCTTCGCTGATGGATTCGTATTGCGGGGGGAAGTGATTGCGTTGGAAACAGAAGGGGCAGATCCAGATCTTGGCCGCGAAATCGACGATTGAGAAAGGATTGAGCACGGAACAGCAGGTCCGGCAGCGGAGAGGAGCGTAGGGCAGAACTGGCAGGTTCGGGAAGGGCTTGATCGGAGTGTATATTGCGGAGATCGGAACAACACAGTTGCTCGCTTCCTGTTTGGTCCCCGGAAGCACATTCCATGGCATCCTTACACCGTCCTGAGTTTCCAGCTCCAAGAATTCCGCCATTTTTTCGCCAGTTGGGAGAATTCGTTCGTTCTTCTGCTTCTAAATTTCCCAAGCCTTCTTCTTGTTCTTCTGAATAATGTTCGAAATTCGATCTTACCAAAGATTGCTTCTGTTTCGAATTCGGACCCCAGACTGCGCTGCACAGAGATAGTGTGGCCTCCTGGACGCCGAATCAGTCCATGTCTTTGTTCTTGTTGTTGCAGTGAGTGGTCTCTTGAAATAGAAACTCGTAGTCGAAACTCCTGATATCCGACTATATTGGGAGTTGGTACTATATGATGATACACATTTTTTTTAAGAAAATTCTCAAAATACACACGTTATAAAAAAAATTCTCAAAATACACATGTTTGGGGATTACCGCTGTTGTCAACAGCAGTGAATGCATTTACCACGGCAGACCAAAGCGGTGAATGCATCACCGCGGTTGACGGGCGCGGTGAATGTCTGACGTAACACTGAAACTTCAAACAAACGTAACTTTGCGCTCGGTTATCCGATTGTAGCGAAAAAAATTTTATTCCATATAACTTTTCAAGATATTTCAATCTGCAACAAGACTTAATCTCAAAAAAATGTCGTTTGTTACCCCGAACGAGCAATTTTTCGATTTTGCCAAACTTTTGAAGACCATAACTTTTAGCTCCTCAATCCGAACGTCGTAAAAAAAAAATTGATTGCGCATAAATTTTTAAGAACTACAACTTTTACTATGAAAGAATTTTTTAAAAAAAAGAAATATTTTCAATTTTGCCAAACTTTGGAAGACCATAACTTTTAGCTCCTAAAAAAAATTTCGTTATAATCGGATAACCGAGCGCAAAGTTACGTTTGTTTGAAGTTTCAGTGTTACATCAGGCATTCACCACGGCCGTCAACCGTGGTGATGCATTCATCGCTTTGGTCTGCTGCGGTGAATGCATTCACTGCGGTTGACAACAGCGGTGATGCCCAAACATGTGTATTTTGGGAATTTTTTTTATAACTTGTGTATTTTGGGAATTTTTTTAAAAAACATGTGTATTATAGGATTTTTTCCTTGGGACTAAACGGTGACTACCAAGGGTAGAATAGGGATTTAAGGTTTGAACGCACTAAAATTTTATCTTTTTATTGGAATGAGGCAGAATGCCACATGTTAAGTAACAATCATAAGGAGGAAGCGAGCTAGAAGGCGAACCTAGCAAACAAAAGGAAGAGTATGTAACTACTATCCAACATCATAGCTACTCTGGTTAACTATCAGAACTTGTCTAGGAAAGCCAACTCCAAGGATATCCTCCCGAAGAAGTCTTTCAAGGTCCGTCGGAAGTTCATTTAATTCATACGTCGCAAAAAAAATGACGAGATTGTGATTCGAGAGACAGTCTGCGACTCTATTCCCTTCGCGATACGCATGAATTAATCGAACTATCCAACTCTTAGCCAAAACCTGCGAATAGCATTAAGCACAGTAGCATATGGGTGAACTGGGTCAGTTCTTCTGGTGATCAACTCGATTGCTAACTTGGAGTCAGTTTCGAGGATCAAGCATTGTGCTCCTTTCTTCCCAGCTAGCTAGAGCCCCTTGTAGATGCCTCATAACTCCGCCAAAATGGCAGTCCCTATCCCGATTTTGCAGTAAAACTCACTCATCCAGTCGTCGTCACTATCCCAGAGGCAACCTCCAGCTGTCATCATGCCTGGGTTCCCCTGATCGGCCCCATCTGTGTTGAGTTTGAGTCACCCTGTTGGTGGAGCGGTCCACTCAATAAGTTGTTCCTCCCTCGTAGGTGTTGTATGAGAATTTCGTGCAGTCACCGCAACCCTCCAAAGATTCATCCAATCTTTGGGTTTGGAAATAATGTAATTACTGAGGGTAGAATCGGAGGTCCTGACTGCTTTAAAGATGAACTCGTTCTTGTGTTTCCAGATGTACCAGCAAACAAGAGCAAAGAAACTCGACCAAGCTCCTGTCTCTTGTGTGAAAATGCCATTTTCTGTGTTTTCCTTCAGCCAGGTATCTTGCCCAGTTCATAAGAAAAGAGATTGCTCCTACTGTGGGACAAGTTTCTCCCAAACCATCTAGCTCCTGTAGTAGTCCCAGGCAATGGACAATAGATTCCGTAGCGTTCTCACAAAGGGGGAAAGTATCACTGGCTGTTAGATGCCTGAATTTCCGAATGTCATTGGCCATAATTCTCCCTTTAGATGTGTCCATATGAACAATCTGACTCGTTACGGGGTTTGCAGATGCCAAATCTTCAGTCGAGATCGGATCAAGTATGACTTATCTGATCTGGTTCTGTACTTCTGTAAAGAGAAAGTAGTGAATCTCCTCCATCTTCCAGCCCGTTCTATTGTCCGAATACTCGGCTACTTTCTTCTGTTGAAGCTCCAGTGGGACGTCGTTGACTGTTAGATTGATCAAAGGTTCCTGCAAAAGCCAAGAGTCTAGCAAAAAATTAGTCATTTTACCGTTCTTAACATTCCTAACATCACCTTTTTGGATGACACTAGCAGTTTGGGAGAAACTTTTCCAGACATGTGAACTTCCCTTAACATTTGCTAGCAATGGAAGTCCCTCACTATTACGACCATATTTGCTCCGCATGACTTTGGTCCATAGTGATTGATCTCTAGTAACTAGCTTCCAAGCACCCTTTGGTAGCATTGCTTGGTTAGCCTGTCTAGTTGTTCAGATACCTACTCCTCCTTGGTATCGAGGAAGAGTAATGTGATCCCATGCTACTGAGTAAATCTTTGATTTCCCATCATCTTCTCCCCATATGAACCATTTGTTGATTTTGTTCAAAGTCTTGCAAACATCTATTGGAAGCAGTTTAGAGAACATAGGATAAATAGCAATATTAGAAGTACCATCATTATAAGAATATTCTTCCCTCGCATTTAGGGCTGCAAACGAGTCGAGTCAAGTCGAGTTTTTGCTTAACTTGAGCTCGGCTCGTTTATAAAATTTCTAGCTCGAACTCGAATTTTGATAATCCAGCTCGAGCTCGCCTTGAATAAAAATAATCTAGATAGAGCTCTACTCGGTAGAGCTCGATAGATGCGCATTAACACAACTTGTCAAGCTGAGTACAAGCTCGGGTCAAAAGGAGCTCGATTTGAAATCATTCTTACGGAAAAAATGTGTAAACATGAGAATATAAATGATAAAAAGAACATTAGAAACTAAAAATAACATCTAACTTCCATACACATTCATATTAACAAGATAATATTCTTGTTAAGAAGAGTAATTAAACCTTCCACAAGCTCTAACCAAGGCAGCTCGCGAACTTAACTCAACAAGCCGCCGAGTCAAGCTAGCTCACGAGCTTATCAAGCTGAGCATGGTCTAGCTCAAGCTTAGCTCGTTTACTAACGAGTTGGCTCGTTAGCTGGCTTGTTAAATAACGAGTCGAGTGTCGAACAAGTTGTTTTTCGATTCGAACGAGTTGCTCGCGGGTGGTTTGGCTCATTGGTAGCCCTACCCACAACATACCCACCTCCTACAACACTACAATAGTGGTGAGACGATGTTGCACCACCATGATAGCCATAACTCCCTCCACCCGCACCGACCTCCTCATTGTGAACATACACCTCTGCAAGTCCGAGCTTGTTTCAACGAGTAAGTCCAACATAATGTTAATCTCATCATTGTCATACATGGTAACTACTTCGTACACCACATCGCTTCCATTGGTGTTTGGATACATTCTGGTAATTTTACAAACTCACATTTGCCCCATGCAAATCCGTTCGACACAAATACCATAGAGTTCATGCATATGAATCTGCTCTCAATCTTCAGGCTAGTGGATTCACCACCTTCACAATCTATCCCGATTTAGTAGTTCATCATCAGACCATTCCACCAAAAAAGTAGTTGGAAATTTTTGGATTTTCTACCTATATATACAATATAAAATAACTAAATATACATATAATTTAACATATAATCTAAATTCAGCAAGAGTAATATAACATATAGACTACTTAAACACCAGTATATCCTAAGATCTACTTGAATCCAATAATTAGCATAATTTGTACAACTTCGTTCCTAAACACAAGCATATTAAACACCAAAGCATAACTACTTAAACACAAGCATATTAAAAAACTTTGTCCTTACCTTCTGAGGTGAGGTTGAGGGCTTGAGGCAATGGAGATGAGTTGTGGGATAGATATGAAAGTTTGAATGCTGGAGAAGAGGAAATGAGGGTGGATAGAAATGGATGGTAGGGGACAATTATTTAATGGGAGCAAATTGTACATTGAACGCTTTTAGGCCTCACCGATATGTACTTAATTGTTGTAAAAAAAACGATCAAAGTATGGATCATTCAAAGCTAAAGCGATAAGCTCATTGCCGGTCCACCCAAAGTTGTTGGCCCCTAACTCTATCCTGGTGACATGTCGGGTTGAAAGGTGTTGTACGGAGGGTACTTTGATCACTTCAGTCTAAAGCGAGTTAAGTGGATCACTGGTGTCAAAAGTGATGAAAGATTGATCGATTAACATCCAAGTAATGAAGGTTTCATCGATTTACACTTGCGCAATGATATAATTTATCTCTTCTGCCCTTCAGCGATTTACTGTTCATCGCTTCACCTAACATCAATCAAGTGTCCGACAATGGTTGATTGTTTTTCTCAATTCTAATGAAAGGGCAAATTGCTTTTGTCTAAAAAGATGAATCCAAAACATGTGTATATTGAAATTTTCATCAATCCAATACACATATTGAAATTTTTGGGTTAATTGCATGATTGGTCACCGAGATTACAAAAAACGTTCATGTTTGGTCACTGAAAATATTTAAATCCAATTTTAGTCACTCAAATCAGTTAAATGGTTCAAGTTTGGTCACTCTCCGTCCAACTCCGTTAAATTTTTCTGATGTGGCAGTCAACCCTCAAAGTTGACCGTTAACTCAGTGACGTGGCAATTAAAAAATAATAAATAAAATAAATTTTAATTTTCTACCATTTCTAACTATTTTCACAATACACTAAAATAAAAAAAATACAAACTGAAAAGGGTGCTTCCTCTGCCGATACATCCCTTCTCCACAACAGAACCAACTCCAATTCTCATCCCTAGCTCCGCCTGCTGCCGCCGACCCTGCCGCTCCCCGGCCATAATCACCTGCACCTCCTCCACCCTTGACCTCGCCCCTTCCTCCAGCTCCATACCTGAGCGAGTCAGGTATGAAGCTCCATACTCGCCCGGCCGATCCAATTCATCAGGCTCGGTAATAGGATCTTGAATCCACCCCATGAGTTGAAGCATATCACGAACAAGATGTTGTGGCAGGACTCGTCCCTCAAGATCCCCGACTACTCGGGTTCGTCGAGGACCGACCCGGCCGCGGAGGAGAAGAATTCGTAGAGGCGGTGGTAGTCGCTCTGGAAGAGCGCCGCCGGGAGACGGACGGTGTGGAGGGTGGCCTCCTTGATTTCCTTCGGCAGCCCGACGGAGAGGATCTGGGCAAGGTTGAACAGGACCCACTTCGAGATCAGCGTCGGCGAGTCTTTCCCCAAGGGAGTGTCGACCGGCCTCACGCCGAAGAAGGCCCGACCGGCGAGAGGAAATTGAAAGCAGCCTGCTCGCTCGGGTCGGCGAAATTGGCTTTCCCTTTCGTCGCCAGATCGTACTCCGGCACTTGAAAGAGCTCACTAAGTGAGGAATTGAACTCGCGAATCACGTAATCGCGACGGGATTTGATCAAATTGAAAAGCAATTGCTTGAGCTTGGTGTGATTGGATTCGAACTGGTTGAAGTAGGACAGGATACGGGTGTAAATTGAAGTGCACTGGGAAGCTCTTGCTGTCGAGCAGGATGATGATGTGAGAGTTGGTGGCGATGAAAGGGCTTGGGGGCATGTTGACTCAGTAGACCTCCACACCTCCTCCACGCTCGTCTGGAGTTGGAAGAAGGGGTAGGGAAGGGATGTAGTGGCAGGTGAAGTGCCCTTTTCAATGGGTAATTAAATAATTATAATATTATTTATTTATTTATTTTAGTGTATTGTGAAAATGAGTTAGAAATGGTAGAAGATTAAAATTTATTTTATTTATTATTTTTTAATTGTCACGTCACTGAGTTAATGGTCAACTTTGAGGGTTGACTGCCACATCAGACAAATTTAACGGAGTTGGACGGAGAGTGACCAAACTTGAACCATTTAACTGATTTGAGTGACCAAAATTGGATTTAAATATTTTCAGTCACCAAACATGAACATTTTTTGTAATCTCAGTGATCAACCATGCAATTAACCCGAAATTTTTTTATAGAAAGTTTTTTTTTAGATTTTTTTTTTTAAGAATGAGTATAATTAAAAAAAAGGGTAAATACAATTTAATATCCAAAACTTTTATTTTAAATAATATAATAGCCAAACCTTTTCGAAAACAATCTAATATCCAAATTCTCAACTTTCCGTTCGTTTGACCGTTAGTTGACACTTCAAAAAAGCTTTGTTTAGGGGAAATTGTCACAATACAACTTTGTTTTCTTGTTTTGGCATTGCAGATGATTGAATATTTAGATATTCTATACCATCATGGTAGAGTCATGGACTTCTCGGGTTTGGAACTACGATATGTTGGTGGTTTTTCAGAGAAGATATCGATGGATATTGATGAAGTGTCGTACTTCGAACTTTTTTGAAGTGTCAACTAACGGTCAAACAGACAGAAAGTTGACGATTTGGATATTAAATTATTTTCGAAAAGGTTTGACTATTATATTGTTGAAAATGAAAGGTTTGGATATTAAATTGTATTTACCCTAAAAAAAAGTCTAGCAATTTGGAGTTGTTCTTATAATCAATGCTGTCAAAGCCGAGCCGGAGTATGACCCGGTAACGTGAACGGCTCGGTCATTAGTGGTCCAGCCGGCATTAGACCGTTTAAAAACCGTTTGAGAACCGGTACCTAATAAACAGTCATCTGTATAAATAGTAGACACTTCTTAATCATGGTAAACCACCACAGCAGTCATCGGTATCTAATCGATTAATCCCCCAGCAGTCCATTTCGTAAGCAAACTAGCTGCCCCTATCAGCAAATCTCAAAATCTACGCTAATCACGTCAAGATCAGACAAACGACTACTAGATCCACCACTAATCAAATACCCAGTAAACCAATCGCCACCGACAGCCCAATAATACCCACACTGGAGAAATGCTAACATAGAAATCCCCAGAACCAATGGAAAGAGTGAAGAAGAAGAAGGGAGAAGAATTACCCCGCTGTCGGATGGCGCGCTGCTTGCGGCGACGGGACGGAAGCGCTAGGGCGATGGTTGACGGCGGCAGGGTGGTGCCGCTCTACCTCTGTCGTCTATTCTACTTCTAGGTCGAAGATGAAGAAATAAAATGAAAGTTAGGGTTTTGTTTGGCTACCCCATTCCACGATTGGCCTTTTTTTTATAGGGTAAACCAAACGACCGAACCGCGCAACCGGCTTGAGCGGCTCGAGCGGCTAACCGCTTCGGCCGCTCGCCGGCCGCTGTATAAAACCGTGGCGGTTAAATAGCTGATCCGAGCCGGTTTTACGGCCGGGTGGCGGCTTTGGCGGTCCGGCCGGCCGGCTCGGTTCGGCTTTGACAGCACTGCTTATAATGCATCCCCGGCGACCCGACACCTCTCCTTCTTCCACTTCTCGACTTCCATCTGCACACGGAAGCTTTCCCAAAGGCCGATTCCCTCTCTTTTCTCTTCCATTTATTCCTCTCTTTCATGCTTCAATTCACCGACCATCAATTCTCCTCTTTTCTCTCCCGTTCGGAAGATACTGAGAACCCTAATTTCACTTTATCTAGCTGCCACCGGAGCTTTTCGCGTGAATTTTTTTTTTTTTTTACGGATCAACCCACAACCAATACTTTTTCCCATTGTTCCACCCGTCGAGTCGGCGATAAATCTGTGGACCTGCCCACTTTATCGCTTGGGTAAAAAACGAGAGATGTACGATTGCGTTATGGATGGAATGACATTGACGGCAGTTACTGGGAGTGTGCTGCCCACCACCGTGCAATTGGAGTCGAAGAAGAGAGGTTTCGTGAACGGCGAGAACAACAATACACACCAGAGCCGACGATCGCAGTCTCCAGCTTCGTTTCCGAAGCTATCTCTTAGCAAACCGTCGTGGCTTGTTACCACTGAGGCAGGCCAAATCCTCGAACCCTTTCTCTTTTGGCTTTCTCTTCTCTTCTCTGCTCTCTCCGACTCTGTTTTTTCTTTCTTTCTCTGACTAGCCTACCGTTTGATGCAGTCGAATGTGCGGAAGGCAGCGAGGAAGAAAGCAGATCCACCATGTATCATCTGCAAAGGGAGCGGGAGGGTTGATTGCCACGATTGCTCTGGATCAGGTGAGGCGGCTCCTCTTTCTGTTTCTTTGGTTTCAGAACCTGTTATCGGTTCGGTTAGCGTTTTGTTTGGTGGTTAACTACCAAGCAAATCATCTAACTAAAATCAAATCACTAAGTTAAAGCACTTTTCAAGAAAAAAAAGTTGGGTGTTTGGTTGAAAATTTATTAAAAGTGATTTTTAATATAAAAGGTTGTATAAAATGACTATAAAGGACTTATAATATAAATTATGAATAATATTCTAAACAATTAAATGTAGTCAAAATGAATTTTGTTAGACTTCTTTTATGTTAAATAATATAATTTTATACTTTATTTTATTTTACTTATTTACTGAAATAAAATTAAAATATGGTAAGAATAACCTTATATTTTCAAAACAGTTTTTCGCAGAAGCTTTTGCTTTTATGTTATACAAAGTGCTTTTCGGCTTTTCAAAAGCCGAACTTTTAGAAGTGTTTGGCCCTCCTTCAGCTTTTGAAGCCAAAAAACACTTCTAAAAGTCAGGCCGAACATAGGCATTATCGGTTATCGATTAACTATTAATCATTATTATCGATCGATTGTCAGTTAAAACTGATAATAGACTAACTGTTAAAAATGGGGGTGGAAAGAAAATCTACGCTCAAGCAGATGCTATTTCAATTTTCAAGTCCAATCCGGCATGGTTGTTAGCACCACCGTAGCCGGATTCCTTCGAGTAACAATCATGTGAGATGGACAACTTTAACCCAACTGCCCAAGAGTGTTATATAGTGCAATTCCTTTTCAACTGAGTGATGATCAATTCCGTCACCAATCCAAAATCATGTTCGATGGTTTTGCAGGGAGGACCAACTGTGTTCACCTTGTGATGCTGCCAAGAGGAGAATGGCCAAGATGGTAATGTACCATTACCACAACCATATTGAACGCAACTTTCAACAGCTCTTAACCTTGTAGTTACTGGGTTGGATGCATATGCAGGTGCAAGACATGTGGCGGCAGCGGCCTTGGCTATTGCTCTCGATGCCTCGGGACGGGAGAGTACAGATATGTCATGGGCTTCCACTTCATGAACCGGGATGACCAACATGATGGCGTCCCTTGATCAGATCACCAGTGCCATCGTTATCGAACTACTCCAAACTTGCCTTGTGGCCGTTAGGAGACTACAGAAGCTGCAGATTGAGATGTGATCAAAGAGCATTATGTAGAGCAGCATTATACTTGCTACGATTCATTGAGGGTGGCGGATTAACTTCAAATTTAGTGCACATACAAACTGCATAGACGTCTCAGCCTTGCCTTCAATTCCACAATGTTCCACCCAAGAATAATACATCTCGAATCTCAAAGGCAAAACATGTATATACATACCCGCTTGAAGCTCTAAAACTAACGAGATAAAAGTCCAGAAGATGTGTGTACTACAAACAAATTACCATAAGCAGGTCATGTAAGGTTTAATGTTAACATACTAGGCGAGCCTTATCATGGACTAAACAAAAAAAAATTCACGCCCCATCATTTTGATTGATAAATGATACAAGCTAAGAACCTTTGGTCGGATCATCTACAGGTAGATCATCTTCATCATGGTAGATGTTTTCTGCCATTTGCCATATCTGAAGGATGTTATCTTCAGCAACGCTTGCCACAACCCAGTCCTCACAAGGATTCCAGGAGAAATCGGATATTTTACTGGTGTGCCCACCATGAATGAAGAGCAACTCCGGTGGACCATCTTCAGCATCTTCAGGTGTCTGCTCCTCATCAATCCTGCAACAACACACCCGCGATGTCAAACCTCATCATATAAGCACATGATGGTAAGATCACTGCATAACAAAAGGGAAGAACATGAACTTGGGTTTCAGGATAAGGACGGGCCAGGGACTAATAATATTGCCTATAAGTCCTGCAATCTAAGGTCGTTTGGAAGTTGCGATAGTTTTGTTGAGATTGTCATTATGCATGTATTGTTTACAATGCATCGTTTTTTTGTTTTTTTAGCAGAAACAATACATGGATTGTTTCTGTGATGTGACAAAAACTATCACTCATTTTGAGTGATTGTTATATCTCAACTTTTAGTTGTGATTGTTGAGATAGTTGAGTTGAGATTGTTTTGTCTCAGCTTTTAGCTGATGCGACATACACAATCACACAGACCAAACGTTGTATTCTACAATGCATCAAATTCGACAATACATGTATAATATTATACATGCATTCTCAACAATACATCTATTTAACAATCGCAACTTCCAAACGACCCCTAAAGGTTTGAGATCCAGCAGTCTCTTGCACTCATCAAAATGTACAATGAAGAAAAGAATTCATACTTGGGACTAAAACGTATGGAGAACCTTCTGCATTGTTGATTTCTGAGTTCTTGTAAGATACAAATGTAACTGATGAAACAAGAACCCTACTTCTCTAAGCAACGTGCATGCAATCATTTGTAAATTCAGTCAAAAGATGTTGGCATACTGATCTTGTGCTCGGAAGCATTAGGTTATCTTGCTATTTCATTTATCACGGGTGGGAAGGATGATAATGATTGCAGCAGCCTCGGTTTTACTTTTACTTTTGTACTCAAATATGATTCTTTCTCTATATGTTCCAAACTCTCAGTGTGACATCTTAAAGCAACATTTGTACTCAGGTAATTGCATTCAATCCAAAGCATAGGAGCATGTTTCAGGAATCCGTAAAGTATCTACTTCAAGATCCTTCTTTCACAACTTTCAAATTCAACAGTTTGAAATGTTGACAAAAAAAATTCTGTTCCCCAGAAATCACATTGAGCATAATGCTTTAAAACTTCACAAAGGTGTAATGTAAATTATGGCTTGCTTCCGGATATGTCAGATACAAGAAAGAGTGCAAGTGCAAATCCCAGGTGAAGTTGAATGAATAAATGTCTATCCTGGTTTATTCTTATTCCTTAAAAATCCATTTATAGTTTCACAAAGTATATCTTTATATTATTATTCTTTTTTTTTTTTTTTTGTATCAAGAAGTGAGAAAGTTACCTAAACTTGATGTTAGTCATAGAAATATAGAAACCTTCAAGCGAAAAAACTCAGAAAAACAATACTGAAGAGAATTAACCCACCTGCTAAGATCCCAAACCATGAGCCTCCTTCCAAGGCAACAAGAAGCTAAGATTGTCTCATTCTTAGGATTCCAGCCTACTTGGAAAACCTCTTCCCTGTCAAAGCAAAATCATATATAAGAATGCAGGAAGATGAATCTCAGAGCATATGTACCACATCTACAGCATCCAATTTATAAAATCGCATTCACATGAGAAAAGCAATAATGTTGAGAGAAACATACTTGTGACAATCAAATGTATGAAGTGCAGTATTGATCTTGCGCAAGTCAAATAATTTGACCGTCTTATCGGTGGACCCAGTCGCCACAACCCATTCATTGAAAGGATTGAAAGCCAAGCAGTTAACCTGCCAGGAAATCACAATAACAAACATCTCAATTCAATAACATAGTAAACAATACCCTTAATATGAAGCAACAGACAAAGACAATATGAGAATTATCATTTATGACCAACCTTCGTAAAAATGCTAACTTTAAGCAAGGAACTTAGTGAAGTGCCAGATCTCTCAAGCAGTGTGAAGAAACCCATCCTTTTAATGGGACCAATAAGTAATACTGGAATTGGGACGTTACCTCACTTTGATGAGCAACTACAGATTGGACAGGCTTGGTTACTGCTGGAGTTCGAAGATCCCAAATAAGCAAGTATTGATCATCCCCCACAGAACCAAATAAGTATTCATGCCTCAGATGCCATGCCACATCTTCCACAACGCCTTCATGCACCTAGTCAAATTAACAGAGCTAAATGAATGTTTAAAGGAAATTGAGAAGGAAATAGACGAAGACATTCAAACACTCCAGGACATACAGGGAGATTTCAATAAGTGTGGCACTCTACAATTCATCCGCCCTAATATTTCCTACAGTGACTGCATTGAAGTTGGAAAGAAACAGTAAGCAACAGTGAAGAGGTTTAAGACCTTGAAAATCTGGGTGGCATCAAGAGACTTATTTTTAGGAGCAGCATTGATGTCCCACAAGCAAATCTGGGCATCATCAGAACCACTAAGCAAATGACCTTCCTTGAACTTACTCCAGGAGAGACCATAACCTTCAGTGCTGTGGCCTCTCAACCTCAAATCAGGACTGCAAGCGCCATCCAGAGGAGGTTTAGAAGGGTGTTTGCTGTAGTCAAACACATAGACTTCGGCGCTGACGGTCTTGGTGGCAATTATAAAAGGGTTTTGAGGCATATAACGAGCCCTGTTAACCTCTCCATCGTGATTAATCTGCTGAATGATTTGAACCTGCAAGTTGGAAAATGAGAAAACCGCAAAAGCATAAGAGACAAAGGAAGCAGAGGCAGAGCCCGGAAATAAAAAGGAAGGTACCTTGCCGTTGGCAGCTCCAAATCCGCCGGAGTCGGAGCGGTCGTCGTCGTAGTGGCGGGCGTCATTCTCGGCATCGTCTAAAGGAAGCTGAACTTGAGCGAGCATGAGATAATTAGGCTCGTTCTCGGAGGTGTGGGTGCCAAGGATCATCTTCTGGACGGAGTAGTCCTTACCGGGAGGCTCATCGCGGTCTGGCAACCACTCCACAGTAAGCGACGGCCACTCGAGGGCGTGAGTGATGACTAGGTCGTAGAGGAAAGGAGTGTTCTTCTTCCAAATCTTGTACTCCTCGTTAATCAGCCTTTCCTCGATCTCTCCCCTCATTTCGTCCTCATCTTTCCCCATTGGCTCCTTCACCTTCACCTTCACTTCAGATTTCGCAAACGGCACGCCTGAATTGCCCTTGCCCACTGCGCCGGTCAATGGATACGGATTCCGCCGATGGTTAGGGTTTCTGTTTACGCTTTCAGTCAGTCGTTGTCGTTCAGTGACGTCGTGTTAATTGGGGATTTCGGAACTTTGGGGGAAAGGAATGGACTAATTAATTTAACAAAAAGGAAAAAGGGAAAATGGGTGGGAATTGGGAAACCGGAGGTCACATTCCCGCCAATACGCAAAATAGAAACTAGTTCTCCCCCCACTATGACAAAAAAAAAAAAAAAAAACTAGTTCTCCCCCAAAATATTATTTTTCAATGATGTTATCTATCAATTTGATCATTTTTCTCCCTCACACATCCGGAATTTCATTCGGTAGCTAAGCAAATCAAATTAAATAAATAAATTACGTTGGTCAACAAGTAGGGGTGTATATAGATTGGGTGGTCCGGGTTTAGATATTTTAATCACCAAATCCATATACTACATTTTGGGAAATATTAAACCCAAACCCACTCAAAAAAATTTAAACCCTACGGTTTGTTTCTAATTGGTTGGATCGGGTTGACAATAATTCTAAGTAAAAACCCAACCCAACACAAAATATGTAATTTATTCTACACCATAAAAATACTTTATAACTAATTAAAAATTCAAACGAATAAACCAAGGTGAAAGGTATCAAAATTCAAAAATGTTGTTTGAATTTTAATAAAATTTGATTTACTTCGACTTATATCTAGTTTTTTCACGATATTTGTTGAAATAGGCTAAAAATGTTATAAATGAACGCATCCATAATATGTTATTCTATTAAAATTGTACACAAGAAAAAGGATTACGTGAATCATAGCTGTATTAAATTTATGTCTAAACTTTAAGCCGAAGAATGCATTAGATTAGGGAGATCATGAGAGGAAAACATGGCGAAATATCTTAATTTTCTCATAACTATGGCTATATACGACATAAATATTTTTTGAATACAAACTCATACCAATAATTTGCACACGGGTTGGGTCGGGTTCTACGGGTTGTGTAATCCAAAATCCCAACGCAACCCAAAAGAGGCGGGTTGTACAAAAGAAACCCTCACCCAACCCAAAACCTTCATTTTAGCGATAGATACGGGTGAGTTGAATCGGGTTGGACAGGTGGGTCGGTTTACGGGTGTGTTTGTTCACCCCTATCAACAAGATGTTGAACCAATGAAGAGAAAGTCTTTTTTTACTACGATATGAGCAATTTTGTTGTACCTTTTAGGCTTAGGACAAATTCATGAATGAGCATTCACCATTTTCAGAGTGAAAATCATGGGCCGAGCCCCTGACTGGTAGACAAAATCAAAGTAGTGAACTCCTGCAAAAACAACAAACACCACAAAATGCCAAATAAAAACAAAGAGTCACCTCCAAAGCTGAAAGGAAAGCACCAACACCCCATTGTAACCCCTAGTAACAGCGTTACATGCAAAATTAACAAACAATCGGTCCCAAACAGGGCAATTTACATGTGGCGAGATCCCAATGATCAATTAACATGTGGCGCAATCGAGAAAATACTTATGATCCTCGAGAAAGGCCATGTCATTTTGGTGCTTGAAGGCCCCAAGTGGTTACAAGGCTGGTGGAGATGGATCTAAGACTAACCAAACGAAACAAAGCTGGCTCCTGCAAAACAAACACACAATAGCCCCTACCAAAGCTACCCAAGAAACTAGCAAAAAAGACCTGCAGCCCTTAAGGCCCACTAGAAGTTATCAACATGTGCCGAGCCAAGATGGCCTATAGACCAAATGGGCCTTTCTGCAGAACATACCCCACTTCTCCACTTACCCACCACCGCCATATTGTTTGCGTAGGGATAAGGATATAACTAGTTTCTTTAGTGGTAAGAATGTCAAGTGCCCGCACCAAGCTCCACCGCTTCTTCAAGTCTCTCCACCTGGAAACAGTAAATTGAAGGGCATAGGTTTGTCTAGGTTGAAGCTGATGATGACAACAACGACTCCTACAACATAATTTCGGTATAGGAAAGGTGAAGCTCAAATATATAAATCTTGCATCAATCTAGCCAAATAAAAATAGAGTGGAGACAGTTGGTGATTTGCGGCACATTAGCCTTTGTAATGTCTCTTATAAGACGCTTGTGAAGTGCTTGCAAATAGGTTGAAGCTGTTGATGCCTAACTGTATCAAGCATAACTAGACGAGTTTTGTTCTAGGTCGCCACATTCAGAGGAATATCACATCCTAGAAGATGTGGTTCATCCTACGCAAATGAAGACATGGAAAAAAGGAAAGATGGTGATTAAGATCGATCTAGCTAAAGATTATGATCGCCACAGCTAGTCCTTTATGGTTAGCACTCTCTTTGCGGAGAGCCTCCTTGACAAATTCGTTAACATGATCGTATCTTGCTTGACAACTTCATCTTTCAAAGTTCTATGGGATGGAGCTATGACAGGGTCCTTTCGCCCGACTAGAGGTCTCCGCCAGGAATGCTCGTTATTCCCCTATATCTTTACTCTCTACATAGAGAGGCTAAGCCATCTCATTCAAGAAGCAACTCGGGCCAAAAGATGGAAACCGGTGCAACTTGTGCGTGGTGGAATAGAGCTAACTCATTTGTTTTTTTTTTTGCAGATGATCTAATATTGTTTGCTAAAGCCTCAATGAAGCAAACATATGTTGCCATAGAGTGCATGGATAGATTCTGTGGGGCGTCAGGTGAAGTTTTCAGCAAGGAACAGTCACACATCTTCTTCTCCAAGAACGTCTGACGGGATGTAGGCCGTGATATCAACAACCGACTCCAAATACCAATGACACAAGACTTGGGGAAGTATTTTGGCGTGCTGGTCCTGCATGGCCGCGTAACCAATCAAACTTTTCGTTATTTTATTGATCGCATTGACCAACATCTTGCAGGTTGGAAAGCAGGAAACTTATCCCTTGCAGGTCGTGTTACGTTGGTCATGTCCTTCCTAAATGTTATCCCATCATACATAATGCAAAGACAATGCTTCCGGCGGGGATCTGCGAGTATATCGACCAGAAAATTTGAGCGTTTATTTAGGGATCGCAGGAAAAAAGGAGACGTATCCATCTAATCAACTAGGAAACCATTTGTTTTCCCAAAGACCAGGGAGGAGTGGACTTGAGAAGCGTGCACCCTCAACACAGCTTACTTCCACAAACTAGCATGGGGAATTATTAAAAGTTTGGAGGGGCTCTGGGTTCATGTTCTCAATGAGAAATACCTTAGCGAGGTCCTGGATGGCATGCAGCTTCGACACAAGACCCGATGCTCACAACTAAGGCAAGGAGTTAGTTGGGTCTGGAATCTTATGTTGGACAGTGTGTGTTGGAGTGTTTGTGATGGATATAATACACTTTTTTGGCTAGATAAATGGATTGATAACATGATGGTTTTGGCAGAACACTTGTTGCCCTCGCATAGGAGCATTGACTTGCAAGCTTCGGTTTCCACCATGTTGAACTCAACAGGTGAGTGGGACACAAAATTCCTATCATTGTCTTTACGTGTTGATGCTCTTTTGAAGATATTGGGAATGCCACCGTCAAAGCTGAAGTTGGGAGGACGAGCTTGTTTGGGGCCTCGAATCAAAGGGATGCTTCACGTTGCATACGACTTATCAACTCTATAGCGGATATTGATGGGGACGACGTGCACCAGGGATGGAAAGCAGTCTGGAAATGGCATAGCTCGAGTCGTGTCCCCAACTTTCTATTACTCGCGATACACGTGGCCCTCATGACAAATGAAGAGCGTTGATGACGACATCTTACTCATAGCGCAACTTGCCTGAGGTGTAAGACGCACCCAGATTCACTTGAGCACATCTTCCGTCCTGCGTGTTTGCTCGCCAAGTCTCGTCCGACACTAGAGACTTCAACAACTGGTTCATGCATCATCTAACCAGCCCCGAGTCTCAGGTCCGTTTCAGTTTTATTATATGGTTCTTATGGTGTTCGCCAAACGATTTCATCTTCTTGTCGATCGAGGAAGAACCTAATAGGCTTTCGCAAAAGATCATTGCTTGGGAGGTCATTGCGCAAGATAGTAAGTCAACGAAACATGTTATATCATTGAGGATGCCAAGGCTGCTCTGAGACGTGGTTGTTGGGTGGAGACCGTCCTCGACAGAGTGGATCATAGTGAACTCTAACGCCTCGCTCTAGCAACCATCATGGTCCATCGCTACATGAGGAGATCTTCAAGAATGGCAGGGTCGCTTATTGGGATCTTACTCGATGACCCTGGAAGATGTTCAATCAATCGCGTGGAGCTATGAGGAGCCATTCAGGGGATGTAGATGTCGTGGAACCTTGACCATAGGAAAGTTGAGCTTCAACTTGACTCCATGACTGTAGTGCGTGCTTCAACTTGACTCCATGACTGTAGTGCAGCTTTTCTATGAAATAGGCCCAATCAATCATCAACATGCCATTATTGTCCTAGCTTTCCGCGGTCTCAAGGAACGAGATTGGGAGATACAAGTCAACCACATATATCGGTAGGGTAACTTCATTGCAAATCATTTGGCGCACCTAGAGAATTTGATTAGCCTAGGGAACATTTCAGTCAATCCTAGTGATCATTATATTGCACATTGGACCTTGTATGACTCTGTGGGTAGCTTTAACGTCTGTTTGATATAATAATTTGAGGTAATGGTGTTCAACCCAGTTTTCACAAAAAAAAAAAAAAATTTATAAAGCACACATTTTGGTTATGAACACAACTGGACCTTGTTTGTCGAATACATGTAATTCCTACCCGGAAAGAGACAAAAACAAAATGACAGCAACAGTAGTAATCAACAATATCGCTAAGCTTAAACAACAACAATTAGAAGGCAATTAGAAAGCTTCACCAAAACCCACACTTATCCTCATTATGGTCCCTTATTCCCCCAATTACAAATTCTTAGAGCCAGCAAGTAAGAAAGTACAAATTCAACATAAAACTTGTCATCCATTACTATATAGTGGCAAAATCATGGTTAACTTAAGGAAAAAAAATATTAAATCCATAACAAACTGACACCGTCAAATCCCCAACTAGGTTGAGGTGGAATCGGAGGGGAGGAGTGTGCGCGAATTTGGGGCTCCATTGGGAGCGGCGACGAGGGTGATGATGGAGGCATATTTTGTCAATTTGGTCTAGAGTAGTGTGCACTCATGACATTCTTTTACATGGCTAGATTTAATCTTTATATTTTGAGTAGATCAGATAAAAAAAGATGAGATTAAAGTTAATTTTTTTATCCTTTTAATCGAATAAAATTCTCATATAGTCACCCTAACTCCCTACGATGCAAGAATTACTAGGATAACAACTAAAACAATGAGCATGCACTCAATTGCACTTTTAAGTAACCAATTTCCCCCCTCAACCTTACTTCATCTCTCTCTCTCTCTCTCTTCCATACACACTAGGTCACTAGCTCTAATAGACTCTTGATTTTTTATGAATGGTATTTTTATATTCCATCAAAACCCAAAAATGATGCAACATCCCTTGCCAACTAGGCAGACATTTACAATCAGACTCTACTTTGACCTATCACTATATTAACTTCATTCACTACAAGCTTGCTAATTCCTTCTAACTTCCTTCTATCATTACCAAACACAACCAATCAACGTTACCTCCAAATCCATCTCACCATCGACAAATAGAGAAGTCAGCCTCGTACACTTGTAAGTGTTTTACCTCTGAAATTCCTAACTTCCCAACTTAATTCCTCCTCCCAAGTCTGGCCAGGGGAATGAGCTGAACCAAAAATATGTAGAAATAACCTTATATAAGAATCACACCCTGCAAAGAGATGGTCCCTAGACTCCTGTTGCTTGGAGCAAAACAAACATAGTGCAGATTGTAGAACCAGTGTACCCCCATTTCAACATCACATCAAAAGTCTGAATCGAAGTTCTAACGACAAGCCAAGCAATGAACTCATTTCGATGTATCGTTGGAGAACCCCAGATCAACGAGTGCCACTCGACCTTAGCTTGCTTCGGCCAAAGGAAATCCCAAACTTTTTGAATCTTAAACACAGGCATAGGACTGCCATTCTAGTATACTTCCCCTCCACTTCTGCTGAACTGAGATTTCACTAAACTTTGAAGCTTCAGGATCTTTAACTAGTTCCACAGTCCTGCATTACCAAAATAACTCCACAGATCAGCTCCTTTGAGTTTATACTTACAAATCTAGATGACACATAATGATCCTTGTTGCATCAATAACTCCCAAATCCTTCTCACCACACAAGCCAGATCCAGGTTTTCATATCTCGTAATCCAAAACCCCTTCCACCTTAGGATAAGTAATCTTATCCCATGCAACCACAACCTTCAAACTTCTTCCACTCTGCACCCCCCCCCAGAGAAAATCACTACAGAGTTTTTCAATTGCTCTAACAGCCTGAGGAACGATAAAAAACAGCCATCCAATACTGGGAGACACTATATAAGACAGATTGAATCAAAACCAACCTTCCCGCATAATTCAAACTCTTAGCCTGCCAGCTCTGAATTTTGTGAGTCACTTTGTCAATTAATGGTTTGCAAGCAGTTGCAAAAACCTTTCCACTTATGAGTGGAACTCCCAAATAGCGAATAGGTAGATTGCCCAACTTATACCCTGAAGATTCCACATGAGTCTTCCTCCACTCATTAGATAACCCCCACATTTCTTTGGGTTGGATTTTAACCCCGACATCACTCTAAACTGATGCAAAACATCTTTAACATGTATAATCCCAATATTAATACCATTAGTAAATATCAATAAATCATGAACAGAACACATATGGGTAATGTCCATTCTTTTGCACATAGGGTGATAAAAAATCATACTTCGTAGCAGCCACATCTAACAAACAGGCGAATACCTCCATGGATATAGCAAATAGATAGGAAGAAAGACGATCCCCTTGCCTAAATCCCTTACGATCAAGAAAAAAACCCTACCAAACCTCCATTTAGTGCCACACTCAACATAGGACTAGTTATGCACATTCTGATCCATCGAACAAATTTACTAGGGAAACCCATAACAACCAAGACATTCAAAATAAACTGCCAGTCCACAGAGTCAAACGCCTTCAGCAAATCAATTTTCAAAGTACTTCTATGAGAGATATTTTCTGGTTATACTTATGGATTAACTCATGAGCAAATAGTATATTCTCCCCAATAAGCCTCCCTTTGATGAATTTAGTTTGATTTCTGCTAATCAGCCCAGGCAAGCATTCACTAAGCCTATTTGACAAAATTTTAGCCATACACGTGTATAACGTATTACAACAAGATATAGGCCTAAATTTTTTTCATATCCTTAGGGTTTGCTTGGGAACAAGAGTATGAATGGTAAAATTTACCTCACGCAGCAATGAAGTGTGATGAAAACAGTATTGAATAGCCTCAATAATATCAGCTCCCACAATCTCCCAAGTCATCTAAAATAAGCAAGCTAGATATCCATAAGGACCTGGACTCTTATCACCAGAGCAACCAAACATCACCTTCTTTATTCTCATCACTAGAAATAGGGGCACACAAGCTTGGAATCATATCAGACTACAACTTCCTTTTAAGAATAGTTGCAAATAACTCCATTGACTGTGGCATAACCTCTTGATCAATCTGCCCAAGCAAACGTTCATAAAATCTGACTGCAATCTGACCCATATCCTCAAAATTAGATACCTCTTCCCCTGCTCACCTTTCAACAACCTCACAGTATTCCTCTTTAACCGAGACCTCATATATCTTTGGAAGAAATCAGAGTTAGAATCATCATTCTGCAACCACATTTCCCTAGATTTTTGCCTAAGGAAGGATTCCTCAACATCATTGAGCTCTTGCCACTCATTCTCAAAGATGGCACTCTTCCTCAAACAATCTAGCACTTGGATTAATTATAGCATTCCTCTATGCAACCAACACTTCCTGATACTTCTCACACACTTGCCCTATGAGATTAGAGTAAACCTCCCGGTTCAACTTTCTCAGCAACCCTTTCAGAATTTTAACTTCCTAAAGACTCTCACCAAAGGAGATCCAACTACTTCCTGACTCTAAGCTTCCCGAACCAGATCCATAAACTAAGGATGAGAGTTCCAAAATTTATAGAACTTGAATGATTTAGGAAGAGACTTCAATCTCACATTTGTGTCTACCAAAATAGCACAGTAATAAGACACACCAGGTTCAAGCAATCATACTTCACTATCCTTCATAGAATCAAGCCAGCTAAGATTAATGAATGCTTTGTCCAATTGCCTAGCAATCAGATTCTTCTTCTGCTTATTCAACCAAGTGAACCAAGGGCCCTCAACAACATGTTCCTCTTCCTCCATGTCCACCAACCACTCCTTGAACTCAACCATACTCGACATGAACACATGCTTATTAGATGCTTCCCCTAGATCCTTGATAATGTTAAAATCTCCCAAAATGATCCAAGGTAACTGAGAGGCCTTAAGCAAACCCAAATCTCTATAAAGATAACTCCTCTCCCCATCACTATTGGAGCCATAAACAAAACTTGCAAAGCATGTTTGTGCACCACTAACCATGACATGAATAAATTGGCCTGAATTTCCCACCACCTGCAAACTCACATCATCTTTCTAAAGTAACCAGATCTTCTCCAATTCATTTATATTATATACCACCTTCTCCGTCCAACCAGGAAACCTTCCCCTTACTAACTTTATCATATATGCTTTCTTTATTCTACACTCTATAATAGCTACTATGTCTTTATCATGTCTATTAATTAAATTCTGCACTACTTTATTCTTCTCAGAGGCTTTAAAACCTCTGGTATTCTAGGCTAAAAATTTCATTATTTCTTACCACCCCTACCCCCTCTACCACCCCCTTTCCTCGCCCTCTTCTCTGGCTCAGGCATAACTTTAGGAACATAACATAATGTAGATGCCAAAGAACCATCCAAAATTGCAAAATCATTGGATATCAGAGTAAAGCCTGATGAAGCTTGTTGGAGTGATGAATTCCCAGGCTGAACTGGTGTTTTACCCCTCTCAACCTCGTGCACAGAAGCCTTGGGACTAGCAGCACTACCTGCTAATCCCTTAACCACCTCCACAAAGCTTGTGACTGGAATGTCATATGGTTCTTCCTCAATCCTAAAAGTATCCGACAAAACAAGTTCCTCTTCATTGACAACCTCAACTTCCTTACTAGACTTAAGATCCTCCACTCCTGGCTCAGGCGTAATCACCTTTCTCCCCAACTCTTGCATCCCTCTTCACCCATTTCTTATTGCCCATTCTATCAAAGTCATGGCCTAACCTATGGCACTTCTTACAAATCAAAGGCAAATCGCAATAAAACACCTCAACTTCGAACAATGGATAATCATCATGGTACATCTTGATACGAGTAGGGTACGTATACTCCGCATCCAGCTCCACACAAGCCTTTGCAGATCCCAACTGAGCACCTACCCTCATACCTTGATATGTCCACAACGGTGGATCAATCGTGCTTGTCACCCACTCAACCCCTTCAACTGAGTTATACTCCAGAGGAATACCCCAAATATGGACTTAAATCGGGAGGGTATCAATTTCCGAGGACAGAGGTTGTAACCTAGGCTTCCACTTATGAAAATACATCTGATTGCCCTGATAATGCCAGGGTCCCAACTAAAAAACCCATCGACTAGTTGCCTCCGAAGGAAACTGGAACACGAACAACAATGGACCAAACCTGGAAACCTTGACTTGCCCATCATGACCCCGTAAACTATTTGCCCACGTTTGTAAAAAAGATAACCTCAAAATCGATTCCACAAACTGAACAATCAAACTATTTCTCGAGCGCTCCTCCCACTTTGCTTTAAACTCCTGTGAAAGACGAAAACCATCCAAGACTCGCTCCAACGGCCAGTACGTGAGCCAATACTCCGACGCGACCTCAAGGATATGTGCTCAGGTCTTCCTTTCCGACGAAGGCCCCGTTATCGGCGGAGCTGCCATTGAAATCGCGACAATCGCACACCCTAAAATTTCTAAGCATTTAGAGAGAGAGAGAGAGAGCTCTCCCATATATTGGAAATTTGTCTCCACTATGCAAAGATGGACACTCTGCCATATATTGTCATAAGAGAATGGGAGGATCACAAGCGTGATCCCAGAAGTCTTCCCATGATCTCTAAAATGGTGACAAATTGATAAATTCTTACGCTGTCTTTGGCGATCTTAGTATACCATGGACATGATCTTAAGTTCACGATCGTGATTGTGAGATCACGACCAATAGTGTTGCCCATGACCTACGCTCTTTTGATTGTGAACCCTAATGTTTCTTGCACAAAAGATAAAGGGCAAACAGGGGTAGTTCATGACCGTGATCTCCAACTTTCCTAGCCATGAACTTCAGGACACAGTTACAACCGTGATCGTTAAGCTCAGGCATGATCTTCTAACAATCTTCCCTTTGTCTTCTACACTTGCGCCTCAAGGCTAAAATTATGTCCAAAACACTTCATTTCTTGCCAAAACCTGAAACTGTGGCAAACAAAGAATCTTAGACTAGAATGGAGCAATTATGGATACAATTTATGCTAAAATGATAATGATAATACCTAAAAATGGGAGTATGAAAATGTCTAACTTAGTGGCTATCCACCACCCTTTACACCATCCTTTTAACTCGATGTTTTTTAAATTATACAAAAAGAATGAGTTCATCGAGATCTACAAATATCACATATCCATGGAAACGAAATTGGGATCAAATATACTAACCTTTACCACCCTATGCCAAAGCGCTCATCTCTAATTCTCATTTCCTCTGTCAGTCCTTATCATTCACCGACTGCTAACCGCGTATGGTTGCTAAGTGGGATTCACTGAAAGAAACTTACTTAAAAATGCAGACAATAAATGTATTTTACACTTCTTTCATAGTATGAAAACATGTTGTGGTTGTTTTCTGAAAATGATAATTGCATTAATAAGTTATTTTTTCTATAAGAGAATTATTTGAATCTTATTATTTTTAAATATATGTAGTAAATATTTTTCTTTGTACTTATATTATAAAAAGGACATCTCTAGTTTTAAATCAGGGGCACAATATGTGGGCCCTTATTTAGCCCCCTCCCCTAGAATTTCAAGACGTATGTATAAATCTTATAAATTTTGGAAAATTTCTTATAAAGTGAATGTTTAGTATATATAACACATGACTGGAAGATTTCTATACGCAAAATCAGTGGTGGATCCAGAATTTTTTTATATGGGTGTCTTCTTCCAAAAATTAAATAAAGTTAAATATTAAACAATTTATAAATCAGAAAATATCGGACTAGTACCAATTTTAACAAAAGGTCACGACGTGTTTTCATATTCTATAAAATAGACTCGGTGTCTACACTGCTCTACAAATCTGTATATCGTACTAGACAATAGTTCACAAAGTGATCGCATATTTGATTTCTAACCTTGTTATTGATGTAACTCAAAGTTGAAAAGACTCTTTCAACACACTACCGTTTGACCATAAAATCAATTCAAATTAAGTGTAGTTGTTAGATTTTTAAAATATTAAGGAGTAGCATTTTTATTATTATATAGAGTTTAAAATAGAAGAATAAATGAGTTGCGACCTAATGAAGAATATGTTTAATAATAGTAGTGTCCTGGGTTTGAATAACACATACTAGCACTTATATTTTTTTTAATACACAAACTACTATCGAGAATAAGATAATCGTTTTTTCAAATTTTAGATGTGTCCCAGATTACCAATTATATATTTTTAATCCATACAAAACTACTACCGAGAGTTGAATAATCATTTCCCAAATTTTAGATCGGGATCCCTAAAGCTACATGTACCCCTGCGCAAAACACTTTGCAGTCTAACGGAGGACTTGCTGATAATAGTTTGAAATTGTTTTAAGAAAAATGGCTCATGCTCGAGTCATGTTGGAAGCAGAATTTTAGTTTCAATTGTATTTTTTACTTTTGTTTGACCAAATAGTCTCCTTTAATTTAAACATTTTTCTTTATAAGTCATGTAATTTCATACAATTTCAGTTTAGTGCTTCAACTTTTAAATTCATATTTAAGGATTTTTTTGGATGCATTGTTAAATCGATGCATTGTCATCAATGCATTCATAATAATATACATGTATATAAGAAAATTGGTGTATTGTAGTTTACACTGTTTGGTTTCTGTGATAGTTATTGTAGTGTTTAAATAAATTATATTACTTTATGGGTGAAATGTCATTTGTACCCTTTGTTTTTAGTATAAAAAAACAACACACATAAAAAGGTAGGGACATAGTTGGAAGAAGAAAAACACATAACAATCTCAACAATCTCTACCAAAACTTTTGATTTAACTATCACTCATTTTGAGTGATAGTTTCAGGCAAACAATGTATGTATGGTTTGTGTAGAAAATTTAAAAAAGCGATGCATTGTGAACATAACATGCATTGTAATTATCCCAACCAAACTATCACCAAAACCAAACAACTTGATAATTAATGAATTGTTTTCCAACACTAATCTAGACGGACATTATTTTTTAGGTATGAAAGTTTTGAAGAAAAGAAAAAATACTACATACATATGAGACTATATTAACATAACATAGTACAAAATGAAGATCAAATTCACGAGTGCTTTTAACCCATTATTATAATTAAATACATTAGTTTATCCTTGGTTCTTTTTGTGTTCATTTTTCCGATAATTCAAAAAATCATTATGAAACCTCCAAACTTCAAATATTGACTTCGCCCCTGGTTTCAACTCTTAAGTCCATAACTTGGTTGTCCATATAATGTTTCAAAAGATCTTTTGTTTGTCTTGCTTAAGGTTGTCTTCACTATTTCAAAACAAACTCTCTCTTCTTCTTCTTGTTTCTCTTCTTTTCTCTCTACATGAGCCATGATTCTAAAAGTTGTCGACACTGGTTGTCACTGGCGGCGAATCGTCATACACCATCGGTGGAGTCCAATCATGGGCATCGCAGTTCAAGATTGCTTCTAATAATAAACTTGACTACTACAAACTAGAAATTGTGCATAGCGCTCTTCATATTGCGATTCAAGCCAAATTATACACATTTATACCATTTTCTTGGTCGTTTGACTTGTGTTTATCATCCTTAGAGCCGTTTTACTCCCCCTAGTCTCGTACTAGAATCGATGAATGAAACCCTAGTGTGAAGGGTTGCAACAATAAGCTAGGATGCCTACCTCTCTTAATCAAACAACTAGAGGAAACCCTAAATCTCTTCGTTGACCAATTAAGGATTTTTGCATTAAGTTAGTAGACTAACTCTCTTAACCTTTCGGCTAACGATGACAAAAATAGGCTAGACTATCTAGCCCTCTTAACTAATCACTAAGGGTAGCAAGACCCAACCCTCAGAAGTTAATATGAACGGCGGAGAGCGACCAATCATGCTGGGATCATGGTACTACTCCGATACTTGAGGTTTTGGCCCTAGATTAACCCAAAAACGGGTTACCCAAGTGGCTAGGAGATCAAGCTCCCTATGGGTCAAAGGGGGATTTCCACCTTCTAGGTTAATTTGACCCAATAATGAGATAATGCAAACAACACACAATCATTCATGATTAATACCTAAAATATTATATAAAACACACAATCAACACAATTGAATCAAATTCTTACATTCTAACATACATCTAGACTAGGATTCACAATACCCAAGTGATTAGGTAGGCTATTCCGTAGCTAGGCAAAGGAAAAAAAGAAAAAGGAGAGAAAGAACCATGAAGAGATGGCAATCTTCCTTCCTCCTTGCTTGAATTTCCCTTGAGAGGTAAGAATCTTCATTCCTCTAGCTAAGGGCAAAGAGACGATGAAATGCAAAGTGAAACTATCAAGAAATGAGGGGTAAAATGTGTTCATTTAGAGCCGAATCACTCCCCCACACTTAGACGTTTGCTTGTCCTCAAGCAAACTAATTCCAAACAAGGTAATATCTCAACCTAACAAGATAACTTGGGGACATATCAAAGGGCTCAAAGTGAATGAATCTCAATGGCTATTGGGCATCAACGCATGGATTGTTACAAGAAATACCGACATCCACCACAAATGACATTCGAATGCATTAAGAATGGGTAAATGCCACATTTGGTCACTGGGATTACTAAATCGTATTATGTTTAGTCACTAGAAAAAATTAATATCAATTTTGGTCACTCAAATTACTAAAACCGGTCACATTTAGTCACTCTTCCGTTAGCCTCCGTCCAACTCCGGTCACTCGAATTACTGAAACATGTCACATTTAGTCACTCTCCGTTGGCCTCTGTCCAACTCTGTTAATGGAGTTGGACGTAAACTAATGGGAGTGTGACTAAATGTGACATGTTTCCGTAATTCGAGTGACCAAAATTGGTATTAATTTTTTCTAGTGACTAAACATGACATGATTTAGTAATCTCAGTGACCAAATGTGGCATTTACTCCATTAAGAATGTGCAAACGAAAAGGTCTCAATTTCTTCACAAACCAACACATGCCTTGACGAAACCACTCACAAACCGCAATTGACCATGCATAGAGTTCAAGTCCAAGGAAAAAACGAATGGGGAAACAAAGGTCCTCACCAGGGTAAGATATGAACATGCAAAACATGAATCACTCACTCTCGGCCAATGGGGTCAGGACCATTTGGTGAAAAAGATGTGCACAACCATCAACACTCAGGTCGCATGTCGAACGAGGTCCAAATACCCGATTGCAGAACATAGAGAAGAGGAAGAAATCTCTCTGAAGAAGAAACCCAATTGAAGAACAAGCCATGGGAGAGCAGAGTCATGATCTTGCAGAAGCCATGAAGCTTCTTGCTGCGCAGATGCCGCAGATGGGAGCTTTGCTTCAGGCTCAATAAGACGCTACAAAAGGTCAGCTGGTTGAGACGAATCAGTGGCTGGATACCCTAATCACCAGATTGGGAACTCAACCAAGGGGTAATCTACCTCCACCAGAGAACCCATCAGATGTCGCAGCTTAGACTAGAGCCGCAAACCGGGAGTGTACCAGAGAAGACCGAGTGTACCAAGCTTTTCCTGAGACCCCAGATTGGCAGGTGTAGAGGCGCCAATACACAGAGCAAAATCGTTAGGTAATCCCGCAGTACAGACCTCCACTTAATGAATACGAGAATGATTATAATGAGTATGGAGGAAGACCACTAGAAGCAGGGGGTTATGGCGTTGAATCAATTCGAGGGATTAAGCTCTCAATCCCATCATTTCAAGGCACTATTAGTGCATTAGCTTACCTCGGATGGGAGAGGAAGATGATTATGTTTTTCCAGTGCAATTCTTACCCAGAACATCAGAAAGTTATAGTAGCCACCTATGAGTTAACAGATTATGCAACAGTTTGGTGGGAAAAGATTCAACAACGACGGAGAAGGAATCTGCAGCCTGAAGTTTCTACTTGGACAGAACTTTGAGGCTTGATGAGAGATCGGTTTGTGCCTCCATTCTATCATAAAGATCTCCATGATGCCTTATAGGGAATTCGACAAGGAGAGCGCTCTATTGATGAGTACTTCAAGGAGCTGGAACTGCTCATGATGAGAGCAGATGTGAGGAAGGACAAGGAAGCAACAATTGCTCGTTTTCTACATGGGCTTAATAGATAAATCAGAAATGAAGTAGAGCTTTGTCAGTTTGTGGAGCTGGAGGAAGCGATGTATTTGGCCATGAAGGTATAGAGGCAGCTGAAGGTGAGCTCGGGAAGAAGGTACCCACTTTCACCCAAACCTGTTGGAGAGAACATTCCTGAGGCTAACATGAATCATCCCAAGTAAGAAGGAGACGAACCAACTTCCAGGAACTTAGCCCCAGCCATTCAAGCCAGGAATGAAGGCTCAATTGGAGCATCCAATGCTTCAAGTGCTTTGGCCGAGGTCACAAGGCTAACTAGTGCCCCAACAAGAAGACTCTTGTCTTGCGAGATGGTTAGTACTTTTCTGAGGAGTATGAAGAGAAGCCCATGGGAAATGGATTCGGCTCTGATGCTAATTCTGAAGATGACGATGTGGATGAACACATCAATGTTGAGAAACCTTCAGCAGGTAAACTTCTTGGAGTGAACCGTCAAGCTTTATCCATTGAAGCTTACACAGAGACCAAAGAAATGTCAAATCGATGGTAGAAAGCATTCAAGCATAAATGTATCAAAAGCTTCACCCTATTGTTTTGAGACTCTGATGCATGGTTAGTAGTTGATGCTTCGATTATATGATATGGTGTTCTTGCATGTTGATGTGGTTAGGATTATCTCATTTTAATTTTGACCTTGTAAGTTGCTTATGATCCACTGCCTAAGATCAAGGTTGAGTGATGGTTCCTAGAATTCATTGAGTTGTATGGTTATGAGTAGTGTTTGCTTGGGGGCAAGAAAAGTTCAAGTGTGGGGTATTTCCGATGACACTTTATTTAGTGTTTATCACTTCCATACTTGATATATTTCCCCCTTTGATCAAAGCATCTTTAGCATTTTCTCTTGTATTTCCTAACCAAATTACAATTATTGATTGATGAGCCTTTAATAGACCTAGGTTATGTTTTTTTGTACTCTTTGATACCTTTTTGGTATTTTTTTACCGTTTTTTTTTTTTAGATAAGGGTGATATAGGTTATTTTTTGTAATTAGGTACTACTGAAGGGATTCGAACCTGAGACCTCCAGGTTCAAGGCTAGTAGTATTACCACTAGACCAATCCCTTGTTCGTGGTATTTTTTTACCGTTTGGAAGGTGCAAACAACCTAAGGAAGTTTAGATCAAGCATTGAAGAAATCTTAAGAACCAAAGGAGCTATAAAGAGGAAAATGGAGCTTTCGTGATAAAGGTGAGATCTAATAATTGAGAAGTCTACTAGAAGTCGTTATATGGGCACAAGACAAGCCCAATAGAAGAAGATTCGGTCCAAGCGTAAGAAGAAACAAGCAATGGCCCCACATCGGATCCTTCTGCCACTGGAGGAAACATGAACAAGTTGGAGGAAATTGAATTCAAGTCGGATAAGGAAGGATTTGTCCGACATTTAGGAGGAAAAAGACTAGAAAATCCCTCATTTTCTACTATAAATATGTGTTCAGTCTTTAGTTAGAGACCAAATTTTACTCCTTAAGCAATTAAAACTCTGTCTGATTGAGGAGAGAACAACTCCCTCGATTTTCCTCACTCAATCTCTCATGGTAGCTAAATCCTTTATTATTTAGGATGTTGATTCTATGATGTGTATTGTATTGCTTTCTATGAATTAATGAGATGCACTATAGCATTGTTAATCCTTTTTGGAACATCGATGGTCTAGTCCTTTATATGGTTGTTAAAGGACAACCCTCTGATACTCAAATGGTAATGTTGCTTAATGTTTGAAGATCCTCAATACCATAGACCATCATTAGTTGCATTCGTAGGGAAAGGTGCGTCAAAATGCATGGTGGTGAGGGGCAGTGCACTTGGCCGAGGAAGTGTGCACATGGCCGAGGCAAAATCTCCATTACACTGAATAGTGAAACAAAAAGGTATTATAGATAAAGATTCAACAATAAGCAGATATGCAACTTGCTCACGACTTGGACAAATTGATGAGTATATAGTTTTTTGTTGTTGTTGTTGTTGTTGTTTTCTTTGTGTATTTGATGTGATTAGTATAGATAGTTATACATAGGTTCTTCATTGGTAACTAATGATAGCAACAACAAACTTCATTTTGATGGATGCATTTGATGTAGCAAGAGGCAACTTGAGTATTTCAGGTGATTGCCCTGAGTTTCTAATATAAATTTGATTTAACCATAAAAAATTTCACTTCATTTACCTTTATATCCTAGGGGGTCATTTGGATCCTTTGATTATAGAAATGATGTATTACAAGAATGTGTGTATTAAGATTATTTGTATACTAAGAATATGTGTGGGTTTTAAGAATTGATTGTTTGCAAAATATAAAGAATGCTTTGATTATAACACGAAACAATTTTTTTTTGACAAAAGATAATCAGATATATCGATTGGAGAAGAGATAGTTACATCCTGGAATTCAGCCAGGTTAGAAAATCAAAAGACCGACTTGTAGTCGGGTACAATGAAAGGGCTTTTTTAGCCACCAGATGGGCTACCCTATTGTTACGTCGACTTACAAATCGTACACTAAGGCCACTATTAATTGCGACGTACTGCGTGACCTCCTCAAGAATTGTGCCCATCCGACTATCCTGGGTATCAGATTGATGGATATTCTCAACGATCACTTTGGCATCACCTTCAAATCGTATCTCCCAAAATCCCAAATTTAAACACTAAAGAATAGCCTCCCGGAGACCGAGCAGCTCCACCACCATAGGATCATCCATTGCGGGAAACTGAACCCCGCTTGCCAAGAGAACTACCCTTGCTGATCCCGGACAACCATCCCACCGGCCGAATCGGATCCACTCCTCGTTGCCCCATCCATTGACAAACTATTTCCGCCGGCTGGCCTACAACCAATGTTTGTGGTAAAGGGGCGTGAGGATGGACCGCACGATCCACGGGAAAGCTAACCCACTCTTGGTATTGTTGGTTGAAATTTTGCATAGGAGCCGTGATCCCAAATGCTTTCCTTCAAAGAAAACCTAGTTGCGTGACCGCCAGATTCTCCAAATGACAGCAACCACCACTAGAAAGAGATGATGTTGTGGAGTCGGTAGAGGGATCAAGAAGGGGTTTTCATGAATTATATCTGTTATCTGGTCTAAAATGTAATCATGTAAAGTGTGAACTTTTTTATGCAGGATACATGATGAGGAAAAGAAAGCTATATCAGAATATATTGGCTTCCTTTTGGCGAACTTAACAGTAAAGTATTTAGGTGTCCCTCTCATAACAGTGACACTAAGGAAATATGCATTGTTTTGATTAATAAGATAACTCAAATGTAGTATAAGCTAAAGAGCTTGAATTCTAAGCCATGCAAAGAGGCTTCAGTTGTTTATTCAGTTTTAACTAGTATCGATCTTACAATATTAGATAAACCTGTTCTTGCTGCCTCGGTATGTAATAATGGATGTAGAAAAACTATGAATTAAGTTTTTATGGAATATTGATGAGGATTGTATGAGGCATAAAGATCATATAGTTTGGAAATATGTGGTGAGGCCTAAATAGAAGTGGGTCTAGGTGTGAGAAATTTTAAGTTGTGGAATCTCGCCTGTGTGATAAGACACATATGGAACTTGTTTGAAGAATAAGGCTCAATTTGAGTAGCCTACACGAGATGTGTGTTGACCCAATGTTTGCATGCGAACCCCCTTGAAAGTATAATGAATGGGGTACCCTGCTGGAATGGTGTATGAAGTACTGGGCTGGCACAACTGCAAAAGCTCAACTGGGAAGACTATTTTGACATTCGATTGTTAGTTGCATTTGGAGGGAAAGGTGCGTCAAAATGCATGGTGGCGGAGGGGCAAAATCTCCATTGCACTGAATAGTGAAACAAAAAGGTAGCTTATCAAAAGATTCAACAATAAGCATATATGCAACTTGCTCACGAGTTGGACAAATTGATGAGTATAGAGTATGTTGTTATTGTTGTTGTTGTTGTTTATTTGTGTATTCCATGTGATTAGTATACATAGTTATGCGTAGGTTATTCATTGGTAACTAATGATAGCAACAACAAACTTCCTTTTGATGAATGTATTTGATGTACCAAGAGGCAACTTGAGTTTTTCAGGTGGTTGCACTGAGGTTCTAATATAAATTTGATTTAACCATAAAAAAAGTTCTCTTCATTTATCTTTATATCCTAGGAGGTCATTTGGATTCTTTGATTATAGAAATGATGTATTACACGAATGTATATATTAAGTCTATCTGTTTACTAAAAATGTGTGGGTTTTAAGAATTCAGTGTTTGCAAAATATAAAGAATGCATGGATTATGAAATTAAACAAACTAGTGATAGTGAATCTAGAAAAATTGAATTATGTGCTTAAATCAAGTAAAATAATTATGTATTCTTCAAAATACATGTTTTTAGGATCGGAGTTTCCAAAGCAAGGCGTTTGATTGAAATGAAGTTACGATGTGTTTCTGAAGTTTGTATTAGTATGTGTGTGGAAAGAAAAATAACGTCATAAAAAATACTTATATTTGCCCATGTACGCTCTAAAACTGGAAAATAATAATTATGGAGGACCAATGGAATAAGGAAGGGGATTAGATGGAAAGTTAATTAACCATTGTTCTTTTCCTCCATTGATTAATTAATTAGATGATGATTAAATATTATGAGGAGCCATTCAATAGAAAAGATAGGGCAATGTAAGCGGATCCAACTTGATGACTCATTCAACCCTTTATCCACCACCATCTGTCTTATCCCGAAGCATCAGGTTCGTTGATTATATAAAGATGAAACATGCTTGGTTTCCTTTTTCCACTCGAATAACCAAAGTTGTCGAGCATCGTCAGAAAATAGATACGAATAGAATTAGCAACAAATTAGAAATAGCAGCCTATAACTATCAAGTAGAGTAAGCCAACCAGGCGTTAGCAAACAAACAAGATGCAGGCTGTGAAGGAGAAGATCCAAGATATGAAGGACATGCGCAAGGTCAAGGCGGAAGCCAAAGCTGAGGAGAAGGTACACCGTTAATATAGTCGTATACGTGCAGATGAGTATTGTTTTTATGATTCAATCACGTTTTTACTTTTTATGTACCAATTAAAAATAAAGGATTATTGCATTGTATTGTTACGTGGCGGTATAGGCGGAGCAGGAGGTGGCAAAAGCGAGGATGGAGGTTGCAAAAGAGGTTCGATTGGCGAGGGAGGCACAAGCAGAGATGCAACTCCATGTTGCTAAAGCCGGGGAAAAGGCTGTGACACAGACTCCCCCTGTGGATGCTGCTGAATGCACCACCACAACCACTCATAACACCACCACCAAGAAGATGGCTTGATTGGTTTATGGACCACCCTAACCAAATATTGTAGCTAGAGACATTCACAATATGAACAATTTCGTTTAGTATTTTCTTTCATTTTTGGTACCTACTTTCTTCATTTATAGGACCTCGATTGTACTTTTGTCCATGGTAGTAGAATTAGGAGGACACACTAAATTAATTAAATAGTACCATTACTATTATGGTTTCTTTCTTCTCTCTATTAATTACCAGACCCATGTATCATGAAATTCAGATGGTGGTTGCTTCTAGTGACTTTTTGGGGTCGACTGTGGTCATTGCTTTATTATCACCAGGACTAGGAGCTTGGGCCACCAAAATCATCTCCTATCTTGCACTAAAATAGGTTTTTGCATCCTGGATGGGCTGCATTCTTCTAGTATACCGTATCAGCAAACCCACCGTTAAAAGACTAGCTACTTTCAAATCCTTGAAGAAGTGTGGAGCCAACCGACTCATCACAAGAATGAATTTAAATGAAATTTGAAGTCAAATTAGAGATAAATTAAGAATAATTATCATATTAGTATATAATAGTAATCTCTTGTTCGTTCTACTATTGGAATTAATCTACTTCTCTTACTCTTTGTGCAAGTTTTATAATCTATTGATGTGACCCCGTGCTGGTTATTAATTGACTACACGACTTGTATCAACTAACCCATCTTCAGCAAAGTATAACCCAAGACAACATTGTTAATATAATGGTCGACCAAGGTCGTATTCCATGGGTTTCGATACTACAGGCTACTTCTCACTTTGTTGTTATTTAATCGTTTGGTTTAGGGTTGTTTTGGAGGTCAAATGGAAAGTACTAGTGGAGAAAGCAAAGATAAAAGTAAGTACATTGAGGTATCGCCCTCACCCTAGATTTAGGTCTATCATGCAAATGGTTCATAATATTGGGTTTGATGAAATAAGGTGCGAGACTCGCTAAAATGGGTACTAGCTCAAGGGGCATGTATCTAATCCTCCTCCTAGCACGATCCGCTGACCCAATGTCATCACCTATCGACAAGTCATTTCAGTTCACTAAATTCTCTGCCGCTGATCTACTTCCTACTTCCCCGCTTAAATAACTCTTTCTGATTTCTCACAATGGCACTCCCTACCTTCTAAATGGGGAGCTATGGGCTTTTGTTGAGAACCAAAGACGGCTTGTTCGACATCATGAATTCTGCCATCGCCGCTTCCAATCGGTAGGACGAGCTTGAAGCACTAAGATGCCAGATTATGATGTAGCTCGACCTGGATTTTTCTTCAACCAACTACAATGACCAAAAGAAGATGGAGAATAAGGAGTTGTCTTCTGCTCTTATGGTGGTGGCGAATCAACCGCAGGCTGCTCGGAAGGGGTGAGAAATCTTTACAGAGATCATTGTTAGAAAATCCAATCGTTGCGATGATGGTGTCAATCAAGAGGATGGATTAATATTGAGGTCAAATTACGACGACCGTCGATGAAGAACTCTTCTACAAAGAAGTCGCAGTGTAAGAAGCGAGAGATGAGCCACAAGAGTCTTCATTAGAGGAGTAGAGGAAAATTGATGGTGGTCGGGTTCTTGGGTTTTCCAGAGAAGAGAGCGGGAAAGGCGCCGCTCTGTCGAGAAAAGAGGAGAGCTACATCGTAAGAGGCGGTGGTACAACAGGGGAAGAAGGGTTGAGGAGGTTGCTAATCATTACTAGTGACGACGCCAGTCAAAATATTGGTATCATGGCGTTCACAATAGAGATTTTGAGCATTGCGATAGGTAATACGGAGGCCGGAGTAAAGATGGGTATTACGATGACCAGAAGGGGAACTTTGACCATGACTGACGGTGTTGATGACAAATTCTGATCACCATCGTTCATTTCTACAGTCCCGAGCAAAATTTCGGCGAGGGTGTCCTATTGATAGCATTGATGGAAAATTCTCTTGATTGCGAGAATTTTGAATTTAATTGTTTTTTCTGAGTATTAAACTTCAATTTTAACTACTTAGGTCCTTAAAGTCTCCAATCTCCCCCCTTCTGTCTCCCCCTATTTCCTCCTGAATCCACCTCCAGCCACCAGAGAGTCTTCACTAAAAGACTTTTTGAAGTTCAACATTGATGCAGCTGGTCGAGACGCTGGGTAATCGTCTGGTCTTGTTTTCTGTGGGTCAGACGGGTACGTGGTGTTAGCAGCTGTCATGCGTCACCAGAGAGTGGTCAACCCCTACCTAGTAGAGCTCCTAGCAGCACGGTAAGTTATCACCACCGTCACCTCAAGATCCTTTAATCAAGTGATTGTGGAAGCTGATTCTAAGGTGGTCATTAAGCAAATCACGCAAGGCGTCTTAGAATATTCCAATGGTGGTCCTGTGCTCTGAGAGTGTCGTAAGATCATAGATTCATTGTCAGTTTGTATAGAGTTAAGGGCGGTTCCTAGAACTGCTAACAGTTCTACCCATTGGGTGGCGCGTAAAGCACTGATATTGTCTCGTTTAGAGATAGAGTCCTTCGACTTTGTAGACTATTGACACGCTAAAACACAACACCTAACAATGGCCAAGTGTAACCAATGAAAGGGACTGCAGTATAGTGGCACAAGTAATAAATATCGAATCCACGGGTCTCTAGAGTTACTATTACTCAGCTTCAGTTCATTATCTAGCAAACTAGATTAAGGATTGATTTACTAAACTACTCTACTAACTACTCTACTAATTACAAGTGGGGAACTCACTTAGGTATGATTTCCCCTAGCTCCTCATTTAGGTCCAAGTTGCAATTACCTTTGGTTGATCTACTGTTGATTAAACTGCGGAAGATCCTAAATTAGCTTGGAATCTCTTAAGTTGACCAAGCCCTCTTAGACAGAATACCCGACATGCGACTAGCCTTCACCGGGATAGACCGCTAAGGTGATTCACACAGATCTCCACTACTGGAATGAATTCCAGTACAAAGCAGTGAATTGATTGACTCTCGCACAACCAATTCACCACTATCAATCAAGGAAGCTCTCTTAACCTAATCAGATTCTATCTATCATAAGTTAAAGCAGAAATCAAGAGAAATTGATCAAGATTCAATTTACTCAATAAATCCTGCCTCAATCGATTATAATCAAACAATATAGCATCCAAAACTTCATACAAGAAAGATCCTAACACATGGAACTAGGGTTCCTCAAAACCTAAGTGAAGAGAAGTTACTCCATAGAGAAGAGAGAGACTGCAGAAATCTGATCTAGATCTTCAATCTCCATCTCCAAGTTTGATTCCCGAGCTCCAATAGCGAAGAAATCCAACAAAATAGCTCCAAGAATGTTCCCAAATCGCTCTCTCTCTCTAGGGTTCGTCCCTTGGGCGTTTGGGAACCAAAACCCAGCTCTCCCTTTCCTTTGTCTTGAATCTGCCTCAAAAACACGATTCTGGGCAAAACATGGTCGAGGGCACGACCGTGTTTTACTTTTTCCCACCCGTGTTTTGCCCCCAGCAGCCCTCACGACACACCCTCATCGGCCAAAGCACTGTCGTGCCTAAATATGGACACGGCCGTGTTTTTAGGGTAGTCTGCCCGTGTTTTTACTGCCGAACATGTTCCCCTATATTCAATGCTTCATTTCTCCCTCGTCCGGACTCCGAATCAGTCGCCGTTTGATCCCAGACGCTCGTAGTCTCGTCCTCTTTATTTTCATAACAATTTTGAATGATTCTTTGTCCATAAATGAGGCAGAAATCCATTCTTCTTCAGGTCATGCCCGAGTTTCTTCTCCCGAATCGCCAATTGATCTCTGATTGACTTGAAACTTGCGACTAGGCTTCACTTTACGTGCTAGGACCTGAAATGTGACAAAGGAACACAACCTAGCGTAAAATAGGACAAAGACACGATAATTAAAGCTCAAACAATCAAGAAACAAAGGGGAAAACATGTGCAAATATCGAGTCATCAAATCCCCCCACACTTAACTGTTTGCTTGTCCCCAAGCAAACCTAACTCAAACCAACGCAGCTCTCCAGACCTCTATAGCAACACACAACCACGATCGTCAGTAGAGGATTTCCTAGATCATATAGCAGCTTACGAGGTCAACTGGTCTTCTAAGACGTCCCCTATCTCTCTCAATGCGAGTACTAGACTCAAACCAGGATCATGAGAAGAAATGGAAGTAAGACAACCAGTTCATGGATAAAGGGACTCACACCATTCACAACCAATGACTCATTGTACCGGGGTGCTCTTTCACTTCATTTAACAGTTGGAACCCCTTTTTCACTTTCATTTTACTTTTCTTTTTTTGTTTCTTTTCATTCACTTGGCGGGGGTTCCAACTGCAGTCTTTTGCACGGTCGACCCTTATTAGTCGATCAAGAGCAATTTCTGTACATCTGGCGCTCGCCAGAGTACTTCTTTTAGCTCCTTTTCCTCAACTCATGTGGAGGGTCAATGAAATTAAGGGGGGTCGGAAGCTCTATCCGTGCCCTTAAAAACACATCCTCGAGTAGGCAAACCGTTCAACGAGTGAAAATTTTACTTGTACTAGAGACAACGTAGCTTCACCTTGTAGGAGTACCCCACTAAGGATCACTAAAATCTCTTCCAAAACCCGATTTTGTGCAATGAACGGTGCCACACACGTTGGGCTTACCCCATGTTTAAGATTTCAATGATGTCGACATGGAGGACCAACTGCTTTTCATTTCGCACATGAGCCCCCTGTTCGATACACGAGTCCATAAAAAAATTCAAACGGAGTCACCATTACCACATGAATTCAACTGTCTTAACTTCACTAATTCACAAAATCAGCCGGCACAGCAGAGAGCTAGATAGGAAAAATCTTATACTTCAACATCCTCTATAGTGCTACACTACCTCCCTAGGTTGCATATTACTATAGAGACTGTCAATTCAAAGCATACTGAGCAGGCAATTTGCAAGGAAACACGTACTTGGAGCCCTCAAATTGAAATTTGGACAGTGGACTAGGCTCTAAGCACACAAACAGCCAAACATTCACACACATACATAATCGAACATTCCCCCACACTTAAGCACGGCATTGTCCTCATTGGAGGAAAGATAAGGAGGGTAGAACAAAGGTACCAGATCAAGGGTGAATGATGGTGGACGGGGCAGGCGGTGCATTCCATGAGGAGAGAGTAGTCGGAACACAAACACCACACAAAATCTCACAAAGGTTGAGTTATTGACTCTAAAATCAAAGAACAAAACTAACTCAACCGAAGAGAAATAGGGAAAGAAATGCAAACCGAATGATTGGGTTGCCTCCCAACAAGCGCTTCTTTCAAGTCGTGAGCCGGACGATGGCTCCTAAGTTTCGTCCACCCCAAAACCTCCTTGAAGTTGAGGTTCTTGTCAATGAGGTGGAGTCTCAAGTCACGAGCATGTGGTATGACAGGTGAGGGAAGCTCGTGCACTTGATGCGGATGAAGTCTCCACCCTCGAGACCTCTTCTTCTCTTCTCTTGTCTCATTGCCCCAAACCATATATGATAACATCGACTGACCACCATTACGTCCACCAAGAGGGACCGATGTCGATGTGGCCTTGGTCTGGCAAAGAGACACTGCAAATGGGTCCTTGCTAAGTAGTTCCTCGAAGTTTGGTGGAGATATCACATGCAACTCATGGCCGGTGCAAGCCTCTTCAACCTCAACTTCGCCCTCAGCCTGGACGCCAATTGCTTCTTCAACCTCCCTTTCTTCTTCATGTGGTATCATCCCAGGGAAATGATCAAGAACTCCTTCTGCTTCACTTTCGTCATCCTCCACAACTTATTTCTGCACCCTTTCTCGCTCTTCTTCTTCTAGCACGGATTGGCGAGCAAGTTGCCAAGCAATTTCTTTCATGAGATCTTCTTGCATCGCTTCACTCATGCCCGCCTCTTCAAAGCTCAGTTTGGGATGTGGGAAGGTGTAGTCGGCTACGACAGGACATTCTTGATCATGATCATCACGGGAGCTCTCAGTGACAACTTCAGTGTGCTCCACAATGTCCTTGTAGCCTTCTTCTTCCTCCTCCTCTTCTAGTATGGTAGCAGAAGGGTGATCTGGAGCAGGTTGTGCACAAGATCGCTCAAGATCATCGACGCTCTTCTTAAGGCTCATGAGGATCTCCTCTGTTTCACGATAGGCCTGGGTACAAAGATCCATCTTGGAGCATGATCTCTTAGTGTCTCGAGCAAACTGCTCCATGAGAAGTCTCAATTCATAGTTTGGATCTGGCTGTGGAGTGTAGCATGGCTCTGCAGAATGGCCCCTGAAGGCCGGCATGGCTAACTCCAGCTCCGATGGCCCTTCTAGTTGTGGGAGAAATTCTTCTTGATAAGGAGGTTGTTCTTGATATGCCCAGGGGTCTGATTGTTCACCGTAGTAAGGGGGTTGGTACTGGAACCTGAATCCATAGTCTTGTCCTCCTTGATTGCTCCAGGAAGTCTCGGGGTAATACCACTCAGATGGTGGTGGATACCCCCACTGGTTGGAGAACCCATTAGGATCCATTATTCAGATCTGCACCAACAAAAACATAAACACCCAAAGGAAAAAGCAAGGGTGAAAAAAAAAACGCTAAAGTAACAAACTTCTGTCTTTCCTAATAATCTAGAAAGTCCCCGGCAATGACGCCAAAAACTTGACACGCTAAAACACAACACCTAACAATGGCCAAGTGTAACCAATGAAAGGGACTGCAGTATAGTGGCACAAGTAATAAATATCGAATCCACGGATCTCTAGAGTTACTATTACTCAGCTTCAGTTCATTATCTAGCAAACTAGATTAAGGATTGATTTACCAAACTACTCTACTAATTACAAGTGGGGAACTCACTTAGGTATGATTCCCCCTAGCTCCTCAATTAGGTCCAGGTTGCAATTACCTTTGGTTGATCTACTATTGATTAAACTGTGGAAGATCCTAAATTAGCTTGGAATCTCTTAAGCTGACCAAACCCTCTTAGACAGAATACCCGGCAGGCGACTAGCCTTCACCGGGATAGACTGCTAAGGTGATTCACACAGATCTCCACTACTGGAATGAATTCCAGTACAAAGCAGTGAATTGATTGACTCTCGCACAACCAATTCACCACTATTAATCAAGGAAGCTCTCTTAACCTAATCAGATTCTATCTATCATAGGTTAAAGCAGAAATCAAGAGAATTTGATCAAGATTCAATTTACTCAATAAATCATGCCTCAATCGATTATAATCAAACAATATAGCATCCAAAACTTCATACAAGAATGATCCTAACACATGGAACTATAGGGTTCCTCAAAACCTAAGTGAAGGGAAGTTACTCCATAGAGAAGAGAGAGACTACAGAAATCTGATCTAGATCTTCAATCTCCATCTCCAAGCTTGATTCCCGAGCTCCAATAGCAAAGAAATTCAAAAACCCGATTCTGGGCAAAACACGGCCGAGGGCACGGCCGTGTTTTACTTTTGCTCGCCCGTGTTTTGCCCCCAGCAGCCCTCATGACACGCCCTCGTCGGCCAAAACACGGTCTTGTCTAAATATGGACACGGCCGTGTTTTTAGGGTAGTCTGCCCGTGTTTTTACTGCCGAACCTATTCCCTTATACTCAATGCTTCATTTCTCCCTCGTCCGGACTCCGAATCAGTCGCCGTTTGATCCCAGACGCTCGTAGTCTCGTCCTATTTATTTTCATGACAAGTTTGAATGATTCTTTGTCCATAAATGAGGCAGAAATCCATTCTTCTTCAGGTCATGCTCGAGTTTCTTCTCCCGAATCGCCAATTGATCTCTGATTGACTTGAAACTTGCGCCTATGCTTCACTTTATGTGCTAGGACCTGAAATGTGACAAAGGAACACAACCTAGCGTAAAATAGGACAAAGACACGATAATTAAAGCTCAAACAATCAAGAAACAAAGGGGAAAACATGTGCAAATATCGAGTCATCAGGTATCTTCACCAGGGTGTTGCTCTCCTAAGTCATAGGCTACTATGAAATGAGTTGGAGAGACAAGTCCAAGCATAA